>JANCRC010000010.1:29389166-30017500 GCA_024362995.1 Heteromeles arbutifolia
GACATTTTTCAGCTATGGCAAAAATAATCTAAATAAGTAGTGGATACACATTTTCTATACTCAAATACTAAAAACCTGAATGTTGCATTACATAACATATATTAGTAAATCGCAAAATGCCTTACAAAACGTAAACAAACACAAACTCCAGATGCTAAACTATCACATAAGTAAAATATTAGGAATAGAAACATTTTATTTGCATCTCCATTCAACCAGAGGTCCAGAACAAAATGTAATATTAAACAACAACAACAACAACAACAACAGAACATTAACATCAAAATAGTAATTCATCTTCATTTATAAGTTCTCTATACTGATTTGTAACGTGGGTGGCAGGGTGCGGGATTCTTTTTCCTTCGCTCGGGTTTTTCCCACTGGGTTTCTCCGAGCAATGTTTCAACGAGGTACTCAAGTCCCAAACCTTGTAAGGTTTTGTAGCTATCAGCTCAGGTCTACAGGACAAATCAAATTCCCCACTCCCCTCAACAGATTCATATCAAAAGAAGAAAGACACCAATTTCCTAAGCATTGGCAATACGGCGCCACATCGAAAGCTAGAGCATTATGTGGCAATGGGTGATTTGATATTTGTTACTCCATGCTATCAAATATCATACACAAATCACATCGCCACAAAGATCCTAAAAGAGAGACCTAATTATACAATCTGGGTTCATAAAATTTTGGGATTTTCATTCAAACTCATACCGTTTGTTTGCAATGATTTAGGGTTTACAAAGATCCTAAAAGAGAGACCTAATTATACGAAGATCCTAAACCCAAAACCCTAAGCCAATGAAACAACCAAAAGAACAGATCTTTACCTAATCAAGTAAGAAAATTTTCAAATCCCAGAAGATGGGTGAAAGAAATACTTCAAATTCTTAATTCTTCCCAGTCAGTTTTCACAGAAATACAAAATAAATTGAAAATCTTTACATGTATATGTGTATATGTGTTTGTGTACCTGTGATACTGAGGACGATGATGCCAACTATGAAGAGCAGTAATTGGATTCTCTTCTTCTGGAAATCCATGGGATTATTAAGGTCCTTTTGGGGAGAAAAGAAAAACCCTAATTTTGGATTTGTATGGTGAATGGAGATGGAATTAGAAAAGCTCCGAAACGAAGAAGCTTCAATGACAAGGAAGAATCTCTTAAGCCGTGTGAATGGAAGTCAGACTCCAGATTTGAAGCTTAGCATGGGCTTCTTCTGTGGGATTCGATTTGAGTGACTAGACAATAAAACGCTGCGTTTTGTTGTAGGTTTAATTATTACTTTCCCCAGTAGAACCTAGGACTTTAGCTCAAGTGCTTCGGAGTAGGTTTAATTATTACTTTCCCCAGTAGAACCTAGGACTTTAGCTCAAGTGCTTTGGTGCTCCGAAACACTTGAGCTCAAGTCTATTGCACATTATTGTACTTTTAAACTAATCTAAAGTGTCCGGAGAAAGATTTAAACTTGAATGAATAAAAGAGACACATCTGCTCTAACCAATATGACTACGTTCACGTATACTCTAAGTAATACTGTTACATTTTCTCCTTGGCAATCTTTTTCTTGGACGGGTGGTTTTTCCTTTTTGTTGTAAAATGGGATCAAGAACCCAAAAAAGAATTTACCTACAAACTTAGAAATAAAAGATATTAACCATGGATTGGAGGATTTGAACTTGAGTGCAAGAGAGCGAGCCACACTGCTTTGCCCAACCGGCCTAAACCGCATCTGCTTGACTTGATATCGTTTGGTAGTTTTAGGCTTTTAGCTGAAAGAAGTTTGAGAGTTGCTCTACAACGTATTGTCCCCATAACTTTGTGAGACTTTAGGCTTCTGCTGTAGTCCACAACTCAAACATTCAATCATAGAGTATTATTAAACTGTATCAAATTTAGCCATCAAGGCTTACAAATTCCAATCGAATGTCAAAGTAGATACAGGGCCTCGTCTTCTTTTCTCCATGAGAATTCTCAGAGCCGGAAGAAGCTTGAAGTCGCGATATATAAAGAATGGTGTGGAAGCTTGCGAAACATTCAGCTAAGGATCATAACATTGAAGAGGTGAGACCGAAGAGACGAGAGTACTATGATCACCGGTGTGCAGATGCTTACTGAATTATGCTTCGCCGGTGATGCAGAAGAAAATACACTTCATTAGGGTGAGACTGAAACCAATTTGGTTTCTCATTTCGATAGTTAAGAGCTAGATAGATTATAAAGGTGCCAGTCTATATCAGGAACAAAACCTTTATCAGTCATTTCCTTTCATCCAATTTTGTAAGTAGTTTGACTATCAACCCTTTCTCCAACATCTCATTAAGAAGCTCATTCACATCTTCAAGCTTGCCCTTTGCGCAATATCCTATGATCAACACATCATACGCTGCTACATTTGCTCAAGCGCCTTGTTTCTCCATCTGTTCTCTCACATTCAAATCCGCCCTGAGGTTTCCTTCCCTGCATTAGCCATCCATCAGAGTATTTGTATGTCAACTTACAGGAAACAAAACCCTTTTTTATCGTCTGCCTTCTGGTCTAAGAGTCGCAATGCCCTTCTTAACTCGCCTTCTTTGCACAATCCATCTATTCATACATTATGTGTTACTGGTTTATGAGATTAACTTCCAAGCCCTTCACCTCCATTTCATGTAAAATCTTCATGGCCATTTCAACGTTTCCCTGTCTACACAAACTAGTAATCCGGCAGTAATGCCAGAGTGTTGGGAAAATCCCTCCCTCTAACATTAAACTGCGCAACACATTTGCTTTTTCCATCAATCCATCCTTACAATAGGCATCAACCAACATATTATAACAGTGGGTGCAAACCTTGATTTCTAATGTTGTTAAACCACTCTCTAGTTTTCTTCAGCATCTTCTTACAAAATGCATTTATAAGGGCATTGTAGGTAACAACATTTGGCTTCACACCCAAGCCAAGCACTTCATCCAGCAAACCACCGGCCTCATCAAGCTTCCCGTTGCAGTAATACCCCAATCAATCAGTGAATTATGGGTAATCACAGTCCGTTTCAAACCCTGCTTCCTTATCGCCTTGAACACCTTCATCACAACTTCTGCATTCTCATCTTTACTACAGAACCCCTCAATCAAAGTACTAAACATAAACCTGACTCGGGCGAACATTATTCGACACCATCTCCGTCGAAACAGCATCAGCTTTGTACATTTTCCCCAAACCACCCATCTTGCAAAGCCCATCAATCAGAGTGTTATAAGCAACCACATTTGGTGAAATCCCCCAAGCCTTCGTGTCATTGGCAACATCCTTTGCCTTGTCCAATTTCCCAACTTTACACAAATCAGCCTTACTTCTCCTCCCAATCCTTCCACCATACGCATTCAACATCGAAAATTCTACTGTGCTCTGGCGTATCCTATCCAACATAACCAATTTCACCTTTCTTCAACAAAGCACTCAACAAAGGATTACAAGATAATTTGAACCCATAATTTCGAGCTCTCTGAAAGCTCCAAAACCCAGATGTGTCGGCAAACTTTTCACATAAGCCAACACCAACATGTTGTACTCGAAATTGTACAAAAATGGTTTGCTACATACACATTGAAAGTTGAAACCATGTGAAAAATCAAAGAAATCGAATGCATTTTGCTGTTTCGGACAAACCCATCTAAGAAAGCTCATATCTTTGAGTACCTGAGAGTTAGCTCTGGCTCGGCGCCGGAGCCCAACAGCTGGTGAAGAGCTGCGGCAACGCTCGAGCCTTTGAGATGGGTAGATGGGTTTTGAGCTCCGACCAGTGCTGCTTCCCTAGCAGCTCCGAAACAAGCGGAATGTTGAAGGACTGCACGGTTGGTGACGCAGAGAAGCCGAAGGTTCTGTTTGTTTGCCGGGAGAGTTTGAAGAAATTTTCTCGGGAAACTTCAGGGGTTCTGGATGCATCGTGCATTTTGCGCCCATCATTCTTTATGTAGTTCTTCATAACTACAGGGGCATTTTCGTCACATGAAAGTACAACCGACAAGGGTTTATGAAGGGCTTTAACTTTAAATTCAAGCGCTTGAAGAAACCCAATATGTTTTGCTTCAAGGAGTTTTAAGTTCCGCAACAATGGCGGTTCTCTCCAGCCCACTACTGCTCCGCTAGGGCTACCAAAAACCCTAAACCCTAAATTCAATTTCCGATTTTTCCCACTATTTCAATCGATTTGCTGCCAAAGACAAATGCTGAAGCTTCTGTCTTCTTCCTCCTCATGCCTCCAGGGCCGAATCCACAGCCTGGGTCCTAATTTGGGGCTCCGTCCCGGGCCCACCGAGCTCGCCTCGCCGTTTCTCCGAGTTATTAGCTCGCTCACCGGGTTGACTCGGCCCAATTCGGTTGGCCGTGCGTATTTTTGCTCGGACGGGAAAGATGGGTCTGATCAGGTGGCGGAAATCGAGGTAAAGAAGGCCGAGGCAGAGGGAGACGCCGCTGAGTCGAAATATTCATCGGCAATTGTGCCCACAAATCCAAGACTCGACGATTATCTAACGGTTGGTTTGGTTATGCTAAAATAGTTTAATTGGATTAGGAGAAAATGAAGATATAGGAAAATGTTCAACTTATTGTTAATTGTTGTGTTTTTGAATTGTAATCTTAAATTTCGCAATTCAGTTTATGTTGTTAAGGATGTTTTTAGTTCTTGGGATGGTTTGTTTAAGTTTGTTTGTGTAAGTGTTTTGCTTTGTTAAGTAGAAAGCCAGAAATTTTGTGTGTTCTGAACCAACAGATAAGTTGGATGATGGATTCATGAATTATATACCCTCTCTATCCATTAACATTTTGTTTCCTATTACCTTTCGGTCAGGTTTTAGCGTTGCCATTGCCGCACCGACCGCTCTTTCCAGGGTTCTACATGCCAATTTATGTGAAGGTAAATGAGATTGTTGGATACAGTGAAAATCAAGTTGGCATTTTGGTCGTTGGGTCGATTCTTGAATTGCAGTTACTGCAAGGTGTTATATAACATTTGGCTTACTGAACTAACTAATCTGTTGCTTCTGATGTAGGATCCTAAGTTGTTGGCCGCTTTACAAGAAAGCCGAAAACGGCATGCTCCATATGCTGGTGCTTTTCTTCTCAAGGATGAGCCAGGGACTGATCCTAGTGTGGTCTCAGGTTCTGAAACAGATAAAAACATAACGGACTTAAAAGGGAAGGAGTTATTTAACCGTCTGCATGAAGTCGGTACTCTTGCCCAGGTATCTAGTTTACTCCCAAGTCCCTTAATTCTGTGGATTAACTGGACATACAGTAGAATTTCCTTTAGTTTTTATGAATTTTTATACCTGTTGTCTTCATATTTCAGATTTCAAGCATTCAAGGAGACCAAGTTGTTCTAATTGGTCATAGGCGACTTCGAATTACAGAGATGGTGAGGGAAACTAATCAGTAAGCATGAACTTTTGGTCAATGGCTTTAGCAGGCATATTTAGCATCTTTTTTTGGCTCATCACCTCATATATGTCTTGCGGTTCATTTTCACATTTCATTGAACTGATTATAACATTTTATTCTAGTGAAACTTTTCATTATTTAAGTAGGTGCCCCTAGATTTTGCATGTGCAAACACACACTCAAACACATTTATAATACAAATTGGTATAGTTAAACTAAGCAAACTTATGGCTTGTCTGCAGGTTGAGGAGGATCCTCTGACTGTAAAAGTTGACCATCTCAAGGTCCACATTTGTCTCAATTTTTACCAATTCAGTTTGTTTATTTTTGGAGGTTCCACATATAAAGTAGATTTTTCTCTCACTTTTTGTTATGGGTTTATACTTTGTATTTCAGGACAAACCCTATAACAAGGATGATGATGTCATAAAGGCAACGTCATTTGAGGTTATATCGACTTTAAGAGACGTTCTGAAGACTAGTTCCCTTTGGAGGGATCATGTTCAAACATACACTCAGGTTCAGTTTCTCATAATCTGTGAAATTTAAGGCATCTTTCATTTTGAATGTCTCTGTACGTCAAAATAAATTTCTTTGCTTGCAACATGTGAAACCTTTTTTTCCTCTTTTTATTTATATTTGTGCAGCATGTAGGTGATTTTAATTTTCCAAGGTTAGCAGATTTTGGAGCGGCTATATCTGGTGCAAACAAGTTTCAATGTCAGCAAGTGCTTGAAGAGCTAGATGTAAGCATAGGTTAATCAATTCATAACTGGGATGATTGATGTGACTTTATACTCAATCTTATCATATCGACAATGCTTTCTAACTGTGCAATTTTTGCTCAGGTTTATAAACGTTTAAAACTCACACTGGAACTAGTGAAGAAAGAGATAGAAATCAGCAAGATTCAGGTATGACATGCCAATGTGTCATTGTTTTGTACTTGGCATATATTCTCCACTATGGTTTGATTCTCTTTTGTTAATTCCTTTTTTTGTTATATCTAGGAATCTATTGCAAAGGCAATTGAAGAGAAGATAAGTGGTGAACAACGCCGCTACTTGTTGAATGAGCAGCTTAAAGCAATAAAAAAGGTGTTTGTCTCCCCTCTCCAACCATCATCAGACATTTTTTTATGCCATTACCCCATTGGATGTGGATGAGGATTTCTCAGTGATCTGTTTATATCCATTTCTTTATTTCATTCTTGGGGATTATGTAAACTTACTGGGCTTGACATGATGCAGGAACTGGGATTGGAGGCAGATGACAAAACAGCACTTTCTGGTTAGTATTAGTTTTTAATATTTTTATTTTATTAAGTTAACACTCTCGCAAACCTAGATATTGTGTGTGTTGTTTTCCCTGCCTTTTCAAAAGTCAAGGGCTGTTACATTACCGTGAAATCGAAAACAAATATATGTTTGGCATTCTCTATATTGTTATAGATGTTTAGTAAGACACACGTTGTTTATGTATTGCATTGTGTGATCACATGATGCATACAATCGAGAACTAAGACTGACTTTGTATAACATTAAGTTTCACGACCATGCTTGCAAATATGTGGACATCATGGCCGCTGTTGGTGCTTTCTCACATCAGTTTTAATCTGACTGTGACTCAAGCATGTTTGTAGATAATATTGATTGTTCATATACATAAAGGTAACGGCTGCATCATTTTTGTGATTCTGTGGTGCAGCAAAGTTCAGGGAGAGACTTGAACCAAACAGAGAAAAATGCCCACCTCATGTGTTGCAAGTTATAGAAGAAGAGCTCACAAAACTGCAGCTTTTGGAGCCCAGTTCAAGTGAATTTAATGTGACGCGTAATTACCTAGATTGGTTGACTTCCATTCCATGGGGAAATTACAGGTTTTTGCACTATTCAATTTAGTTAATCAAATTGTGAAGGATATTCGACATTCCAATAATTGATGTCATATTTGTGGCTCGGATGCTGAAAGATAATCTGTTTAGACTCTTTGAACTATATTATAAAGCCATTTATTGTTAATTTAACACCATGCCATACTGGGATAGGAATATCTGTAATGAATATTCGTTTATATAAATCTAAAATGGGATAATGGATACTAGCGTGAGAAGGTTAAAAAAACTATAAAAAGATATATTTGGTAGGTTATAAGATATATTATTTGAGTTACTGTCCTGTTCTTATTATTTTGTGGTAAGCATTATTTGTTATTTAATTGAAGTAATGCGTCCTTATTGTATTTTTAACTTTTTAGCAGATTTCTAAATATTATAACTTCTCTTATCCAAATCCCAAATGCAGTGATGAGAACTTTGATGTTCTTCGGGCTCAAAAGATTCTTGATGAAGATCACTATGGATTAAGTGATGTAAAGGAAAGGATATTGGAATTTATTGCCGTCGGGAAACTTAGAGGAATGTCACAAGGTTGGTATAGTTTTCATTTTTCACAATTGTCCACCTTGGTTTAGGAGCATTGCCTCATTGCATTGTTTATCTTGTTTCTCAGGCACTGATTTAACTCTTATTTTATATTGATATCCAAGGTTGTAAAAGATGCTGCAAATCTGTGCTAGTTTTCATGATAGCGGTGCAGATTATTGATATTCTGCTTATTTATCACAGGGAAAATCATTTGTCTCTCTGGTCCACCTGGAGTGGGCAAAACCAGCATTGGTCGCTCAATTGCACGTGCCTTGAACCGTAATTTCTACCGATTCTCTGTGGGAGGATTATCTGATGTCGCTGAAATTAAGGTATTTAGCAAGCTTTGTGCACTGAAACTTTGATAACAACTATACAGCATGAGCTATTCCTTATATACTTCTAAAATCACATCCAGGGGCATCGTCGGACCTACATTGGAGCTATGCCAGGAAAGATGGTACAATGCCTTAAAAATGTGGGAACAGCTAACCCTTTAGTTCTGATTGATGAGATTGACAAGGTAATATATTATGGCTGGTTGGCTTGATTCATATTGTACCTGAGAGACATCATACTGTCGGTCTCTTTTGTAGTTTAGAGTGAGGAATGGTTTCTAAAATGATTATTTACAAAACCAGAAGTGCTTTGAGTTTCGCAATAAGTTCATGGTTGTTTAACTTTGCCTTGTCTTGTGGCAGTTGGGAAGGGGGCATGCTGGTGATCCCGCAAGTGCTTTGTTGGAGCTTCTTGATCCAGAGCAAAATGCTAATTTTCTTGACCATTATCTTGATGTTCCAATTGACCTGTCAAAGGTTAGTTTTTAATATGTGATTTTTAGGCATTCTGATGTCCCTACTTTTGCTGGTAGTATAATTGCAATTTTCAAGCAATCTGACGTATTTGTGTGAAGGTTAAAGTAGTATAATTAATATCTTTTAGAATATAAGTTGCGGGCCTTGCGGCATGGATGAAATGTAATAAGGATTACAGATGGTTTCTTTTTATTCCTCTTGTTCTTAACTTGATCCTGCCTTTGGAAATTTTGTTACAGGTTCTGTTTGTTTGTACAGCAAATGTTGTAGAGAATATACCGAATCCTCTCTTGGATAGAATGGAGGTTATTTCCATAGCCGGGTATATTACTGATGAAAAAATGCACATTGCTAGAGATTATTTGGAGAAGACCACACGTGAAGCATGTGGAATTGAACCTGAACAGGTTGAAGTGACCAATGCAGCTCTCCTTGCTCTTATAGAAAATTATTGCCGTGAAGCAGGAGTTAGGAACCTCCAAAAGCACATAGAAAAGATCTACCGCAAGGTTTGTCGCCAATATCTAGATTTAGATCACTACCACAAACTTGAAACTTTTCTATATGACGAACCATAAAACTCTGTCCACTTGATTTAAAGTTTAGGTCTGTAGAGCTATTGCTTCAAAATGTGGAACAAATTTGTGACCTTATTGCTTTAACCTATCTTTTATGCTCTGGCAGATAGCTCTGCAACTTGTTAGACAAGGAGCGTCAGATGAACCTGCAGTTGCTGACCAAAAGTCTCCCACTGGTCAGATTGATCTCCCAGTCGAACCTGGAGTTCTTGAAGCTCAGGTTGTAGAGACCTCTGAAGCCAAAGTAGAAGATATTGATAAAGTAGATCAAAGCGTGGACCAGACTGCAACTGAATCCTTAGAGAAGGATCTGCCAGCCGAACCTGCAGTTGGTGAAGTTGAGGTTGCAGATACTGATGAACCTACGGATTCAAAGGTATGTGATAACATATAAAGTTATCGGGTAGAGGTTACTTCACAAGCTGTATGAGTAATGGTGCAACTTGAGTGCAATCTTAAGAATTATTTTACTTGATGCAATATTAACAATCTTTATGAACCTCCAACCTGAGAGCGTTATGATTCTTATTTTAAAGAAGCTTGTTAAACTGCCTCTCAATTCAATCCCATTTCATCTGTTTCTGCTATCCGAATATGTGTTTGCCAACTGAAGGATTAAATGGTTGTACTTGTCTTTACAGGATGCGAAAGAGACTGAGAAAATTCAGGAAAGTGAAGGAACAAAAACAGTTGAAAAAATCTTGGTTGACGAACCAAACTTGTCTGATTTTGTTGGCAAACCTGTTTTCCATGCTGAACGCCTATATGATCAGACTCCGGTTGGAGTTGTGATGGGTCTTGCTTGGACTGCCATGGGCGGTTCCACCTTGTACATAGAGACCACTCAGGTTGAGGAAGGAGAGGGGAAAGGAGGTCTTCATGTAACTGGTCAACTTGGAGATGTTATGAAAGAAAGTACCCAAATTGCTCACACAGTTGCAAGAGCGATATTGCTCGATAAAGATCCAAGCAATGCCTTCTTTGCCGATTCCAAGCTTCATCTACATGTTCCTGCTGGGGCCACACCAAAAGATGGACCTAGTGCTGGTTGCACCATGATAACATCCATGCTGTCCGTTGCCATGAAGAAGCCTGTCAAGAAGGATTTAGCAATGACTGGCGAAGTAACACTAACTGGGAAGATCCTTCCAATTGGCGGGGTAGGTTAAGCGATCAGACATTTATTAAGAGTTTTAAGTTGCATTATATTCTCTATTGAGGAAATTTTATCGAAGTTTGCTGTAATGCTTTTGTTTACATCGTGGTGCATCTCAAACTCATTGAAACTTCATGTTTGCATACAATTTAGGTTAAGGAGAAAACTATAGCAGCGAGGAGGGGAGGAGTGAAGACCATAATATTTCCTGCAGCCAACAGGAGGGATTTCGACGAGCTTGCCCCTAATGTAAAAGAAGGTCTTGATGTTTACTTTGTAGAGGACTACAATCAGATATTCGATTTGGCTTTCGGTGATGGCCGGAACAAGGACGAATAGGCCTTCTTCCCCAGCAATTCTCAAGATAGAACTGAAACTGCCAGACATGCCGGTGCGTGTTTTCTTGTCATCCTTGGGTCAGGACCATCCCCATAAGTATCAGAACAGGGCTAAGCCAAATTAGAACAGAGATAAATCATTTGGATGGCTGCAAGGCAGAAGGTTTTTTTTTCTTGTTTAAATTTATTCACTTTTATATTTGTCTTACTGTTCTGGTGAAATTGAAGCATCCAATTGCCCTATTTTGTGACAAGCAAATTTGAGCAGAATTTTGACATATCTGTGGAACGAATGAGGGAAATTTTCGAATTATTTAATAAATATGGAAGTTAGTTTGTTTAATTTTATTTTATAAATTTAAGGCTCGTTTGGAAGGACTTTCAAAAATACTGATAGCGTTTTTAGAGAAAATGTTTTTAGATTCTAAAAGCACTTGAAGTGCTTCTTTAGAATTTACTTATTTTTTACTAAGAACTGGTTCAAAAAATATTTCACCTAAACTGCTTTTAATCATTTTAAAAATACTTTCAAACGAGCTTCTTCTGAGGACAAGGATGAATCAAAACAGTTGAGATTGGTGGTGGTGCGTTTATGATTTGATTACATTATTTCCCATCTCATTTTACCATATATATGCTGAGAATTGAAGCAATAAAGTGATCGTTAGGAGTGTGTGTCATAATATGCTCGAGTGCTCTTTGACAAGGCCATTTTCTTCACAAGGATCTCGCTTTTTGTTTCCATTGACACTTAGATTTAAAAAAAGAACTGACATTTTTAGAGGATAACAACTTATATATACAATTGTTCATCACGTGGCGTCTCGATTTAGTTTTTCTAAATCAATGAATTATTGAACCATGACACCACTTGACGTTGAGCAAGTTTATGTAAGTCCTATTTTTAAAGAGACTTACATGCACACCCGAATGACATATACTCATGATTGGTTTGAAAAACCATCACTTTTGTGTCCTTATTTTATGCAAATCATTTTTTAGAAAGACTTCCATGCACCCCTAAACTTCACTTACGCATGACGGACACAGTTATTTTGACCTCCCTTTTTCATGCAAATCTTTATTCCTCTTTTTGAGAGATCTACACATGTTCACCTCAAATGCCACTATAACATTTCAGAGTAATAATACAATGTAATATAAGAAAGTTAAACGCATAGCACTGCCTATTGTCCGAGATGTGCTATGGTGACATCCGAAGGTGCATTATGTATGTCCATCTCTTGCCTCATTGGACAGTTAGAAAATGGGTCGGTGTAGCTTGTTTGGGTACCATCAACTGTTCATCAACTGTTTTGGAATAAAAAAGAAAGCTCTTTGCTTTCTGCTGAGTGTGATTTTTTAGATTAAGACAACTCCTCCTTTGTCACAACATGAGATACTATTTTTTTATCTCAGCCGTGGTGGAGTTCTCTCTCTCTCTCTCTCTCTCTCTCTCTCTCTCTCCAAACGCCAAACAAAACCAGCATGAAAGATTTGAGCTTTGCCAATATCTTTAGAAGTTAGTCTCAGATTTTGATTGAATGCACATGCTATTTACACGACTTTATCAAGTATCAATCCAACCTAAACTACTTCTATCACAGTATAGTTTTTAGACACTTCTAACATATTAAAATCTAAAGTCTTATTTAGTTGTATGTTTTAAATTATCAGTAATTTGTACTTTTTAAGGACGACATTGAAGACGTGCAAACAGTTCATCGGAACAGGACCTCAATTTTAAAGCTTAGGGAGAAATTTTTAGTTGTGACGAGAACACGGATGATACACCACGTGTTTTTATATAAGTGGTGGAAAATTTTAATTTTTAATTAACCTTTTAACACACATATCCCACCATTTATATAGGGACACGTGATGTACCACCTCGTGTAACGGTCACACTGAAAAATCTCACCAATTTAGGAAGGCCCCATAATTTTTCATCCTCTTATACATTACATATATGCACATATTACATATTTCCCAATAAAAAGTTTTCAGTTAACATATGACTATACAAGATTAGGTTTCTACATTTCTCTAACAATTAAACAATAAAAATATAATTAACTTGTGTATTATTTTCTCACATAAACACAAAGTGTCTTCCCTTACCTCTTCCATCCTTTCAAGGGTTTACCCTAAATCATGAAAGAAAGAAAAAATTAGTTGAAATTTTTTGTTAGTTGAATATGGCATGAATTACATTGTCCAAAAATGAAATCTTGGAATACTATCTTAAGGAGAATCCATATTTTGTAAAACTTGTACAAAACCCTAAAATGTCAAAGACGTCCCTAATAATACTCTTAATAACATAACATAACATGTCAAATCATAAAATAATTTTCTTGTGCTTATGTGCTTATACATGAGATTTCCCACGTCCACTAAAGTGATTAACATTGATTAGTATCTTTGACGATGGTTTGACACTACTATAGTTTGCAAGAAAAATAAAACTTAATTACAATCGTGATATGATGAAGATTACATCTCCTTTCTGTTGCCATGTCATCACGCGTGCATAGCTACATATCAGCTAAGCTTGCAGATAATCGAAAAGTAATGCGGATAAGACCTTTTAATTGCATGATTAACCATGTTAAATCATTACCGATAATCAAAAGAGAAATGTCTCAAAAGTGGTCCTCTCTATTGATTTTCCGTCATCTCACCTTTTTTGCACAATTCTATGAAGAGTCCCACTTTTAAGAGAGTTTACTTAGCATTTCTCCAATAAAAACCAAATCTCAAATTTAACCTGCGTGGGAACCCTAATTACTAACCTACTTGGAAATCCTAGTGATGAACCTGCTTGGGAAACCCTAAGGATTAACCTACTTGGGAACCCTAATGAGTGCATCCAAAATCTGATAAAGCTGCAGCCTGCAAGAAAGGAAGAAAAAATCCAAATTTAATCAAAGGACCCCATCAAGATTTCATGCATGAACCTTCGAGATTAGGTAGTAGCATGCGAAGACTCAATGAAGAAGAGAAAAAGGAGGGCCTACACTGGGTCATATTTCCACCAGGAAAATCAAGGGGAATGTTTGGTTTTTCAAGTCACAGAAATAATGGGACCACAAAAAACCAGTTGAATTGAATCTATGAAAACCATCACTATCGAACTGGTGCTTGCTCTTATTTTTTAATTTTTTTGGAAGAAAAAAAGAAAAGAAAAGAAGAGAGATCTAATATTAAATCATGTGCGTATGATCAGTCAAAAGTGGAGGAAATTTTTGCAAAATATAAATTGAGCCTGTGACATTCAAGCAAATTGATTTCATCATTTTGCCCTTTGCTTTTATATGGCAAATAGGAGGCGCCTGACTACCATTATCCACTCTAAGACTTTTAGAGCAGCCAACCAGTGATCCAAGCTTTGCCCATGTACCTGTAAACAATCTAACCCATATCATGCAAAGATATGATATATCCACATCATGAAGTGTTACAAGTACTGCTATATATTATTTGCATTTTGACTTTACGTTTTCGCGAAGGAATCTATTATTGAGACTCTAAAAAACTTATAATGCATTCTTTAAAAAAAATGCTATTTTTTGTAAAAGATTTGTGACTCAAGTGTGGTTAAGAGTTGTAACCCACCCCGAGGTCAGGTTTTCAATAACATCTCTCAGCAAATCTTTAAGCATGCATGTACTCTAAAATCAAATGTAGAGGGGTCACCAAGTGCCTTTGGACAGAAAACCCTAGCTAAGCTTATATACTATAAAAACAAAAAATTCCCATGCATGGGATTCTTTCCCATTGAGAATGTGGTTGACTATGTCTCTGTGAGTATAAATCACTCTTTGCATAACATCCCACAAATCAAAGTCAATTTAGCCTTATTTTGCTTTCGATCATACCTACCAGCACTTCACCGTGTTACTACTTTAGGTATATATATATGTCTTTAATAGATTGCATATTTGTATTTCTAATCAAAACTTGACATTCCTAATCAGTTTATATTCGACTTGAGATAGCGCTACATTAACATTAGTGTTGCACGAAAGTTCTTATTTGGAGGCCTAGTGGATTTGATTTGGTAGGTTTGTCTAAAAACAATGCATTTACGAGCGGATATATAGACTATATTCACTTACGTTTTGGATTGCCACCCCCATCCACTTGGAACATTTCCTACACCAGTTTGATATATTCATTATTTTTTTCCTAATTAGGCAAGTGAAGTTAATTAATTATCATATGCGATCGTCCCATCAACTTAAAAATTACACTCGAGTTTGCTGATGTATCAATCACCAAATGTTCTGATTACAACAGCAAGCAGCCACTTAATTAATTTAATAACTTGCGACTTAATTTGTTAATGCCACGAAGTAAGTAAATATTGTTTTCTACCTCATAAACACGTGGGTTTATTAATTAAATTTTTATAATTAATGACGTGGGGTAGGTGGGTGCTAATCATCTCTAACAATTCTTGTTAGGGAAATTTTATTCAGACCCATTTATCATCTTTCTACACCCAACTTATAGTTTTTAATCTTGAAATTCTAAATCTGTCCAACAATTTTCTTTCTACACCCATAATGAAAAAGAACAAAAAAATATATAAAATTCCAACACTAGAAAACCCGGGCCATGCCATCACTCCAAACCCTAACCATCCCCAATTTCTACCCCTCCCCAACCCCCCACCGCCATCTTCTTATCACCCACAATGAAACCTCCAAAGATCTCAGCCATCAATGTCCATTTCCTGACCTTTCGCCAGCCACACAATAGCTCTCTCTTCCATGCAGTGCTTCTAACATGTCCGAATTATGCTGAAATTGTCGACGTGTCGAATCTAATTGTGTTGGACCATATGTTAATAATACCATTAATTTTTCCAAAAAAAAAAAATATTGACATGTTTCTTTTGGGTTTTTTAATCGTGGGTTGTTGGGAATAAAGTTCTAATTTCCAAATTGTTGTGGGTGGCAAGGGAGGTGGCGGTGGGGAGTTGGGGAGGTTATAAACTGGGAGGTTGAGGTTTGAAGAGATAAGATGGCTGAAGTTGCCTATTGCTAAATTATTATTATTATTCTCTTTTTGTTCTTGTTGGGTGTAGAAAGAAAATTATTGGACACATTTGGAATTTCAAGATAAAAAATAATAAGTTGGGTGTAGAAAGAGGATACATGGGTCTAAATAAAATTTCCCTTCTTGTTAATAGTAATCATGTGTTAATTGTTAATAGTACTCATGTGTTAATCACCAACTAATAATAAATCATCATCCTCTTATGCCGAGGTCTTGTATGTGCTACATATTGGAGCATTAGGCTGCTAATCTTATGTAATTATATTTATTATTTAGTGACGTGCATTAAATATCATCGACTTGCCCTTCACTAATCACATGTCACAATTTTTATAGCGCAGACAAAAATAAAATGAATACTATGAATAAAATAATGTTCCCATACAAAAATAAAATAAATTTTTGAAAAGTTTACAACCATTTTCAACAAACACAATGGATATGTTGTAATACAAAAATTAATTTTTTTCTATTGAAATGTTTACAATCACTTTCTTGTTTCCAATATAAAAAAAAAACAAAATAACAATGCACTTTCTTGTACAAGCAGACCATTGCAATTGCACTAAAGAATCGTTGGAAAACGCTTTTAAAATGACTAAAAGCGTTGTTGGAGAAAATATTTTTTGATTCCAAAAGCACTGAAGTGATTCCTGCAAGAAGCGTCAGTTATATACTTCTTATATGAAGCATTTCAAGTGCTTTTCCATGTTTCACTTGCATTTTTACTAAGGGTTAATCCAACATTTTCACCAAGAGCATTTTTAGTCATTTTAAAAGTACTTTCAACCGAACCCTAAATTATGAGATAGGGCTTAGATTGGACAAACTGAAACTGACATGAACTGTGGGCAAGCTGAGTATATACGAATGGAAATTTGATAAGTTGAAATTTAAACAAATCATTTATGAATGGAAATTTGGTAAGTTGAAATTTATACAAATCATTTCTTAATCCAAATTACTAGTACTTTTACATACACAAATTAACAGATAAATTTTAGCAGTAACGATATGAGAAACTAATAAGCATAAATATATTAACATATATATTTCACCCAATTCGATCAATGTATCTTAGGGTGATAACCCTGTTTCTATAGCTTTATATCTTTAAATGAATTTGGGAAGCACAACCCTATAATGAATATGCGCTCTGCGTAAATTTTTGAGAGAATCAATCCAACATCTAGAAAACTAGTAACTTTATATTTGTTTATAAGTTGTTGGGATGCTCTCAATATTGACAATTAGTTTTGTGGTGAAATTCAACTTTTTTCATGATATCATAGTATGTTGTCCCGCATGTAAGCCCAATGGCTGCATGTGCTACACTTCCCATGACACACCCCGACCCGAAAGTGGGGCGTGCTGGCCGTCACGAGAGAGTGACGTAGCCATGTGCACAGTGCGGAAGCAAGATTAATCAGAAAGATATGAACAATTTAAAGTCATGCAACCAGCAACCCAATTAAAGATAGTGTGCTAGTGCGAGAATTAAGATGGTTTACACAACCAGAGCATAAATGGTCTACATGCAGTCAATCAGAAAGTACTAAATAGAGATAACACCCGAAGGTGGTCCTACATAAGTGAATTCTATCAGAACGTCCGATGAGCTCCTCGTATGCCACCAACGAACACTACCTAATACCTGGAGGGGCAAAAAACAAAAAGCGTGAGTGGGCAAAAACAAATCTTTTCAAAACCTTTCTTTTCTCAAAAGTTATAACCCCTCGTCGTAAAACCTGTATAATTTCCTAGAAATAAAGTATATACTCATATATATAATTCTCAAAATCTTGCTGGAAAATATGTATTTATGAATATATGTATGCCATGCCAAAGTATCATAACTGAATGCCAATTCATAACTCTATGAATGTGATTGAATACTCGATATCATCTCAGCCCTCGGCTGTATATAGCTCATAACAATCTCATCATATCATATAGCTCATAATCAACCCAATCATATCATATATCCTGCACACACATCAATACCACCTCTAGTGGTCTGCACAACATCACTGTATATAGAATAATATGCTCTAGTGCTACAGTCACGTGAAGACTGTGCGAATGATTCGCGGGTCACCTACGAGTCGAACCCACTTATAGTGGCCTATTCGACATGATTGTGCACCTAACTTGGATCCAAGGCGAGCATGCGGTGCGGGAGGTGAACATCACGTGAAAGACTATGCCCCTAACTTTGGGCGGGAGCACTAATATCAATGTGCAGGTTTATGAGCTCTAATCACATCACATCACATCACATCATTCATTCTCATCATAACTAGTATATAAACTTACCTGTGCGTCCGCAACACCAACATTATCATATGCAATCACTAATGCATAAATAAAATAAATAGATACATTGCATGGCATTTCAAATCATACTATTCTTTAAATTCACTTTTTGGGAAAAGCAAGTATATAGGTATATACGGAAAACAAAAGCCCACTCACTGATAAGTAGCCGGGTCGTAACCTCCATGCCTAGCCTGGCTACGCTCGTCCTCCGGATAGGTCTCGCCTATATGAGAAATAACTGTAATAACGTCATTTTAAGCACATAAACAAAACTGGCTAATAACTTCTCATACATTGCTCGATTTGGGTATATAATATACCACAGTGATCTACACAATCTCAGGATCATCCCCATATTTTTAGAAAAATTTTCCGGGACGGGCTATTACATCCCATGAGCTAGGTTTGAAAGCCCCTCATAAGTGAGGAGGTTGAAAGTAGCAATCCCACATCAGACAAAAAAGAGTGACCTTGCATGTGATGTGTTTATAAATAGTTGAATTACTCCCATATATATTAACAATTGGATTAAAGTATATTTTCATTTTCATTTTCTCGAAGTGTCTCCCTCGCTAAAATGCATATTTATTGCAGTGTGACTTCTTTGTTGCCTATATATGTTATTCAGTGGCGTAGCCATGATTTTAAAATAATGGGGTCATAATTATCAACCAAAAAGCTTCATTGGCCATTTCGTCGAGCATCTAGCAGGTACCTGCCAATTCCTGCCAATATATGTCAACAACTACTATTATTTGTGGAGGCTTGTCGATGGTGGATGCAGGATACTGTGGAGTAATGTTGAAGATTGCCAATGCTTTTCATGAACTAAAGTATTTCATACAAGAAGAGAGAAAGGAAAGACAAATATGATAGAAGCAAATAGAAGAAGTATGAGAGGAGATTGTAATTTAGTTTGCCTTAACTCTTTATAGGGGTCGAATACAATGTATAGACAAATATTCATGGGGATTTTTGGAGTTATTGGGTCAAGGACAACTAATGACCCCATACTGGCTATGCAACTAATGTTATTGGTTGACTTTGATGGAACAAAGATATTTTCGCAAAGCAAATTCCTGGTAGAGAAAATGTTGGGTTAAGCTCGATTCATTATTTCATTAATAATGCCAACTCTGTTTTTAAAAACAAACTATTTTATATAAGAGATAATTGTTGCAGTCCTATTAGATTAGGAATGTGATCGTGGAAATCCTAATATATATATATGAGATTCTACCATATCTCTTAGACTAGATATTATCCTATTAGAGTTGTAATTCTATTGGGGTAAGGAATTTACCTTCCCTATTACTATAAATAAAGGCACAATGGGGTGGAATAACACACACCTCAGAATTAAATCTCTCTCTTCTATCTCTCTCGTCGCTGACCCTCTCCCTCTCTAGTCCTAAATACAATCAGTAAATTAGGCATACAACACGTTATCAGCACGCTCTTGTCAAAAGCTAAGGAACTGAATCGTAGAAGGAGGCTCTTCTACACAATCAAAGGCTTAATCATTTTCTGCCAATCAAGTTCTTTTAAAATAAATTAAGATATTTGAAATGATCTTGAAGCATGACAACATTCCCCATGATGCATGAACCTCCTATATTTATATTTTCCTTTCAATTATATATATATTGCATATGTGTTCATTTATTTTGTCAATATATATATATATATATATATATATATATATATATATATTTGTTCATGTAATACGCAATTATGCTATATGGAATTTGTGAGTCAAAGTGACACACCCCGTCCCGAAGGAGGGCGTGCTGGCCGTCACGTGAGAGTGACGTAACCATTTGCACAGTTCGGAAGCTTTAAAATACCATTGTGAATTCTGTCAGAATACCGTTGGATTCCTCGTGGCCACCAAAGCTCTGCTCTAACTCGAACCTGGAGGGGCGCAAAACAAGGTGAGTGGGTCAGTAAAATAAGTCTTTCAAAATCTTTCCTTTATCAACAAATATCTATCCCCTCACTGTAAAACCCGTATACTTTCTCAGAAAATAGCATATATAAATATATATAGCTTCAGAAGTCTCAAAATACCATTCTTCATCATTTTTCAGAGAAATATGCCATGCCATGTGCCAAAAACATAATATGGATGCATCAACATAAATCAGGTGAAATAATAAATCAACCGAAGACCCTGCAGTGGTCCTATACGGCTGATTCTAGAGCTCAATATCCAATCCAGCCGGAGTCACCAACTGTGACCTGTACGGCACTGCCGGAGTCGCCAACTGCGACCTGTACGGCACTACGCTGCACATGAGTCGGAACTACCTGTAGTAGTCTGTACGACTCGGATGGTGTAATAACACGCTCTAGTGCTTCTCTCATCAATCATCTGTGCACATAATCTAAGGTCACCTACTAGTCGGAACCGTCTCTAATGGTCTGTACGACTAGCATGTCGGAACCACCTCCAGTGGTCTGTACGACTAGCATCTACTTGGATCCAAGGTGAGCGTGTGATGCGGGTGAATAACATAAGCACTAACACCAGGGGTGCAGGTTATGAGCTATCAACATAAATCTCATCAAACAATTCAATGCACCAAATGTAACTCACCTGATACTCACCTGTGCATCCGCAGCACCAATTCACATATATGCATCATATAATATCAATTCACATATCTCATATAATTTCTATGCATGGCATTTCAAATCACATGATTCATATAAATCTATGCATGGCATTTCAAAATATACTTTCATTCAAAAATCGATTTCTAGGAAAACGTTAAGTATATATATATACTGAAATAAACTGCCCACTCACAGTTATATCGAAGGGTCATAACCCCTTAGCCTTTCTCGACTGTGCTCGTCTTCCGCATAAGCCTCGCCTATATGAGAAGTAACCGAAATAACGTTAATTAAGCACATAACCAACTTTCGCTAATAACTTCTCATATATTGCTCAAATTGGGTATATGAATATACCACCGTGACCTACACAATCTCAGGAACATCCCCATATTTTTAGAAAAATTTTCCGACCACCCACGCGCCGCCACGCGCCGGCGAAGGCACGGTCAGACGCGCCGGCCACGCGCGGGCACGTGCCAGGCACACTGACGGCGTCAGTTAACGCCGTCAGGAATATTCCAGGAATATTCCGTTAACTCCTAACGGTTTCCGTTAATTTTGACTGACGGCGTCAGGAATATTCCGTCCAACTGACGGAATATTCCGTCGTCTTCTCCGGCGACTCGCCGGCCGCCGGTGGGTTCGCCGGATTCTGGGTATTTTTCCAACTATGGTTTCTCACTCATTTTTCATCCATTTTTCATGCAATTGGTACCAAAATGAAGCTCTAAGCATGTAGAACACATCTAAACAAGTTTCAAGGCTTGAAAATCACAGGATTTTACCTGAGAAAGCTCGATAGCTCGGCACACTTTAAAAACCTTCGATCTCGATCCTCCGACGTCCAAACTCTACCAACGAAGTACCCCGAGACTCGTGAGGACCTCCTTAAGCTCACTGTGAGCTTGAAATTCCCTGAAATGCAAGATTTTACGTGTGCATGAACAGTGCACATTTTCGGGGTTAGGATTTCACGCCTAATCCGAGGGTTACAAGCTCCAAATTTGGTACCAAACTACTCAGAGGTTAACAAGGATCAAGAATCTTACCTTTTGGGCTTCGATCTGTGAAGAAATGGACGAGTTCCAACTCCGTCCGTACGTGCACAGTGCACGGGGAGAGTGTTCCGAGAGAGAGAGAGAGCTTACGGGGGAGAGAGAGGGAGAGGGGTAGTTAGGTGTGTGGTCAGCAACCCTAGCCACACAAAACCATAACAATTATTTTCCAAATAAATTTTTCCAAAACTTAGGATAGGACAATAAAACCAAAGATAATGTCACATACCATAGCAATTTAAGGGCAATCCCGTCATTTCACATCATCGATAAAATAATTCTGGGACGGGCTGTTACACAAAGCATCGAAATTAATTTAGAAACAATTAGGGGTTTTTTTTTTTAACCCTAGAATTCGAAAAAAAATTGGGATTTTTCGCGGTTGAGCCGCAACTCCACGCCGAGCCACCGAGCCGACATGGCTAGCTTGTAGCCATGCCATCACCACATGTCAAGTTTAATCGAAGAAAGTTACTACTGTTATTAAGCCTAATATCTTCTTCTTCTTTTTTCCGTTGGTTTTGAAGAATGTACCCATGTTTTGATACAATAATATTTTTTTTGTTAATTTGATGAAGGTACCTCTATGGGTCTTATTTAAAATCTCATTAATATAAACAAATACACGTTTCAATTTGTAATTTAAAAACTATATATAGTAACTTACATTATTACATTAATGTCAGGGATTTCGATTAAGAACTAAAAACAAACAAGGTTTCAATCAAAGAATATTAATAGCTAGGAATCGCATGTAAAGTGTCCCTTAAATTAATGACATGATGAATGTAAAACCTAAACGTAATATATATGAAAAACATTCATCATGGAGCTTCTACTTCTCCTAAATCAATGCTTTGTGTCACACAGTTTGTGCAACATATAGCACACCGTCAATTTCACAAACATTAGACGTTCAAACCGTTATAAATAGTGTAAAAAATCATTATGCACCCTTTTCTCCATGAATTTTTGCACTAAATAGAGATTATCCATAAAACTACATAAAAACCAACTAGATTATAACAAATAAGTCCCTACTTTTCATTAGTAACATTGTACATATAACGAAAAGCAAATTCTAGAAATATTGCTTAATTAACAGAATTAAAATTGGCCATGAATAAAGTTTTCACTAACAAATTTTTTCCACCCATTTCTAACTACCCAAGCTAATTAACAAGCATTAGAAATTGGCAAATTCCAATGGATTCCAACAAAAAGTTTTTATTCTTTAGCATATATATATTGCTGGTATCTTGTTTTCTAGTTTTTGTGATTCTTTCAACAGTCTAATGGATGAATTATAACTCTTATAGATTTTGGTTTATTTATTTTTTGTGTGGTTTATTATAGGGGTTTAGATTTTGTTTTATGTGGTGTTTGTACTTTGTATGGGGTTTGTTATAGGTTTATGTAAGACTTTACTTTTTCTTTTGTTTGGTTTTGTTCATAAAATTGTCATTTTGATTCTTCATCCATTTTTCCAAAGAATGGTAAAACTTAAACCGACAATAATACAAAAGGGAGAGTGGATGGAATTTGAATTGACACTGAAGAGAAGGTATGGCGACAAAGAACAATAAAAGTGGGCGAGTGATTTAAAATGAAAGAATAAAATGTCGTTTCCAAGAGACATTTTCGAAGAATGACTATTATAGAGTGTTTCGATATAAATATTCAAATATTTGATATGACATATTTTTAATTTTCTCCAATGTTTTCTTATTAATATTCATACTGTTTTTATAAGTTACAAATATATATACTTCTTACACTTATTTTTTACACACAATTTATGTTTAATTATCACACATTTATAAAAGTAAGTTTGTTATGGCCAGCTGATCATGAATAAGTTATTGACAATCATTATGTTATTGCTCACTATCATGTAATGAGAAATGCTAAGGAGACTCTTCTAAATTGGACTCTCTATGTACCGCACAATTTTACGTCAAATTCCGTGCTAATATTATAAAACATTGTGCCAAAAACATGATGTGGTGGATAATCCATAGATTTTACAACACCACCACCATAATCCAATTGTCGCAACTCATACCTCTTAATACTCAATAGTCAATGGTATAAGCCTCCTATTTTTCATTAGTATCGAAAAATAAAGGCCTAATTGAATAAATGATCCCCCGCAAGTGGCCTTTTACATAGCGGTGAAAATGTATTGAGCCATTACATGATGGCGTGGGTTTAAACTCCATCGTGACTAATCTAACATCTAATCTAACAAAATCTATTGTTTGACAAAATAAATAAATGATCCCCATAGTGATATGCTAATAAAAAAATAGTCCATGTGATAAACAAATTAAGAATTAAACCTCTGAAGTGGAAACCGTTAGAGATTAAGCCTAAACACTACAAAAAAACTTGCTAAATACGACGCTAAAAACTCGTCGTGTAAAGTCATGAAAGCGTCGTTTATGTGTTTTAACGACGCTCATGCGACGCTTGTGATTACGTCGCAACAAACCCATGTCGCAAAAGTTTTCACCACTTATTGCGACACATTTCAAGCGTCGCGAAGTTATTTTACGACGGCTTTGTGACACAATAGTTAGCGTCGCAACTGCTTGATGGTGGAATTAAACAAAACATTTGGGACATGTTTGACACGTCGTAAATGCTTTTATGCCTACAATTTTTTTGTTATAAATACAAAATGGTTGGAAATGATATTTGTTCAATGAAAGATTGGGTTGCAATTTATAATCTTATTCACAATCATCCTAAGTTCAAAAGTAAAATAATATATGAATCAAAGAACCGTGCTTCTAGAATTCTTAATAACATTGAAAGTACACCATCCGCATATCCCAATACATAATCCTACTAGAGTCAAATATAATATCGTCTCAAAAGTTATGAACATATTTTTTTATATTTCAAATATGCTCCAACATAGTTCAAGAGAGTTTAATTATGATCAAGACTCTTCATCACAATCTCCATGCAAACCTGAAAAATAACAATTACACAACCATCAATAACATGTTTTCTATGCTTCTGGGTCTAACTGATGAGGTTGCTGCTCATTACACAACCATCAATAAGAATTTTCAAATATGTTCCAACATAGTATAATGTTTTCTTTACAAACCTTTTATGAAAGCAATTGTTTCTATGCTTCTGGGTCTAACTGAGGTTGCTGCTCATTACTCCCATATGTTTCTTGTAGATGGCTTGATGTATTTGGAGCCTATATTTAACACCAACACGACAATTAGAAATCAAAATTGCTCAAATTTTCACACTAATTTATTCTAATAAATTGAAAAGAGAACAAAATCACATTCGAATGTATATACCTGTCCACTTCCTCTTGGTGATGTGTTAACATGGAAACCAATATGAGTCATCACGAGATGGAGTTTCAAACTGACTTCACTATACTTGGATCGAAGATCTTCAATTTCAGATTCATGCTTAGCCTTGAGATCATCTATTTTAGTCTTATATTGTCTTTCTACCTCGTATGGTGTCCTCATTAACATTGGAAGATCTTGAACCTTGACCAAACACTTGAGATGGAGTTATACCTGTTCCATACATGCGAACACGTCCATGTGCATCAGGCCCCATAACTCTAGTAAACACCTCATCTCGATAATCCTCGTCTTGCTCATGCTCTTCCCTTTCTTCCAAGCATTGATTAAATTGATTCTACAAAACATGACCAGCTAACCAGTTCAAATGACCAAAGGGTAAAAATAATGCAGAACCCAACTAATCAAAACGATGTGAATATGCAAAGTTTTTACTTTGAGTGAAAAATATATAAACTAACTGATACTTACAATAATGCGGCCACTTTCCTCATCGAAAAGGTCTCTGTCATCATTCTTTGTTTTCTTTGTTCTTGTTTTTATAAACATGCTCAACCGATCCGTTTTCTCTCCATTCTCTCTCATCTTAAGAGCACACAATGTTTAATCGAGTTAGTAATGAAAATTGTTAAATGGAGAAAATAAAAACTATTCCAGCATGCTGTATTCAAATTGGACCTGGTATGAATTATACCATTCCAGTTTTCCAGCATGGTGTATATATATATACATCCCCCTGCTTGTATATTAGTATTAGTCCTATTGTTAATTATTATCACTTATTACTCACTGCAAAACTAGTGTTCTGACCTCATGTTTCAATTGACCAAATGAAGTACGACCAGTTCGATGAGGAGCACCTCCATGTGCACGATTAGCTTTATTTGCCTCGGAATATTCCTACACATGTTTAAAGCAACCATAATTCATCACTATTATAAACTTAAAATGTAATTTTTCCTAATTTACCTTTACATTAGGGAGGCCCCAATACTTTACTAGTGTCTTCCATTGATCTGTAGTGACTTGAGGAGGAGTGAAGGATAAACGTTATCCATCAGTCAAGTATGCGTCATACCATCTTTGCTTAACCCGACACTTCCAATCCCTCCATCTATTGCCAATAACCTTTAAGCAATGAAATTTATATGCATCAGGGACATCTGTGTTATCCTGCAATTATTAGACGAGAACTATTAATGAAATGAAGACTTGTGCATCTGAGTAAAATTAGCAAATTTTGTAAGTGTCGTTTACCGTGACTTCTTTCCAAATATCATCTAATACATGATCAGGCATTTCATTCCATGAAACATATGTTAGAGGAACCTTTTGACCATTTCTTGCTATTATTCCAAGTTGTCCACTAAACCTGGTTGCATTTTCTTTGATTGGCTTCCATTTAGAATCAAATTCAATATGAACTTTTGTTCTAGTTCCCCATTCTTCGATAGAAAGAGCAGCTCCCCGACCTTTCCTAATACCTTCAGACTGATTTTCACCTATAAATTATTCATTATAAGCAAAATATAATTTGAATGATATAATAAAAAACTTGAAAAATTAATGGTCATTTAGCATTGCAAACCTGTTTCGTCTAATAGAGTTGCCAAAGGCTCATCCTCATGACTAGAGGCAGATGGATTTTGTTGTAGTTGTGTCTCTAATTGAGACTGTGTACGCCTTGTAATCGGTGGCTGTTGTTGAGTTTGATTCAATGTGATATGCTGAGATGGCCTAGATAACTGAGGCTGATTCGAACTTTGTCCACGCTGCTGAGATGGTCGTGCTTGTGACCTACCTTTTTTAGCTCTCATTGGAGATGGGGGAATCAATTCCTCCATTGCTTTGCCTCTTCCTCTCTTTGGTGCCATTTTCTGTTGCACTAAAAAATTAGTATATACACACGATGAATCATCATAAAAGATTGATGTAAATAATTCATAATATGTAACCGAGTACCTACCAAGTACCTTATCAAATGCTACTCCCTGTGCACAATTATTAATCTAACATATTTATATATATAAGCTATTTTAAGAAAACATGCAGTGATCAACATAGTCAATTAGAAGTAACAAAGTAACTAATATAATTAGAATTTCCAAAATAGTGTCACACGATAACAAGAATTTCCAAGATAATCATTAACTAATACACTATATGGCAAATCATTCTTCCATCTCATTTTCAGGAGGATCATCAACTTCTTTAACATTTGTGTCTACGGTTGCTCCATCCACTCCTTCCCTGACCCAACCAACATCTTCATCATTCATAAATACAGTTTCATCCAATTGTTGGGGTGCATAGAGCTCTACTTGAGGCACTATTGTTGGGGTGTGGGAAGAATCCTTTGAACGCATATCAAATAGATCTCTTACAGTCATATTAACAACAACATGCCAATCTGAATCAATTGGATCTTGTATATAACAAACTTGCTTTGCATCTCGTGCTAAAATGAAAGGCTCATCCCCTGCAACATTATCTTTATATAACAAATGATTAAAATTCACTAATGTGAATCTAAACTCATCTTCTTTCATTCCACCAATTGCATCAACCCAATCGCACTTGAACAAAACAAATTTCAAGGCATTGGTATATCGGATTTCAACCACATCTTTCAACACTCCATAATAGGTGACATCACCTGAGTAAGGCCTTTTGTCCTTAACAGTAGCATAGCTCATAATGTCTGCTTTCGATACAACACCAGAATTTTGAATGGTTCTACTTTTTTCGCTTTCTTTCGTACGAAATTTGGAGCCATTAATGACATAACCTTTATATCTTCGTGCAAATTGGTCAGGACCATTAGCCAAAGTGATGATATCTTCAGAAAATACTCCATTATTAGTTAGCCGCTATGTATCAACCTATGTAATATCATTATTATAAAGAAGTTAGTGAGAAGAAAAATAAATTTAATTTGATTGGTCTACATTAAATTTATAGATCTAATGATTGTAAGTACTTACATAATTTTTAAACCATATGTGAAATGTCTCAATGTGAACTCTTATGATATAATGGCTTGTTTTACGAGGCATTTCCAATGCAAGTATTTCAAGGTGTTGGCTGTGTATATAAGATTTGTTCAGAAAGAAGTGAATTAAGAAGCATTCAAAGTAATAAATATAATTGTGGTTTCACTTACTTTCGAAATGGTGTGATAGCATCAGTGTTGACTAGCACGTGCCTATGTACTTGTGTCCATGTAACTTCATCTAGACATATTTCACTCCTTTGTTGAGAGGACGACCATAGTCACTACCACCATCATCATTACGAGCTGGACGAGTAAGCTTTGTTTCTACTTCATTCAAATATCGGGCACAAAAAGTCATGCATTCTTCCATTAAGCGACCCTTGGCAATTGAGGCCTCAGAATGCGCACGATTACGCACATAACACTTCAGTGTTAATAAGTACCTATGTGTAATATAATTAAAATATAATCTAATGAAAATATTTAATATAATAAAAATTACAACTACAATTTTACTAACCTCTCAATAGGATACATCCATCTAAATTGGACAGCCCCAGCAACCAATGCTTCCTCAGCTAGATGGATAGGCAAATGTTCCATTACGTCAAAGAAAGACATTGGAAAAATCTTCTCAAAATGGCAAAGTGTATGCACAATTCGCTCTTGAATATGTTCCAGATCAGACTGCACGTTCACTTTCGAGCAAAGTTGTCTGAAGAAATTAGTGAACTCAATCAATGCTTCAACAACATTCTTAGGCAAAGCTCTGCGTGCTGCTATAGGAAGTAATTGTTGCATTAATATATGATGGTCATGACTCTTAAGACCCCAAATACTCCGCTCCTTTATGTGTACATGTCGAGAAATATTAGAAGCATAACCATCTGGAACCTTTACTTGCATCAAAACTTTTAAGAACACATCTTTATTGTCTTTAGTCATAGTAAAACAAGCAGGAGCTAAGTATGCCTTATTAGAACCTTGTTGCTGAGGGTGCAATGGTTTCCTAATGCCCATTTCTTCTAGGTCACGTCGAGCCTTTAAATTGTCCTTGGTTTTTTTAGCAACACCCAATATTGTCCAAAGGATATTTTCACAACAATTATTCTCAATGTGCATGACATCGAGATTGTGACGAAACAAATTATGCTCCCAATATGGTAACTCAAAAAATATGCTTTTTTTCTTCCAAAATGATCGATCATTATTACTCCCAACTTCAGCTCTTTTCCTCTTTCTAAGGTCATCTTTCTTATACTCTGTAAGTACTCCTTGCAGCTGTCTTTTCACATCAATACCTGAAATTTTTTGTGGAGCACGTCCCCATTCTCGTGTGCCATCAAAAGACACTTTATCTCTTCGAAACTTATGACTTGTAGGTAAAAATCGACGGTGACCTGTGTAACAATACTTTCTTCCGTAAGTTAACCAACGAGACCGAGTGTTTGTATTACAACAAGGACATGCTTTTTCACCTCTAGCGCTCCACCCTGATAAGTTCCCATATGCCGGAAAGTCATTGATAGTCCAAAGTAATGTAGCATGTAGTTTAAACATTTGATTCGTCGAGGCATCATAAGTAAGTACACCTTCTTGCCATAATTCCTTTAACTCGTCAATCAGTGGTTGTAAATATACATCAATCTTATTACCAGGTCCGTGTGGGCCATCTATCAGAACAGACAAGATATAGAATGGTTGCTTCATGCACATCCATGGTGGCAAATTATATGGCATTAGAATAACAGGCCATGTACTGTGAGGTTTGAACATTGTTCTAAATGGGCTGAAACCATCTTATGCTAGACCAAGTCTGACATTACGAATTCCACTAGCAAAATCTGGATACTTAGCATCAAAGGCTTTCCATGTAGGTGTATCAGCAGGGTGCCTTAGCACACCATCATTAATACGCTCCTCGGCATGCCATTTCATAAGCGAAGCAGGTTTGGATGACATAAAAAGTCTTTGCAATCTTGGCTTCAATGGAAAATATCTTACTTGTTGAGCAGGTATTTTTTTATCCCCACTCACACCATTGTTAGTTTGGCCTTCAAATTTCTTGTATCTGGATGTGTGGCAGATGTCACATGATTCAAGCTTCTCATCCTCATTTTTAAACAACATACAATGATTAGGACATGCATCCCATGTCTCGTATGTGAAGCCCAGGTCCTCCGTAATCTTTCGAGCATCATTATAAGAATCTGGTATGTCTATAATGGGAAAAACTTCTTTCAGAAAATTTAACAAGATTGTCATTGAACTATCTGTCCATCCACCAAGTACCTTTATGTGTAATAGCCGAACAATGAATGACAATTTAGTAAACTTTTCACACCCCGGATACAAAGGACATTCTGCATCTTGTAGCAATTTAAAGTACTTTCTAGTTTCATCATTTGGCCCCTCACTGCGTTCATTTTCAGTTGACTGATCATTCTCCATATTAGGATCCACATTTGAATGGCCAAATGCCTCTTGTACCATTCCAAACATATCATCAACAAAAGATGATGGAGTGTTATTCCCAATACCTTGTTCTGCATATAATGGTTGGTTTGTTTCTCCATGATGAATCCAATTTCTATAATTTGGCATAAACCCATCAACTATTATATGAGCTCTTGCTACTTCCCTTGTAACAAAGTATCGATTGTAACATTTTTTGCAAGGACAATAAATCCTTGTATGACCCTTGTTGTTATCCAATGCAAACTCCAAAAAATGTTCAAGCCCATATTTAAATTGATCAGATGACCTGTCATTTAAATCTATCCAACTCTTGTCCATACCTAATGTCATCCAAAAATAAAGAAACAACACCTTATATCATCTATTAAAAAAGGGTAGTTATGTTTAACAAGAAAAACAACAACAAATGTAGAAAAGAATACAAAGAAAGTAAGTAAAATTAATCAAAATTTTATTTAAAAGGTGGATAGAAAACATACCGAGCTAAGAATTAAGCACCATTGATCTGATCTCTATAGTTAATCCAAAATATTTGAACTACAAAAGAAATGTCAAACACTAAGCAATATGAGATAAGTTGTCAATCCAAACTATTCCAAAAACAGTATTCTACTTTCTTTTTTCTACTACAACACAAAAGAATATGCATGATAATGTGTGAGCTCGGAATCAGCGATACACATAAGAGTTATCTCAACATTCATAATGATAATACTAGTTATTAAAAAAAATAGATAATAAAGGGAACCAATTGAGTTTTAAAAGGTGGGCTTATATAATATGAGTTGAATGGGTAATTAGATAAACTCTAGGTCTGCCATCAATTATCACTTAAAAATTATCACTTAAAAATTAGATAAACTCACTACTAATCCCCATCCTTCACCTACCTAACACATGAGCTAGCTAGGAATGGGTAATTAACAATCAAAACGGTCATATTCTTGGGTAGCAAATACGATATACATATCCAATTCTTCATTCAATGTATCCTCTGAACTTTGGGCAACTTTGACTTTTGCATATGATACTCAGAGAAAATATATCCAGAATTTCAAGGAGTGTCACAAATAAGAGATTACTCCAAAGTAAACTTTTAGTGAGCACAGAAAAAGACAATCCTACATCATCCACCTTACCTTGTGCGAGGGCCTTCTCCAAGATCTTCCCAATCTATGGAAAAGCAACGCCTGTAAAAGATACACTCTAATCATTCACCATATTTTTAAGAAACAAGAAGAAGCCAAATATTGTTGCAAATGACAACAAAATTACAAAAAAAAAAAAAAAAAAAAAAAAAAATGGACAAGATGTCCACGAATAAAAAATAAAGGCATATAGAAAATCAAGAAGCACAATCCCCCTAAAGATAAAGTATCTACAAAGACACCAAATATTTATCAACAAGCACAATCCCCCTAAAAATCAATTACTATCACGGTTTGTTTTTAACTAAAATTGTCTGTTTGTGTTGTAAACATATTAAGAAAACCTGTAGCTCAAAACGCAGGCGTTGTCCAGTCAAAACTAATAATTGGAAACGGCAACGGTTGAGGGAGAGAACTAAGCAAGGCGTGGGTTGGGGTTTAACAAGACATCCCAATCCTGGATGTCAAAGACCGCAGGTTTTGGAAGACATTTAGCAGATCTGTGCGCCTTTGACAGAAACCCCATAAATCAAATCACTTAGCAAGACTTATGGAATCAGAAAAGAAAGAAGATGGAGATGGTTTTAGTGGCTTACCAGAACTCCGATTGTGCTCCGTAATCTCCGATACAACTCTAGAATTTTCGATTGAATCTTAGAGAGAAGGAAAAGGAAACGGAAACAGTTGAGGGGCTAAGGCTGCGTTGGGAAAAAGAAAAAAGGAACCAAGGCTGAGAGGAACTAAGGCTGCGTTGGGAAAAACAAAAGGAGCGCGCGCGCTCATACCCTAAGCTCTCAATTTGTTCCCGCTCAAACTCTATCCGTCGTTAGGGGCGTTGCAAACAATCTGTTTAAGACGACACATATTATTATTTGCGACATTATTAGCGACGTTACTTATAGCAGTGTCGCAAATATTTTCGCGCTAACAAATACTGCGCTAATTTCCTTTTATTTGCAACGGCAGTGTAATTTGACGCAAAAAACGTGTCGCAAAAAGGCCTTTTTCTTGTAGTGAAATTTGAAATTTCTGTTTAGGTCTACGTCATGCACAAGTATTCAGATTCTCACCCAACTTCTTAATTCCGTTGAACTGTTCTAAAAAGAAAGAGACCACATCCAGTCAGCAAATACCAAGAGTTTAATTCTTAATTTTTTTCACAGAAGTTATTTTCCGAACAAAAATAAATTTTAAAAACCACCCAATTGGGCAAGCATTAGAATTTGTCAAAACCAAAAGTCGCCCTTCGGAAAATAAGACCATGAACAACTAAACAAGTGAAAAACGAATATGAAAAGAAAAGAGAATAAAAAATGGAGTAAACCCTAATTTTGTTATGGAATTGATGGCCCTTAACTTTGTGAGGCCGAGTAGCAAAATAAGGAAATTATTGGGAGCATTTTTGCTCACACCTTAAATTTTGGTGTATGCTCACTATACTCCAAATTATCTGTTGTTACGTATGTTTTAACTTAATTTTGGCTTTTTTTTTTCAAAATTAAAAAAGTAATATTTAATATGTAAGTTAACTAGAATTAGGTGAAATGAATAAATAATTAAATGTATAGTAAACATACATCATAGTTATAGTGGTGAGCAAAATGCTTTCATATCATTTTCAAGTGTAAAATGATACCTCAGCAGTCCTCCGTCAAAAGGAGTCCCAAAAATCCCCCCCCTTTATAAAGCCAAAGCCTACCGTCGGCTGGTTGGCTCTGCAATTCTACTCGCACACGTTTATTTGCTTTGTTTTCCTCCGTTTCCTCTCTTTACGCCGTTTCTCTCTCCCCTCTCCTCTCTCTCTCCGAAACACCAGGAAGAAGGAAATAAGAACAAAAAAGAAGAAATGGTTGTGGATTCTAATGGAGATTTCAAGTGGAACAGTAATAGTGATGGTCGTGAAGCTTCTGATTCTGCTTCTGAGCAGTCGCAAAATTCGTCTCTGAATTCTAAGAATGCGAAGCGTATCATTGGTTTTGGTTCTTGTTGTGAGCCTTATATCTCAGACGCTGCAAACAAGAGGCTCAAACAAACTCCAATGGATTCCCACAAAAAGGTTTTTTTGTTGTTGTACTTGTTTTTGTTTTTGTTTTGATTGTGTTTGTTGTTTTAGTTTTATTTCTTTCGGCCCGATGGATGAATCTTGAATTCTTGATTTATTTTTGTGGTGTTTATGCTAGTTTCTGTTTTGGGTTGATTTGGCTTTTGCATGGCGTTTTTAAGGTTTTTGCAATGCGTCATTTTGACTTTCTTCTATTTTCAATATTAGCTTAAACTAATATTTATAGTGCGAAATGCATCCGTTGAAGTCAATGTGGCTATGCTCACGCATTGTTCTTCCATTTTCTTTTTAAATGTTCATCTTTTCAGTTTAACCATTTGGAAAAAGTTCATCTGGGAAAATAGAGTTTTCCTTTCTCTTTTTCTATCATTTCCTTCCTTTTTAATAGTAATTAATTCCTAATTAATTTTGTTTACTTCCCATTTTGCTTGCTTCCCATTTTCTGCAATGTCTTTCCTATGCAGTGATGCTATCATTTTGCTACATTGTTTTTTAACTTTTTTTTTACTCATTCTTTGAAGGCTCAATTGGCTCAAATTCTTCTAAGTTTAAGTCCTCTTGGTTTGAACCTTGGGGAGACACCCTCTTTCATAGACTTAACAGAAGTGATTGTACCCGAAAAAATCAAGACTAAGCGTTCGCCTGAAGTTAATCCCAATGCTTTTCAGTTAATGACTGAGAAGGAAAAGTTGAAGGCTTCTAACTTCAATGCATCGTTTATCCGAATTGGTTCATGGCAGGTTGGCAATTTTTAAACAATCCATGACACACTTAATGTGAAGTTGCATAAGTAAAATTGTTTGTTCGATTCTGATTATAGTTGTGTGCAGAGAGTAGCTCACAACGAAGGTGATTTGGTGGCGAAATATTACTACGCAAAGCGAAAACTGGTGTGGGAAATCTTGGATCAGGGTTTGAAGAGCAAGATTGAAGTGCCATGGTCTGAAATTCTGGCAATGAGAGCTGTTATCAAAGAAAATGAGCCCGGCATTCTAGAAATCGAGGTAACTCTTGTTTATCTTCGCGTTCATAACTATTATTTGGACTAATATTTTAATTATGGTAATTTTGTTGTCAGAATCTTGTTAATGTGGTGATGTTTTGCAGCTGAACCAGCCACCTACGTTCCACCGGGAATCGGATCCACAGCCGAGAAAGCATACAATGTGGAATGTGGCATCAGATTTCACCAATGGTCAAGCTCTTATTCACAGGTTCTTATCTTTATTTTCTCTTCACGTTTCTCCTAAACCCTAATTTTTCAGCACTTGAGCAGATGTAGTTTTTCGATATCTTCTGTTCGCAGGAGGCATTATGTTCAATTTCCCCCAGGTGCCCTTGACAAACACTACGAAAAGCTCATACAATGCGAAAACCGGTTTTTAGAGATGAGCCAAAGACCTTTCCCGAGTCAAAGATCTGCTTACTTTCTGTCAGACTTCCACAATGGAATTGCGGAATTTTCTTTCAATTTTGATAGACACGGGGCGGAAATCCCCTCCAATCTGCAGTTATCCTTTTCGCCGTGCGTCCAGACACGTTTTGATCCTACTCAACAAGTTCAAACATATGAACAACCCAAGCCAACTCTTAGGATCAAGGATTCAACTTCACCATTATCAGGTACTTTTATTGCTTCCTTCACAATAAAAGCTTTTATTCGGCCTTCAACTCTTGAGAAGAACAATACACTAATGTTGTTTCCCCAAATATCTTGTGATGATATAGTGATGGATTTTTTTTCGCCTTTAGATGAGGTTATTGGAAGCCAAGCGGTTCAAAATCCAAAAATGCCGGTTTACTGGGATCAAGGAATAACCCGAGAAATGATCAATTTCGTGGATTTCTTAGGAAGAGAACAACTTCCCCGACTTGTTTCTGTTGCTGGAGCAGCACAAGCAAATCCAACTATTTCTTGTCAAAGCTTCAATGTATATAGTCAAGGATTAGGAAACCCTAATCTTGACTCCCAATTGCTGAGTAATATCGAAAACCAGCTAATGATCGACTTACAAATCGAATTTAGCGATAAACAAGTCATGCCCCAGGCCAACTCACTCATTTCATTCCCAGAGCAAGTGAATTATGCAGTAGCAGCTGGTATAAAGCACCCAGATTATGTACAAGAAATGGCTGATAACCGAAACTTGGTTTCTGGCGCAAATGACCTACTTCAGCCTCAACCGAACAGCTGGGTGTTGCCACCACCTCAGCCAGGCAGCTGGGTGGCTGCCCGGAACTCAGGGATACAAATAACCGAGAACAACTCAACGTCTTCATCGTTCAGTCAAAATTTGACTGTGGAAGAATTTGCAACTTACAACAACTTGGCCAACCGCTGGAAATGATTCACAGAGACGAATGAAAGGAAAAACCTACCGGAGATGAGTGTACATTGCCTCAGCTTCATCCCCTGGTTAGGTTAGTTTTTATTTTTGTAGAGAGGGATTAGATAGTCTTAATTCCCTGTTTGTTTGGTTTAGTTAGTGCTTAGTATTTAACTTTCTGATGGGAATCGATGGCACGTACGGTCAGTTACCAAGTGATGATCTTAAAGCCCAAATAACTTTTTCAAAAACAGCATTCGGTGCTTTTTGTCAAACAATGAAGAGTCCAAGGGATGTTCTTGAAATTTCATCAAGATTGAGCATACAAAATAGGCATTTCCCTAAAAATCTCTCCGATTCCGACTTAACGATTTTGTGATAACCTGCTTAATCCAATTTAATCCGAGTGTAAAAACTTCGACATCCACTGATCATACAAGTTATCCGAATCCACAAAAAATTGCAACAACCAATTAGCATTATCGCACTGCGTATGGTCGGCTACATAAATAAAAAAACGCCACTAAATCCTAGAATCCACAAAAAGATCGATTATACAAGAATAAATCCTCATCAAATTATCAATTATTAAGTGATACTAAACTTTTGTTACACATGTAGCATGACAATTTTTCTTTTCTGACAAAGCGATATTCTAAACTAATACTCTAATCTGCATGAAGATGAATTCGAATTCAGCTGCAGGCCGACACAATGCCCTAGTCAACCGCCCTAACCCACATCTGCCACAATGCACGAAATTAGAGAATCCCGAATGTACAATTTATACACTTTCCTACAGTAAGATAAATCAGAACAAAACTAGCCGAAGAATTGCAAACAAGATTGGCCTGAGGAAGCAGTTAGCTCAAGTCTTCAAGACTTGTGATTCTTCAGGCACAGCAGCTAGAGGTTCATCAGACATGGCTGCAACTTGATTCTCCTATCCTTGTCCTTGTGCATTTATCTCACTGTAACTCTTCTTCTTTAACGCGGAATTTGAGAGAATTTGATTTCTCTTTCTCATGTGAATCACTTGCTGCTGCCGTTTCCTTCCCTTTCACCTTCCCTTTCCCTTTCGCTTTTCCTTTCTCTTTTCCTTTCTCTTGGCATTGCCACTGGTATCGGCATTGGCACTAGTATTGGCACTGGTATTGGCATTGGCATTTTCTTTGGCATCTGCTGGAGGAGGAAACAAAGGCAGTTCGTGGATGCTCAATCGACAGAAAACCCTTTCAACAGTTCTGCTGATTTCCTTTCCCAACATTGTTGTCCAAATTCAACTCCCAAACGGACTTCGAGGCCTTTTCGAGCATTTGGGTTTCAAGCTCCTGACTTAGTGCATCAAAAAGCTCTCTTTTTGTCTGCTTTTCGCCCCGGGAGTGTTGAGAACTTTGCTTTGCTCCGCCATTTTAATGGTCGCGTTCTTAAGCTCTTCTTGCAAATACCCATTAAAACCATCACCATTACAATTCATAAATAAAACATACAATTTCTGCTAAAAAAATCCTAACTTTTAGAGAAAGAGAATAACATTGGCTTTGAGCTGATTGATGATCTTTAATCTGAGAATGTCAATGGTGCCGTCGTTCATCAGAGACTCCAATACGTCTTCTAGGGTTATCACCGCAGAAGAACCCATTCTTCAATTCGACTGAAAAATTACAATCGCGACCCCAATTCTTCAAAAGCTGAAAGCCCTAATTCTCCGATTAGGATTCCGATTCCTCTATGTGCGCCCTCGATCTTGTTCTGTGGGAGCCCTTAAACGACCAGGTATTGGAATGTTTTGGGTATATTAAAAAATGGGCTTTGTTGTGGGCCTACACTAAAAACTAAGCCCAAAAGGCCCAGCTAATGAAAGGGAGAGAAAAAAATGCTTGTGGTCATGTACTCATGGTATGGATGACTCAATGTAACCTGGTGAAAGACTATTAATCATGCTTATGTGGTGGAGTTTGTAACCATATTGCGGTTTTCATTTAAAGTCCGTCTGAAAGTTGGGAGGAACCCTTTCACCAAATCTATCCATCCGGACCATTGAAATTTGATCGAACGGCTACAAACAGAGAGCATTTTGAAAAGTTATAAAACTTTAACTGTTGGATTAAATTTCAATGGTCCGAATAGGTGGATTTGGTGGAAGGGATTCGGAGAGGATCCCTTTCCTGAAAGTTGTACATGAGACACACAAAAAAGGGAAAATAAATACCTATAAAATGACATTTTTAAACAATGCACGAGAGCCTCATATGCAATTTTTGAACGAAATTTGAACAGAAATCTCACAGATAGAGGCGGTTAAAAAAACGCTTCCTATAAACAGATAGACCATAAAAAAATGAGATTATCCAATATATTAACTTTTACCACTGAAACCAGCTGATCAATCTATTATTGCATTACAAAATCAGATTATTGCTGAAACTTTTGATATCAAAGAATACTGCAATGTAATTTCCATTCTATCCTTTCACTGAATATACAAATGCCATACACTCCCTAATTCTTGTTGTGTTTGTATGGATCGTCATTGCAGCTGGTTGATTTGCCGTCAAATACAGGAAGTTTGATGTCTGGACATGCAGCACAGATTCAGCCTAGGCAAAGATACGCAGGATTGTACTCGAAATTTAAAACTCGTTTTAGTTGTCATCTTCATCTTTATCCAAGCACGCTGATAAATAGCTCAGGATGAAGCCATCTAGATCTCCCTCAAGGACAGAATCAGGATCTGAGACTTCATAGTTTGTCCGAAGATCTTTCACCATCCGGTATGGCTGCATTAAAAGTAAGAATGGAAGTTAGTCTGACTTAGGTTCTTAACGTTATTGGTGATGGGGAGAAGAGTTGTGTGCGGCTAGTGCTAGAGCATACCTGGAGTACGTAGCTGCGAATCTGGCTACCCCAGGTTATGTCTGTAAGAGATTGTGAATACTGTGCATTCATCTTATTCTGGCGTGCCATCTCAAGCTGGTCTACTCGTGACTGAATAACAGCCATTGCTGAAGCCTTATTCTGATGTTGTGATCTGTACATTGAAGAAAAAAGAAACTCCTTGATTAGGATGATAGTTGACGATTCTTAGTTCCAAAAATATTAATTGAAAAATGTGTGTTGAACACCTCTCATTTTGACAAGTAGCAGTAATTCCTGTAGGAACATGAACAATCCTCACAGCACTATCAGTTGTATTAGCATGCTGGCCTCCAGCTCCCCCAGAACGAAATCGCTCAATGCGCAGATCAGATTCATTAATTTGTACATGCTCAGATGCATCTCCCAGGATTGGAGTCACAGCAACAGCAGAAAATGAAGTGTGTCTGCGCTTATTACTGTCAAAAGGTGAGATCCGTACCAACCTGTGCACTCCTACTTCTGCCTTGGCATATCCAAAAGCATACTCACCATCAACTTTGATTGTTGCCCGCTACAAGAAAGGTTGATCTGAAGTTAGAAAATTAGCATAATCTTCAGCTTTACTGCAATATAATCAGGGTGGGATGGTGGATTTCCACATGCTTGGGATACGCTAATTTCATTTACTTTACTGTGCAAATTATTGCTACAGATGTTGTTTGGATCCATTCACGAATAGAAGGATCGGTGGATAAGAAGATGAACCTTGATTCCCGCAATCTCACCGGGCATTTCATCCACCACAGTCATGTTATATCCGCGTCGTTGAGCCCACATTTTATACATCTGCATGACCATTGCTGCCCAGTCATTGCTCTCTGTACCCCCAGCTCCTGCTTGAACCTACATTGGACAAAACTATCTAAGGCTCTGCTTGGCATAGATCAATCACAACTATGGTATTTTTCACCATGATAGCATCTATATAATCAGTAGAAAATATCAACAACTATGCGCAAATACATGAATCAAAGAATATAGGAACTGTTGATGCAGAAAACACGATTCATTTATGAAACGGACCTCAATGTAACACGAGCAAGGATCCTGCTCCCCAGCTAACAAAGCTTCAATCTCTTTCTCCTTTGAAGTTCTTCTCATATTAAGCAAAGCGTTCATGGATTCCTGCATATGGGAATCCGTATAACTAACTAAAAAGCACAATGCATGCTGTTCTCGAGTACCTTATTACTTTAAAGAAAGAATTAAACTTTATGTTAATGATTCAACATCTGACCATCCTTCTTTGCATCTACGTAGACTGTATAGTGTTATTGCATTGATTCTACGTTCTCCATTAACAATTAATGTTATATGTACGTTTCTCCTAGTCATTGAAAAACAGATACTAGTATGGACTTTTCAGTTTTCACTATTTGGCATACAAAACAAACTATTTATATAGTTCGAAGCATAAGTTCAGATAGCAGAGAACATCATACACTAAATCTATTATAACCAGTGATAAAACATCAACTTGGTGCTAATTAATAATTATTCAAGACGGCACAAGCCATGAAATAACATGCCTATGAGAAGTATTGAAGGCCCACCGATTCCAGCTCTGCATCATTCTCTTCACGGGCAAGCTTTACCATGTCTACATGCTCAAGCAATTCCCGCTCAAATGCCTGCACTTCTTTCATTTTACCCAACAGAGACCCATGCTCACGGCTTACCTTCCCTGCGTGTACAGGATCATTCCACAGGTCTGGCTTATTCACCTCCGCTGATAACATATCCAACCTAACCAGCAGCTTCTTCCACTGCCACCATAAACCGAAAACATCTACTTAAAATTTAAGCAGAAACGGTCGTATACAATCCAAAACAGAAATTCATTCAGCATTTACTAACAACAGTTATACTTCAGAGTCTCAGACTAACAGAAGACATGTATGAACTTCAAAATTAAGCCGAAATACGTCATACAATCTAGGAACTAAATTTAAGGGCAGTTTGATTCAGCATTTATCAAAGGAACAAAACATACGAGCTGTTTGGGAGTGCTTCTCTGGGAAGCGCTTCTACTAATAAGCTCTTTTGTTACAAGAAACACGTTGAAATTTTAACGAAACCACGTGCTTCCTGAAAAGGCACTTGGAAGTGCTTCCTGAAGCACCTAGCTCCAGAAGGTACTTCTACGAGCCAGAAGCACTTCTAAGTTTTTTATGCCAAAATGGTTCCATGAGCCTTATCAAAATCGCTCCAATAAAAAAACAGAGTACCGACCAAACCAAAGGATTGAATCCCTAACATAAGCAAACAAAATTACGCTTCTAAATAAAACTCATTAATTAGCAGAAAAACATGATAAAATGATCGCATTTCAAATTGTACCTGCAAACGTTTCTTAATAAGATGAATGGACTGTGCAATTGCAGCAGCATGATTCTTCCAATCACTCTCACCCTCATCCAGAATCGGCCACTCACTAGCAATGATTCGATCAACCGTCAGCCCGTCACACGTCGACGGCTCCACAGCAGCATGAGTACCAAACAAGCAAACCAACCCGAACCTGCCGAAACCCGAATACAAACTTTTCAACGTTGGCAGCCCCAATACACCACACCCACTGATATTTTTCCCTGAAGCAGCATTTCCAGAGCTCAAAGCAAGAGGCTTGGAGCCCGAAACGAAGATACTACTCGAAAAGGTGGGATTTTGGAGGGACCCGGATGGGGTTTTTGAGGTATCGGGAGAAAATGAAGAGAACCCAGAATCCAGAATCCTATGTTTTCCAATTGGATTCAGTACATTTTGAGGGTTTAAGGGTTGATTTAGATTTCCGGGTTGGGATTCAGACAGAGTAGAGAAAAGCAGATTGGGGAAAAAGCGGCTTTTGGCTTCTGGGTTTGGGCAGAGAAGCTGCCAGGATCCACTACTACTTGCTCTCCTTCTGAGCATGAAAGATGACATTTTTCTGATGTTTGAGTTTTTGGGGTTTAACAGAAACTCCAATTGAGGGTTTTAACAGGAGCTGCTCGAGTCGAATTAAACGTTGAAACGATGACGTTTTGAAAATATTGTTACCTTTTGTTGACGAAAATGCCCTTCTCTCGTCCTCTCCTCTCTCCCCAACCCGCCACTGTCTTGTTCGCCCCCAAAGCCTTCGCCTTTCTCAGCCGCCGCCGAGCCACCATGTCAGCCCAACACGACGCCGCAAATCCCAGTGCCCAAGATGCGCTGCAAACCCCAGGGAACTACCCCGTGCCCCTCTCCCCGCCTCTTCCCGCCATCTCAAAGCACATAGAGCTAGCGAGAGCCATGTCCGCCTCTTCCAAATCCAGCCTCTTCTCCCTCTCGAGAAACGACGTCGTCTACGAGGACGAGTGGCTCATTGTGGTTAACAAGCCTCAGGGTGTTTACTGTGAGTCCGTGTTGGAATCGGTCCCTCAGCTTCTCTGTGACTCGGCCGAGTCACGTGAGTCAGGTGAGTCAGGCTAACTCTTCTTTTTCTGGTCTGCTTGTTGTTTTCAAGTGCTTTTTCTCATTATGTTGGCTTAGAAGTGCTTTTCTCAGCACTATGATGAACATGACCTTTCCTTATTTTGAAATGTGCTTCTGATGATTGCTAGTTTGAAATGTGACTGCCAGTTTGAAATATTCCAATTCTTCAATCCTAATTAGTTTAAAATTCATGTAGTCAATGGAAGTTAATTGGGATCAGGGCTTAGTTTTGTTGTACATTCTCCAAGCCAATTGGCAACAACTTCTGCTAATTCGAAAAGCCATAATCTAATTTAGGAAAAGCTTTCTAGTTCATTAGATATGGGAATACTGACTGCTTGCAATGGGCCGGAAATTTTGAGTTTGATTCCTGTGATCACATAGCGAGTCAGAAAACTTAAGTCAATAAGAGAGAGCCCGATTGTTAAGTGCAATGGGCCAGAAATTTTGAGTTTGATTCCTGTGATCACATAGCGAGTCGGAAAATTTGAGCCAGTAAGAGTGAGCCGGATTGTTAAGTGTAATATATGGCTCTCGTGAGTTTGATTCTATAAAACAGTGGGTCAGAGCTATTAAACTCGCACCAGTTCAACGACAATGTTCATAAACAGGAATCGAACTCACATAAACCACTATGGACGGTCTTAAACCCCATAATGGACAGAAAAGTGCTTCTTGGGAAAAAGTTGATTTTTGTTGCTCTTTCTTGAACACTGATTTAACTTTTGAGTTCAACTTGTCAGTTGCAGAGACCCGAACAAAGCAGCCAGAGCTCCATCTTGCAAATCGACTTGATCGCGACACTAGTGGATTGATGATAATAACCAAGTCAAACAAAGTAGCGGCCAAGCTTGTGAAGGCATTTACAGATCACAAAGTTTCCAAAACATACATTGCACGCTGTGTTGGTTCAGCTCCGAAATGGGAAAGAATCACCCTTAAGTCAGGCCATGGTCGGTCAAAGTTTGGCGCATGGCGAGTGTATGCTGCTTCAGACGTAGGTCGGACACTTCCAGGGGGATCAATGGTCAGAGACATGGAAACATCGTTTGAAATTTTATCAGTAAATGGACAAGGGAGCTACAAAGAGCCATCTGAGTTTAAGAAAGATGAAGCAAATGTTGTAGTGGTTGAAGAGAAAGCTATAATAGATGGAGACGCAAAGAAGGACGAGATTTTAGTAAGAGCCCATCCTAGGAGTGGACGAACACATCAAATTCGCTTGCATTGCCAGTATCTTGGAATTTCCATAAGGGGGGATGTCAAGTATGAGGGTGTGTATGAGTGGAAAGGGACAACTTATGACGGCCATGAACTTCATGCGGAGAGCTTGTCTCTTGAGCACCCTGTTACTGGTCTTCCAGTAATGTTTCAGGCACCTGTACCTTCTTGGGCCAGCCAGGCGTTGCAGCACTAGTTAAGTTCAATGGTTCTGTGTTCAAAGCCTGGGTTTGAGAAGATCTCCCAATCATGGTTAGGTTTCATGGATAAAAGGAGAAATGTATGCCAACTTGATTCGATGCGAAGGGAACTGTAATTTCGAGACTTTTCCCTTTGCAAATATTTCCCGCTTCAACACGGTTACTTGCTATTGTCTGCGAAAATTGGTTTTAGGCTTGATGCCGAAGGCAAGCTTACCGAGGTCTGCAGTTGCCAGTGCAGCTTTCTCCTACCTCGCTGTTTGCTCCTTTGTTCGATCATACGTGGAGAATGGATTTGGGATTCAAATCAAAAGTCATGAACTTTTGTAAGTAACAATTTACAAGGAAAATCTGTTGTACCATTTCTTCTCAAATATTTCTCATATGATTTCGTTTTGCAATTCTGCTTCTGTTTAAGTTGTTAAACTTCTCTCCCTTGACCTAGGAGTGTTTAGTCTAACGGTCAGGCCCTTGGTTACCAAGGGGTTTGAGGTTCGACACCTACCAAGGTACCCACCTAGCAATTGCTAGAGTTTCTTGCTTCCCAAATGTTGTGGGGTCAGGCGGGTAAGCCTAGTGATTAGTCAGGTCAAAGATCCGGAGACACTAGATTCCAAAAAAAAAAAAAAAAAAAGAAAAAAAAAAAAAACTTCTCTCCCTTGCATATTTGGTACGACTCTGCCTTTTCTCTCATTGCATAAGCTCTCACGTCCTTTTGTTTTTGTTAATGTGGGAAAACGAACCCTAACATATCATAATCCTAACTCGTTACTCGACTCTCTGTCATCATTTGGGCCAACTCCAAAGACTTCTTCAATACACATTGACGTCCAATAAGGTCACTCACAACATAGAACAACTCCTGTGCAAGAGTTACCACGTTACAGTAGCATCCCGTTGAAGGTAAGTTTCTCCGCTCGAGACATTAGAGGGAAAACAAACGCTTGCATTGACCAATCCGATAAGCTCTGATGTCCTTTTCAATTAGAATTAATCTGTGTAGTTAAAATTATAGATTTCGGAGCAATATAGAACCATAATAAGGAGAAATTTTTCAATGTGCCAAAAACACGGTCCAGTATATCAAGTGTCATAATATAATTGATTGAATTTTTATTTCAAGGATTCCAACTAATTGTATTATTACACTTACACTATGTTTAGATGAGGAAAATAAACTTGGGATGTAGATAAAAGTCAGAATTTATAAATTGACATGCACCAATTCCCTTGTTTGGATTCATAAACATAGAAATTTAGAACTTCAGCAAGGAAAAAAACTTGGAATTTGGAACCTCCAATTTCCGAGTTTAAATTCCATGTAAATATATGTCATTTTCCAATTTCTATGATTGAGAGTTCAAAAATAACAAATTTCTTATTCAATTCAATTGTTTTTTTATGTTAACCAAACAAGAAAATTCACAAATTCTAGAAAATAAAATCCTGTCATTCCAAATTCCATCATTTTAAAATTTCTTAATAATCTTAAATTGCTTCATCCAAACATAATATTATAGATTTCAAAGCAATATAGAACCATAATATGGAGAAATTTTTCAATGTGCCAAAAACACAGCCCGGTATATCAAGTGTCATAATATAATTGATTGAATATTTATTTCAAGTATTCCAACTAATTGTATTACTACACTTAGTGCACCTTGTTGTATTCCTCGCACACTAAAAAACATCTCTCGGTAGTGCTTTGGAAACAAACAAATTTAACTTTGAAAATACCATTTTCCAAGAAGTTTACGATCTGTTTTTTTTTTTTTTTTCCAATCATTAATTCATTGAATCCTGTAGCTGAAAGATTAGCCATTTTTATGACTTTCCACAACAACCATATAATAGTTCTGTGGTCGATGACGAATTTTAGGCTCGTATTTCACCTAGCACGTCAGAAGTTTGATTTCTGGCATTAGTGAATCACGCGTGGGGGCAATGAGAAGATTGAAATGCATCTGTGAGTCTTCTCGATCCCTAAAAAAATAAATTGTCGTGATAAAACTACCCGTTAGTTCCTTTAAAAAAAAAAATATATATATATATATATATACACACACATATACATATTACTGTTTCCACATTGTTAGCAATATTCTACTAAACAAAGGGTAGAGTGCTTATCAAGTTTCAGATTAGTCTAAATTAGTAGGTTTCAGACTGTTTTGTAGCTGAGCTACTATTCTTAATTTTAACTTGTAAGAGTGAAAGGGATCAAATGCGTGGCAGACTGATCTTAGTTGCATATATAATATTCATTTTTTGTTTTAATAATTTATAAAGCAAAGACTTTCAAGGCTCAAGTGCGGTAAACCTGTTGGTTTTGTAGAATACAAGAATTCTTCTCCAACCGCCACCACCAAGCATATAAATTGAAATTGTTCTCCTTTTATTGATAAGAGTATAATATCGTTTTCTGCGCACAAGTTTAACTCTTTTTATACGTTAGAGTAGTTCAAAGTACCATTTTGTCGAAGACTATAATCGCTTAATAAAATCAGACTTGATATAGACTTTTTCTAAATTATCTTTTTGTTGTCTATATTAAATGTTTCTTTACTGTAATTTGAATTTATTTGGTATTCAAGTTAGCATCACATTGTGCATTAAAATCAATTGCGTGCAGAGATTATAAAGCTTCCATAAAAAAATTGGTAAGTAATCCTTCTTCCTTTAGACTTTGTTTGGTACAACACCAACTGTGATTTTTCATAACGTAATTGAAATTTTCTTCTGATATCAAGTCAAATAAAGGTGCAAGTTACATTAGCATAATAAGAAGATAATATTTAACACAATATCGGAGGTCGTGGTTGCTTGCTTTCCAAGGTAGTATGAAATAGTGCTGGTAAATGAAGGACAGATTGAACTGGACTGTTCCCTCATGCTTCTCCTTTTGGACTTTGGAGGTTAATTTTATTAAATTTGTAGGTGGTGCTACTACATATAAAGCCATTTAACTTTGCTATATTAACTATGAATTACCAAAAGTAACTTTAACATTTTAAAACAAAATTGGTTTCAATCATCCTTCACCTCAAAGACTTTTGGCCTCATTTAAATGAAAAAATATTCATTAGAGCCATTTAATTTCTATTTAGTAAGACCGTGTCAGCTAGGTGCATAAATTTAAAATACGGAAGATTTCATACTTTTGTTTGACGTGCTCTATAAACAGAAAATCTTATGTTTTAGTAATATAGTAATTTGCATAAACATGAATTTTGTGATTTATATCAAGTAATTATTGAGCTAGTGCTGATTTGGCCAACTCTATCCATCAACGAGAAAAAGGTGTCCTTAGGGACCCGACAACTCTGAGCCTATGACAAAACTTATACCAAATAATCAAACCAACCAGTTGTACTAGTCCAAGGTACATACAAGAATCTTCCCCCAATTCCCACCTGCCTTTCAAACCAGCAAGCTTTATAGCTTTACAGATTCCAATCCCCATGCAGTGCAACGGTAATCTTAGAGTACACCGGATATTGAGAAACTTAACGGTTTAGATGTGCGCACGAGAATTCAAAGAAATTTAACAAGCGGACGTGATCCAATTAAAAAACTCAATACACTGTACATTGTTGCATAGCAGAAGGACTCGTGATCCAAACCCCACTAGGATATCGTTTGGATTTGGATAATGCAGTTGTAATATATTATTAAGATTATAGGAGGCTGCAGTTCAAACCCACCAAGCATTTTTCTTTCCTTTGCCTTACAAATATCTCAGATATACCAAGAAAATTATTGAAGGAAGCAATTGTTGTGCGTGAGATTTTGGAAGATGGGTTTGCTGAGTGAGGGACTGACACAGATTGTGATTCCTTTGGCTGCGGTTGTGGGGCTTGGTTTTGCTTTGCTGCAGTGGTTTTTGGTGTCAAGGGTGAAGGTCTCTGGTGGGCATGGTGAGCAAAATGGGTACAAGGACAAGCTCATTGGAGAAGAAGAAGAGGGTGTTAACTCTCTTGAGGTTACCATCAAGTGTGCTGAGATCCAGCATGCCATTTCCATTGGTGATCTCTCTCTCTCTCTCTCTCTCTCTCTCGTTCTTGTAGTTGTTTTACTTTTTTTTACCATTTCATACCAGTATAAGCTGCATCCTAATACAATATGTCTGTTCTTTAAGCGATAAGAATCCTCGCTAAAGGTTTCGTCGTTAAAGCATCATTTTGTTGTAGTGTATATCAGATCACACCCAGAAAAGAATGAAAAACACAAAATATGCTTTTACTACCCTTTTAATGTGTTTGCTGAAAATTTAATTCTGTGTTTTTCATTTTGTTGTATACTCATCACAGCCTGAAAAGAATAAAAAATTATGTTCTTGCTTCACTTTTTTATTTTGTGGCGGCAGTTTTCGTCACTAAAGCATCATTCAGTTGTAGTGATCTGTGATCACACCCTGAAAATAATGAAAATTTAGTACTTGGTACCTTTTTAATCTTCCTCACAGAAGATTTCCTCGCAATAGCATCTGTTGTACCGATCACTGATCAAACTTGAAAAGAATGAGAACTATGTTGCTGCACTTTTGTGACAGTAAATTTTAAATCTAACTTTTGATTCGTATAATGTTTCTAGGGGCGACCTCTTTTCTGTTCACCCAATACAAATACCTCAGCATCTTCGTTGGCGTTTTTAGCACCATCATCTTCCTCTTCCTTGGCTCAGTGAAGGGTTTCAGCACCAAAAGTGAACCCTGCACATATAACACAGGCAACATGTGCAAACCGGCACTAGCCAACGCCTTCTTCAGTACCGTTGCCTTCTTGCTCGGTGCTTTTACATCTGTTCTCTCTGGCTTTCTTGGGATGAAGATCGCAACGTATGCCAATGCCAGAACAACCCTAGAAGCAAGAAGGGGTGTTGGGAAGGCTTTCATCACCGCTTTTCGCTCGGGTGCTGTGATGGGGTTCCTTCTTGCTGCCAATGGACTTTTGGTGCTGTATGTGTCTATAAACCTATTTAAGCTGTATTATGGTGACGACTGGGAAGGACTGTACGAGTCAATTACTGGTTATGGACTTGGAGGCTCTTCAATGGCACTCTTTGGAAGAGTCGGGGGAGGCATATACACGAAAGCAGCTGATGTTGGTGCTGATCTTGTTGGGAAGGTTGAACGAAATATCCCCGAAGATGATCCACGAAACCCTGCTGTAATTTGCTACATCTCCCTTTTGTACTATGTTTTTCTGCTCGTTTGTTTTAGATTTCCCAAATGCAGAGCGTCACATTTGGCCTATTGAGAATTAGTCGTACTTTTTTTTGTTAAACGTTGTCAAAAGCGCTTTTTAGTTGTATGAGCGCTTTTAATTTTGTGTTTCTTTTTCCAGGTTATTGCAGACAATGTGGGTGACAATGTAGGAGACATTGCCGGGATGGGATCTGATCTGTTCGGATCTTATGCTGAGTCATCTTGTGCAGCATTGTTTGTTGCATCCATATCATCCTTTGGCATCGGTCATGACTACACTGCTATGTCGTATCCCTTGATCATAAGCTCAATGGGGATTGTGGTGTGTTTGATAACAACCCTTTTCGCAACCGATCTGTTTGAGATCAAGAAAGTCAGTGAGATCGAACCCGCTTTGAAGCGTCAACTCGTTATCTCAACCGTCTTAATGACTGCTGGGATCGCCGTGGTCACTTTTGTAGCTTTGCCATCAGAGTTCACTCTCTTCAGCTTTGGAACCAATAAGGCTGTCAAGAACTGGTATGCCTCTTTATATCCCCAACTTCTGTTCTTCCCAAGTAATTCTTCGTTGTGACTGTTACACCATCACAGTCTTGTCAATTCACTCATGTCATAACACATCCATTTATTAATTCGTCGTTAATTTGAATTACGTGCTGCAGGTACCTCTTCTTTTGTGTAGCAATTGGCTTGTGGGCTGGTCTTGTTATCGGATACACTACAGAGTATTACACTAGCAATGCTTACAGGTGATCCGATTAATTTCCTATTAGTTGTGATTAATATAACACTAGAAATATTTCTGTTCATCAAAACCCTGATGCTGATTAATATGTTTGATTTGCAGTCCGGTACAGGATGTGGCGGATTCTTGCAGGACTGGTGCTGCAACGAACGTGATTTTCGGGCTGGCTCTTGGTTACAAATCAGTCATCATTCCTGTGTTCGCCATTGCGTTTGCTATCTACGTTAGCTTTAGTTTGGCTGCCATGTATGGAATTGCTGTGGCTGCTTTGGGAATGCTCAGCACTATCTCCACAGGTCTTGCAATTGATGCTTATGGCCCGATAAGTGACAATGCTGGTGGGATTGCAGAGATGGCCGGGATGAGCCACGAGATACGCGAAAGAACAGATGCTTTAGATGCTGCTGGAAACACAACTGCTGCTATTGGCAAGGTAAAACAAAACTAGGCGCATTCTCAAGACGCATTCTGAAAACGGTTTTAGAAAATGTTACCAGACGGTCTATAAGTATTCAGTACGATGATTTGTACCCCTTGTTTCGATTTTGACATGTTTTCTTGTATGTCTCAGGGTTTTGCTATTGGATCAGCTGCTCTTGTTTCTCTTGCTTTGTTCGGTGCCTATGTCAGCAGAGCCGGAATAGAGACTGTTGATGTATTGACGCCGAAAGTCTTCATTGGCCTGCTTGTGGGAGCTATGCTTCCCTACTGGTTTTCTGCCATGACAATGAAGAGTGTGGGAAGTGCAGCGCTTAAAATGGTCGAAGAGGTTCGCAGGCAATTCAACACGATTCCAGGGCTCATGGAAGGAACAGCAAAGCCAGATTACGCAACGTGCGTCAAGATTTCCACTGATGCTTCCCTCAAGGAGATGATCCCGCCAGGCGCTTTGGTCATGCTTACACCACTCATTGCCGGCACCTTCTTTGGAGTTGAAACTCTTGCCGGGATTCTTGCTGGTTCACTTGTTTCCGGTGTGCAGGTAAAGTAAACCTTTCTCGTGCCGTAGATTTTGAATTTCTCACATCCTTCAGTTGGATTTACCGGCATTTGCTAAGACGCGTCTCCCTTTGTTGTCCTCCACAGATTGCCATTTCTGCTTCCAACACTGGAGGGGCATGGGATAATGCAAAGAAATACATAGAGGTAAGCACGCTTTTGCGCTCGATTGAGTTTCAGTTGTTGTTAGAATGCGAGCATCCAACCCAAAACCAATCGTGCACATTCTAATAACCCGCTATGTTATACCTGCAGGCCGGCGCTTCAGAACATGCTAAGTCACTAGGTCCCAAGGGTTCGGAGCCCCACAAGGCAGCCGTCATAGGCGATACGATCGGAGATCCGCTCAAGGACACTTCAGGTCCTTCGCTCAATATTCTGATCAAGCTCATGGCAGTTGAGTCCTTGGTGTTTGCTCCATTCTTTGCAGCTCATGGAGGCCTCCTCTTCAAATGGCTTTGAAAATGGAGTTGCAAATCAAGTTAACCGCGGTATATGTGTTAATAAAGATGGAGCTTTTCACTCTAATTCCCAATTTTACTAGAACTATGTATGTGCATGTTACCCTATGTTGCATATCAATATATATATGTGTATCCACAATCATATTTATCAAATATTTTTTCTTTTGTCGAAATAATATTTTAACTACTTTAGTCTATACGAGAAAGGTTGTTCTTTTGTGATTGAAAGATCACGGTTCGAGTCATGAAAGCAATCGCCTTGCAAAGCAAGGTTGAAGCTGTGTACGAAATACGTCACCCCCACCCTCTGGTTTGCGACCGTCACAAAGCGGAGAGCCTGTTGGCTTAGATCGCCCTTTTAACATTATCAGGTTTTGACTTTGAGTGTTGAGAGGAGAGAAACTTAGCTACATTTTGAGTGTCATGGTGGTGATATTTGGCCTTTTCATGTGTTATAAAATGTTTTTGCTTTTTTACGTAACGATGTGTGAAAACTACTAATGAGACATTCAAGATGATAAGAGGAAGTAATTTTTCCGGACTAAGTGCTCACATTCCATGTGTAAGAATGGGCCAATCAATATTAGGTCATGGCCAACTCTAATTAGTGTTAATTAGTTGATGGACCAAGAAGTAACTTCCATACAAAGGCTAAATTTTTTATTAACTAGGAATCTAAACTAATGATCACCTTTTTCAACGTTGAAAAGAGAGATAATACAACCATTTGCCGACTTCTTTCAACAGTGAAAAAGAGAAGTAATTCGACCAATTGGCAACCTCTTTCAACGTTGAAAAAAGAAGTAACACGAACAACGTTAATTTTTGGCCAAAAACGTCAGTTAGGTTACTTGAAAACAAAAGTAGATGAATTCAAAAGCAATAACCATGATAAGCACAAATGCAAATCATGTAAGAAGGCTAACTCTCTGATCATTTCCTGTCATTAAAGTTAACCGAGCCTTGAGTGACTTCCAATCCAAGCATCCAAAGAATTGCACAGCAGAACAAAATGAGAGCCGTCCCACCATGAAAATTCATATATTTAAGCCTACAACAAGTTTATCTTATGGTATGGAGCTATGTGCCTTTTTCTATGTTTTTGTCCTTAGCAACGTCACAGTCCCACTATTTTTAGTTATCCATATGGGAAAGCTTTCTTTTTTAAATCAAAAGTAACAAGTTCATTAGATAAACCTTCAAGCCTAAAGTGGGTAAACTACAAAAGCAATCATAGTTCAGTCGGTTAAGAGCATTCACTTTTACATTTGATCTTTCAAGCTCGAATTTTCCGCTATCTTAATACTACTTTCACATTCACTTTTACATTTTCCTCTTGGCTTAGAAGTGAGAGGTCTTAGGTTTGAATCTCGTAGATGGCGAATTCGATACCAAATTAGGTTGCTCATTGTGTGGCTTAACCGAACTCCTCCTCCTCTAATGTAAAAATATCAATGCACTAAAAAAATACTACTTATATAAAAGAAAGAAAAAGTAACTTACAACGGACAAAAGACGCACAAACAATTAAACAGCACATATCAAAACAGAGCTAAGGTATTACAGTAGTCAAGTTCGAACAGTCCATATGTTGAGCTTTTATTTTATTTTCTTTTTTGGGTGAAAAGATTTTCTTATCTTTTTCATGAGGATAGAGCTATAAAAAGAAGCTACTTACTTTTTCTTCAATTTATAAAAATTAGATGTTGTAATTAATGTGTTTATTTAGGAATGTGATTGTATAAACTTAAAATAGAATTCGTACGAGGTTTTGGCATTTGTGTCACTTGTAAGGCAAAAAAGTCCATCATGAAATAAAGATACAAAATCATGAGTGAAAAATAAACATACAATTTCCATACACTTGAACTTTTCTTTCTCTTTGTCACCCACTCTTAAAGTTAATTTTACGACAGACCATCCATTTATGTTGCTTTATATTTCATAATACTTTTTCTTTTCGATAGTTGTTTAGGCTAGCTCATTTGAATGTCAATCGCATTTAAAATCTGTTGACCTTCACAAGTTTTACAAGGGGTTAATTATAATAATTTCCTTTTACGAAACAATCTAACTTTTTAAATTGCAAATCGTGACTATATTAATTCATATTCTAACACAATAACTAGGAGAAATGTTACATCCAAATACAAATTTAATGCATATGCCATTTTGATTTCTGATCCAGGCTTGAATATTCCAGTGTGCAAACGCAAGACTTTGATATTGTCAAATTATGATGTTGTACGATATTAATAAAATTGGATTAGTCCAAAGACATTGTCAAACAATACAAAAGTTTAATCAGATTTGTTTTACCCAATCCTAGTATCCTTCTATTAAGCATTAAAATGTTTCTATAGAAGAGATTTTTTAGCGTACTGGGAACACGGTCGGTATATTAAGGGTTTGTTTGGCGGGCCAATTGAGATAAATATTAAAATAGATTTGAGTTCAGTTCGTTGTTTATTGTGTCAAAATATGTGATGGATATAACTGAATATGATAGGTTAAGAATCCACAGTTGAGTGAGTTATTTATCATATTCTTATACACGACTTACAAATCCTATAGAAGAGATTTGAGTCCAGTCCTGTCTCTGAGGCTCAATCTCATCCAGCCCATCAAACGAGACTAAGTGTTATTACAAAACTATGCAAGTGATTGGATACTTAACATAAAAATTTTAACCATTTATATTATAACAGTTGAAGTATCTGGCTGTGTTTTGACACTTTAAAAAATTTCTCTTTTTAGAGGGCCAAATCCCATTTAATTAAATTTAATGTCAGTAACATTCATTCCTCACGGACCCTTTTACAAAGTTACCAAACTAATCACAGGGTCATTTCCGTAAACTCACTCGATTCCTCCAACCCTACGTGGCGCACCCAATTGCTGCAGCGCAAAATTCAGTGAGGGACCAATAAGATCCCGCCACCTCACATCAATGACAAGCCGAAACCACGTGGCGAGTTTTCATTGGTCATGCCTTCCAGCGAGGACTCTTACCCCAAGATAAAAACCACTGCTGTGAAAACCGAATCTATATAACAGCCCTGCAGGGATCGAGCTTTCTCATCAGTCTCTGTAGCTGCAGACTCTCTCAGTGGCGAAAACGATGGCGTTTAGGGTTCGAAACAACTCGAGCTTGCTGTCCCTGGCCCTTCTCTCTCTCCTCGCCATCGCCTCCGCCAAGGTTTTCTTCGAAGAACGCTTCGAAGGTATACATACATCTCTCTCTCTGTCTCTCACTCTGTATCTATAGGTGTATGGATTATTTGATGTCGTCGGTTTTTGGTTGCATTTTCAATTGATTAGGGTTTTAGAGGTTTTGTGTGCGGTAATTGAGTTGAATCAGATGTCATTTCTGGAGGATCGGTGTTGGTTATGAGTCTGCGACTCGATCTGATTGTATTGGTGGTTGATGTTTTATGAATGCTGTTAGTGTGAGGTTAATTGACGGTTTTCAGTTGGATCTGCTAGAAATTTGATTAAATTTTGAATTTGCAGCTTGATTTGTGGTTTCGGTTATGTTTTCGAATCGAAATGTTTGGGTATTGATGTATCTGTGTGTGTATGATAAATGTGATCAGTAAAGTGTTTGTAAATTACAAAAAATAGGGTTTAGGGTTTTGTTAGAATTGATAAATGGTATTGAATGGAAAAAAAATCAATAATTGAAGGGTTTCCGGTCCAATTTCAGTTCAAAGATGTTGCATTCTCTGTTTTCAATCTGTAGTGTCACAGGTTGTTAAGCTCGTATATGATTTTGAACAGAATTAAAGCTAAATCTCATCCGTTCCGTTAAATTGATATTCTATTGTTGCTCTATCTATTGGTTGGCTCGAGACTCGTTTCTTTCTGCTGTTGAACTTGTCAATTATTAGTGATGTTGCAATCTTGACAGAGTTTGATTGGTAGGAGCTCGAAAAGGCATAGATTTTTGCCTGATATAGTAGTAGTCAAAGTGGGGCATGCGAAGAATGTCAAATGGTATCATGTGTAGGTCAAGTAGTATTAAAAGGGTCTTTAAAAAGTGAAGAAGCTTACTTCTCTTGTACATTTAACATGTTTACTTCTCTGGTTCTTTACTTTTTACTGTTTCCAGTGATCTTTTTTGTTGTTCTATTGTTCTGATTCTTTTTTTCTCTTGTTTCTTGTGCAATTTCTCAAATACTAAAAGACGGATGGGACAAACGTTGGGTTAAATCTGACTGGAAGAGGGATGAGAGCCTTGCCGGAGAATGGAACTATACCTCTGGCAAATGGAATGGAGATGCTAATGACAAGGGTATGTTCATAACCAATTCTGTCTCTTGTATTAATGTTATCTGCAGATTTTTTACTGTGTTCCTTGCTTTATTTTTTAAATTGTGAAGATCGTCCTGATGACCAGTTTCGATGACTTTAACGTCTTGGTACAGGTATCCAAACAAGTGAGGATTATAGGTTTTATGCCATTTCAGCTGAGTTCCCTGAATTCAGCAACAAGGACAAGACACTAGTGTTCCAATTTTCCGTGAAACATGAGCAGAAGCTTGACTGTGGTGGTGGCTACATCAAGTTACTCAGCGGTGATGTTGATCAGAAGAAATTTGGTGGTGATACCCCATACAGGCAAGTGATATCCCCATTTGATCCGACTGTTTCGTTATCTTAGCATCAATCTGTTTACCTCATTTAATAATTTCTGACATGGTATATAAACTTTTATGGTTTGCAGTATCATGTTTGGTCCAGATATCTGTGGATACAGCACAAAGAAAGTTCACGCAATTCTTAACTACAATAACAAAAATAACTTGATCAAGAAGGACGTCCCTTGTGAGACTGATCAGCTTACTCATGTTTATACCCTTATCCTCCGCCCAGATGCTACCTACAGCATCCTTATTGACAATGTAGAGAAACAAACTGGCAGCCTCTACAGTGATTGGGATCTTCTGCCTCCAAAGAAAATCAAGGATCCCGAGGCCAAGAAAGTATGTATCTATAATTGAACTCTTGAGATATCAGTAAACTATTCATAACTGAAGTGGTGATTAACTAACCTTCTAATATCGACAGCCTGAAGATTGGGATGACAAAGAATACATTCCTGACCCCGAAGATACTAAGCCAGAGGTAGTCACGCATTTTATATACAAATCGTCTATGCTTATTCTTTTTAACTACTTAATATACAAGCATGCTGACTCTCATTGTCTGTTTTTAGGGTTATGATGATATTCCCAAGGAGATAGTAGATCCCGAAGCCAAGAAGGTAATAATTTGACCTGGGTTTCCAAAATACTACACATGCACGGAAGAGTATTTTTGTTGCTCATTAACGTGATTTGGTGTTTCAGCCGGAAGATTGGGATGATGAGGAAGATGGTGAATGGACTGCCCCAACCATTCCCAACCCCGAATACAAGGGTGAATGGAAGCCTAAGGTTTGTGGAATTCAGATTTGAATAATATCTTGAAACGTAACTTTTAAGTGCTCTGTCATAATTTTTCTCCGCCACTATGCAGAAAATCAAGAACCCCAACTTCAAGGGAAAGTGGAAGGCACCACTCATTGACAACCCAGAGTTCAAGGATGACCCTGAGCTGTATGTTTACCCCAACTTGAAGTATGTCGGAATTGAATTGTGGCAGGTAATATTGTCTGTTACCTTTCCTCCTGTTTTCTATTTTTGTTCCCTCAGTACTCAAAGTCTGATAAGCAAGATGTGGAATGTCCCAGGTGAAATCTGGAACCCTGTTTGACAATATCTTGGTCGCTGATGACCCGGAGTATGCAAAGCAGCTGGCTGAGGAAACGTGGGGAAAACAAAAGGATGTATGTCATCTAGCATACCTTTTTCCGTAGCGCTTTCTAACAGTATTCCTTTAACATGTCTGAGTGAGTTTCGTGCAATTTCAGGCTGAGAAGGCAGCATTCGAGGAAGCAGAGAAAAAGCAGGAGGAGGTACTTGAATGTTTATTCAAGTAGTCCAAATTATTTTCACTACTAGTAATCGTGTGTCTTTCATTCTTATTAACTTGTTACCTTAATCCTTTTTCCAGGAAGCAAAAGACCCAGTTGATTCTGATGTAAGCATACAAAACTAACACCTGAGAGTTTATTAGCTCTGTCATCTTTTTCTACGGTCCCTAACTGCTTCTCTGTGTTTTTCAGGCCGAGGAAGAAGATGATGCTGACGCCGATGATGCGGAAGATGACTCTGATTCCGAATCTAAACCAGACTCAACTGAAGAGAGCGCCGAGGAGGCTGAGAAACATGTAGGTTTTCTTCCTTTTCCGGTTCACCAACTATACGACTAGTCTGTTTACTGATTGGTGCGCCTTGTGCTTTGTGTTTTCAGGACGAACTGTAGGAAGGGAAGCACCGAAAAGTTCGAGAGGAAAGCTTCGGCGTCAAGTGCTCCATTTTTTTCTTCGTTATTTTTTAGCTGTAGAACTGTTAGAGGAAGGAGATACTGCTAAATGTTGAATGTTGCTGATTTCTTAATCTCTCATTTAGCTGTTTGATCCATGTGAACAAAAACTGTTGTTTTTTCATAATCACATGAGATTAGTTTAAACTGAGTAGTCCTCTTCGAATTTTTCTGTCGAATCAATATTTTCCTTGTTTATATTTTGGCTTGAATGCTAAAATGGTCCCTGCAGTTTACACTATTGAGAAAATGCTCATCGGATTTCCAAATTGGCCAGGTTTACGCTCTCTTGGTTGCTCATTTTGTTATTAGTTTTTCTACGTAAGAGTGAAATTAGATGAAACGATTCATTGTCTCGAATTTAGATCAATAATTGGCCGAGTCGTGGAGAGAGAGGAGGACTGAGGTGAGGTCGAGAGAGAGACAGAGTTGAATTTAATTGAGCGGTTTAGATTATATCTCGATCAATCCGACGATTAAAACAATTTATAATCTTATATGTTCTACATTTAAAATTTAAATTATATAATCATAAGGTCGAGAGAGAGAGAGAGAGAGTTGAATTTAATTGAGCGGTTTAGATTAAATCTCGATCAATCCGACTATTATAACAATTTATAATCTTATATGTTATACATTTAATATTTAAATTATATAATCATAAAATTCGGTTCGATATTACTGATCTGTGATCCCGACACCTATACCGAACTTTCAAGAATTTTTCGATTTCGGTTACTGAATGATTAGATAATTCGGATTCCCTTTTTTTTCTTTTCTTTTTTTATCCCCCTGATTTTATGCATTGATAAAAGGTTGATGAGCGTACAAGACAAAATTTGGGTGGGGAAAGAACCATTTTATTAAAAATTGGGTATTAAAAAAAAAAGAAAACTAATGAAAATTATTTGAAATTTTTGAGTTTTAAGGATAAGGACAAAATAAAGGATAAAGTAAATAGTACCATAATTGACTTTTAAAAATAAAAATATAATTTTTCGTTAAAGTGAACAGTACCGGAAGCTTTTAGTTAAAGTTCTCTAAAAAAAAATGGTGAGCTTCAAATTGAACGTCTACTTAATATTACGGTTTATTGTTATTCATCTTCATTTATAAGTGAGATGTCTTAAGTTTTACTTTCGCTAAAGACGAATTCGAACAACATTATTATGAGTCCAACCCACCTCTCGTATGTAAAAAAAAATAAAAAAAAATAAAAAGATGATTTCCAAAATTGATCACCAACCGCGCATTATAATCCCCAATTCCCAATTAACCTAAACGCTGCAAAACCAATCATACATCGTCTTCGTTTTTCTCACCATGCCAGATGAGCCGCGAGTGCACAAGTACGCCATATGGGCCGTCCCGCCGGATGATGTGTCGGAGAGGATCAAGAAGGTGATGGACGGTCTTCGTGAAGAATTTGGTGGGCCGGAGATCCGACCCCACATTCCGATTCTGGCGTCGATCCACTCGGATCACTAGTTCATCGTGAAGAAGTTCAGAAATATATGCACGGGAGTCACATACGATTGTAAAATTGAGCGCGTGAATACCAGTCCATGTGCATTCTATTACCAGTGCGTTTACCTCTTCATTGATCCCGAGGTTTTATTCTATTCGTTTATTTTCACTCAAATTTTATCAATCTTCTCTTCTTTTTTATTTTGTTTTATATAATCGGTGTTTAAAATATCAACCAAATTGTCAATATTTCTGTTCAAATGTCCGAAAAGTTAAAAGATGGATATTGAAAAGGTTATGAAATAAAAACTTCACCCTATACAGATATAAGAAAATTAATGAATATCGATGGTGTTTACCGATTTACTACAGAAATTTTGTCATAACCTATTGCAGATTTTGAACTTTTGATTTTTTTTATTTTTTTTTAGAAATTTTCTCTAATTTTGGTTAAATCTGAATAAGTTGATATACTCATCCTATTGCAAATCGATAGCGATATATCCATCAATATTTTCATAAATTTGCATATCGGTATTTCCACCTATATTGATATTTTAAATATTGTTACAGTTGATATTCTATATTAAATTCATCTATATTACGAAAAAATAGATTCGAATTTAACTGCAAATGAGCACACTTGTTGTATCCAGTTTGGTTAAGAACAATTATCTCTTTTAGTTTGAGAGTTATTAGTTATGTGATTGTAGTCGATTAATTTCTTTCTCAGGTAATTCATATGAGGAACGTGGCTGGGAAATTTGGACGCTTGGGTAAGATCAATTTGCCTTCCCATACAAATTATTGATTCAAAATTAATAAAAACTTCATGCAGAATTTCTACAAGTTTTGTTGTATACCACATGAATGTTTGTTGTGAGAGAGATGATAATGTATACACTCGTTAAATGTGAGTTTTTCTTGAGAAGCGTTCAACTTGTTCGTGAATCGAAATGTTCTCTTGGTCATTAAGTGAGCAGCAACAAAAATGTTACTTTTATTATATTTTTCATATTGTATATATATTATTATTTTAATAGAAATAGAATTTATATGTGCTGGCGAACCCTACCTTTATTAAAGAAATAATACAAATGTGGTATGAAAAATATGATAGGTGTAACATTATTCAGTAGGAAATGTATGGTCATTCACTTTTAAATTTGACATAAAGGGCGGAGAACAATGTCTCGTTTGGAAATTGTTTTAATTGATTAAAAACGCTTTTAGAGCATATGTTTTTTAGTTCTAAAAACATATTTTCTCTAAAAGCGCTTTCAATCATTTAAAAACGCTTTCTAAACGAGCCCTAAATGAATGTTTTAAGTGTTTTAATTTCTACACTTTACCAAATCTAAGAGTGAGTGACCATAAACAGAACTCTTAAGTTGATATGCATTTGCTTTGAAGAACCAACAAAAGGAACTCCTTTGTCTAGATATATTCTATAGGGTTTTGTAGATTGCCATTTCATTGACTGCAAGTTTTGTTAGGGTTTGGTGCTGAGCACTAATTAATTGAGAATTGACAATGCTGCTACTTTGTATGCAAACTTGAAATAAACTGAAAGCTATTCTTGTTGCTTTTTAATTTTTTTTATTATTATTAAGAGAGGCGGAGAATTCGAAACTACAATTTGATTTAGGAGATGGAGAATTTCGAACTCGGAATGCATAGGTGGAAACCAAAATTTTATCCATTAAGATATTAGACCGCTTGCATATTTTTATTGCTTTATAACTAATGATTATTCCATTGGGTTGCAATTAATTGTATCAATGCAGGTCCTATGCCACATTTGAGCCTCCTCTATGGGCATCTGACCGACGAAGAGAAGCAAAAAGCTAAAGAAAAAGTTCTTGCTCTTGATGGTGGCATCGTTGGTCTCCGTTTCACGATGAGACACCTCGTTTTGTACAAATGTAACGACGATATGACTCAACAGACTTGGGAGAAGGTTGCTGAAGTTTTTGGGTAACTATTGTGGCTTGCGTCAAGACTGCCTCCGGCCATGTCTTCTCTCTTGCTGAGCTTGTCGCCGCACACAGAAGGCCCTGTATGTTTCGGAACTTTCGTTGAGCGATATGAACTCCATATGGATTATACGCTGTACAATCAACTGTTCAGAATCGCGGGTTTTAAAGATTAAACAGAACTCTATATCGTTTTATAACTATGTTCTTGTTCTTTTAATACAAGCGATAAGTTTTCATCGTTGCGTACTTTCTTGTAGCTGTCCACAACCCCTTCATCAACCCGCACTCTCGTCTTGCAATCCACCGGCTTTCCGTCGACGCAAAAACTCTCTTATTGTTGTTACAAACTACCCAATTTCCAACAACCTTGGCAACAGTTGCAGTCTCATCTCTCACTGGGATGGAGATTCGAGCATGGCCTTGGAAAGAAGCATAAATTGATACACAATGACAATGTGTAATCGGATTAAGCATGAATTGAAGCCAGTGCAACTATATACATGATATCAATGGACCGTTGCAAGTTAAAAGTGATGCGACACGTTTAAAACACTCGTCGTACTTGATATCCGTAAGCCATGCTTAATTTAGGAATGAGATCAACTCTGGATTTGTGTGTCAAAAGATCACAGATCCAGAGATTTAGACTACTCAGAGGAGAGAGAGAGAGAGAGAGAGAGAGAGAGAGAGAGATCTGGGCCAAGTTTTTTGGTTTTTATGAAGTGAGTCAGTGGTATGGTCTATTAAGGGCGGTGGGATGGAAATTAAATGATCCGAATCTCTCTGTCCTCTGGATACAGAGATCCTGAGTGAATCTCAAGTTCTTAAGGATCTCATAAAGTTGACTTTCTTTCGTGGTCAATGTAACAGTCCGTTCCGAGTTAATGAATATGTTATTTATGAAATGACGATTTTACTCTTGCGGGAGTGAGAGGATGTGTGAATAAGGATTAATGTTTATAGGTAGGGGTACCTATATATTTATTTTATTGTATTTTTGGTTGATTTTGTGTGGATGGGGTTGGATGAGGAAATATATACACACACACTTGCACAACACATGTGCAGCACCTACCCTCCCCGTCACTTTCTCCTTTCTTTTTCTCGAACTCTCTATCCTCTCCCCTGCAACTGTACGGATGACCTTGTTCCTTGTGATTTAGTCACAGATCAAAGCCCTAGATAGCATATTTAGAACCCTGGTAACCTGGTGATCCTAACTGTACCATTTGTTGAGGTTTAGACTGTCGAGAACCCTAGAACCCGTGTAGTACCGTGGATGGTACTGTTCATGCACTCAAAATCTATGGTGTTTCAGCTTATGTGGAGATCATAGGAAGGTTTAGAATAGTCTTGGGATGCTCGGAGGACAAAATTGAAGGAGTTTGGACGTCGGGATCGCCGGTTTGGAAGTTGGTCGGAATTCGTGAAATTTCTTTGGCGAGATTCACGTGGATTTTGGGTTCAAAACAGGTATAAAACTCTTCTCCTTGTCCTAAGGATCATTTTGGTGTAAATTTCGTGAAATTTGGTTGAAAAATGAGTTAGAAATCAAAGGTAGAAAAATTACCCAATTTCCGACGACACAGCGGCGCCGGTCGCCGGCGACTGAGGTTGAAGGTGACGGAATATTCCGTCAAAGTTGAAGGAATATTCCTAACAGAGGTTAACGGCATCAGTTAACTTTAACGGAATATTCTAGGGATTTAACGGAATATTCCTTAACGGCGTTAGGGTTTCCGTCAATGTGCACGGCGCGTGGCTGCGCGTGGGCGGTGCGTGTTGCCTTGCCTTGGCCGGCGCGTGAGGGCACGTGAGGCTTCCAAAAATTATTTTAAAAATATGGGGGTGTTCGTGGGATTGAGTAGAGCATGTTGGTATATTCAAACACCCCAATTAAGCAATGTATGAGGAGTTATTACTTGATTTAGGTTATGTGCGTAAGTAACAGTTATATAGTTGTTTCGCATATAGGTGAGACGTATCCTGAGGACGAGCGCAGCCACGCGAGGCTCGGGGGCTACGACCCGTCTACCTATCAGTGAGTGGGCTTTTGGTTTTCATATATATATATATATATATATATATATATATATATATATTTGATTGATTCCCAGAAATACGTTTTAAAATGCTTTTATGAAATTGAATGCCATGTCGAATGCCATATATATTTTTATGTTTATATGATTATATATTGATGCACCGCGGGCGCCAGGTAAGTCAGGTAAATGTATGCTTGTGATATGATGGTTATGGTGATATCAATGAGATTAGTATATGGCTCATTTACCTGTACATCGGGGTTTGTGCCGCCAGAGTAGGGCTTAGCTTTCACGTGATCGTTCACCTCCCATACCATACGCTCACCTTGGATCCAAGGCAGGTGCCAGCCTGTCGTACAGACCACACTAGGTGGTTCCGACTCGTAGGTGACTTACGATTCGTCGCCAGCCTTCACGTGATCGTAGCACAAAGCGTTATATATACCCAGCTTGACGTACATACCACATTAGGTGGTTCTGTCATAGGTGCAGGTTATTGATTGAGAGATGGATTGAGGATGTGGTTGAGGAGCCATAGATTCAGCCGTACAGGTCACTAGAAGTGACTCCGGCTGATTGACATATATATTGCCGGCATGATTTGAGTTGGGATATCACCTGATTGATTGATGATATTTGATACATGCTTATTACTGATTATGGTTCATTCGATCATGGCATTTATTTATTGATTGATTGATTGGTTGATTGATGGTTTTCCGTACTATACGTATATATACATATTTTCTGGGAAGTATACATGTTTTACAGAGAGGGGTTACAACTTTTCTATCGAAGTGATTTTGGTAAAACTTTGTTTTTGCCCACTCACACTTTTGTTTTGCGCCCCTCCAGGTACTAGGTAGTGTTGGTGGCAAACGAGGCTTCAAGGCACATTTGACAGCACACTATCCATGTAAATATTTTGCTTTCTTGCTTATGTCTTTTTGGACTGCACCTAGGATGCTCGAACTCTGTAAATTATGTTGTTAACTTCCACACTCTTTTATGTGCCTCTAGCACTAGTAATGATACTCTAGTATTTATTATCTACATTTATTCTTCCGCACTGCGCACATGGCCTCGTTACGCTCACGTGACGGCCAACACGTCCCGATGTTCGAGTCGGGGTGTGTCAGTCAAAGGCTTGAAGAAGCTTCTCAAAAGTTGACAATATTTTATATTTTCGTTTTTTCTTATTTTGTTCACGAATGGATTTTAGCTCTTTCCTATTCTGGTTTTCTGGTAACTATACCATGTTCCAAATTACTTTAATCTACGAGAAGGAACATTGAATTTGAATGAAAAGGCAGCGCACACATTAATGTTCTAAAAACTGATATAATGTGTGCAAAACATTGAACTTGGAAGAAAAAGGCAGCGCACACATTAATGTTCTAAAAACTGATATGACACATGTGTCAAGGGGCGACGAGCATAATATTTTGGAAAACTGGTCTAATTCAAGTGTACAAAAAGGCGGCAGGTGCTATTGTGAACACGAAAATTCCTTACGACGAATGAGACAAGAACACGTGTACAAAATAATATTTTTGTATTAATGATTTTGGGGTTACGATCTCTCTCAAATTTGATCATCTGATTCGATCTCCGTAAGATGTTGATTTGTGGATGTTGTTGATCCAAAGGGCCGTCGAGGCTTGATCTTGGATAAACAGTTGGAAATTTCTTCAAGGGCCTTCGGGGCTTGATCTTGAAGGTTGAGGGAAGTTTCTTCAAGGGCCTTCGGGGCTTGATCTTGAAGGTTGAAGTTTCTTCAAGGGCCTTCGGACTTGATCTTAAAGGTTGATGGAAGTTTCTTCAAGAGCCTTCGGGGCGATAAACAGTTCCTCCAGGGATTTGACGAAAAATGAAGAAAGCTTTCTTGATCCTTCGGGATTCGGGAATTTAGGAGGTTGGATGCTTGAAAGCTTTAGAGTTTCAAAGCTTCAAGGCTTTGGAGAATTCTCTTCCAATTTGGGAGTAGAGAAATGTATTTGTGAATTTTTTTTTGTGTGTTCAATACCTTGATGGAAAAGCCTATTTATAGGCTTTGAGAATGAATTATCACCAAAAAATTTTCCCACCCAAGCACCATTACCTAATTTTCCCACTTAATCCAATATTGAAATTGAAGTGGTCTAACATATGGCCTAATTTCCCAGTTAATACCAGTTTAAACTTGAAGTGTGCTTGCCTTGTCATTGCCCAAATGAGAAAAACTTGCTTTGATCCGTAATGGATTGAAATGTGATTGCCTTGTCATTGCAAAAAATGAGAAGAAAACTTGTTTTGATCCATAATGGATTGAAGTGTGCTTGCCTTGTCATTGCCCAAAATGAGAAGAAAAACTTGTTTAATCCTTCAAGGGTATTTCTTCTTATTTTGTTGAGTCACACACCATGTGTACAATTTGTACGACACGTGGCGTATGCCATGTATCCCCTGACACGTCAAAAATTTTAATGCGTTGGTAAACATTTGTTTCACTGAAATTTCGATGTCTACAGTTATTTCGCCTTCTTATACTGAAAAAACTAATCACAAATCACGTGTATAAAAAGATCGCGAGTGCAATACCTCAAAAATTGATCTAATTCACATGTGTGAAAAGACGACAAACCCAAAATATCCTGAAAAAGCTAAAAGCGGGGAACATAATACCCAAGAAAACTTATCTAAGCCGCATAGAAACACTCGTCGTACTTAATATCCTAAGCCATGCTTAATTCAGGAATGAGATAAACTCTAGATCTTTGTGTTCAAAGCTTACAAACCGAGAGATTTGAACCACTCAAGAGAGAGAGAGAGAGATTCGAGCCATTTAAGTTTTTGGGTTTTTGTGAAGTGGGCCAGTAGAATGAGCTATTAGGGACGATAAGATTGAAATTAAGTGGTCCAGATCTCTCGATCCAAGACTCCAGACACAGAGATACGGAGTGAAACTCAGTTTCTTAATTTATAGGGATCTTGTAAAGTTGACTTTCTTTCATGATCAAAGGCTTGAAGAAGCTTCTCAAAAGTCGACAATATTTTAGATTTTCGTTTTTTTTTTTTACTTTGTTCACAAATGAATTTAGCTTTTTCCTATCATAGTTTTATGGTAACTATACTATGTTCCAAATTACTTTAATCTACGAGAAGAAACATTGAATTTGGATAAAAAGGCAACGCGCACATTAATATTCTAAAAACTGATAGTGTGTGCAAAACTTCGAACTTGAGTGAAAAAGGCAGCACGTACAATTAATGTTCTAAAAACTTATACGACTCATGTGTGTCAAAGAGTGACGAGCATAATATTTTGAAAAACTAGTCTAACTCATGTGTACAAAAAGGCAACAGGTGCTATTTCGCCTTCTTATACTAAAAAACTAATCATAAATCATGAGTATAAAAACATCGCAAGTGCGATACCTCCAAATTTGACCTAATTCACATATGTGAAAAGACGGCAAATACAAAATATTTTAAAAAGCTAAAAACGGCGAACATAATACCCAAGAAAACTTACCTAAGCCACGTAGAAACTCGATTAAATTTAGGCCAATGAAAATGGATTACAAAGTTTTGCATATACATACATAATTTTCTTAATGATGCATTCAAAGAGAAGTCTCGAGCGCACCCAAAGCTTAAACAGTCAAATACAAACGCTTGTTTTTCTTCACTAGGAAGCACCCTTTCCCAAACACAATTATTGACATTTGCTCCCGGCATTTGTTTTTGGCTTCTTGACAATCAAGACGGGACACTTGACATTCTGTGCACAGTGATTGCTCACACTCCCAAGGAAAGCCCTGCAAATTCCCAATCATTCTAATTACTTCCAAATTAATTTCATGATATTTATTTTTATTTTTTTGTTTTGTAAACCAGTTATACCGCCTCCGCCATGTGTAAAGGCTTGTCGCGTTACTGTCCGTCCAATACACAAACATTCAATCTTACACGAATACATTTTTTGGAAAAATGATCCTCTCCGGATCCTTTCTACCTCAACCAACTAAGCATAAAATTTAATCTTTTGAAATTTGATTTAACGGCTAAAGTTATTATAATTTGTAATGAGACTTCATGTTTTTAGTCGTTAGATCAAATTATAAAAATCCAGATTTGTTGCTCAGTTGGCTTAGATGGAAGAGATCTAAGAGGAAAAGATTTTGAATTTGTGCCATGGACGTATGAATAACGCGTCACATAGACCCTGTTTAATATCTCCAATCTCCGTATTGTCAGAAGAGGATCCTCTCTGAAATCCAAAAGAATTCTAGAAATTCTCACATCCTAATTGTTTATTATATATCGTATGATCAATTTTCGTCAGGTACTATTTATGTTTAATTTTAAATAAAAAAAATCAAATAATATATGATCGCACGATACAAGATAAATGATTAACATGTAAGAATCCTTTAACATCTCCACAATTCGAATCCGGTCAATATAAATTGGGACCCACCTTTTGATGCCGCCGTAACCATGGCTTCCCACGACCAACACGTCAGCACGAAGCCGCTCTGCCATCTGGCAAATGACATCCCTCGGATCTCCATTCTCTACTTTCGTCTCCACCTTAACCTGGACCAGGGGCAAAAACGTCACATGATAAATCAAAAAATCAAATGACGATTTTACCCTCGCAAAATAAATATTCTGACACTTACATCCTGCTGGAGGTCCCTGCACTTCTTCTTGGCCTTCTCCATCACGCAGTCCGCCACATCGGCAGCGTACTTCTCCATTGCCGCCCAAATCTCAGACGAAAACAAATACCCTGTTTCACAATCAAATTACAAAAAAACCACTGAATCTTCTTTCTCAAAATAACCTCAATGTTTCAGCAAAATACCGGATGGGTCCTCTCTCCTACCTGTGCCGTCCAGAGAGGTGAAGGCTGGTCGCGGGGGCTTGGCGTAGAGTAGGATAAGGGTATCTTTGGAATTTTGCGCAACAACGTCCTTCAGGCACCACGACAGCGCATGCATGCTCTCCTCGCCTTCGTCGACGGCCACGAGGATCCTCCGTTCGCCTTCTGCCACGTCAGTCATGTTTAATCGATCGGACGGTTGCAATTTGAAAACAGTTGGAGAGATTTTCTGAAGTGGTTTTTCGAGGGAGCTCAGTTGATGGAACAAAGGAAGGTGAAGTGGGTATATGTAGTAAAAAGATGGGTGGGAAATTACCGTGGGCGGTTTGTGGGTTTGGGCTTTTGTGGGGTTCGTGGTTTTCTGAGACGGTGGGCCTGTTTAGGGTTTGAAGATTATCTGGATTCTGGAGTTTGGGTAAGACTTGAGTTATTAATAATTTAATATAATATCTCAATTAACTTGACATTAAGGTTAAAATTTGGTCCACTTTGCAAGGCATTTTAGCTGAACGATATATGAGATTGATATAACTCTTTAGTGGTTTTCAAATTTGTTCATAGTCAATTATTTTGATTTTTTTTTAATTAGAAAATGATCAAAATAATTGATAGGAAAAAAATTGAATGAACAATTTTCTTGATTTTAAATTTCATGTACCAAAATAAAGAATTACACAAATTTTAAAATTATTTTGATTAAAAAGCCTTCAATTTGGGAGTTTTAACCAAACACTCTTGGTACTGTTTACTTTTAACTTTAAGGACATTTTTATTCTAAAAAGTCACTCCTGGTACTATTCACTCACAACATTTTTTTATCATTTTCGTTAAAACTCAAAGTTTTCTAATTTTTTTCATTAGTTTTCCTTTAAATTTATGTATCACAGTTGCTAAATTCTATAGTACTTACCAAATTTCTTGTCCAACCTTCACCATTAAAATGGATAAAACGAAACTAGAAAAGAGAAGGCAATGAAACAAAAAAAAAACAAAAAAGCAAAAGCAATCCCCACCGACCAAATACGACAAAAATGAAATTAAAAAAAAAAAAAAAATCAGATTCCAGCTGTTCGAAATTTTAGAATCTAACGGCCCACAATTGCCCAAATGAGCCGTCCGATCGGACCAAACCCAGTAACAGTTCCACGTAACGCTCTCTAGCTATTTCTCTGTCTCTCTGATTTGGGGGGAGGCTTCCGATCTGACGATTTCTCGGTGGAAACACCATGTTCTTGTTGGATTGGTTCTACGGGGTTCTTGCATCGCTCGGATTGTGGCAGAAGGAGGCCAAGATCTTGTTTTTGGGTCTCGACAATGCCGGCAAGACGACGTTGCTTCATATGCTCAAAGATGAGGTCTTTCTTCCAATCCCATCCTTTTAAACCCATTTTTAACAACTTTTGTTGGTGGGTTTTGGGTGCTTACGAATGCGGTGAAAGTTATGATCTTTGAATGCTTCAATGGTGTTTTGGAATGATTGGTATTTTGGTTTCAATTGAAATTTTCGTTTTTGTTTTATGTTTAATCAGTGTGGGGTCTGTTTGGTTGATGGGAAAGTGAAGGAAAAGGAAATATGGACTGAAGTAATAGTTTTGATAGTGTAGTTGTTAATTGTTATTCAATTGAAAAACTTTTCTTTTCATAATTCCTATGATTTTTCCACATTAGGAGCTCTGCGTCAATTGGTTAATGAAGAATTCAGGTTAAGACAATATTGACTCACTGAAATTGTAATATTTGGAAGGAGAGAAAATGAGTAAACCAATTTACTGTTGTCATTGTTTTGATTTATTGTGATAAGTAACGAGGAATTTGATTTTCTAACTGTGGGTTTTGTTGTTGCTGGATTGTTGCAGAGATTAGTTCAACACCAACCGACGCAGTATCCGACGTCCGAGGAGTTAAGCATTGGGAAAATCAAGTTCAAGGCTTTTGATTTGGGAGGGCATCAGATTGCTCGCAGAGTTTGGAAAGAGTACTATGCCAAGGTATCATTCATGTTTTAACTGAAGGATGTATTGTATGCATGTGATGTGGCAACTGCTTTCTGCATATATGAACTGCTTGAGGCCTTTTCTTTTTCTTATGAGCATTATGCGGTTTGTGTGTGCTGAGCGAGCAGCATTGTTGTTGTATTTCGTAATAGTTTGCTGAATAAAGATTAGTCAAATAATGAAATCAGAAACTAAATGTATCTTCGCCTGCAAGAATAGCTGCCGTATGATCATCTCTTGACACATGCGTGTAGTAAAGTTTTGGAATAGTTATGCTTCCGTAATCCCAGATAAAAGTTTTTGTGTTTACCTGATTCATGGGAGGCAGATATAAATAGTGGTAGTTCGCTGATAGCACCTTATGTCTTTAGAAGGTATGCTAATGGTACCTTACCACACATTCATCCTTTGCTTTGCAGTTTTGCTATCTAGATTAACGAAATGCAGATGTCTGATCAGAAGTGGGAATAAACCTTTCGTGTCGATTGCCATGTTCTGAGATCACCTTATTTCTTTTCAACTCCTGTGAAGGATTTCTATTTGCTAGGGAAGAAGTGCACAGTAGAACCTGAGAGATGTAGTTAGATATGTTTTATATTGAATTGTTCTCCAATAAGGTCCTTAAATAATGTGTGTTTTTCACCCCGTAGATTGTATATGATTTACGTCGATGTATTTTAACCATATACGGATAGCTGGGATTTATAGTGGTGAAGTGCGAAAGCTCCCGAATAGGTCCTATTGAGAGAATAAGAGAATATCTGGTTATATACTAGAATATATTTTGGAATCTGTAGTTGGAAAGAATTTTGAGATTTGGAATTGCCTAAGAAATTTGAGGGTAAGTTTCAAGCTATGCAAGTTTTGTCTTGCCGCTTCAGAGTTATGTTATCTCTACGTTTTCTTGATCGAAAAAGAAATGTCATCTCTACGTTTTCTTGATCGAAAAAGAAATGTCATCTCTACGTTTCATCCTTGGTAATGCATTTTGTATTTGTTGTGCAAAGGTGGATGCAGTTGTTTTCCTGGTGGATGCTTACGATAAGGAAAGATTTGCAGAATCGAAAAAGGAGCTGGATGCTCTCCTCTCTGATGAGTCATTGGCCACTGTTCCATTCCTTATTCTGGGAAACAAGATCGACATACCATATGCGGCCTCAGAAGAAGAGTTGCGCTTCCACCTCGGTCTGAACAACTTCACCACCGGCAAGGGCAAAGTAAACTTGCAAGACTCAAATGTCCGTCCCCTCGAGGTCTTCATGTGCAGTATCGTTCGGAAAATGGGTTATGGCGATGGCTTTAAGTGGCTTTCTCAGTACATTAAGTAGTAAAGACTAGGCTTCTCACTTTTTGTTGTTTCCGATTAATTCAAGCTTTTTATTGTTGGATATATTTTTGCCTCTTTTCTTCATGAATGCCTCTTTTCTTTACGATGAGCAAATGTTATTGATAGTTCACATTCTTGTGAAACCGGCAACAAAATTATATGTTCGACTCTCTTCTCTTGTCCCACACGCGGGGTGATTTTTGTTAGACCTGATCTTTGAAGACCTAAAAGATAGACGGTTTGGATTGTTGAAATACATTATGAAGTAGCCCATAAAAACGTGTCAAAAGTTGTGTAAACAAGTGGTGTTACGGATCCGTCCTATATACACACATCTATCCATTGTCTAGACCACCTAAATTTGGGACTGCTACACTTAAATTTGTTGTTTTTTTACAATGCTATGATTGGGTTAAATTTGTGAAAAGACGTGTTAATGAAACATTTGACCTGATTTTAATCTGAATTTGATGTAATTAATAGAATATAAAACTCCATTAGCTTAACAAAGCAAATATGAATTTGAAAATCCTTTAGCTTAACAAAGCAAATATGAATTTGAGCTAATCCGATTGATAATGTTCCAGTCTGACTTGGCATACAAATATAGAGTAATCTGAACTTTTTAGAAAGTATATTATTGATTAAGAAAACAAATTTTTTTTATGGTTATTGAAAAAACATGTATAAGAAATCATATCGTGTTATTGAATCAGATACTCGTTAACTTAACAAATTATATATGGATTTTCTTATTAAACATCCGTCGGATTATCCGGCCAGATTATTTTACTTAGCACTTATCTAAAATAATCTGGTCGGAATCCGATTTATTTACAGGTCTATTTATAAGTGCAAGAAATTCGTAAAAGGAACACTTTAGGTGGGCTGAATAGGAAAGCAAAATTTCCTAAACAGAAGAGGACTCTATATATACAAACAAGGCAGTCATCAACTCTCTCATCCTTGGCAGCAACTAGTTAATCAGCTCTCGTTCTTCTACTTCCTTTCTTTCACTTACAAATCATCTGTAATGGGGCCTTCCCGTGCGATTCAACATCGTAAAAACATGACGAACTCTCATCCTTCTGCTTCCTCATCTCACTCCCAACCCTCCGATCCGACTGAGTTCTGCCCCGAAAGGTGGTTCGAAACAAACAACGAAGTTGAAGTGTCAAGCAAGGAAGAGGGGTTCATCGGTTCGTACTTCGCAGCTAGGGTTGTAGCCAACATGGGGGACAACTACGTTGTCGAGTACAAGGAGCTGTTGGAGGATGACGAGCGCACGCTCTACAAAGAAACCGTCATGGCTCATGCCGTCCGCCCTCCGCACCCGAACAAAACCCTACCTTTAAGCCCAAGCGACTCATCTGCAAACAACCAAAAGTTTGGTTTCGGGGATTTGGTGGATGCGTACGAGAATGACGGGTGGTGGACAGGGGTCGTCACCGGGGAGAAGGGCGGTTTCTGTGCCGTGTTCTTCGAAACAACGTTGGAACACGTTGCTTATCCGGTTACTCTCTTAAGGCGTCATCTGGATTGGAAGAAAGGGACGTGGTTTCCTGGCAAGAACAGGGGAAGGTACTTGCATGGGAATCCAAATTTCTCAGAAGCCATGACGGAAGTTATCTTGGATGAAAAGATCGAGCAGTCAAAGTAAAATACATCAAGCTAATTAATCAAAATCCTCAGAGGCAATGTGGTTAATTTGGAAGGAAAGATGACTTTCGACCATGTTTTTTAAAATTTACAGCATATAGTTGGTTTTTGTATTTAGATTGGACTTGAAATGCTTATGTGAGTCTCATTTTTAAAGAACGAACTGTGGTCGCTTTGCTCCCAATTAGTCCCACTTTTAAAGAAAAAAATGTCTTAGCCTAGCTAGCTAGTTTCGCCTTTGGCCCTTTACTAATAATTTCCTTTATACTCTTTTAATTGTTGGTGTATTTGTTACAAGAGTAATGCTATTTTAACACACGAAACTGATGCATTTGATGATACTCTCTAATGCGTGTATCTCTCATGTGTAATGATATGACTCATCTGAGTGTTGGATTTGGTATGAAATTAGAATTGTATTCCTAACTAAAGTAGGAATTCTAGTTGTAATGAGTATAGGAGACTTGGACGCAAGTTTCCAGGTGGTTTTTGGATTCTAACTTAGTTTGGGATTAGGTTTGTGGCTAGGTTGTCTAGTATAAATATGTGTAAGCCTTAATGTTAGGGTGTGTGAATTGAGAGAGACTTGTAAGGCAGAAGAACTAATGTGTAAGAGTTTGTGAGTTCTTTTGTAATCCTTTATTAGTTAATAAAGCAAGCTTCCGTTGTTCACATTTTGTGTGGTTGTTCTTGGTTTAATCATCTTGGTTGTGTTCTAACAAGTGGTATCAGGAGCAAGGTTCAGTGATTAAGCCAAAACAATGACAAAACCTGAAGACTCCAGCAAGAGTGAAGATGATGGGGGCACTGAAGTAACCAAAACCTTGGTGCAAAGTGCTAGGTTCGAGATCAAGAAGTTAGTCGGGACCAATAACTTCGCTATGTGGCAGTGCGAAGTTAAGGATGTGCTGATACAACAAGGACTACTTGTTGTGCTTGAAGATATGCCTATGTCGATGAAGAAGGAGGAATGGCAGCGGCTAAATGCGCATGCATGTTCCACAATTCGGTTATGTCTTGGCAAGGCACAAAAGTATGGTGTGATGAATATTTCATCGGCCAAGGAATTATGGGATACACTGGAGTCCAAGTATTTGAAAAAGAGTGCAAAAAATAGGCTTTATCTTAAGAGTAAGCTTTATCGTTTCCAGTATAAGGAAGGAACAAAGATGATTGATCATCTCGAAGAGTTTAACAAGATGATTGCTGAATTGTTGAACTTAGAAAAGACGATCAAGGATGAAGACAAAGCGTTGATCTTGATGAATTCTTTGCCTGAATCCTATGAATCATTCGTTACGACATGGATTTATGCGCCGGGGAGAAGGGCGGTTTCTGCGCCGTGTTCTTCGAAACAACGTTGGAACACGTTGCTTATCCGGTTACTCACTTAAGGCCTCATCTGGATTGGAAGAAAGGGACGTGGTTTCCTGGCAAGAACAGGGGAAGGTACTTGCATGGGAATCCAAATTTCTCAGAAGCCATGACGGAAGTTATCTTGGATGAAAAGATCGAGCAGTCAAAGTAAAATACATCAAGCTAATTAATCAAAATCCTCAGAGGCAATGTGGTTAATTTGGAAGGAAAGATGGCTTTCGACCATGTTTTTTTAGTTTTCTTGTTTAATAATGTTCAGTTTTTTAATGCAAGCATCATATATTGAAATTAAAATTTACAGCATATAGTTGGTTTTCGTATTTAGATTGGACTTGAATATATATATATATATATACACACACACACACACACACACACAGATGGGTTCGTGTGTTTCGGTTCATAAGGACGCAGATTCCGTCTTGAAGCTCCGACTTTCATTCGGGTCCGAAACCGACAACAACCTCGTCATCCCACCATTCCCAGTCAAGGATGATAAACTCTCTTCCAATGGTGACCGTCCGATCGCCGATCTTCCTCTTATATCTCAATGGTCGCCCTCTCACGCCGCCGCCTTCCGGGACTGCGGTAAAAAACCACACTTTTTACAAAAAAGACTTCGTTTTTAAGTCTTCGCTGATCAAACTAATCAAATGTGCCTTTTGGATTTTTCATATTTTCACGCTAACTTAGGTAAAACTTTTTGAAATTATCAAAACATGTGCTTATGCTTGGTTTTTGATATTTTGGATTATAAGATGTATGAAAGGTTTATGCATTGAATGCAAAGTGATTTTCGCATACTCTCTCTGCATATACACGAGAATCAAATGACGGAAATAATCAGAGATGCGTGCAACTAGAAAAATGATATTCGAAAATCATTCTACTTTTAGCTTATCATTTTGTGGTTAACTACTTTTTATTTAACTTTTTTGGGTTTAAGTCAGTGTAAATTTGGGTTTCTCCTCGTTACTTGTAGAAGCTGTTCGAAATTGCTTTCACGTTTATGACACCATCTATCTAGTTGCCTTTTTAATTATGATGCTATTGCTTTCAAGAAGGGAAGACAATAGCCCTTACATTCTTGTAGGTAGTTGTGGATTTAATTGGTGATGTGATTTCTTTAAAGATTTCTATTTTTTGAGGAATGTAACAATTTAATCCGTCACGAATTCGGATGCCAGAATAAATGAGAGAGTATTTTAATCCGTCACGTATTTTTACAAATTCGTCTAGAAGTATGCCTAAACTTTTCGATCATGCCCTTGTGTTTTGCTGGGAAAAAAAAAAACCAAGCTTGAATTTCAATTTTTTGTGTCACTTCCTGGATGTGGAAAAAATGTGAACTTTTAGGACCCTAAGTTTGCCCAGATTACACGAGATTGGTAGAAGTCAATGTCTTCCAATGGGACGTTCAGTAGGTGTGCGTTTGTTGCTACAACAAGGGTTAGGTTGTTTTTAGATAAATGCTAAGTGGACTCTATGAATTTTTTATCATCTCATGTTTTTGACACAATATTTTTTAATGTTAGCATAGAAATTGACGTTAAACTATGAATAACAGACAGTCTATAAAAAGTCCCACTTTTCAGAGAGACCCCTTAAAATTTCTCTTTTAGAGAAGTGATAGATAACTTATTGACATTGTGGTCCCTCTGCTTTCCCTTCATTTGAAGGGGATGAATATTGATGAAATTATTGACTAGAACCAGTTTTAGCGGGAAGCAACTAGTGAATCTCTAAGCGATGGATGGACCACGTGTGGGAATGTTTAGTGTTTAGAGACTAACTAGCGTTTGGTATAGTGGTAGGCGAAATGATTTCTGCACACTTCTCTTTTTAACTGCATGCTCATGTTTATTGCGACCCTTGTTTCTTCTTTCATTTATTTAATTTAAAGGGAGTAAATAATAATGGCGTGTCGACGATGTAAATGGGTATGCGGATCACTTCCCTGATGGTAGTTGACTCTACTTGGTTGGAGCATATCTCTAATTTGACTCACGTGGAAATGAAGATGATGTATATTTATGATGAGTTTGAATCGTTTGATACCTAGACGTTGCTAGTGCATTGAGATGGTGTAACTTTGCATCTTTCGTATCTCATTGTGTCATCCATGGTTTCGAATCGACTCATGTTGTTACTAAAAGTCGTGAACTTCGCATGGTGTACCTAATTGCTTCTGTTCCAACTTAGTTGTATCTAATTAACTTGTGTTTGGTTTTCTATTTGTTTGCTGGTGTGGGTCAGATGGATGTTTTAGGCAAAGCATTTGGAAGCTTTTAATTAAATGGCTATAGCAGTACCCTAATTTTGTTTCAGCCTAGAATTTTGAAGTTCCTTTTGTTCTTGAGCAGGTAGTAGAGAGGATTCCTATTTTGATACCCGGCCGTGGTTGGACTCGGATTGTGAAGATGATTTTTTACAGTGTGAATGGGGGTAAGAATTTAGTCGAATGCTTCGAGCCATTTTTTCTTGCAACATTACGATTTTCTTTACGTTTTTTCGCTTCGATGAGCTGAATGTAAAAGTTGATGAGAAAAAGGATTGTTGGTTTTGCTTGTGCCACAAGAAACATAAAATGCAGGATTGTTGTTCGCTTTCGTTTTGAACTTTTTGCGACTTTGATGGCCTCCCGTGCAGATTTTACTCCATCTCGCGGCAACACTCCTGTCCATCAGAACTTACCCGCTGGTTCCTCTCTAATCGACAAAACTCCTTTCGAGAACAGAATTCCTGCTTCCTTTCCTGGTCCAACTCCAACACCAACAGAAAAGAAGAAGAAACTACTTGAGCTTTTTCAGGAGAGCTTCAAAGATGATGAAGACGCGGACAATGAAGTAAAACCGCCAACTGCAGTCAACCTCCCTCCGAAGTTTGTCAATGGAACTGATTCCGTGTGTAGTAGCGAGAGGACACTAAGTGGAGAGGTTCTAACTGAGATTGAGACGAAGAAGCCATTTAGGACCTCGCAGTGCTGCCTTCCGAGCTTAGTTTCTTGCCGCAGCTCGAGTCAGAGGAAGAAGATGAACCCTACCATTTCTGTAGGTGAGAAAGCTTGATACTTTTTCCTGAAATCGTAATAGTGTAAACTTGAGAAGTTAAAAACCCGCTCGAGTTGCTAAACTTCGACCTCAATATCTTGTAAAGTACTAGAGATCCTTGCTGCTGCTGTTGAAATTAAGAATTTTGGGGATGGAGGGCATGTAAAGAGTAAGGATGAAAATGTCCTATGCTTTGAGTATTTAACAACACTACTGAAATCTTAGTAGGAAGGTTGTTACTGCATATTAATTAAAGAGAAAGAGAAAGCCACGTTTATTTTGTCCGATCATTTCATTTTGATTTATGTAGTCTACATCGAAAAAATAATTAAGGTTTTCGAAAATCACTTTCCTGTAGTAAATTAGCAAGAGAAGCGTACATGAGGACGATTTTTCCGAACGTTTAATTTCGGGCCTTGGGGCTTTACTTGAAAATCAAGGGAGATGACTGAGAACTCATTCTGGACTGAGTACATTTTAGGTTGAAGTGTTTCGTTAAGCCTTCCGGTATCTGTTTTGGTTCATTTCATTTTTCTAGATGCAACAAACAAGAAAAACTTACACGGAGCAACTTCATTACATGCAAGCCCTTTCGCTCGTAGATGTCAAGTGGTGAGGGAAATCAAGAAAAAGATTACATGAATATGTGATAGACAAAGCTTTTCTAGATGCAATGAACGAGAAAAACTTACACGAACCAACTATATATTTTATGTAAGCCTTTTATTCTCGTAAATATCACGTGATGATTGAGATCGAGAGATGAATTATGTGAACGCGTGATGGACTAGTTTTTCTGTTAGTGGAGGAGATGGGAAGGAGTCCTTTTTCAAGCCAGTGTGAAAAGTTATAAAACTGATTCCTTGGTAGGAGTCTTGATATATGGTTAATTTTCCAATCCAATGTATATATATTAAGTCCAAAATTTAAGTACATGCCTGTTTCTTCTATACTTCTAGTTGCCTCCTCCAAAACGTTCAACTTTTAGCTGGCAACTGCTCTTGTTTTACCCTTTTTTTTTTTTATATTTTTTTGTGAATCTAAAATTACAATGCCTTAGCCTAGCAACCATCATGGGTGGTTTAGAAGTTGAGGCGAATTTCAGGTCTGTATTCTCCACGGTTTGTTCTGGGTTCGAATTCTGACATTGGTGAAAATCACACGATAGTGACCAGGGGAAGGCTGAAATGCTTATGTGAGTCCCATTTTTAGACAACAAACTGTCGTCGCTTCGCCACCAATTAGTCTCATTTTTAAAGAAAAAAAATGCCTTAGCCTAGCTAGCTAGTATCTCCTTTGGCCATTTACTAATAATCCTCCTTTATACTGTTTTAATTGTTGGTGTATTTGTTACAAGAGTAACGCTATTTTAACACACAAAATTGATACATTTGATGGTACTCTCTAATGCATGTGTTTCTCTCATATGTAATGATATTACTCATCTGAGCTATAATCCCAAGTGCGTGTAAGCAACCCGTATCAATTTTATGAGTAAACAAAATTATTATTGCTATATAAACTTTTTTGATGTCGTAAACATGAACAAATTCTTCTCTCCTCGAGTACTTTGTTTTCCGTCCTTCCTTTGAAAGACGAAGCCAGCATTGGAAGTCCCCTCGCTTTGAACAAATGGAGTGATTTTCGAAAATCATAGATAAGAGTAATCGGAAAATTTTCTATGTTCCGGAAACACGGCCCCAGTAAGTGTAATAATACAATTAGTTGAAACTAGGAAAAAATTTTCTAACCAATTACATTATGACACTGGCAAACCGTGTTTCCAACACATTAAAAAATCTCTCAAATAATCCTGAGTGATTGAGAGCACTCCCTCTAGCACTTGAGAGTCGTGTGTTTCGTACCTTGGGCCTCCTACTACTCATTCCAATGCCAATTCATTTTATTTGAGCCCATTTGTATGCATAATTTGTATCCAATATTTAAAAAGGGAAGATTTTCACACACATTGTTTAGTTTTTCATAAACCTCTGCTAATTTTGACCGTTGATTCTATTTGATTTATTTAATCCGATGGTCATAAATAAAGACGAGTGTGTAAGAAGCTAAAAAGGGTGGGAGAAAATCACGTCACTTAAAAAAAAACTTCAACCATCTTAAACATCTCTAGGGGAAGGCACATGGACTTACACATCATGAGCAATCATAGATTAGTGCTACGACGAAAGATCTTGTATGTTGTGGTTTGCAACATGTTTTTCTTCATTCGACATTGTGTAAGATGACCAGCGATTGCCTCGGTTCGGAGTTAGAATTATCGAACCAAGATGACCGGTGATTGACTGGTAACATTAAAACAAATTGACAAGCTTCAAATGCTATACCAGAACAAAGATGAATCAAACCCAGATGCATTATGAATCTTTGCGTAAAATCTCTTCCATTTTCCCACGAACCTACGTTGTGTGCAAGTCCGAACGCCTAAATTGAGTGGTTCGTATGGTACAGTGGGTCACTCAGGAACAAAATATACATATAGAAACCACTCAGATTCGAAAAGAAGCTGTGAAAGTTGAACTTAGCATGAAATGATCACTTCTTGGTTGAACCGAATCCACCAAATCCCATCATAGCTGCAACGTCAGGATCAATTTCGGTTTCCTCTTCGACCACCTTGTCTTTCTGAACCCAGGAAAGAAGATTTAAAAGAATCAGTTGACATAAAGAAATCAGCTGCAAAGTATTATGTAAGTTAGTACAACATAATTCAAGAAAGATATCAAACGCTACGAATTTGGAGATTCCGATCTCTGCCTTAAAAACATTAATAGGGAACCAATTTTTGTTACCAACCTTCTTCTCTTTCTTCCTTTCTCGACGCTGGCGCTTCCGCTCTTCCTCTTCTTGCTGCTGCTTCAAGATCCGCTCATCAAGATCTGAGAGGGAGAAGGAAGAGATGTCATTTTTTTTATCAGTTGTCAGGACAGGATGCACCTTAAATGCGAACTATGGGACCAAAATCTCTGAAGGGATTGATTTACATCTCACTACTTCAATGTCTTACCTTGCTCTGTGAAAGTGCCATCAGTTTTCCGCTTCTTGAGCTTTTCAAATCGTTCCTGAACCTGCATTCAACGCTTAGTTATGCTTATTCCCATGGAAAAGATTTTAACAAGGAACTTCCATTTTGATCACAAAAATAAGGATTCAAATTCTACCTGTTGGAGAGATGCCCGTTCCACCCGCATAGACATACCCAAAGCTCTTTGATCTACAACAAAGAAAATAACCATTCAAAAAGATAATTATAATGAAAATAGAAACATATTTATATATTAATTCTTATAATAATCATTCCGATGGAGATTACATACGTTTCTTGCCATTGATATGATCCAAGTAGTTTGCAGAATCTTTTACAACACACTCACAAACCGAACAGTAGTATCCAGCCTGAAAAAGAACAGAACAATATGTTGAAATAAAAAGACTACAAAATAACAACTCATAACCGTACAGAGACAGTACTATATACATTAATGTGTTTTTCACATAATCGAAGGGCAATGATTGCACCCAAATCCTGGCTTCACATGTGGTACGCTAGATAAGGATTCTGTAGGAAAGCTACACAGCCTAACAAATGAGGGGACATACTTTAAAGAGGAGGGGAGACGAGGGTGAGAGGGAAAGAAAGAGATAAGAAATACAAAGCCTTAAGTGAGTATAGTCAAATTGGCTCCCATAGTAAGAAGACTGGCCACTATAACGTGGTTTCTAAATTGCTATATTTCAGTCTTCCAACCGTCTATAATACAGTCAACATAAGGGATGATTCCGCAATCGGTCGTAAGAGTTAGCCATCACATCAAAGTAAAATATAAAAGGTTAGGCAACAATTCGGCTATCCCAAGTAAGCTCAGTAATGAGTTAGGAACAAAACGTATGGATTCATTGTTCATATATCCACACACAGAATGTGAAGCATCTCCAGTAATCGTCTAGAGAACAGAAGCTAAAACAATCTATCTGAACAAAAAAGGAAGAACCACAAGCACATTAATAAACACAATAATTTAGGATAACAGTGAGAACGCAAATCATAAACTCCATAACTGGATATTGAATGATAAGTATTTACCTGCTGGCTTAGAGGTGCTATTGGAGTAACAACCTGAAAAAACATACAACGAATAAATAAGTTAATGATAAAAAGTGATAAGAAACTTGTAATAATTAGTTAGCAAGTGCTAAATCTGTAAGCAACAAAATATCCACTAAAAGATCCTATGGATAATTCATCGAGGGGGAAACAGCATCGTTCTGATGCAACTCAACAGAGCAGGCAGGACATGAGAAACTCCTATTTGAAAAAGGCAAACATCCCACTATAATTTTCTTTGAAGTAAAGCAACATAGGAAGAATAATACTTGTGTTCCCCCAATGGGGAATGCATAAATTCCACTTTTGGCGAATACTGTATCTCCACCGTATAAACTCCATAATCGGAACCGTTCAATTTCATAATCTTCTTTTGAAGATCATCCTTGCGAAAAAATTATTCGAAACAGAAATCGTTTAATCATCCATATGTATCAAATAAATGGACGGTTCATCATGAATATGTTACTTGGTACTCACACCGTCGATTTGTTTCATACATTTGGATGACCAAACGATCTCCGATTCGAATGATTTTTAGTAGGCGTGATCATCAAATGAAGATTAAGAAATTGAACGGTTCCAATCATGAAATCTATATGGTGAATATACGTTACTCGAAAGAAGTGGGATACGTGCATTCCCTTGTGAAGGAACGCAAGTATTATCCAGATAGGAATACCCACACGTCACCCATAAAACTTGCTTAATCCAAATCTATATTATTCTAGAGAACCGTAGCTTCTTCATATCAGCCACCAATTCATAGTGTCATTTATTTTCTAGACACCAAAACCGAAAATTATGTTGTTGACAGCAATTACTGCTGCAAACTATTCACAAAACCAGAAAACCAACTCTAACAGTAAATATTTCATTCTGTCAACATACTGCATCAAAGAGATGATTTCCATCAAGATGTAATAAGTTAACTTTGCACAGAGCAGCGGTATATCAGCCACTAGAAATCGAAAAGCTTCTACTCAATTAACCATGACAATAAAAGATATTAGCATCTTCACAAAGACTAATTCATAGGCCGATAAGTAGTTAACTTAAACAATCTCATTCTTCAGGAAACCGAAGAAAAGATCAATAATCTAAAAGCAAACGGGGCAAAATTCAGCCAATTACAACTATGCACTTGAAACAATAAAAAGCTCACCTGTGTTTTCCCCAAGCGAGAATTGAGATCCACTTCATAATCCCTGTGCTTCAATGGCTTCCTTTGCACTGGCGGGCCTTTCGCTACACACATAAAGCAAACAATAATTTCAGTTTGTACTAAAGAAAACAACTCTAAGAGCGCAAAGATACCAAAAGCAAACCCACATTTGGATTTATGCGGGCCTCCCTCCTCCTCCTAAATCACATTGTAAAACACCCAGATGAGGAAAAACTCAAAAACATATTACAAATTTACAAACCAACAAAAAGCAAGAGACTTTTCGAGGTACAAACCTGTCTTTCACGCTCACGAGCTCGCTCCAAGAACTCTTCTCGATCGAATTTCCTTCTGAAAGTATTATCTACTCCAGCAGCCTACACAAACATATTGGGAATCAACAAGTTCTGATTATTTAATCACCCAAAGATTACAAATTTCCCATGAGTTTTCAACTATTGGGAATCAACAAGTTCAGCCAACTGAGGAAATTGAATAATCATCAGTGATGGAAAGTGAGGGTTTTTGGGAAACTGGACTTACATTATTGCCGGCCATGGATGCGCAATTCAATCTTTTAGCTAATTTGCAGTTTGGTCCTTGAAGGATGCAATTGAAATTTCGGGAATCTCCGGGAGGTGGAGATTGGAGAGAGGGCTAACCAGCAGAGGTGTCGAATCCCCAACGTTCTGAAGAAAAGAGGGAAGAAGATGAAGCGAATGAAGGACGCGAGGAATACCAGAGATTTTTCAGCGTGACGGCACACGAAATACACGTCACTGTACAAATGAACTTAAAAAATAAAAAAATTTATCATTTATATAAAAACATGTGATGTACGTGTTCCCGTCACAATTAAAAAAAATTTGAAGAATACGATCTTAAAAGTTGAAGGATTTTCAAATCGTAATATTACAAATAAGATGATATCCAGTGCATTGCCAACTCGGGCGTTTGGTCTAGTGGTATGATTCTCGCTTCGGGTGCGAGAGGTCGTGAGTTCGATTCTCGCAACGCCCCTCCTTTTTGCGCTGATTACATTTGCACACGTGGCGAAACTTGATTTGCCAAATGATACCGTCGAGACTCGAGAAATTATTTAAAAAGATTACATTTGCACACGTGGCGAAACTTGATTTGCCAAATGACACCGTCGAGAAATTATTTAAAAAATAAAAATAAAATAAAAAGTCCAAATGCGGGTATAAATAGCTGGACACTCCGCAAATCAACCAACTTTATTCAGAAAGTTTGAAAACGATGGCGAGCTCGAAGACTCTGTTCGCTTTCGGAGCCCTAGCGCTGCTCTTCGCCTCGTCGGTCTACGCCGACGACGTCGTCGTGCTCACGGAGGACAACTTCGAGAAGGAGGTCGGTCAAGATCGCGCCGCTCTCGTCGAGTTCTACGCTCCCTGGTAATCTCAGGCTTTCCTAATTTCAACGCTGTTTGGTTCTCGAGATTTGATTTGGAAAACACTAAATTTAGCTGCTAAGGTTTTGTGATGGTCTTGTTTGTTGTTAATTGTGAAGGAAGTGAATGCAAATTAGTGTGAGATTAGCTGAATCAAGTTTAGGATTGAAAATTCTTCTCAAAAATGTTTAGGATTGAAAATGATTTGAATTGAATCGATTAATTTAGCTTCTCGGATTGCGAAACATGAATCGGAATTGATTAATCGTATCGGCTATGGTGATCCTGAGATTGATTAATTGATTGGAGATCTGCGATTAGGCAATCCAGGATTCTAGATCTAAGGTGAATAATTGATCGAGGCAAGATAGAAGTGTTTGAACTTATTTCTTATATATACAATTGGAATTTTTGGTAATAAGTATGCGGGTTATATGTATCTACGGTGAATTTTCGTCGAATTTCGATTAGTATTGGACTAACATCATTTCTCCGGATGCGTTCTGTTTTGCCTGTCATTTCTTATCCATATTTTAGGAAGCATATAGTGGATACGTTTCTTTAGTTTTTATTTCGCTCGTTTTAATGGAGTATGGTTCGTACTTACCGTTACAGGTGTGGCCATTGTAAGAAGCTTGCACCAGAGTATGAGAAGCTCGGTTCAAGTTTTAAGAAAGCAAAATCCATTTTAATTGCAAAGGTAGGTTTTCTATTACTGGTGTCCGTATTGTAGTTTGTGATAATTGTATTATTACCGTGCTATTGAATTTGTGTCTTGCAGCAGTACATACTATGAGTCTACAACTACAATTAATTGACTGTTTTTAATTTATTTGCTGGTTCTCAATAGGTTGATTGTGATGAGCACAAGGGCGTTTGTGGCAAGTATGGAGTTTCCGGCTACCCGACAATTCAATGGTTTCCTAAAGGGTCCCTAGAACCCAAAAAGTGAGTCTGTTTTCTCCTATCCCTTGCTTAGTCTACATGAAAGCATTTGTTTTACTTTTGAATGGGTGCTCTTGCCACCGAACCCTCTAGCCAAATTTCTGACGATGTAATATTCTTCACCATCCTTGTTTGTATTAGTAATGTTGGTTTACCTTTTCTGATTGAATTTTACATGATTTAGGTATGAAGGTGGCCGTACTGCAGAAGCTCTTGCTGAGTTTGTGAATAAGGAAGGAGGTACTATTTTGACCTTGTAATGTTATTGAACTGAAAATGAACTGAATAAATATGTCGATATTTATTGGTTGATTGAGTTTGTTCAATTCTAATATACACATCCATTTACGTTGTACCTAGGAGTGTTTAGTCTAACGGTCAGGCCCTTGGTTTGTTACCAAGAGGTCTGGGGTTCGACACCTCCCAAGGTACCCACCTAGCAATTTACGTAATAATCCTAAGCTTATGATTGATCATGAAGCTCTTCTTTGCAAGCAGGGACCAATGTGAAGCTTGCTGTAGCCCCATCCCATGTTGTGGTACTTTCGCAGGATAACTTTAATGAGGTTGTCCTGGACGAAACAAAAGATGTGCTGGTGGAGTTCTATGCACCATGGTAAGATTATGTCTTCAATTTTCTTTTTGAATGCTTAATATTGAATACTGTTTTGTCGGTTGTTGAGTCAATGAAAGCCAAATTGGTGTACAAGAGGGAGGGGGGGATTATACAATATTTATCTCACTGTGTTTGCAATAAATTGTAGTGGAATTTTATTGGTGCTTTTGCAACTCTAAATATGTTTTCCCCCCTTTTTCTTTTCATGGCAGGTGTGGACATTGCAAATCCCTTGCTCCTGTAAGTGTATTTCTGCTCCTTCAAATCCGTTATTGCAACCCTTTATCTGGTGCTTGAACAACAGTTGATCTTGATTATTTATTTTGTGTTCTATCCAGACTTATGAGAAGGTTGCCTCAGCATTTAATTTGGAGGACGGTGTAGTGATTGCTAATCTTGATGCTGACAAATACAAGGATTTAGCTGAAAAGTGAGTTAGTAGTTTAATAGTATCCACAAACTTCTGGTCCTTAATTTAGTATTGTGTGTTGTACTCTACTGAATCTATATTTTGTTTTCGATTCGTAGTATATTTTAATGATTCGGATGAAACATCTTCAGAGTCAACATGTAACAGAAAAATGAAGGAAATGGGGTTTCTAAATGGTGAATAAATGGACCTAATACAAGGCTCCCTGTGCAGGTACGGAGTTAGTGGATTTCCCACATTGAAATTTTTCCCAAAGAACAAGAAGGAGGGTGAAGAGTATGGTGGCGGCAGAGATTTAGAGGATTTTGTAGAGTTCATTAATGAGAAATCTGGCACCAGCAGAGACGGAAAAGGACAACTTACTTCCAAAGTCAGTACCTTCAATTCATCACGAATACACCTTATCAAAATCTTGTCCTTTTCTTATCAGTGTTCTTCGTTTATGTAGGCTGGCGTTCTTGAAAATTTGGACGAATTAGTAAAGGAGTTTGTGAAATCTAGCAACGATGAGAAGAAGGCAATCTTTTCCAAGATAGAAGAGGAAGTTGGGAAGCTTGAGGGTTCGGCTGCAAGGTTGATACACACTCTCATAGTTTGATCACATGATACTTGCACATACTTAAAACAAACGTAGAATCTTTCAGTGATGATCTTAGCTAGATCCTTTAGATTCGTACTTTTGCAGTTGATCTTCTGATTCACATGTTGACTTCTCGTTCTGTTTGAATTTCAGATACGGTAAGATCTACTTGAAAGCTGCCAAGAACTCTTTGGAGAAAGGTCCTGATTATGCAAAGAATGAAATTCAGCGGCTTGGGCGCATACTCAAAAAGGTTTGACCCTATATTATGCTCTTTCCAGTTCTAGCAAGATGCATAGGCCTTGTTTAGCGAAAGGGATAAGCTTACATGATTCGACTGAGACTTCATGTCTAGTGTGAGGTGCGGGATTAGATAACTGGGTATAAAACTTTGATGCATCCAACAGTGGGAACTATATATCAATAAAGTTCCGAAACTTGGAATTGTAAAAATGAATTCGTATGCTGAAAAAACAAAGTTAATACAGAAACCTACACCGTCTGTGCATATAACGGTTACTGATCTACATGGACATTAACATTTTATTTTGTTTTTGTCGATGCAGTCTGTCAACCCAACTAAGGCCGACGAGTTCACTCTCAAGAAGAACATTCTATACACCTTCACTTCATCTTCATGAGGAGGCACTTCCCACGGAGGGATGATTCTGTAACCTAGTTTCGGTGAAGTCATCTCCCAAATTCTCCGGATCTTTGGAAGAGACAGCGTTTTCAGTGTACTATCGATACACATCTTTTACTTCAACATTTTTGCACTTTTTAAGTTATCATTTGTAGTAGTGAAGGATAGCCGGCATACCATTAACAATAATCTAGTGTTTCTGCATCGAATAGTTCTGTTTCGTCTTCAACGTTTATCTTAAAACCATTGTGGATCTTCCCATGTGATTGAACTTCCGTTCTTCGTTGGTGATCCGACAATGGGACGTCAGATTTGTAGCTACGATCGGACGATCCCAAAACAAATCCCAGGTACGTCATCCTAAGTTCCAAACGAGTACTTACAATTGGCCATAGTACTTGAAAATGATTCTCTGAAAATCGTCACATGGATGAATCATGATGTAAGCTTTTAACCCCACGTTTTTATGCGTGGGCTTGTTTCGATGTTCATGGGAGGCATCATTTGGGAGCGGATAAAGACAGAGAGGTCATGTCGCATCGAAAGCTTGATAGTTTTAGTAGCATCGACCTTTTCTTTTGCAACTGTTTGGCCTGTCGGAAGTTTTATCTGGAGCTGTAACTGCTGGCTATTTTATGGTTGTCGGGGAGAGGTTAACTAGAAGAGGAAACTATTGTACCCAAGTATCACCGTGGTCGCGAGGAGGAGAATTCGAGCTTAGTGTGGATTCAAATTTTCGTCATCTTCTCCTTTGACGAAAATTCATCTGTAAAGTAATAACACATGAGATCAAGGCTTAGAACTTCACGCGCCCACGATGAATGGGGGGCTTTGGCCCAAGAATCTCCGATGTCAAAGTTAGAATTTGAGAGAAAGTGTTTAGAGAATTTTAGGAAGAATGAATTTGCTTTTTGGTGGAGAAAATTGGACTATTTATAGGGGAGTGGCCGGCCCTCTTTGGAGAAATAAGGACCGGCCATTATTGGTAGAATTATGAGTTTAATTGCAAGATATTATTTCACATAATATCTTGCAATTAACTTGGTAATCAATCCTAATTTAAATAGGATAATTGGGAGTTATTTTTTTAGTGAGAATTTGATGAGGAGTGATGAGAGAGTTTTGAATAAATATCATTTTGATCACTTTTGACTCTTCCTTGATTGAGCCGTTATTATCCGTTGCATGCGTATAGGAATCCGGTGTCTCGAGAGTAATTTTATCTTTTTTACCCAAAAGTTCACGTTTTGCCTTTATAATTTTCTTGATTTTTTTTGCTCCACACTTAGGTGTAACAAAGTGTACATACAAAGTCCCAACTAGTAATTAGTCATCTAGTTTTGTCAATCGTTTGATGTGGGGTTTTGTATTCCTTACAACGTCTCCTCGCAGGACACATATGCAACAAGTTTCATATCGACGGAAGTCATGTCATATCAAGATTTTATAGAGACATGTCACGGCTCACTAGAAAAAAATTGATATTGGTCTTCAATTGCATCTTACTACCTACATAACATGCTAGTGCAGAAATTTTATTACAAAAGACCTTGGTGTAATCAGAACATGAACTATACAATATAAATCATATTTGTCAATCTTCTAGTGGTAACCCATTCTTATATTCTTCAATATATTTTTATATACAACCAAACCGTAATTTTACGTTCCTTCACTCGTCAAGCAAGTACTTTAATGAGTTTAATCATCGATGACACTCAAGTCTATGACCGCGGAACAACATTGATAGCCTGAATATAAGGATTTGGATTCCATCTGGATCCAAGTTGTGAGGATCCTAGGGATTCTCATATTCTAGCTGTTTATCGTATATCGTGCAGTCAGAAATCATTTTAAATTTATTTATTTAAAATTAAACACAAATAGTACCTAACGAAAATTGACCGCACAATGCACTACAAATGGTCATGACATGAGAATCCCCACAGAGAAGATTCGGAGAGGATCATCGTCCAGAATATAACTACATGGTGGTTTAGTTTTCAAGATTGAGGATTTGAAGCTAAAAGAGCCATAAGATTTAGGGCAAAACTGCAAATATAGCCACATGATGAGCAAAGCAAAGGAAATTAAAGAGGAGATGGGACCGTTTGTAGTAAGAACCAGATGTTTTTTTTATTTTTTTTATTTTTTTTTTAAAGAACCAGATGTTTTGAAGTGCAAAAGTTGATGGAGATTGATCGATGTGTGTCAAGTTGTTTTTCAAACAGATATCTTCCCGTTGCGTCCTTCTTGGATTCAAGACTTTATGACGTCATAATTGAACGTTGAAATAAAATAAATATCTGGAAAAATAAGCCCATGCCATGAACAATAATGAAGACTGGGTGAGGGGGCCATGATCATGATGGGATTTTGCTGCTATTTTCTCCATGCTAAAAAATAAAATAAAGTAAATTGCATGTCCCCAGCAGAATAGTGGAATTTGGGGTCTCAGATCTGATTTCATTGGTATTTGGCTTCTCTAGAAAATCCCTATCATTCGCAAATGGGACGTTGGGAAGAAACTTTGATAGGACTGACTTGTTAGGACAACTTTAACATCGGGTGACATCAGTTGGGGTTGGGTCGGGTTAAAATACAAGGTACTTATGTTTTTGTGAGGGATTAGCTAATGATGTGGGTGGGAATCCTACTCAAACTTTCTCATGAGTTAGTTCAGTTAATCAGAGTAGTGCGCTCATCAGAGCTACATGACTAGGGCACTGTTATATCCGCGCGAGGTCGAGGTTGAGTGCGAATGCGACTAAAATACATAGTACACATACTTCTGTGAAAGATTCAATACATATGACCTGATCAGACATTCATATTCAAAATTTTCAAAAATTGTCTTTGTCAAAAGAAAAAAAAGCTTGTTAGCCCTACAACCTATTTTAGTTGAATTATTTTCCAATTCTAGGACCTCCTTTAAGTGGAGTTTACATGAGAAAAAGACAATCCAAAAAGAGATGCAAAATGATGGATTTGGATTGTTTTGAGTGGAATTTATACATGAAAAGTTGATGAGAGAATGTCTCAAAATTTCAAACTCCTCCTCCTTTATGTCCATAATGTGTAGGCCTAGGAGGCACCATGTCCCTTGCAAATTGAGATTTCAATTTCACTTTTGCAAAAACTCCATCTAAGATCTACTTATTTGATTGTTTAAAGGTGTAATAATTGATTAACATAGAAAGCAAGTAATTATTTGAGACAGTAGATTCTTAGGGTCCCAAAACAAGCTAACATCACATAAGGAGGAGGATTCTATTGGGTCACCTCAGCATCTCTACCAAACATCCCAACCACCATCTCATGCAAAATGTGCATTTGCAGCACCAAAGCTTCTGCCAAGAACACATGGTTAGGTTTTGCTCCATGATTTGCTAAATGCGTGACGTAATGAAATAGATACCGATAAGATAGATACATAGTGATAGGAATTATATATGGGATAATGTTATCAACACATTCATTTTTACTTTTTACACACTCATCTTAATTTTTAGATATATAATATTTATTTTTGGTTTAGCATGGAATTACCGAAAAATTGGGAAGACAATAAATACTGAGTCTCATACCAAAATTTTGAGATTGGTTCGGTATATCATTCCGAAAATTTCGGGAATTTTGATTTGGAACTTTTTTGGTTTGAGTTCAGAATCTTTTTGGTTTGGTTTCGAATTTTCGGAAATTTTTTCCAACCCTAATTCTATTGGATCACCTCAACATATCTATCAAGCATCCCAACCACCATCTCATGCAACATGTGCATTTGCAGCACCAAAGTTTCTGCCAAGAACACATGGTTAGGTTTTGCTCCATGATTTGCCAAAAATGCGTCACGTGATGAAATAGATACCGATAAGATAGATACCGATAGTGATAGAGATTATATATGGGATAATATTATTCATATATTTATTTTTACTTCTTACACTCTTTTCAATTTTCAGTCGTCGGATCGAACGAATTGATGAAAATTAATGGCAGAAAATTAACAAAATGTGTAAAAAAGTAAAAATAAGGGTACGAAGATCACTACCCTCAATTATACAATAGAATTACTTCAATGATCATGTTCATGTACATTAATCACTTCTTCTAATTTTCCCAAATTAGTATTATGTTTTTCTAGTGATGGGAAATTTGAGGGGAATTTACCTAAACACTTACATATCATTATCCCAAGTGCCAAGAGAAAGGAAGAGATGGATCTCCATCTTTGGCTCTCTGAAATTTTTGGGATCCCATGAAGAAAACTTCAAAGCATTAAAAACCATGGAATAAAATCATATATAAATTGATCGACTCTTATCATACCAGTAGTAGTAGTGACAGTAGAGAATAAATTAAAAACGTCACCGCACTCGATTTTATAACGAGAATAAAAGAATTCTCAACATAATTTTTCATCATCATATAACAACCCATCAAAATACAGAAAGACTGCTGCAGCTCCTCTTTTTTCAGAAGAAAAAAGATCGAAAATAGCTAGCTAGCCAGCCTTCAATAATTACACAGATAATCACACAAAATCCTCAAAAAAAAAAAAAAAAATCTATACACTTCCTTCTGAATCCACCACATCAAAGTTCCATGGTGATTGCCATTGGAGACCTTACATTTGACCTTACCTTGAAGAAACAGGATTCAAAGCCCTAGCAAACCCAGAGTTCATAGCAGCTCCATAACCCTTTGAGCTAAACCCTAAGCATCCAAGCAACCCTTGCCTGTAAGGCAAGTAAGTCTTCTTCCTCATTTCCTCTGCCTGAGCCCTGTTTGCAGTGTAATGCAGCTCGTGAAGCGACGGCGCCATCCGCCGCTTACCAACTCCGTTGGTGGGTTTTCCGGCCGACGTCTTCTTCCCCGAACCACCACCCCCACTTCCCTTCAGTTTTTGCCCCTCTGAGCCCAAGTTCAACGGATTGCTACATTTGGGGTCTTTTAGAGCAGAGCCCTGGGTATTCTGACCGCCCTGTTTCATGGGTTTCTTCTCCTTCGCGGCGGAGAACGAAATCGACGACCAGAACTTGTGGTTGCTGCTCCGCCCTTCGCTTTTACTCCGGTGAAGAAACTCCTTCAAAAAAACCCACTTCTTCGAGTTCCTCCCACCCGACGACGACCGAGACGACGAAGCCGAAACCGAAGGAGTAGTAGTGGCGGTGCTGCTCTCCTCCGCTCCCTCTTCGTCTTCTTCCCCATTTTTCGCCGCCACCTTCGGATCTTCAGCAAAGTTGCAGTCTTTCTCATCAGCTTCAATAATCTCGTCGCTCTGTTCCCACTCGAAGGGCTCATTTCTCAGAGGGGACATAGATCTCGTCCTCCGCCGCAGCGACTTGTCGCGGAACCTCAGATCTCTGCCTCTCACGGGCTCCAAACCGCCCCGATCCGCCTCGTCTTCCCCATTTTCCGCCTCGAGACCCAACAACGGAGCCAAAGTCTGGGGCTTCTCCAGGTGGGTCGAGAGCTTCATGGGTCGGATCTTCCCGTTCAAGAACAACTCGTCGGCAGAGCTCATCGGACCGGTGGAGCCCGACCCGCTCGACCCGAACCGCGCAGAGAACTCGAACTCAAAACCCATAGAAACAGAGCCGCTGCCGTTTCCGCCATTCTTCTCAAGCAAGGAAGAGTTCGACTTTGTGGTCAAACTGATGTGCACTGGGCTCGCCGGAGCACTGTAGAAGAACCCACCGGCCGGCCCACTCCGTCCGGGGCTCGAGGGCGCGCTGACGTAAGGCGTGGAGCAGGTGCTGTCGTAGTCTTCAAAGAAGAGCTGGTCTTGAAACTGGGTTCCCAGCTGCGTTTGCTGGGTTTCGCCATTGCTAGGGCTTGGGGTGTCGGGTTTCGGTTCAGGGTTTGGGGGTTGGGTGCCATTGCCGGGTGAAGTTTTGAGCTCCATTATTATTTTCCCTGCAGCTTTGTTTAGCGGAAAGAGGAGCAGAGAGTCGGAAAATATAGTGTGCAGAGTGGGTGCCAAAATTTACCCCTTGAGATTCACTTTATTACTTTTTTGCGATGGTCCTCCCATCGTCCGTACTAGAGGTCTAAGTTTTAAATTTAAAATTTTTAATTAGGATTAATTAACCTAAACAACTAAACTAATCTACTTCCCGTACTGGTTAATTTGGTCTAAAAAATAGCAAAGATATAAATTCCGCTAATTTGTGAGGACCATTAAACCAGCTTGTTTTAGGTAAAAAGTGAGAATTATTAATGCAATATTTGGTAATTAAATGTCTACGTCAGAACATCTGATAAGTTGGTGGAATTTACATTTATGACCAAGTTAACCCGTCATGAGAGAGAGTTTTCTGCACCCAAAAACCCATGTGGTCTCTCTGTGTCTTTAATTTTATTGAGTATGTCTTGGGATTCAGGACTTGAAGCTTGATGTGATTGGGTGTGACTGTTGACATGCTCAATAAAATCAAAGGTACAGAGAGGCCACAAAAGTTTTTGGGTATAGAAGATTTGGACTCACCCATCATGCACTTTGAATTATATGTTCCCAAAGGCAATGTTATTAAAATAATTATTAATTAGTCAATAACATTACCACTTAACAGCGGATGAGGTTCCCATCCGGATCCAAATGGTAGGAATCCTAAGGATCTCTACATTCTAACCATTCATCGTATATCATGCGATCAGAAATCATTTAAATTTTATTATTTAAAATTAAACATAAATAGTATCTGACGAAAACTAACCGCACGATATACGATTAACAGCGGATCCTCACCATTTGGATCCGGATGGGATCCTCATCCCATAACAGCTATGAGAACATAAAAAGAGAGGTCAAATCATAATCACAATTTGCACCCTGTATGTTTAGGGTGATTTTCACGGAATTGGATCCGTTTCGGACCTTAGTGTCAGGAGCCTAAGGATCAATTCATCTGGACCGCACAAATTGAATCAAACGGTCTCTATTAACTCATTTTCATGGCCCACTACACAAAACCAACGGCTCTAATTTCTTTTACACACCAATCAGCGATCCAGATGAATTGATCCTTAGGCTCCAGACATTAAGGTCCGGAGCGGATCCAATTCTGATTTTCACAATGAGTTGTAAGATCATCTTCAAGCGAGAAGTTAAATACATCAAGGCGTTCTTTTGTTTTATTTGAACAAATGATATTAATCAATACTAAAGGAATGAGAGAATGGACTAAATATCACAATGAACTAGCAATAATATAATTCAAACTCGCATTTGGCGAGAATCGAACCTAAAATTTCTAACTTACAAGTGAAGAGAAATATCATTGGATCGTAATACTAAATGACTATGTGTTTGAGTAAAAGAGAAGAAATGTATTTTGATTTTGGGCGAACAATACCCATAACAATTAACAACTACTACAAGTTTACGGCATAAAAAGAATTAAAAGGCGCAAAACATTGAGAGAAGAGATGGGATGGACTTTGGAAAATAAGACAGTAGCTACCTCCATAGACAAACTTAAATAAATATAAAGTGTTGAGAGTTGAGGAGGAGGGAGAGATTTTTCAGTGTGATCAGTACACATGATGGTACATCACGTGTCATTATACAAATGATGTGATATGTGTGCTAAAAAGTTAATAACTTAAAAAATAAAATTTCTCACCACTTCTATTAAAACACATGGTGTACCACTTGTGTTCCTGTCACAATTAAAAATTTCTCAGGAAGAGGAGCAGGAGAAAGGCGAGTGAGTGAGCTGCGCATTGCCCTCAAATATCAGTATTTTTATTGTTTACATAGTAGTTTGAGCGGGTGTGAAATTCACTTACAAAAATCAGGTTGTCTGAGTTGGTACTGATAACATTACAGTTATATTAGTGTGACTTCAGTCATTGTAAGAGTCATACTTTAAAACCTAGTAATTTATAATTTGCCAATCCATTATTAAAGTATAATTTTTATGAGCTCAATATACTATTATCATACAGACTTTTTCCGGCCTAAATCGAAAGGTCTTATTAATCATGGTTGCTTTGCTTCTCTGTCTCTTCACCTACACAGAAGAGAGAGTGTTTTGCCTCTCATCCCTCTTCAATGCATAGTTGCTTCTGCCATAGCCGTCCTTATTTCGTGGGATTTTTAATGTGTGTTTTTTGAGGAGGCAGATTCTCTGCTCTCTCTTTCTCATACACTTTTCATCTTTTTTTTGTTTGTGTGTTCTCAGTTAAGCCACGTTTTTTTATCTTATTATCTCTATAAAAAAATTAATATAAAATGTTGACGTGGTTTAACCGTGACCGCACAAACAGGAGATGATGGAAAGTGTATGAGAAAAAGAGAGCAAAGAATCTGTCTCTGTTTTTTGGAGCATCTCCAATGCACCGGAGACCAAAAACTCAAATATTGTATTTTAGCTCAATAATCATCTCTAACTTACCGGAGACCTAAAAACTCATATTTGATTTTCGACAAAATTGAGATCCAAATTTGGGTTTCAATATGAATTTTGAGTCGAACCATTTCCAATGCACAATTTTGAATTTGACTCCAATATTTTTTTATGAGTAAATTGTGGTTATTGTCTCTTAACTTTAACTCAATTGGAGCAATGGTCCCTCAACTAAAAATCCATTACCATTGGTCCCTCAACTTTTCAAAACGTGCATCTATGGTCCCTCAACTAAAAATCCATTACCATTGGTCCCTCAACTTTAATTCAATTGGAGAAATGGTCCCTTAACTTTAACCCAATTGTAGCAATGGTCCTTCCAATATAACTTGTTTTGACAAAAATTTTGACATAGCTAACAAAAAGAATCATAATTATACACTTTGATGAGTTGAGGGATCCTAATTGTATAAATGGTCATTCCAACATAGCTTATTTTGACAAAATTTTGACAAAATTGATGAGAATGACAATAGCTACACATTTTGATAAGTTGAGGGACCAATGGTAATGGATTTTTAGTTGAGGGACCATTACTCCAATTTGATTAAAGTTGAGGGACCATTTGTATAATTTACTCTTTTTTTATTTATTCAATACAAAGTCTCAAATCTTAAAACCTAAATATAAGAGTATATAAATATTTGCATTGGAGGAGAAAGCCAAAATACTCAAACCCAGATGAATTTGACAACCTGCGTAGAAATCAGGTTTTCTGTGTTTGATTTGTATGACATTCAATACAAATTTTAAGATTTGAGTATTTTAATAGGAGGAGAGAGTTTTGAAGACTTGGGTACGTGAAATCAAAACTCAAATCTTATTTTTCTTATGTTAATAATATTTTTCCTTGTTGGTATGAATTCCACATTAGACACAAATCATATTGAAACTCAATCGAGTCTCATTTTTGTCGAAAACTTATACATAAGTTTTAAATCTCGTGTGCATTGAAGAAGTTTCAACTTATATTTAGGCTCAAATGTAAGATTTTAGCTCCAATTTAGTGAATGGATGTGGCGTCGTAAGATCCATATATATATTCCTCTCAACAACGAAACTCACTCGTATTTTGATCACTGCATTTACATTAAGAAAACACGAGAAATTGTAAAAATACTATTTTAAAGTAGGATTCTTCATGTACTCTCTACTATCTCACAGTTTAACATCAAATCTTATGTCAACATTATAAAACATTACATCACAAACATAAGACAACAAAAAGTCTGTATAGAATTTCACTTTTGATAAAATCTTCTTAGCATTTCTCAGAAAACGGATATAGTTTTGCAGCCAATTAAATAAGCTAATGTAAAATTCTATACACAAGAGGGCAACATGCACTCTCTTCATAGGATCCTAACTTTTGGGCAGCTGTCCCAAGGCTGAGGTTCTGCATCTATACCTATACTCTCCCCACTCTAATTAATAATTAATAATTAATCAATTATAAAACCCCCAATCTGCCTAAGTAAAACCATAGTATGATCAGAATAAAGATAACGAAAATACTAATTAATCTTGTAATCTGCATACTTTGTGGATGGAGTCTCTTTTCAGATTTCCCTCTATCCAAGAAATAAGAATATCGGTTTTATAGAGTGAGAGGTGGCCAATGGCCATGCCTATGTAGCATGGGAAATATTACGAGCCCACGTTACAACACACAGAAAAATGTTAACGGGACTCTCGCAAAAGTAAGATTCTTTATGAATTTTCTTTCACTTCATAATTTAACATTAATTTATGTGTCAACATTATAAAACATTAATTATGCCAAAAAATAAGTTGGCAAAGAGTCCATGAAGAGTCTGCAGTGAGTCTCAAGCTTGAGAAAGTCACCTTAGCGTTTCTCAGAGTACAAGTCATTGCCTGTCCAGTTACTTAACTACCAAGCTGAAGCTGAAAGATGTGTTTGATAGAGTTTGGTTCATATGGTCCAAAATCCAAACTAAATTAGGCAAAGAAATTGAGAGCATGACCATGTGCATTTTGCCACACCATCACATGCTCGGTTTTTTCTTCTATTTTTTGTTTGTTTGCACAATGTGAATCTTGGGGTTAATGTTCATAAATCTGGTTTTTTCCCATCCACGAAGATAGTCAATGAACATTAAATGAAACCCATGAAAATCATCATCCAAAAAGAACCCTATGCTTGATGTGTTTGGTAAAGAATTCTGCTAGTGTCCGCTACTAAGTCTAAATAGATGGGTATTAAGTGTAAGGTTTTACCGATAAGGATCTTCTCCGGATTCTCTTTGTAGGGATTCGGGAATCAATTAATCATGTCTGTTCATTGTATATTGTGCGGTCAGTTTTCGTTAAGTACTATTTATATTCAATTTAAAATTTAGAAATTTAAAAATAATTTTTAACCGCACGATGTATGATGAACGAACACGATTAATTGATTCTCCAGATCCCCACAAAGAGGATCCGGAGAGGATCCTATTCCACCTTTAAAGATACCGGTGTGGTTACATGGCTTTTTAGTCAAAATGAGATTTCAATAACTCATTATTTTAGTCTCTGACAATAAAAATCGATAGATATAGTTCCCGAGTTGTCCATCGTGAATCATTTTGGTCCTTGTTCCTTAAAAAGGTGGTTACGTAATTGTTTACATGACTATTTAACGAAGATATTGACAAATTTTTCATGGAAGACGAAAATGATTTACAGTTGACAAACTCAAGGGCCACTTTGATCGATTTTCATTGTCAAGAGCCAAAGTACAGAGTTATGCTAATCTCAGAGATCATTTTGAATAAAAAGTCTTACACAAATATAAGGTTATAATTGGTACTAAATAGTATAATTTTTGGCAGCCATGAATTGGCTTGCCAATAAAATATCAACAGTTATGGCTTCTGGTTTTATATGGAGCTCTGTTAGGTTAAGTTAGTTAGAAGGGTCCTTCATTGAAGCAGCACTCTAATACAAGCTCTTTTGTTTTGATCAAAGCTTGTGCAGAGCAATAAGTCACACAAAAAGGCCCACTTGGTGGCACATGATTTACCAACCCAGGTCAGATTCCACCAACTGTTTGGTACAGGGAAACTGGTGTTTGTATTATCGTATGCTTTTAATGACTGACTGTGGTAAAAGAAATTCTTTTCTTTCTTTTTTACTATTACTGAGAGAGAGAGAGAAATTATTACAATAATTTAGAAATAGGTGTTTGAATTATTGTATGCTTTTCATGGCTCTGTGTGGTACAAGATTTTTTTTTTTTTTTACTATTATTGGGAAGAGGGAGAGAGTTCGGAACTATTACAATAATTTAGAGAGTGGAAGTTTAGAACCCGAGACACAGGGGTAGAAGTTCAACATCTCATCCACTAGAATATTGAACCACACGAAAGAATATATATATGGTTATTTGTTTTGAGTGAATCCCACATCCAGGTAGGGGTGGGCACGGTTTGATTCGGTGCGGTTTTGAGTGAAACAGAAACCAAAATCGAAACTTTTTGCGGTTTGGTTCAGTACGTTTTTGAAGTCAAAACCGAAATGAAACCAAACCGTTTAGGTCGGTTCGGTACGATTTTGGTTTGGTTTTTAAGAAAGAAATATACATTTTAAAATTAGGACAATATATGCACAAACAAACAAACATGCAGCAACTATATATGCAGTAAGCAAACTTGATGCAAGCAAAAATGCAGCAAATGATGAATGATGATATCCTAGTGTGGTTAAGTAGATACTAAATGTATGGAACTCTAACAAACAACCAATTAAAACATGACATCTCATATGGACATCTAATTAAATGTTTATTAGTATTTGCGGTACGGTTTTCAAAAGCCAAAACCGAAACCAAACCGTTCCTTACAATGCGGTTCGGTTTCAAAACCGCAAAACCAAACCGTTCGGTGCAATCCGATTTGGTTCGTGTTTTGGTTTCGGTTTCGGTTTCGGTTTTCGGTTCCAAGCGCCCACCTTTACATCCAGGAAATGAGGGACTTTGCTTGTGCAGATAAGTAATTCGGCTATTCCTCATATTGCCAATTAGTTTTATACCCCAACTTTCTTCAAGGTATTAGAGCATGATGTCCCACGTTTGAAGCCTAACGGCCACATGCATTCCACATCATCCGATTTGTGTTGTCCACACGTTGGCTTGACAATTCGACACACATGAGGGAACGTGTTGAGAGTGATTCCCACATCGGGAGACCATGCATGTGCTTGTAAGTAATTGTGATACTCCTACATTGCCAATTGGTTTTAGGGTGGAATTCCAACTTTTTTCATCATCATTTCTGGTATAAAAAAAAATTGCAACTCAAGTAACTAGGAGCGTTTATCTCTGTATTCGAGATTCTGTTTTCAAAATTCCCTCTTCCAATATTGATTTGTATTGAAAAGAGAAAAATTACCAGTTCTTTCATAATTTAACCTATATAGCATCTTGGCTCGGAAGTTCACTTATGGCGATTAACTTCTTACGTTAGCACTTAAACTTGGAAGCAAGCTACAGCTACCTTGAATCAATGAATGAATGATGGGTAACCCTAAACATCCTATGATATGAATGAAGAGTTGTGCTTGGATTTTGAAGTAAATGGTTAGAGTTTCTACTTATTACCATGTTAGGCTGCTATCCAATAAAGAAAAAGTCAATTTATCAAAAAAAAAATTTGTGAAAAAAAAAAAAATCTTTAATTCAATGTAATGAAGTTTTGGGAACATGTTCTGGCTATTGACCTACACAGCTGGCCTTTGTCCCCTCAATGGAGGTAAGAAATGCAGTTAAAGGGTAGGCCAGTTGGTTTGCCATGGTTGAAATTCCTTTTTTTATTTTTATTTTTATTTTTACTGTTTTTACAATACTCTATTTCTGTTTGTTGTTAAACAAGAAAAGGAAATAATTTTATTCATTTTAAGGGGTTACCAACGGGTAGGCCCTTTAACTAGAACTTGATAACCCCAGTTAGTTAACGTATTGACTTAAAATTCAATATTTTCGTATCTAATTAACGAATCGTGCAAAAAATTGACAGATCTAATTTTACCCCATTTGTTTACTACTACTCTTGGTCTTCAACTGCCTTTGTGTGAGTAGGTCATGACTGTTTATACTTAGCATTGACATGACATACTCTCTCCTAACTTTTAAGAGAATCTACTTATAACTGAACATGTATATTCTTGTGTTTATAACACTCGTTACGTTGTATACGTTAGAAGATGTTCTGTAATGACGCAACATATTTTCTTCTAATTTATAACAATTTTAGCTCACCAGTTACGTTGCTGCCTAATTAGGGCAGTTCTCACTATTAAACCAACGTGAGTCAAGTGAGACCAGAATACACAGGGTCACATACTTTTGTTAGTTTGTGGAGAGATTTTTGCTTGCAACCAATACGTTATTCTTGTGTCATCACTCGTCTAATGGATGTTTATCACGTGTTCAAAAGGTACATCACCCGTCCAGCAGACGCTTGTCAAGTGATGAATTAGCAACAACAAAAAGTATTGGATGCTCTGGAGTACCTGGTGTACTCCGAATGTTTTAACCGTTAGATCTTGATTTTTGTATTTTTAAATAAAGATCTACCGACTAAAACTCTCGAAGCACCTAAGAATGTCCCTTAATAACAATACAGTCTATCTGATTTGTAAAAGCTTCCTTACAGATGACACGTTCCAAATGCCCCTAGTAAGTTCTTCTCCTCAGTAGGGTTGAATACAATATATCACTTGGGGAGTTTAGTAATTTCGACTTGGAGATTGGACCAGTGCTAGGAGTCAGATTGGTACCATTAGCAAAACTAGAACCAGAATCACATGGTTCCATTAATTGGATAAAATCCCTGACAAGGCCTTACTCAAACTTCACACCAAGCCAAAATCTCCGGATGGTATCCAGACGAATGGAATCTTAGCGGTTAAACGAAGAATTACATAAAACCAAGACGACAAGATTGACAACGTCTTAAACCAATCATGCGATGTTAATGAGATATTTTAGAGTTAAAATACATGACGCGTGATAAGTTTTGGACAATAGTACCTTAGCGTAAGAAGTTTAGTTAAATTTCCTTCCATTTGGCAGATCGGGTCAGTAAAAGGAGAATTTTCTAGTGTGCACCAGTGGTAATTTTCCATTCGAACTTTAACCACCCGTTCAGCCGTCGATTGTCTTGGTGCATGTCATACACCGAAATATAGTAAAATTTTGTAGTATGCACAAGCTAAATAATTAATACAAGGCAAACTTAAAGAGGGCCTAAAAGTTCAAAAAATCAGACACCAACTCATCCACCAGACAATTTAGTATCCCCTTCTCAATCTCTAGATATTCCTCAAACACTTCAACTTCAAAGTCGAGCCATCTTCCACGCTGCGTGCTCATGTCCTTGTCCACAAGCTCATCCCCCATCAGCTCTCTCATGTTTTTCCAACCCGAAATCTCCTTGTACAACTCCTCAGCTAATCGTCCCTTCCCCTGAGACAATGTGGTCAATCTGTCCCACGCTTTGCGGCTTCCCACAAATATTTGCTTGCATCGGAACTGCAGGGTTTCGTTTACGCAGTCAAACACAATCTTCTGCTCGAGCTTCGGATACTCTTCTTGTTCTTGATTCTCCAAATGCTCAAAGAGACTTGGGGTGATGACGTGTTGAGCATCACCCAAGGCGAAATCTTCCATCTCTAGATCTACATTGCTAAGGACGTATCTCACATATTCCAGTTCCCAATCATTTGAACGCCAACCTGATATCATAGTCGTACTCTTTCCGCTTGCATCCCCTGTAGAAGCTGAAGAGGCTGAGTCGAGGAACTCTGAAACGCCATATGAAGAGAGTGAACTGCCTTGATCTTGAAGTTGAGCCAATGAACATCTCTCACTGTCACCGCCTGTAAATGGAGAGCATTGCATGCGTGTTACGTCAATTTCTATCACAAGAACATGTGTATGTTTCGTTATAACATAGTGCCTAAATCATATAAAGAGGTTTCCTTTTTCCTTTATGGTACAATGGAGGCCTAAAGGGGGAGGGGGCGGTTCGAGTCTTACAAGAGGTTCCACTAAGATTGTCTTATCTAATTTACTATGCAAGACTATCAACTGGCATAGAAATTCTCAAAGCTGTGTAATTCACGTTCTTGCATATACATAAAACTCGCCCCCGATGAATAGATCTTTCATATTTTCTCTAGTTCACTAGGTTTTTGGCTATTCTTTGATGGTACTGACTACTGAGTAAATTTGAAGCTATTCACAGTGCAAAACAACACTTTTAATCTGACACTTAGATCTAAGACATTGTTATGAATGTATGTACTGGAAAAGGAAGATATAGAAAAGAAGACAGTAGCTGTACCATTGGCGCTACTTCTGTTATCTGTGCAGGTTCGACTCTCAAATGAGTGTTCAAAAATTGAAACTGGACTACGGCGTCGATCAAATTCATTTCCAGTTGTAATGTTTCTACTGCTACTGCTACACTCTTCCACCCCTTCTGATCCCTGAAATTGTTTAAGAGAATTTGACTAGCATGGTGAGTAAATCTTCATAACGTAAAATCAGATTTAAAATCACGCAGCTATTGAAAAGATTAATGGGACCAGAGTGAAATAATTTTATTCAAAATTTCAAATATTTATAAAATGTGAATTGTGTTCCCAAAGATGGATCAAATACAGACTACTATATCTTGATTGCTTATATTGTCATCAATCTCTCAAAAATATTTTCACCCTGCCTTAGTGGAATTTTAATTTTAATACAGAAGCTTCACTTGAAGCACGGATTCATATCTTAAGAAGACCTATATTTTAGATGCCTATAAAACAAACTAAATTACAGTAGTTTCTGTAACTTAACACCGTATCTGGTTTTACTAATTACATTATCTGCAGGGCCTATCCACATCCCAAATAAAATTTTCATCCATATGCTGAATAATTTGCTTCAATTATCAATATTGTTTCATTTGGTTAGTACAACTAGTCCATGCATTAGATTTCGTGTCCTAGCACAAACAACAGATGAGCCCCCCAAACATCTTAAGTGCCTTTTCACTCAATCATGAAAAACCAAGGGCGAAAAATCACGAGTCAAGAACATTAAGAATAAAACAGAAGCTGCAAAAGGAAAAATCTATATACAAAAGAAACTAACCTGCCACTGCTGGTTAACCTCAACCGACAAGCAATCATAGTCGTCTGTGCTGTCAGTTTTATCTTTGGTTAAACCAACTTTGAGCCCCTTGCCTCTTGATGTAGTGCTTGCCACACTGGAAACCATATCTTGCAAGTAAGATGTAGAAGTACCAGAAGTCACTTCACTGGATTGGTTACGTTGAGATGACTCGACTTTACATGACAGTTCTTGAAGCTTTTGTTCCAGAAGGACACTCAAAGCATCACCACCAATCACGTTCAACCCAGGAGAAGATAATGTGAAATTCTCTGGATAGAACTGCTGTTCATTGTTACCAGAAGAATCAATATAAAAGCTGTTATTTATACTTGTGACTTGACCAGGTGACTGCAATTCAGAGAATGATCTTTTCAGGGGAGATGTGAATGTAAATGAAATAACATCCATGCCTTGGTTCCTATTATCTGTGCCCAAATTGGAACACCCGTTCCTTGAAACATTACATTTCACTGACTTTTCATCTCCACCGATATATGAATCGTCGGAAACAGTTTCTTCTGAATGATCATCCTGATGAACAGACCTTATCTTTCCAGAAACATTCTTTCTTGTGGATAACGAAAAATCCTTTCCATTAGCAGTCGCCCTTGAGCCCAACTTTCTGGATCCAATTTCAGAGCTTACAATAGTCTTATTCACAGTTTTCATTGGCCCAGTAGAGCCATTAGGTGGCCGCATTCTTCTAGTAGGCTGATTAGGAACCATACTTTTTAAAGTCATTTTATCTCTGTTAGATACACAATTCTGCTTCTGGTTATTCTGCTTGAGCACAGTTCTGGTGCTCTCAACGGAAGTTCTCTTATGCGTAGATCTTTGTGTACTTGACTTGCTCTTGGAAAACTGATTTTGTTTGACCTCATTCTGTTCCTTCTGGTTCATAAAACTTCTATTACGACATGAAGTCGACCCCTCCCTTTTCTGAATATTGACCTTTGCTTGTTCTGCAAGGGATACTGATTTGCCCTTATTCCTCACATCCCTGTAACTTTGTTTTTCTGAATCCACAGAAGCCTTGACTACTGGTACATTATCTGACCCGTTATGGTGCCTGTCACTAGGCAGTCCTTTCATATACCTGAAGTCACTAGCTTCCTTGGGTCTTTCAGGTCCTGATGCTTTATGCACAGCTTCCATCTTCTCTTTCAAATCCCGAATTCTCAAGGGAATCGAAGAAGGCCCTACAGATGACACTTTGCTCCTGGCAGATGCTCGAGGACTTGCCTCAATGATCTTTGAGGCCGCCTCCATTACATAAGCTGCATTTTTTGGTGGAATGAAGCCAGGACTCTTGATAGGCGACAAAAGCTTATGGTGAGTAACTGGAATTGACTTAGCTGATTTTGGAGGCAAAGCTTCTGTTTGAAATCTCTCAATTGGGTGGCTCGGCATCCCCTGTGTCCTAGGCTCTACAAGATTCCAAGAAAACCTATCCAGCTTCTTTGGCACATTTATGTACTCCGTGGCACAAAAATCACTCAAAAAATTACGACCACTCCTCTCATGTTGAGATGCTTTAAGTGACTGGGAATCAAAGAGTAGGGCAGAAGATGGCTCGGGGTCGGGGGCAGTTGAAGCAGGCAATGAATCCAGACCCATTAATCTAGCAACTACACCAGGGGCTCTAGCCCTACATCCCTCATCACTAGTCACTGATGAAGCACAATTCCAATCACCACTTCCTTTATTACTTGAAGTGGTTCCAGTTCCACTTTCATCCACCTCTACCTGCAAATATCCCAATCGTATAACAAGTAAAAACGCAGATTCTCAATACTTTCATCACATGAAAGACAAACACTAGTATGACCAACATACGAGGGTAGAGGATCGTTGCCTACCCTATAGAGCCCTGACTTCTGGAAACTCTCCACATTTTCTTTTCCTTGCTTTAATCCTTTACAGTCAAAATGGCATAAGTTAAACACAACGCATAACTAAGGACCACCACTTGCAGATCAATAAGCAAGATATACACCAAAAAATACGTAAAATTGAAAAGATATCTACCCGATGATTCAGAGCTGGCCGAGAAGAGCTTCTTCCGAGATTTTCCATTCCAATCAAACAAGTTAAGAAAGCCCCCTTTAGAACGTTTCTTCTCAACCTCCATTTTTGTCTTCCACAGACCTATCGGAGCCTGGGATTCAAACAAAATGGATCACTTAAACAGAACCCATGTGGCAATCTGTACTAAGATGCTTGAACCATAAATGTGCAAAGGTATTCAAATATAACAATACTAACAACTAATTAGCATAAATTAAGACCTAAAACTTACCTACATTGCTTATTGACAAATTGAAAAAACAAAATTACACTCCTAAAGTTTCAACATTTGCTTAAAATGTACAGCATTTTTCAAATCAATACCACAAAATCGGATCATACCACTAATTATACATGTGAAAAAACAGCAAATGGGTACCCTTTAAAATCAATAGAAAGCACAAATCTCTAATCTTTTCAATCAAACTCTCACCTGAAATCCTTCATCTGCAGAACCCCATTTTTACACACTCCAAAGTTCACTCCTTTTTTCTTCTTTTTCCTTCTGGAGACAGCCAAATCACTCAAATCCGACGCTTCCGAACTCAGCAACCAAAGATTCAAACACGCAGAACAAGCTTCAGTCAAATGAGTAAACCTTGAGTCAATTGAACCACAATCACTTTACCCAAGAACCCACATTTCCAAACCCCAACTCTTTCTTTCTATTTTTGGACTAATTCTCGTGCTGAAAAACAAGAAAAATCGGGAGTGGAGGGAAAGATTGAAGATCTGAAAGCGTAGAGCAGCAAAATCATTTGGGTTTTGAGAGTAAAAAAATAGTCTTTAAATTTCAGCAACAGAGAGAGAGAGTCTTTGAGAATGCAACAGAGGAAAAGTGTCAAACTTGAGAGAAATCAGAAGGGAATTTGCAGACACTGGGAGAGAGAGAGAAAGAGAAAGTTAGAGAGAGAGAGAGAGAGTGTTTGAAATGATAGAAGAAGAGACGTTATCACTGAACAAGGAATGGGGAGAAGAAAGAAGAAAACAAACCGCTGCGAGAGAGAGAGCTGCTGAGTGGCTGATGAGTCCAAAGCTTGCGAAAATTCCGCTCCTTTTCTTATGGGTTTACAAACCCATTTTTACGAGAGATGTTTCGTTGTAATCGGTACACGAATAGTACAACACGTGTTATTATACAAATGATGAAATATGTGTGTTAAAAATTTAATAACTTAAAGAATAAAATTTCTCACCAGTCTTATTAAAATAAGTAGTGTACCACTTGTATTCCCGTCACAATTAAAAATTTCTCATTTTTACATTTCATGCTATCTTTCAATTTTCGACAATAGAATGAATTAAAAAATTAAAATAATAAAAATTAACAAGAATCTATCCTTACGAAGAAAAAAACATTATGAATAGCACCACTCAAAATTAAAAAAAAAAATTTAACAAGAACCTATCCGACGAATAAATAAGAAATAAAAAATGTTAATAGCACCACTCTCTTATTTTAGTTATTTATTATTTATTTACTGGACCACACTAATTGTTATTTATTTATTTATATTTTTTGGGGTAAATCATGTGCCACTGCGTATGCGGCCATGCCACGTGGACCTTAAATTGATGGTTTTTGGGCCCTACCTTTAATGCCAAATCGATCGAAGGTTCAAATCACTCCAATTTTTAAGTCGTCGGTTTCGACCCTACTTCGGGGAATTGCCGAGAGAGTTCAAAATCAAACGGGCTTTCTTTTTTTTGTCCTATTATTTTTTTATTTTTTAACAAACGATATTATCTATATTAAAGATAAAAATATGAACTTAGCCTCATAATAAGCTAGTATTAATGTGATTCAAATTCGTTTTTAGTGAAGGTCGAACCGAAGACCAGTACTAAGCGACTCTTTTGTCCCATTTTTATGTTCCAAGTTTTCATAATTGTGAATTTTTATGCGTTTTAAGGGTTTTAGTGGTCCATAAATTATGGTCAAATTTCACGTTTGATGAAGTTTTGATGAAGTTACAATGATTTCCTTTGCTCTTTTTTATCAACGCTTCACTTTTACTTGGGAGAAATTTTTGTATTCGACAACCGAATTAAGTAGACTGTCTCACCTACTCATAAAAATTGAAACTTTATGTAAGAGACAAAAAAGAACAAACATGGATTTTGTTTCTAGCTTTCTCCTTCTTCAATCTCCTCCCTTCTTTTTCTTTGGGTTAATTATATTGATCTGCGTGATTTGCAAAATGGCTTACGAAATTTCAATTTTCTCATATTGCACCTTAAGGTATTGAATTATATCAATTTGCGTATTCAGTATGATTGATTATAAGATAATTCATTAAATTGATAATGTATTGATCTTGAGAACCTTATATGAGCTAACGCTTAAATTACATTTGCACCACATAGACAAAAAATACCTCATACACATAGCGAATGATTATACGTAGAAAGAAACAAAATGTGTAAATTGGTAAAAAAAAAAAATTATTTGAAACTTCAGTCAATTTTGAAAAACACCTCAAACTTAAAGGGCATAAATATAATTATCTTTTTTTTATAAAACATCTATATTTATATATTTTTGGACGGTGACATTATTTTCCATAATTTAAGGGGTGTTGCCATCTCAAATCTTTTTCTTGCTGCTCGTTAAGATTCCATGCAAAAACGTCCACTCTCCTTTCCTTCTAAATTAAAAGTCTCCTTTTTGAAAATAATAAAATACAATATTTGGCCAAACAAGTTGGTTTTCATTTGTCCTCTTTGGATCTGGTGGCGTCACCATACAAGATATTGATATCTTCACTTAAATACCTTTCACGTGGGAGACACTCACACCACATAGGGTGTTAAAATCACGATGTTTTAAATCATTTATGTTAAGAATTGCGTGATATGACCTAATGGACTTTGGTCCAGCGGAGAAAGTTGGCTAGACCAGATCTTGGACGGCCTCTAAGTGCCTGCCTTCGGGAGGTCAAGGGTTCGAATTTCAGCATGTAAATAAATTCTTTAAGGAGCGTCTACCATTACAATGAATATAACGGCTCGAAGTGGTAATCCACCACTACCATTTATATCTCAAAAGAATTGCATGATATGAGATTAACTTTTAGAACCCAAATCATCTCCGAATCTAAAAAATCTAAGTCTAAGGATCAAATAATCCGAACCGTTGAAATTTCATCTAACGGCTACAATTATTATAACTTTTAGAATGACTCCTTGTTTGTAGCCGTTGGATCAAATTTCAACGGCTGAATCATTTGATCTTTAGGCTCATATTTTTTAGATCCAGAAAGGATCTGGGTTCGAACTTTTATATTTGAAAAATATTTCAGGAGGGATCTCTGAAGTAGGTGGTGGAACGTTAAAAAATTTATCTGGGTCTTCATGTATTTTAATTTTTTCATGATTAGTTGCATGATTAGTTTAAAACGCCAATACCTAGATAGAGAATAGATGATTAAAGACTATTTTGGAATTGCTTACATTTTCTTAAAAACAGCTTTTTAAAAAAAGTTGGGGCCTTAATTGTGTTTAGTAAATAAAAAAAAATTGTTTTTTTTTTTCATTGGAGGCAGGTAAGTTTTGTATTGACAATCTCACCTCCCATCTTTCTTTTGCTAAAGCACTTTCAGCAGTATAGTTTACTAAACACTAAACTGTTTTTCACCGTTCTTTATTCTCACAACATAGCAGAAGTTGTTTTGAAAAACAACACAACCCCAAACTAGCCTAAGAGAGCTTAGATGGGAATGACTTGCAGACAGAGTAAGTCCCACACGAAACACATTATGTAGGGTTGTTAACATGTCATAATCTAGTAGACTCTAATGAGGTTTGCTAATGCTAACTATTTTGCAGCACGTAAACAATATATTAATCACTACTGATTGCATGTGCCATTTGTTAACTAATTCTTTATGGTTTTTCAGATCTTAGTCTTAATCATAGATCTTAGATTTAATCAAAATCTTATTTCATTTTCCTTTGACTACTAGAAAACCAAGTCGATGTGACGAGACGTAAGGTCGGCAGAATAATAATTGAACTCACCCGAGATCAAATAATAAAGCATTGTCCTCGGAGAATAACTTACATACACCCGGGATAATCCTCGCTGTCCCTATCTCCTTCATCACGTGACATAAAGCATTCATCTTCGAGAGGAAGCCTTGACACAGTTATCACAAGGATTGGAACCATACTTGCAGGCATTTTCATCAAAAGACTCTCCAAAGTGTTTGAGTAGCATTTGTCTCCGGCATTGAGTCTGAAAAATCATCAAACCAAAGAAACCAACCACATTTTCTTTAAGTACACATGATTATATAAAAAAGCTAGATTATACGACTTTCGTTACAAATTAATCACTTGATTATTTGAAGTTTCTAACCTTTAATTCACAGTACTCTTGCATTTTCTGAGCTTGAGCCATAGCTGTCTTGAAACTTTGGCTCCTACATCCTTGACCGTTACGTAACATGCATACAACCCGGCTAAAATCCTTCTTCTGGTATAGGACAATGCATACTGCAGGAAGATCATCTCTACCAGCCCTTCCAGATTCTTGGTAATAGCTTTCTACTGATTTGGATATCGTATTGTGGATAACGAAACGCTGTACAAAAGGAAAAGGGAATAAAAGGATCATTCAACACAAAGTGCAGGTTTCCAAATGACCAGATCAGTACTTTCAAAATCACATAAAAGAGTCGGAGAAAGATAATGCAAAGGTTAATAGGACTTACGACATCCGGTTTGTCAATTCCCATCCCAAAAGCAATTGTAGCGCATACGATTTGAACCTCTCCTGTGTACCATTTCTTTTGCACAGCAACTCTTTGGCGAGCAGCAATCCCAGCATGATAATATGCTGTCTTAATTTTAAATTTTTCATTCAGAAAATTTGATACCTCAACGCATTCACTTTTTGAAAGGCAGTATACAATTCCGGACTGGTTTTGGAAACGACTCCTCAGTAGCTCTCCAAGCTGCTTCTGTGATTCCTTGGTCTTACCGATGACTTCATATTTCAAGTTGGGCCTGTCAAAACTTCTTTCGAGGACAAGAGCATGGGGAATTCTTAAAGCTTTTAAAATGTCCTGCAACGCATCCATACAAACATTTTTACTTCATAACATACAGCAGAAACAAATTCATTCTGAAAATCATCCTACCTCACGAACAGAATGAGTTGCTGTGGCAGTTAATGCCATCACTGGAACATCACGGAATATCTGCTTAAGACATCCTAATCCCCTGTAATCTGGACGGAAATCATGTCCCCATTGGCTGCAAAGCATGATGAAGAATATAAAAGAATTATTACCAAAACACTCTTATTAGATAGTTTAATAAGAGTGGCATAACTTGATGTGGTTTGTTTAAGAACACTAAAAAAAATTCATATGAGTAGTGACCCAAACACATTTGTAACATGACCTAACCACTTTAGCTACCCACCGGAAGGTGGACAGCCCCCAAGCTAAAACTCTCCTGACAATGCTGGAAAGAATTCAACTATAACCAAAACAAACATGCATACGAGTAACAAAACACAGGACATACCTTACACAGTGCGCTTCGTCCACAACAAATCCTGCTAGCTGCCCCTGTGATTTAGTCCAAGCACTATCTAAGCTCGATACATAAAAGCTTTTAAAATCTAATGCAAGCATTCATGGTAATAGTACAATCAGTCAGTAACCTTAGAAACCCCACCTTTGAATGCAGGCATTTCAGGGCATCAAGAAAAGTAGGGTTACCAACAACCCTCTCAGGAGTCACATACAAAAGCTTGCATGATGGTTTATCTTTCCTGGAAAGAAACATAACAGACGAATCACCAGGTAATCAAATAATCTAAGATATAAATTCAACAATAATAATCATATGGTGTGTGAAAAATTATTATCGGAAACAAATTGCTGGAAGAAACAATCAAAAGCATATCTTAAGAAAATAACAATTACGCATGCAAACCCGCACAAACAAGTTCTTGTCAGTTGTAAATAAGGTATAAGTGAAATTTGTAAGGAGAAACTTTCTGCTTAAAGAACAAGCAAAGTTCCTTACTTTATCGTCCACAGAAAAGAGAAGAAAACAAAAAACCTTACCTTAGCTCTTGGAGGACAGCCGTTCCTTGGGAAGCGGTTTGTTGAGAATTCAAAAAAGTTGCTGGTACACCGAATTTGAGGTTCAGCGTTACTATCTGATCCTGAATAAGGGAAAGCAGTGGAGATACAACAATTGTCACACCGGGTTTCAGGGTCGCTGGAAGCTGTGCAAAACACCAAAATATAAATAAAATCAGTGACTTGAACGAGTCATGAATCATAACAAATTTCAAGATTACAAACAGATCAACTAAATAAAGTGTTGCAGTTATAGCCGTAAGAGAAGAAACCTGGTAACACAAGCTTTTGCCCCCTCCGGTAGGCATTAGGATAAAGCAATCTCGCTTTTCCATAGCCGCTTTACATGCTTGATGCTGCAAGGGTCGAAATACCCTATTACCAAATATTACAACATTGGCCAGCTCAGCATCATCCAAAGCCTGTAATTCTTCATAACTGAGAGTTTTCACTTCATCTTTTGACATTCGGGTGCACTGCTTCTTACTAGAAATTGTTGGAACTGAATCTCGACTAATGGTGCTTTTGCAATCCTTCAACACAAACAAACAACTTCACTATCTTGAAAATTATAGTTCCTCAAACATTAAAGACGATATAGCCATGAGACTAACAATGAACTAGGTCTTACCACTGAAGAGGGATTTGATCCAACTTTTTTTCTCATTGGAGTTCTAAACTCTAATTCTTCACTATCACTAGAATCCAACACCATAAAATTCGGGTATTCTTCACGTTCGGGTGAATCTTCTACCATGTTGATATTGTCTCCATCATTATCTGCTTCGACTCCATTCGGAAGGTCCCTCCCAAACATGTTACTCAAAGCTCCACAAGCTTCAGATTCCATTGCTTGTATATCATCCCATTCTTCCGTGTCTTGCACAGATTCCGCCAGCGCCGTGAGATAATCATCGCCGCAGTGCTCCACGGTAATAAAATCCAGGCCATCGTCACCTAAACACAAGATCAAAGAACATGATGACCCAACAGTAATTTGGTTGAAATTTTAATCACAATTACTAAAATGATAAAATCTAACAATAATTATACCTGGAAATTATTACCCAACAGCATAAATACTTGAAAATTAAGAAAAATGCTTCTTGTTACAGCATAATCCAACCGCATTTCTACCAAAACAGCACAAAATCTCAAAATTCATAAAAACCCACTTCGATTTCCCACTTAAATTAAACATAAAACAAAACCCACAAACTTATGCACCCATATAATTTATTTTATTCTATTCAAATTCGGAATTTCACAAAAATTAATAATTACGGAAACCGAAATGGGATTTGGGGAGGAGCAAATGAGTACCGTAGAGATTGACCAGACGATCCAAGCACTTGTTCGCCGATTCTTCATCGAACCCGGAATCGAGAGCTAAGCTCAGCAATCGAGCTTTCTCCACTTCCAGATCGTGACCGTCCATTCTTCTTCCTTCCTTCTATTGATTAATCTCTCTGGTTGATTGGAATTGAAATCTTGCTTAATCTCCCGCGCTAAAAATTTGCTTTAAAACCTAAAAATTTGCCCGCGGTCGATTATATAGGGGATGGCGAGAAGCATGTGGATCACGGCTTTGTACATGATTATGGGCCTTCAAAAGGCCCAATTAAAAGCAGAGTGGGTCATTTTTTTCATAAAATTTTGTAGGCCCTAGTGATTTCTGCACACTTTTTTTCTCAATTTTGAATTATTCATGTAATTAATATAAGGGTAAATTATATTTCACCACCTCAGGTTTGGGGTCTATTGCAATCTCATATAATATCTTTGAAACATTTCACTTTCATACCTCACCTACTATTTTATTTCAATATAATATATCCGTTACATTTTCCATCCATTGGTCCGTTAAGAGTTAAAGTGGCTGCCAAATTTGTGCCATGTGGAAAAAAAAAAATTTATTCATTTAAAATATTATAATAATTTACCCTATTTATTAATATAAAAAAATATAAAATATAAAAAAACCCATCTTCCCCGAGCCTTTATCCTTCCCTGCAACCCAAACACCTCATCCCACCCCACCCCTACCTCCCCCGCAACCCCCCACCCCCTTTCTCCCTCCCCAACCTTCATCTCCCTGCAGAGCCGACTTGGCCATTCTTTGCCTGCCCTGCGACGCCAGGATCCACGCCGCCAACCCCCTCGCCCATGCACTCCGACATCCACTTTGTCATCCACCAACATCTCAATTTGAGTGAAAACCCTATAATCCAAAGCGGCGTAATCGTCGTTGTCGTTGTTAATGTGGTTGCTATTGCTGACGAAATTGAGGGCGGTTGGGATTTTGGGGTGGTGTATGGCATCGTTCTAGGGAGGGAGGAGGAACTCGATGGAGTCAGAGGAGGAGATCTTTCCGATGAGGTAGTTGAGGAGGGGCTTGCGATTGGGGAAAGTGACGGAGAGGGAGAAGTTGACGTTTTGGTGGTGAATGGAGGGGACGAAGGTCGGGGAGGTGAAAGAGAAGGTCAGGGGGGTTGCAAGGGAGGTGGGGGTGGGGTGGGGGATTGCGGGGGAGGTGAAGTTAATGGAGGAGAGGGAGGTGGGTAAGGGGGAAGATGGGTTCTAGGTTGGTTTTTTTTTTTTTTTTTTTTTTTAAAATATATTTTTATAACTTTTCTTTAATTAATTATCTTTAAATGAATAAAAAATTATTATTATTACCATGTGGCACAAATTTGGCAGCCACGTTAGCTCTTAACGGATCAATGGATGAAAAATGTAACGGAGATACTATATTGAAATAAAATAGTAGGTGAGGTATGAAAGTGAATTTTTTTGAAGATGTTGTATGAGGTTGTAATAGACCTCAAACCTAAGGTGGTAAAGTATAATTTACCCTTAATATAATCATCATCTGATCGTTTGAATAATTCATGTGAATATATATATTTAATACAACCAACATCTTACCATCAAAATAATAATGGTATTAAATACTTGTAAGTATTGTAATCAAATCCTTTTATTTATGTTTGTTAATTTTTGTTTCACTATTTCAATCCAAATTCTATAAAATAGAGAAAATGATTCTTTCTGCTCAATCGTTTTCTTTTTATGCACGCTCGTTTTAAAATTATCCCTTGATTTTTCTATTTTATGTCATCCAGAAGTCATATTTAAGCATGAGTCTAAGTGCGCATACTGCATAGAAAGTAAAATTGTGTGAGAAAATCACATTGAAAAAAAATATATATATAAAAGAAGCTAATGCGGTACGAAAATCAATAAAATACAACAACACTTCAGTAATTCAACAATTTATTACAAATTTTAAATAAATTAAAGGGGTTTTTTTGTCATAAATTAGGTAAGAAGTTTGAATCTCAAAGGGGTGCAACTTTTCCATTGCATCCATGCAAATTTGCAATCATGAAAAATTTGTACATACGTAGAATAGATGCCGTATGTATGTACAAACGTACGTACACCATCCGTACACGAATTGAATGAAAAACTTAAACATTTGAGCTTTCAATGTCTTCAAACCGATCAAAGTGTTTCAAATGGTACGTACAATCTCGAGACATTTCTTCTTGAACCAACGGTATCCTTTCTTCAAAGACCTCTTGACCTTCCCTTCGGCACCATACAACTTATACCTAGCCACTCGTCCTCTTCTCTTAATCTCCGGATCGTTCCACCACAATTTCAACGACTTCGTCGACGACGATCTCTCTTTTCTCGCCTTCGTCCCCCTGACCCGCACTTGAAGATCGCTGCATTGTCGTATTTTCATGGGGGGATTCGGATCCCATGACGGATGAAAATGTGACCTCCCCATGTACATTGTCTGGTTTTCGCTTAACCTCCTCACATTCACCATCTTTAGGTCGTTCCAGCAACCAGCAGCTACATACGAACGGTATCGAATCTCCTTCATCATCGATATTCTCTCTCTCCCTCTCTGGAAAGATTTCTCTTTGAATCTTTTCACGAGAGAGAGGGAGAGGGAGATAGCTTAGAAACTTCGAGACAGCCGGTTAGTTATGTGCGCTATTAGGATTTTATTTTTGCCTTCTTAAATATTAAAGGGTGGTTAAGATGGTTGAACTTTCGGTTGGATTTTTCTTGGCCAACCTAAGTAAATTTAGATGGTTGAACGTTATTACTGTCCTGCCCCTGGAGAGTAATATGTGTTTGTTATATTAAACAAGATTAGTGAAACAAATAGTAAGATTAGTGAAACAAATAGTTTACACACCCCACTTCCTTCACATTACAAATCCCAATCGGTTGAAAAATCGTTGCTTTGTTTTGGGTTGTTTATGAGAAATTCTTTGGTCCAGCGAGAAGACCACGTCACCCCTGCGGCCCTGCATACAATGAGGAGAGCAACTTAAATGGATGGGGAACACCGCTACAGTAGTGCCTTTGTAACAACCCGTCCCGGAATTTACGTACGGAGGACGTGAAATGACAAAAATGCCCCTAGGCATTTAATTGAGGTATGGGTGTATTGTACCTGGGATATTTTGATGGTTGTTTTTGAACCACACACTCACATAATCTCTCTCTCTTCCCTCACTCCCGTGTGTGTCTCTCTCCCCCTCAGAAACTCGACTCTCTCTCTCTCTCTTCCCTCACGTACGGACCACGCCCAAGGACGCCAAAATCTTCACGGATCGAAGCAGAAAAAGGTTCCATTGTGTTCCTGAGGTCCATACGAACCCATCGACACCAGTTTCAGGTAAGAACTTGTACGTTTTCACGTCGAAAACCCGAGGTCCGATTTGGGTACTATTCATCAACTTTTTATTGGCTTTGTTTTAGGACAATCCAAGCTCACAGGGAGCTTTGTGAGACCCTCACGAACCTCGGAGTGTATCGTTGGCTCGAGTTGGACGTCGGAAAACCCCAGTTCGAAGGTGGCCGATTTTTGACATTTTGCTCCGTCGTGATTCGAAGGTTTTTCAAGGTTTTGGAAGGTATAGCCCTCTTCCTCTCTTAATTTAGAGCACGTAGGAAGAAAAATGAGACGAAATGGTGAAGAAATGGCCGAGATATGGCGAGTTGCAGGTTTCCGGCGACCGGTGGCCGGCGCCGGCGACCCGAGGAAGAAGACGACACGCGCCAGCGCGTGCCATGCGCGTGGGGGCGCGTTTCACAGTACCTTTTCAGGCGCGTGGGGGCGCGTGAGCTACAGTTAAATTATTTTAAAAATATCACGACGCTCGTGACGTCGTGTAGGTCTCGTTGGTATATTCATATGCCAAAATTGAGCTACGTATGAGAAGTTATTTGTAATTGTCGTTTATGCGCATTAATTAACGTTATTTCGGTTACTTCTCATATAGGCGAGGCTTATGCGGAAGACGAGCACAGTCGAGAAAGGCTAAGGGGTTATGACCCTTCGATATAACTGTGAGTGGGCAGTTTATTTCCGTATATATATATACTTAACGTTTTCCCAGAAATCGATTTTTGAATGAAAGTATATTTTGAAATGCCATGCATAGATTTATATGAATCATGTGATTTGAAATGCCATGCATAGAAATTATATGAGATATGTGAATTGATATTTATATGATGCATATATGTGAATTGGTGCTGCGGACGCACAGGTGAGTATCAGGTGAGTTACATTTGGTGCATTGAATTGTTTGATGAGATTTATGTTGATAGCTCATAACCTGCACCCCTGGTGTTAGTGCTTATGTTATTCACCCGCATCACACGCTCACCTTGGATCCAAGTAGATGCTAGTCGTACAGACCACTGGAGGTGGTTCCGACATGCTAGTCGTACAGACCTTAGAGACGGTTCCGACTAGTAGGTGACCTTAGATTATGTGCACAGATAATTGATGAGAGAAGCACTAGAGCGTATTATTACACCATCCGAGTCGTACAGACTACTATAGGTAGTTCCGACTCATGTGCAGCGTAGTGCCGTACAGGTCGCAGTTGGCGACTCCGGCAGGGCCGTACAGGTCACAGTTGGTGACTCCGGCTGGATTGGATAATGAGCTCTAGAATCAGCCGTACAGGACCACTGCAGGGTCTCCGGTTGATTTATTATTTCACCTGATTATTGTTGATGCATCCATATTATGTTTTTGGCTCATGGCATGGCATATTTCTATGAAAATGATGAATAAGGGTGTTGAGATTTCCGAAGCTATATATATTTATATATGCTATTTTCTGAGAAAGTATACAGATTTTACAGTGAGGGGATATATATATGTTGATAAAGGAAAGATTTTGAAAGACTTATTTTACTGACCCACTCACCTTGTTTTGCGCCCCTCCAGGTTCGAGTTAGAGCAGAGCTTTGGTGGCCACGAGGAATCCAACGGTATTCTGACAGAATTCACAATGGTATTTTAAAGCTTCTGAACTGTGCAAATGGTTACGTCACTCTCACGTGACGGCCAGCACGCCCTCCTTCGGGACGGGGTGTGTCAGCCTTAGTCCAGTAATATAATGTCACATATTAATTTGATTCCACATAGTATTGTGTCGTTGGAATAAAACGTCACTATAGTAGTATACCCGTTCCATCCAAATCCTTCTCCGCACTATGAGATGAGATCGTCATATAAGTGAGGGAGACCCAAATACATAGAAGGTCCTAGCTATGTGGCCAAATAGGTGATCTGATCCACTTGCCGGACTCAAGAATTTCTCGTCGTTAGGGGGATGTGGACAAGGAAAGTGATTTTTTGGGCACCTCTTTTCTCACATTCCACATCTATACTTATCTCTAACTTTTGAATTGAATAAATTAAAGAAAAATAAAATGACGTAACTAAACAAGAGCGTGCGGAGTGAGAAAAATGCAGTACGCAAATCATATAGTCGTGCACAATTGCACAGAAGATGGACCCAAGGAACCATATTTGGCCTACCAATTTTGAATTTTCTGGTCGAAGGCAAAGCAAATGAGTCTCTTAGCATATTACACAGTAGAAGAGATTAAATTTTGAAAGCTAAAGGCAAATGCAGAAATATTTAGACCATCATCTATGATTAAACACCATCTCATTTGACCAAATGGATAAATTTACAGGTGATTACAAACTAATCCAACGACAAAGGGAAAACGTGACGGGGCTAAGTAAGTTGCTGTTCTTCCATTGTCTCAGCTTCTGATGAACCCTTTCGACTCCCCTTCTTCGCCTTCTTGTTATCCATGTGGGAAACCTGTATATTAATACAACATATAGATGGTTTAATGAAGAAATGTTCACGCATGAGTACAATCAATCGGATAAGTTTTTGTATCTGCACTTACGATGCAGGATTTCCACTCGAGTTTTCCTCCCTCGGCAGTCTGGGAATGATTGCGAACGTGGCGAAATATGTGAATCAGAACAGCTGCATCAAGAGCTGCATATTCCAGCTGCACAAGAATATGGCACTAGTTTATTTGAACTAAACAACTGGATGTGTGGCTCAACCAATAAATCGTGTCAGATCCTAAAACTTCAACCGCGATTGAGTAATTTACTGACTCTTGGATTTCTTTAGGCAAATTCTAGTTTCACTCAACAATGGAAGGAGGACTTCAACCCTTCACTGTGCTCCGAAAGCAAATTTATACCTTATTCGAGTTATACGTAGTTAAAGTTCAATATGTACAAAAACTACCTGATTGGGCGTCAAAGGTCGTTGCTCCCAATTGCTATTCCTTCTTGTCTTGTTCAAACCAACTCCCAGTATTTTCTGATGCAGTACACGCAAAGTAAATTGCACGTAATGAGCATTAGAATGCAAAAAGATAGATCAACAGAGACAAAGAAAAGAATGTGGTATGTTCCATTTCGTGCTTCTGTTACCTTTGCAAGCCCAGAGAGACCACCGCGAGGTTCTTTGAAAACATTCTGGATGTCCAGTAACATTTCGTAGTGTTTGAAACACTCTAACTCTCCATACGAATGAGCCAACTGCTTCATATCACACTGAAAGTTATAGCCTACAAGGAGCATAATTCACAGCCATGCTTAATTTCCAGTTTATTTCATGTATGTACATCGTAAAGAAAGCTCTAATTCACCTATTGTATTACAATTTCTCATACCGAGTTTCAGAATCCTAGGAGATTGCAGAATGCGAGTTAAGCAGTCATCCAGGATGTCAGGAACGTCAGCGAATAACTTGATCAAGTCTACGACGAAAACTTTTTTTTCAGAAGCAATTTGCATGATGGAAACCTGAAACGTGGAGAAAACACTTGAACAAAACAAAGCATGTGGACTATGAGATTATTTTTATGAACAAGTATTTGGAAATATGAGAAGCGAAAAGGCGAAGAATGAAAATCAATATGACGTAATTACCTTGCTCGGTTTGCTGCCTTTTACATAGTTCGGTTTCCATTCGCAATCAAGACCCACAACTTTGCATCCCTCAAAGTGAGAGGTAGCATTACGCAAGGCATCAGCTTCATCAACCCAAACAACACCCTCTATAACCAACTCATTGAGATGCAAATAGCGATTTTCGAGAAGACTTGCCTTGGGTACTATATAAAAGATTAAACAAAATTATACAAAATCTGTAACTTTGAATTGCGATCTTCATACGTTGTCTTTAATTACTAGAAAAACCAAAACTACTAGTTGAGCTAAAGAAAGGTTGCCAAGATTGACAGCTTCACTGCACTAACTCCAGAAAAATAACTCCGTATGGATAAATGCAAGCATGATGACACGATGGTTTAAGTAACGTTAGTTATACCTTTTCCATTCAAGAAACCTTCAAGCGAGTATCGATCACATAGCTCATCAACCTTCTCTGAGTAACCAGCTTCCATTGCTAAGTAAACCTTCGAAATAAAGAAAAGAAATTAATTGTGATACCAAAAGAGTATAACTAATTTAAATAGTAGAGTCACGTATCACTATAATCGTAAAGCTAAGATTGCAACCAAGCGTACATTCGCACATGAAAGCATACATATATGGATTCCGGAAATATGATCTATTCCAAAAGCTACATACCAAATATTCAAGAAGCTGCCTATTACTGTTTGTCCTTGCTTCTGCAACTTCCCAGGAACCTTTTTCTGCTAGTTTCTTTAAAGTGCTGAAAGTTTATGATGAACTCTTATTATTTTAAGAAAATAAGTATTCAAGACTAACAAATAGAATTTATTGAAGGAAAAGAAAAGGAAAAAAGAAATTAATTTGATACCACGCAGAAATATGAACATAAAAAATTACCTCTCTTTGTACTTATGATAAACATCAGGAAATTCATGTCGGAGATTGTTTTTTTGTATAATGTCATAAGCATTTTTTAGCATGTTTCTGCCGAAGTACTCCCGGACAAGAATACACAACATTGGCTTTCCCATGAATGTTGCCCACTTTTCTGCTGCTTTCAATTGACTGCTTTCTATCATACGAAGGAGAAACGATTGGCCAGACTGGCGGATAGAGAAGTGCTCTAATAAAGTAACCGCGGTCATATATGATTGAGACTCTATCAATCCAAATATATATTGCTCAACAAACTCTTTTGCATTGTCAAATCTGCAATTATTCTTTGCATTCAGGCACATTACTTTATCAATGTTTACCAACTGAACACCATAAACTTCAAGTATCTTCTCAATTATCCTCCCCTCATGGTTGACAGAGCCCCCAACAATATCGAGAAATAACTGGGCAGCGAGGTCTTTTGCTTCCATAGAGTCCCCCGAGCATGTTTCCTTTTTTAGGAAATGGAGAAGACCATATATAATCAAATGACTGAACCCTTCACAGTATAAATCAAATATAGGCAAAACATAGAGGCACTGAATAACAAAAGTAGCTGGTCCAGGTTGGGGATCATTGCGTAGTACTAGATAAACCTGGTCTTGAAGAGCTCGGAACTTCTTAGTTGCCTTACATGTGCCTATTACATGTTTCAATTGGAAACAAACAAGCAGAAAAGAAACATTACTTCCAAAGTACATGCAGAAAAGCTGAGAAAATAAGATCTTTTACCCAAACTCAGTTCAATTTGCAACCGAAATAAAGTAGCATAGAGTACGAGTAAACTTCTGCGGAATTGGACTGCACCATACTTCAAAAATTCATCCTGGATCTCTAAAGGTAGTCTAAACACAGGACAGAAATATTTCATCACTCATGAGGGCCGAGTGCCTTTCAAATTATTAGATCGTAAGAGTGAACAGTTGGTTCTATCAACACTATGACAGGTTCTATCTTGCCCGTGTATGGTAATGACTTGGGGCATAAGTTTTGTTAAACGGTTAGATGACTGAAAACACGCAGCAGGATTTTGAAAAACGGTTTAATACACTACTTGAAGGATTAATTTGAGGAAAAATTAGTGACTGAGTCATTGTCCACAATGTGGTACACCACTAACATGAAAGGCGCATCAACAAGCTAGGATCAAGTTCCTCGTCTCAACATAATCATGCTTAAAGACGGTGAAATTAGTGATCGAGAGCCAAATACTCTTACCATGGAAATAGCACTCTTTCAAGAGATAAACGAATACCAACGGAGTAATATGCGTCAGGTCAGAAAAAGCATGCTTGCAAATAGTTGATGCCTGATTAACTTTGCCTTGCTTGTTGTTATGTCTGTCAACTCTTTCCTCCAACCCCATGCCAGAATGAAGTGATGCTTCTCAGAAACTGAACCAAAATTAGTTTGAAATAGCAAGTGAATTACTGAACGCGTATCCCATTCGACGCTACTTGATTCAATAGATACATTCTAAGCAAAGGGAGACCCAACAACTTACTCTCTGTCTCTTATAGATCATTCAGTTGCAAGTAACAAAACCGGTGCTACCTAAGGAATCAATACTCGAACGCTGTGATGAAATAACAGCCAGATGGTTAATACTCAAACTCAGTTAAGGAAGAACAATTTGCACATATCAACTAGGAAGTTCAATTCAGTTTCCATTTACAAAAAAAGGGGTTAATGAAAGACTTCAAAAAAATGAAAACTTTACACAGAAGGAAGCAATCTTACGTGTGTATACAAAAAATTACTACAAATGCATCACCATGAGAGAGCATGAGGCACAAATAATCGAAGAAAATGCACGAAAAAGACTCGAAATTAGTCAAATAAACAGCAATTAAATGGAACAATAACAACAAAAAAAGCCTTATCCTACTAACTGAGGTCGGTTATATGAATTTTAGAACGTCACTGCGCTTGGTTTTGCACCAAGTCTTCTGATAGCTAATTAAATGGAACATTAAGAAAAAATTATAACAAATTGCAGCTGAACTAGCATTAAACATTCACATATAAAATCACAAACATATGAACACATATATAACGCATAATTTAATTTTAAATATATAAAAATCACATAAACATGTCACAAACATTAAGCATTGACCATATATAGGAAGAAAAATCCCAAAAACAACAGATATACAAACAATTTTAATCAGCTCAAACGTTTAGTTTTCTAACAACACAAGAAGAAAAACATATGAGAAAAAAAAAAAAAAACACTCGGAATTTTCTTTTGTTTTCTTCAATTTTCTCAGCAACCAAACGGTGCCCGGATAAGCTTACCCGTTATTTCACTCTGCAAACTCTGCCGCGGAGCTTCCTTGTTTTACCTCCCAAAATGTGTTTTTATATATATATATATATATATATAGAATGGAAAACTTGCTGCACCAAATTAAATAAATAAATAAATAAAGAAGTAAAATATTTTAAAAGAAAAAAGAAAATGGAAAATCAGAAGGCACTGATACAGTACGGGATGGCCCACCCGATTTGTTTCCCGAAAATGGTAAGAAAAAATGCTTTCTATTTTTCTGTGGAGTCGCTAACGGATCTTTTCTCTCTCTAAAAGGCGGGTGAGCTGCTTTAAATGCACCGGCTGGTTCGGTGGAGAGATTTTTCAGTATGATCGGTATATGGAGTAGTACATCACGTGTCATTATATAAATGGTGGATATATGCTAAAAAGTTAATAATTTAAAAAATAAAATTTATCACCACTCCTATTAAAACATGTGGTGTACCATTTGTGTTCCCGTCACAACTAAAAATTTCTCGGTTCGGTGGGCACTTCCCTCCTTGGCAGGGAACGAAACGAGATCAGGCCATCTCCAACTGAAGGGTCCAGATGGCCAGAGGGTCAAAAATAGCCCGAAAATCGTCTACAACCAAGGGCTAGGCCAGAGGGCTCGTGGGCCCCACGGAATTTGAAATGGCCAAAGGGCTGGCCACATGCAGCCAGCCCGGGGTTGGCCATGATTTTTGTCGGATTTCCTGTCGGTTATAACCGACAAGAATAAAAGAAATAGTGTCGGTTATAACCGACACAAATAGAAGGGAAAAATTTGAATCCAATGGCTAGTTACCGGTGAATTCAATTTTTTTTGGGCCAAATTTTTTTTCCTTTTTTTTCCTATAAATACCTAAGCCATTCCTACACTATTTCTCACATAATTTTCACCCTTTTTAAATATAAGTTGTTGTATTTTTTTTAATTTAAATAATAAATTATGTTTGGCCCTATGACCCTTTGGTCTTCGGTTGGAGACGGTTTTTTGTGACAGGGCTAAAACGAGCCATCTGGCCAGTCCTCGGTTGGAGATGACCTCAGAACCAAGGGCATTTTAGAGTTTTGGGATTGTTATCTAAGACCCCACTACTCCGCCTGGCGTAAAATCATCTGGTTCTTACTTTTGATTTTCAAAACGGTTCGAGTTGGACCCGAACGGTGTAAAAACGAGTCTAAAATTGGTTGTGTTTAGCACTTGTCATTTTATTAATAGTCCACAATGAAGTTCATGACCCATAAAGAGAATTCTCAACGTTTTTATCTATTTTTGGTTGGTTAGTGCTTGACGACCGTAAAATCTAATTTAGAATTACGATTATATTTGTAAATGTTTTTAACTACGTGAGCAACAAATCATTTTTTCACTTATCGAAGAAATGTTTTCGATGGGGTTGTATGGAAGGGCATGGAGTTGCGTGGTACGACATCCTTTCTTATATTATAAAGTTGGGGTTGGACTTCAGCATCGATATTGGATCGTGCATGATGCAGGCGCTGGGCAACTGGATAAGATTGTCTTCCAAATAAATTTCAATTATTAGCAAACGATTGAAAACATTGATAATGTTGAAACCGTTAACAGTTTAATGAATGCACACATAAGTTTTTTTAATACCCACACAAAGTGATGTAGACTTTAGAAATAAAGGTAATCGTATTTTCAAAGTCATGTTCTGTAATTTTCAAAGTGTAAGAATATGTTCGTATAGAGTTGCTCTATAAATAGAGCACTCCGACTGCTATCAAAATATATCGAGTAAGAAAGGAAATATCAATAACATCGGTATCTATTCCTCCCTATTTTATTTGTCATCCTCTTGTGCTATAGTTACAGTGTAATATTTTACACCTGCTTCGCTCCTGTCACTAGTATAAGTTATCGCTCTAACTTTGACTTATTTATAACACAACTACAAATATAAAATCCAAGAAAATAAAACATTATAACATAAACAAGTCGATTTAATTGGCTAATCATGACACTGGTTTTTAAGACTCCAAATAATTACTTTTTTTTTTAGCAAACGATATTATCTACACTAAGTACGAGGGGATGAACCTTCACAATGAGCTAGCAATAATATGGTTCAAATTCACCTTTGATGAGAATCGAACTAAGATCTCTTTCTTACAAGTAAAGAGGAATATCACTAGACCGTAGTACCAAGTGGCTCAAATATAACTTTTATGTGTATTAAAACACAATTACAATTTACAAGTGTACTAGATTTGGAATCTTTTGTCCATAGAGGATTGCTTTAGTAGTTATGATTGACAGAAGCTCTACGCTCAAAATTGGGGAGTAAAGAAAAACCAGTATGATGATGTAAAGTTATATTTTGAAAATGATTTAGGTGGTTTAGTGATCTAATATATTTGATGTGGATTATAAGAGCACTATTTTTCCTCGACCGCTTATAAGGGTATTTAGCCCCTTTATATAATCCTTGAGTTAGCCACAAAAGTCCTAAGCTCTTAATTATCTCAATGTCGTATCATTTAATGGGTCGAACACGTAGATGCAATCAATAAATTATTCCTCCATTTCCAATCAACATGTGGAGAGAAAGTGATTCTACACCGAGCTACTTACATGATTCCCGGGTCAACGCATAACAAGTGCATCGCTTGTTAGAGAGTGGTTCAAAAGCACTTTATGCAAGCGCTAGGTCTGACAATATTTATGTCCCTTCATAAACTTCTGTCGTAGGTGGCCAATCCAGGGCTATGAGTGGTCGTTTGATGGCAGTCGCCTTTCATTCTCATAGTGGCACTCTGTCACGGGATTTCTTAGGCTGGCTTGCAAGCCCAATGTCTTGATCTTCTTATCCTTTAGCAAGCTCTCTCGAGCCCCATCTATTCGGCCTAAAAAATAACTATATATATATATATGTATATATGTATATGTATATATGTATATATTAGTTTAATGGGTCTAAAAGGACAATGCGTTAGCAAAATCTCCCATCTCTTTAGTTTGGAATGTCGCTAGCACTAAAATAGAATTTTGATGCTTCTATTCACCTAAAGTATTTAGAACCTTCCCTAGCAAAAAGAAAAAGAATCTTTATGTTTATAAAAATATATGCAAGTGGTAGATTGCTTCAGTAATTAGAGTTTTTCTGTTCAAACCTTTTTGTGGTTGGTTTAATCGACGTACTGATCTAACATTATTCATTACTCAAACGAACGTACTTTTATAGTCTAATATACACTAGGTATACGCAATGACGTCAAACGAGCATGTCACATAATGTTATCGTCATCATATAATTTTTTTTTTAGTACATCGATATTTTTACACTAAGGGGAGGAGGAATTCGGCTAAGCCACACAATAGGCGGCCTTATTTGGTATCGAATTCACCATTCACGATATTTGAACCTAAAACCTCGTACTTTTAAGTGAAGAAAAATATCACAAAACCGTAATACTGAGTGATATCGTCGTCATATAATCTTAACTCAGCAAGATATGAGCTGCCTCCATGTACCAAAGTAAACATCTTGACTTGATAAACACACCTCGTTAGATTAAGTAAAAGTGATGACATGAAAACTCTATTAAAAGTCTGGCATCCCAGTTTGCACGACGGTTCATTGCATCGTGACATCGTCTGCACTTTTACCTAATTTATTGGGAACGTGAGCGTAGGCCTTTAGTGACAATTCTGGAAATTCAGTTTCACGGTTATGCGTTTGCAGTTTGCAGTCTGCAGAAAACAACAATTGCATGCAGCATGTTTTTATTCAAAAAAAAAGGTTACACACCCATTTTTCATCTTAACCTTGATAATACTATTCACCCACTCATTTTCACGTTTTACATTTATTAATTTTTTAATATCGAATCGAATGATTTGCAATGAAACAAATTACATAAATTGATAAGACCACCTCTTTCGGCATTGGGACGAGGCCCTGCGATCTCTGAAGCCACATGCTGACACGTGTACTGAGGGCAAGAGCTATGCTATATAGTGTTGATGGACCATACTTGACCAGTTGACACGTCAAGGACACTGTACACGTACCAATGCATGCCTGCATAAAACAAGTGGAAAATAGAACCCATAAAAACCCTAGTGACGGATCCTCAAAATATTATTTTTCAAAACGGAACAAAGTTCGCATGCTACTTTGACTAGTTCGTAGTTTCATATTTTGTTTTAGAATAATGTTATAAAGATTAAATTTATAGATAAAATTTGTAAACTAAATGATGTGTCGTCAATATGAATGAACACATTTATTAACGCTTAAGTAACTCAATTATTACCTTCTATGTCATTTAATTTACAAAATTTTATCTACAAATTTAATTTTTGTAGCATTACCCTTTGTTTTATCATCTTTGAGGTATTTTGTCAAATATCTCAGTTACACAACAGTCACATTTAAGATCAAACATCAAAAGATAGAAAACTGAACGATTTCATGTGTAGGAATAGTAAGGATGAGACAATTGCCTAAGAAAAATTGGTATAAGCGACTAGTATTGTCTTGCAAGCTTGACGACTATCTTAAGTATTTGTTCATCTTAGTTTCTTTTTCGTAATTGAACTCGCTTCCATTAGAATTTTAACTAAAAGGAGTCAAGTGGAATAAGTACAAGATTACAACATTAATCTAATACCTTAACTTACAATCTTATTAACCACCAAGAGGTAACTCAGTGGTTGGTGACGAATTCTAAGCCCGTATTTCACATGACATGTTCTTGATTCGATTCCTGGCATTGGTGAATTATAAGCTTAAATGTCTTTGAGAGTTTTTTCGACTAAAAAAAATATGAACTGACGTAACGAAGCTACCAACCGATCGCCTTTAAAATGAAAAAACCTTCTTATTATCTTTTAATTATGGTATAATTGATCAAATTGTTGGTTGACAAAGATACGTGTTATCCACGCCGTGCATGACTGCAAGACATGCAATATCGATGAGTTCTGCAAGAATTATACGAGACATATGTAGGTGTCGTTTATCAAACTTTTCACGTCTAGTCAAAAGGAAAATGATGAGATTTATGAATCTTTTACATAAAGAAAACAAAAGGTGGAGCTGAGATGACCTAACCAATTGGTGGTGGAGGTTTGGATTTGATGCATGATATTAATTCTTACTGCACAATTCTAAACATTTTGTTAAGCTGTCTATTCCATTTTACTACATTTATGCCCTAGTTCATGTTGTCATGCACCACCATAGTCACTGTCGTATAGAGATTCTTTCCGGATCTCGTAATTTGAACTTGATGGATTGAGTAATTTATATTACTCATTTTAAATTTTATGATCCTTATTTGTCAATCTCAGACACACTTCATATAAACTAAGAGTTTAAATCTCTCTCTCTCCCTCTTTTGAATAGTCCAAATTACTCGTCAGTTAGCTCCGGACTATGAGATTCGGACTATGAACCTATAAATGTTAATTTCAGTACAAAATGATTAAAAAATTTGCCGTTTATTCTAATCCTTGACAAGGCAAATGGCCCTAGAAGATATGCTAAGGATGTCATGCATAGTGATGAACCCTACTTCTTTCTACTTGTTATTACTCAATGTGCATTGTAAATTGTATCATGATTGGAGATTGGAAAACAAAATTAGTGCCACCATAGCTTAAGGACAAGGATGCAACTTGGATGGTTGTAATCCGATCAAATATCTTCAACTTATGTTGGATTGGATAAAGAGCATAATTTACCCATTAATTGAACTCAGCTCAGGAGAAAAACTTGTCCTATCGCCGATTGTAAGATCTTGTCCGGTTCAGAGCTCAGTTGAAGTATTTGAGTTCGAGATTTACTCCCGACTTGACTCCAAACTCACTTTTAAGAGCTTATGGGTAAAACTTGCCTCTAAAGTTGTACTGAATGATGTCTTCTGCCCCCGGTATCAACATTGACCTTGTACTAATTTCCTCCTACAAATCACCCACTTTGTGGACTTTCTCTTAGAGGTCGTTTGGAAGTACTTTTAAATGGCTGAAAATGTTTTTAGTGTAAACGTTTTTGGAACAAAATTCTTAGTAAAAATGCAAGTAAATTCTGAAAAAACACTTCAAGTGCTTCCTGGAATAAGCACTTAAAGTGCTTCTTGGAATAAACACAAAACTGGTGCTTCTTGCAAAAAGCACTCCAAGTACCTTTGGAATCCAAAATCATTTTCTCTAAAAGTGCGTTCAATCATTTTAAAAACATTTCCAAACTAGCCATAGTAGTGGGCATTTTGTTACTAATCGTTAAAAGTCCATGGATAGAACAATACATACCCCTCCACGTCACCCAATATATGTAACGTTTTTCACGTGTTAGACTCACATAATGCCACACATTGGACACTAGGTTCAACACATGAATAGTCTGCTTTGAATCTTTAATATTATATTAGAAAGTGAACATTCGTTCAAAAATCAATTAGCAATAAGAGGGAGAGATCCATGATCATATACGTTATTAGGCAAGACTTTTCTTTCTCGACGTGAAATTCATGCTCTCAACAAAAAGGGTATTCACCATTCCAAGATATTGTTATATTTTCGAAAGCGCGATATTGAACCCTACCACTCACCACCATTTACGGTAGAGATAGGTCTCACATTATGTCGTGGACTCAGCTTGAAAGGTACCCAATGTCTATCCATGGATTCCTGTCACAAATTAGGTTTGGGTGGGTTGGGTTCAGTTCCTCTTCAGATCTCACAGTTCAAAGTCAATAGATAGAGAAATCGGGACCCTCCAATGGATGGAGAGATATTCAAACCTTTAATTTGTGTGAGGTAAAAGTGGGAAGGGCTAACAAGGGTCATATGATTTAAAATGAGTGATTCGGATTTCTCGGTCCGTCGGCTTTAGATTGTGAGATCTAGAGAGGATCTCCATTTAGGTATGTTCCAACTAATTTCACACTATGGTTTACTATTCACTTCACTATTCAATCATGTTTGGCCTTTGGAACCACACAATGGACACTCTACATTTTAGAGTGCATTTTTGCTCACCATCATTTAGTGTGGTGTATGCTCACCATCCATTTTATCATCGTTAGATAAGTTTGAATTTTGAGATTTGTGCCTATCCACTACACGAATCTCGAAATTCAAACTCATCTAACAGTGATAAATAGGATGGTGGGCAAATGCCCTACATTTTAAGACATTGCCCATCTGGGACTTGATGCCTGTGATAAATTCTAAGGAAAACTAATGAAAAGGACTTGAAAACTTTGAGTTTTAACGATAAGGACAAAATAATGGGTAAAGTAAATAGTACCATGATTGACTTTTTAGTGTAAAAATATGGTTTTTCGTTAAAATGAACAGTACATGAGCTTTTCGTTAAAGTTCCCTAAATTCTATCATGGCAATGAATTGGAAATAAAAAACGACAGCGTTTAGTAATTGTGAAGATTAAGGAAACAACAGAACTTCTACATACATAAACATCTGAAATGGCCTCTAAATCATCTACACCACTCTCATACCAGGCAGCCACCATTGGAGTCGCATTGTGAAGATTAAGGAAACAACAGAAAACCGAAAAACTGAATCATGAGATTGCTTAAGAAAATAAATTTTAATGAGGGAGTACGGTAAACTCGACTCATCGTATTTCACATCCTTGTGAATTGGCAGAAGCTGAAGAATACGATTCACGAGTTTCATTAGAACCGCGTCAGTTGGTTACCTCCCAATTCACGGGTTTCATGATCGAGTATAGTTACCTCCCAATTCTCCGGCAAGTGCTCTATTTCAGACTTTCAATAGAACCTGCGTCAGTTGGGAGTCTCTATCGACACCAGTTCAGCCCACGAGCTATGTGTCAATGGTTCATAAGGGATATCCTTCCACTTGGGCAACGTCACTGTCCTTTGTCCTTCCATGGCTTCAACGCCTGTACTCCATTAAATGTGCGATCTACTATCAGATTACTAATATTGTAAGGCGTATACTGTTTATGCCACTAATCAAATACGAAACTGCACATCAAAATGAATAAACGGTTCTATGATCTAGAGAGATGGTATGGACCTTGAATAGGCCGAACTTAAGGAGTATATGAACTTTCTCAAGACATCAGGAAACACCATTTCTGCCGATACATTCTCTCTCAGATCATTCTGAAGCACTTGAAGGAACGACAATGTACAATTCTTCCTGGAATACCTGAAGCCAACAAAAACAAGTCCATATTTGTTATGAAAATATTGCATGTGTTAAGCATGCCGCCAGCATTCCTGAGCCAGGATTGAGAACTTTTCAAATTCAGAGAAACCCTGGAATTAAAAAGGGGCAATCCTGAGCCCTCACCCAAATGAGTATTTTACAGAAAGCCGAAGGCTTTGGCTTCTATGGGACCAGCTGAACATGAGGGACCCCTTTCATTCCGATTTGAAAATTTAATATAAACGGGAAGATTAAGAAAATTACCATTTTAAAGTGCGCTAACTCTTGCCTTAGTTCATCTCCAATATCCTCAGCTAGAGTCTGGACAATGCCAGGTGAATAATTTTGATCTTTTACGCTACTGCATGTCTGAAAACAATCCCAAGGTCAATGCCACAGTTAGCCAAACTCAAGAAAAGAAATTGCTTTAGTTAATCACATTAAGCAGCACTCAAGGTTTAAGTTAATCGATAAGCCATAAGATGAAATCTTTGGTATCACGTCTTATAGCTTCTGCAGTGTCTGCACATTCTGTGGTAATGAAAAGCATACAGACCGAGCAGGCGTATGTGATAATTAAAATGCATTGCTATGTTAACGTCCATACCACTACGATATTCTCACCAGTCTAATCGTGTGCTTAACTGCAGAATCTAAGATGAAAGTTCAAAGTTCTGCTTCACACCATCAATTGAAAACCAAGGCCTTCTTTGCTCATTCAGCACAAGAAGTTGTATACAAATACAAATATTGATAATTTTCTTTAAAAGAACAACACAAATACTACAGCAAAGATAATAGTACAGGATATGTTCGACTCCTGTGTAGTTTTACAAAAACATTCTACAAATGAAAAGAAAAAAACCTCCAATTTTATTCGAGAAAAGTTCAATTGAAAACCAGATCGGAGATTACCACTCTAAAACCTTCTTGAGAATGCGAGATCTCCATATGTTGGAAACCTATGAGTCGATGTTGTTATAGTGCAGCAGATGTACAGATAATTGCACATAGAAACCTGAATTTCTTTTTGACCTGACAGAAAAGAGAAAGAACGCAAAAATAAACATAAAAGCACAAATAATTGTAGTTGTCATAGTATTGTATATATTCAGATAAAATGCTACCTGTTCTGGAAACTCCTTGAAGGATACATGGTAAAAGTTTGGTAAGTTCTTCCTGTGGTGTTTTGCAAGTAGTGCTATCAGCTACAGCACTAATTGATCATCACTGTAAAGAATACAGAGTATGCACCAAGACATAGCACACAAATAAACACTTGACATACCTTGACCTCCTCAGTACTATAACCATGAAGATGATTGCCGTTCTACATGAATGATTTAGCTCATCAAGATTACGATCAATAAGTGAACTTGAAGTTTTATTTTCAATACACAGTAAATGAATTAGGAAGAGGGAAAATCATTACTGTTATGATAGAATAAGAATGTTTATGGTAACCCTTTTTGCCTACGGAAATCCCAATATTGTGAAGCACATATGCAGCGTCAAGATATTCAAGATCCTTGGCGTCAAGGGAGGCAGCAACTTGAATGTTAGTAAGGTGATCACATTTTCTCAAAGCTTCAAACGTTTCCTGCAAAAATATCTACTAAAAAACACTGGATGTCGCAATACAATTCTTCTCCATACCCAATTTAATGAAGAATATACAATAGAATACATAAATATCCCCAACATCACACTACATTTTGACTGATCCTTACGCTAAATTTAAGTTGGTATCATACATCAATAAATTTATCCAGAACTAGTTTCTGTCTATCTCACAAAAGTACGTTAGGAAACAAGATATTCAACTCAATTTGAATATACCTTAGCAATGCCAGCACACTATGCAGCAGCTCTCATCCTCTTCTTGCCATTAAACCTCATTGTAAGCCGCACAACAGACGACCATTTTCGATTGGCATTCAAATCATAACCCTCACTACCCTTTGCCAAACTCTCTGCAACAACCCCTTCTGCCAATGCATAACCAGAAACCTCCATCTCCTCAATTCCAAGCACCACAAATATCTCCTCCAACGGCACTGCCCCTGCAACCATAAACTCCGACCGCCTTTTAAAAAACTTCTCCTTCCTAACCCTCTCCGCCTCTCCTCCGCCGCACAAACTCCCCACAACACCCTTCAACTCTCCTCTGCTCAGCTTCCAGTTCCTCTTGCCATCCCCAAAAGAAACCAAATTGCCCACCTGCAGCATATTGCTCACATTACTGTACCCGAAGAACCAAACCATTTCAAGAAGTCGCATTGCAAACATAATAGAACTAATTCAAATATGAAAACCCACAAATCACAATGCTCCTATCCAGTGAATCATCTTCATGGACCGCATCTTCTAAAATCGTAAAAGGCCTTTCTTTCTCCACTAGTTGAATCTTACATCTCTTTTCTACTATATCTATGAAACCAAACTATCACTTAATTAAATCTCAAACACTTCCAACTAAATTTTAAATTAAATAGAGCTGTTCAATTATATTAAACTACATATAGGGAGGGGGAAAGAGAGAAAATAGAGAAAAGAGAGACCTGGAATTATCGGATTCTCAATACTGACCAGGCCATAATTCTGATTGGGTTTCAAAAGCGAAGTGTACACCAAATGCTATATCAATGTTGTCGGATGCTGAAAAGTAACTGCAATCCAAGGAACCATTTCATTTATAAGTATAAGAAATAATAGAAAGAATCAGGGAAAATCTGTGATGGTGGAAAACATAAAAGCCAAACCAAAACTACAAACCTGTATTAGAGGTTTATTAAATTCAATGTTGAAACCCATATAATAGTATTGTTCAAAACCTAAAAAAAGGATTGAATAGTCATGGTAGAGTGGAGGGAAAAGAAGAAGCAAGCCACTATAAAATTACAAGCATCGTCCAGCTGAGAACAAATATGTAAAAAAAGTTGGCCACTTATGTGTATGATGGAGAATATATTAAGGCATGTTCATGGATGCGGAGGCTAATAAACATTGTTAGATACTGGGTATGCATTAGAGGGTAGGAGAATGTAGTTTCAAAATTGGAGAAGACCACTTACGAAGAAAAATATAATATAAATGTGAATTGCAAATATAAATCCAATTTTCAAATAAAATTATGATATTTGAACCGTCTACGTTTTCTATTAAAACCCATTGTTTATCTTCTAGCCATCATACGTCTCAAACAATACATTTTCATCAAATTGTTTAAAACCATTCATACTCATACCAATCAACTCTGTCATGCTCAAACCAGTTCGGTCTAATACGTAACAAAAAAGTTGTACTTCATATTTACTATATCCTGTCTCCTTTGTCCCTTGGTGAAGTCAATATTGTCCCACCAACTAACCATTATTTTGCAACAGTTAAAATCTACCCCACTGGAGGAGCAGCATCCGCCACCGTAAAAAACATCGCTTCCTCTCGCTTCATCCTTTAGCAAATTGTTGGAACTGACTCTCATATCTACTGGTTTAGGAGCTGGTTGTTTTGCATTTTTCCCAACCCAGTCTTCCCTCATACCTGAAAGTTCCCAAGAAAGTTAAGAGCTGAAAGAAATAATAACCCACACATTCTCCACGTTGCACATAAAGCTCATAATTAATTTTAGAAAACAACTTACTTGGCACGAATAAATTTCTCAGTCTCACTTCTGTCAAAATTTGGTGGCAATTCTTTTTCCCAATAACTGTTTCCCTTTTCATTACCCATGGCTACACAAAAGTACATTGAGAGTTAACAGGATAACGAATCAGAACATAGTATTTGGTCAGAAAAGAAGAATGGCCGAGGATTGTTGTGAGCTGGTGTTGCGGGCATAAACATATAGAAAGCCCCACTGTCTCATAACAAACACAAATCGAATATGATCACCATGCCACATTAATTACCTAAAATTCAAAAGGTTATATACATTAGTATGTTGAACAAATTAGTTACATTTCATTAAACTAAAAAATTTACAGAATATGAGAAACAAAGAATTTGTATTGTTTATATGAAAATAGAATAGCAAAGAACATCATCGACTACCATTTTATTCGGTAGTTTCCTCCAACTGCAATTGTTGAGATTGTAGGAAATCTTCGAATAAAGCCTTCAATTCAACCATCCGTACACAAACATAATAGACAATGTTTTTTAGCGAATTATGGACAAAGCTTAATATTCAAATGCAATGAAGTGGAAAACAAAATCCAATTCTAGGACGAATGGGTGAGCATGACTCTCAAAGTTGGTTTATTGTTTAAATTAGTGAATCACCATAAACTTCGCTAGTTGATTTTCACTCATGGCCTACTTTTTATTCAAGTTCCTGTAAACAAAATTGGTCTTTTAACATGCTCTTTTCTAAATTTAAAAAGGATCGTTATTTATTTGTAAATAAATTCAAATCCCAAATTGAAATTGCAGTGTAACGAAGCCACAGTTTATCAGATGGTTTTTTATCCTAGCCATAATCAGACTAATGTGATTTATACCTAGAGACTAATGTGCTTTTTCACATGCTTTTTTTCTCTCAAAATTTATAGAAATATGAAAATGATCATCACAAATTTCAAAACCTGCATTAACCAAAACTAGTCATGTTTTCATTTGTATTTGACTGTGAGAAAGGAGGGCTTCTACTTAGAAACTTGTTTGAGAGGAAGGAGACTAATCAGGTTTTTTTCATTGTTTACATCACTAATTACTGTGTGAAGCTTAATTACCTAACTACTCCTTATATAAGTCCATATATATATCAGAATGATGTTTTCAGATAACCTACCAGGCATGATACAGACCTAGAGGTTATGGATGATACAGACCTACCAGGCATGAACCACATAACAAATGTTGGGCATTGGAGGAGAACATAATTCCAAGTCACTAACTTTAAGTCACTATAACTCAAGATCACATATTTACTTCAGCTAAATAAAAATAAAAATACTTCATTTTGAGCAATTAACTTGAGACGCAAACACACAATCATAATTTTCTGAGTTAATGAGGGTGCCTACTCTGCTACCTACGAAAATAGTTGATATTTGCATCTACACATTTCCTAACATCTCACAGAAAAAGGCTCTGTTTGCATAGTTCGTATGTGAACGTATAGATCTGTGGAATGAATTCCTTTTATTTCCAAAACACACACCTAATTTTATCTTAGGGCAACACAACAACTACCCATTGATGCTGCTTCCATTTGTATTTGTCTATGAGAGATGAGGGTTTCTACTGAGAAACTTGTTTGAGAGGAATGAGACTGATCAGGTTTTATTCATTGTTAACATCACTAATTCTTGTGTGAAGCTTAATTACCTAACTACTCCTTATATAAGTCCATATATATATATATATTAGAATGATGTTTACAGATAACCTACCAGGCATGATACAGACCTAGAGGTTATGGATGCACTGTTCAGTTTAGAGATTCGAACAAAACACATCTTCAACATAAAGATACTTTATATAAACCGATAAAATTAGTAGTCTTTAATTGAAATCAAGCAAGATGGTATCTTCTCCAATATTCAATCACATATTCAATCCAAACAACATGGCTAATATTCAAGAACATGTCCAATCTTTAAGCACATTTACAAAACAGATCTAGAACATTTTAAAATCTTCTTAGCAGCAGAACATAAACATAAAAATCCAATAGAAAGACAAAGCAGCATACCAATTCTCTATCTTGTACGCTGTTTTCATGTGAATCTTCCTAACTCATCCAAAAAAACCGTGTGTATAGTTCACCTGCAAGCATCATCCCACAACCAAACATTAGACAGAACAAAGGAATACATAAGGAACCAAGAAATGGGAAGAAAAAAAAATCAACCAACAGAGGAATGAGAATCAAACACCAGAAAATTTTGAAAAAGCACATAAAAGAGCACAATGAAACCTAAAAATAGAATGATGGTTCTAACAAAGCAAAAGGAAAACAAAACAATAAACAATTATTTTGAAACAGTGCATAACCTATTGAATCAGAGGGAAAAACCGAAAACCCATACCCTGCCATACACCCCTCTATGACTCTCTCCTCACTGACCCTACGCACTAACCCATTAATTAATCCCAAAAAATGCACACAGCCATGCTTTCTCCTCTCTCTGTCTATCTCTATCTCCCTATCCATCTCTCTCTATAAAATCACAAATCCCCCAAAACTGGACCTAACATACTAAACAATCAGAAAATCCAAGGCAACATTAAAGAATACAATTTAAAAAAGAAACTTATCTTTGGATTTGAGGCATGCAATGCAAGATCCGGCACACCCCACTCTTAGTAGGGTTTGTTGATGACCCCTACCTGTCTCCCTGAAATCCCGACGACCCATATGGTCTTCTCTGACCATACCCACATTCTCATCTGCATCAACAATGCCGAGACCCCTACCCCTCCCCCTCGCTCTCCTTCCATCGCCATCTCTCTCTATCTATATGCCTCTATCTATCTATCTATCTATCTATCTTTCTCTCTCTCTCTCTCTTGCAGACCCTCCCCGAAACCCTAATTAAACGGCAGCAAATGATAGCTGCCCACTGACTCCCTATCTCGCCCAAAACGGAGAGGACAAAATTGCCCTCCATTATAGACCATCTCCACCATTGGATGGTAATCTTTGATGGCAAAAACATAATTAAATAATTTGGGTCTTATTGAGGGCCGAGCTTCCCAGCTAAAGCCAACACATCGGGCTGCTGACCCAAAACCAACAGAAATACCAATGGTATGGTTGTAATTAATCTGAAATTCAGATCAAAACACTATTCATTTATACAGTGCCAATTCCAAAACCTTTCTTTAGACTAAATTTGACACACCCCGACCCAGAATGTCCACTAGGACTCCGAATCGAGCTGTGCTGGCCGACACCTGGAAGGTGACCAAGCCAAAAAGTGATGATATGGAAGAATGCGAATAAATTTAAACCTAAAGGTCTCTAACTATCAGAGTGCGCTGTCAGTGGGTATGGACCCATTTCACACGCGTTGTCAGAGCATAAGTAAAGTACAGTAGTGTGGGTAAAGGTCATACCCTCAGAAGTAGCCACCTGAACTGGGATATGCCACGAGTCCTTGTCGATAAAGAAACTATGCTACAAGAACCTAGAGGGGCGCAAAACAAAAAGCGTGAGTGGGAAAAAACAAAGCTTTTCGAAAACATCTCATTTATCAACATTTATAACCCCTCACTGAAAAACCTGTATACTTTCCCAGAAAATAGCATATAAACATATGTATATCATCATATTCTCAAATCATGGTTCAAAATCAGTATTATGAAAGTAAGCCATGCTATATGCATCAATAACCTGATGAAGATACGCAAATATATCAGGTAGAATAATAAATCAGCCGGAGACCCTGCAGTGGTCCTGTACGGCTAATCATATAACTCAATACCTATGTCTGCACACGAGTCGGAACCATTAAAATGGTCTGTACGACAGGACTTGGTGTAATAATACGCTCTAGTGCTATACTCATCAAAACGGCCGTGCGAATAATCGCAAGTCACCTACGAGTCGGAACCACAAAAGTGGTCTGTACGACAGGACTTACATCTACTTGGATCCAAGGGAGCGTGCGGTGCGGGAGGTGAATATCATCATGAGCACTAACACCGGTGGTGCAGGTTATGAGCTCTCAACACAAATCATATCATCAATAATTCACACAATATAACTCACCTGATACTTACCTGTGCGTCCACCGCACCATTTCATACATATGCATCATATACCAATTCATACATTTCATATCAATTCTATGCATGGCATTTTAAAACATACTTTCATTTAAATTCGATTTCTGGGAAAATCAGTAAGTATGTGTGTGTGTGTGTGTGTGTGTATATATATATACCGAAAACAAAAGCCCACTCACCTGGAGTCCACGTTATACTCCCTAGAACGAGTACCGAAGCGTCCCCAACGATCGGCGCCTAGAACAATTATTAAATCACATCTCAGAATACTTGTCGATAGAACACATAACTCACATAAAACACATCTTCAAGGGCATTCAAGAGTGATTCAAAACTCATTGACCATAAGTCAACCGTCGATCCACAACCCTACATAACTCCATCCGGAAGATCCGCATATCAGATTTCCCATCCGTAACTTCTCATGATTCACATTATGCTTATAGAACAACATACTAAAGTTTCATTATGATCCAACGGTTAGATCTCCCCCAATTTCCAAAACCGAGTGGCGATTAACCTTTTATTTTATGAACTTACAAATCCAATTCAGGAAGATCCATACGTCGGATTCCCTATCCATAAGTTCCTACATTCTTCAAATATTAAGTACTACAACGTATCAAAGTTTGGTGACGATCCGACGGTTGGATCGTCAATTCAAATTTTCACCTAACCACGCAACGTGATGAAATAAGGTTCAATTGATCAACCTATGTCAAACCACTATCAAAAATGACTTCAGAACATCTAACACAGTCTAAAAATAACATTGACGGCCCACTGGCCTTGCGCCGCCGCCTGCGCCGCCGTGGGTGGCGGTCGGCCGCCCCGGCTCGCTGGAAAATCCAACTTTCCCCAAAAATTCTCAAAATTTTCAGAATTGAAGATATCAACGAAAGGAACAACTTTCATACCTGGGACCAAGGCCAATTCGGTCAATAAGAGCTCCAATTTCATCAAAAACCGTAAGAACCCTAGAATTTGGTGTGCTCCAATTCGACCTCCAAAGCAACTCCGACGCCTCAACCATTGCTTGGGCTTTGTTCTAGGCCTCAAGAGAAGTCTAATGGTAGTGGTAATTGGAAGAAATCATTTCAAAATTTGGTAAATCTCGAGCAAGAAGCGTCGCACCCACCGGTGCGATTTTTCCCAATTTCAAGCCCAAATCTCTTGAAATTTGAGGTGTAATAGGAAGAGGGAAGGGCTAGATGATGATTGGGAGTGGTGGCTTGGTCCAATTCGTGGGAAATCCGGTGGAAAACCACCGGAAAGTATGATGAAAACGGGTCAAAGGGTGCGGGTTCTCTCCTTCTTCTTCTCTCTCCTTTCCCACCTTTCTCTCCTCTCTAGTTGGTCAGTCTCTTCTCTCTGCTCTCCTCCAATTGGGCAGCAGCCAGCAGCCATCTTTTTCTTCCATTCCATTTTTCTTCTTTTTCCCCTGATTCCCTTAGCCTTTCTTCTTAGCCACACACATGTGGCATCATAAATTCTATAAAAAAAATCCATAATATTTTCGAATGACAATTTCATCCCTCACTTTAAACTTTAATAACTTTTTCGTTATAGCTCCAAATTCGATTCCGCTTACGCCCACGCGCCTGTAGTGACGAGTACTACAAGAATATGCCAAGAAGCAAGTCTTGCGCGTCATGACAAGCGATCAACACAAATCAAGGCATATGCTTCAAATGGCCTTTTCGAAATTCCACATAATAAAATTATATAAAAATCATAATTTTTCGGGACGGACTGTCACAAAAGTAGTATTGAAGCTAGTGGATTTTTATTTTCTTCATGATTTGATATGTCTTCTGAGTTTTGGCTAGCAACATTTGATTAATTTTGATAATTAAATGCTAAACCACAAAATAATCTTTAAGCTCGTTTCAAAGTGCTTTTATGACTTGTTTAGACATGCTTTTAAAATGAATGAAACTGTTTTTAGCGAAAATATTTTTGGGTTCTAAAAACACTTAAAATGCTTCATGCACGAAACACATAACTGGTGTTATAGGAAACACTTTTAAGTTTTAAGTGATTTTTTGAGGATTCACTTGCATTTTTGTTCAGGATTGGTTCCAAAAATATTTTTAAACGATTTCAGCCATTTTAAAAGCACTTTCAAACGATCTCTTAAAACGATTAAAAGAGTTTTTAGGGAAAATATTTTTGGAATCAATCCTTACTAAAAATGAAAGTGAATCTTGAAATAGCACGTGATCACTTCAAGTGATCGTGTGCCTTTTGAATTAAAAAACATTTCCTCTAAAATCGTTTTTAATCATTTTAAAAGTACTTCTAAACAAACGCTTTTTTATATTTGATTTGTTTTGTGACAAACAATAACTACATTACTATAGGTAAAGTCTACTATGATGATAAAGAAAATTTGAATTTAGTGTAAAACTGCGCACATTGCTTTAACTAACTTGTTATATTTGATTTTTCTTTTTTATATTATCTATCTTTTTATTTTTTTTATATCATATTCTTTTAGAATATTTAAGTTTGTTAATTATAAATTTGATTATTCAAAAGTATCAAATCAGTAACATAGCTTCTTGTGATTAGGAGCATTAAAAAAGTGGATTAAAAAGTCGTTAGTCAAAATTGATGCTTTGCTTGCATCAGAACTCAGAACACTACATAAAAAAGTCTCCCTGGGTCCGGGGACGACTTGGGGAAAGGTAAAAGTCTCCGCCAGCTCCACATACATTCCCAGAACTTTCCCGGAAAACCAGATTCCCGGAAAGTTTCGCAGAACCTGCATCATGCAAACTCCACCAACCACCAAGTCAATCAAGTGAACAACCTTTCAAGCTTCAACAGTCTCACTCAAAGACAGTTTTTTTAATCTTTTGCTTCTCTTTTCTGCTTTCTGCTCGCAATAAAAATCAACCCTTTACTGGTGGACAGACAAAGATTGTGACATACTGAAGTTAGTGGAAGCTGCATGCAGATAATTATAATTTCAAGTTGTTAGATATGGTTTCGATAAGTCGGTAATAACATTGACAAATATTTGAATAACGTGACGTGTTGACATGTTATCGATGCATCATCATAATTTTAATTAGCGGGTTTTGCATCGAAGTTGACATGAAATTTCAGGTCAATTTCTGAGAAATGGGGTTCTGCTTAAAGTGCCACATCTTGCTTCCTTCACTATTAAGAAAGATAAACAAACGCGTACTTATGGAAAATTTTGTAATTTCTGCAGCTTCTAGCAACCTTCATCTCATCTAATAGTACCCTAAACACGCTTTGTTCTTCGTTTAGTTTCTATCCATGTGGACTCGCTCTCTCACCCTCTCCATAAATTTTTCAGTGTATCCAGAATAGGACCCAGGACATCATATATCATAATACAAGTGGAGGTGTGAGAATGTGAGGACAAAGTCCCATGTCGATGAGGGACCAGACCATTGAAGAGTTTATAATAGGTTGGGTTAGTCCCCATATTGCAAATTAATTTTATGTTAAAACCTAACTTTCTTTATAATATCAAAGTAGGTTGGGTCACGTGTAAAGTTCAATGGCTACACGTACACGTGCTTTACATCCCCTGTTTCCCCCCACTTTCTTTGGGAGGGACACTTGAAAAATGAAAAGAAATTTTTTCTGCAGTGTCCCGGCCCTTGTTTCGTGAACACGGAAAAGTCTCTCCTCTCTCTAAATCCGGTCACACACAAACACACAGAACTTTCTCTCACTAAACTTTCTCTTTCCTGGATCTCTTGGAATATACTGTGATTTTTTTAGTACTTTTCAATCAGGACGCGTTTGATTAGTCATCTATCTGAAATTCCAATGCCTGAGAATCCTGAAAATATTTGTTCTTCTCTCTTTTTCCTTATTAAAATGAGACAAAAAAATACCGACAGTCATCGATCAAAACCTAACATAAAAGTCGACGCAACTTTGGTGCTACCTAAAAGTAATAATATCTTAATACAAATCTTGGGTTCTTGTTAGTTTAGAGCTTGAGATAATCGTTGCTTGACTTTCAAGGTTTGGCGTGTTTATGGTTTGTACGAAGAACCTTCCTTGTACCTTCTGTACTCAAAAGGTCAATCCAACATTATTTATTTAAAGGACACAGAAGTAGGTTTATTTCGAAATCTTGTGTGCTTTTCAGATACTAAACTAAATTAAACTAGCTGCTAGCTGCTGTTTTCGGGCGGGTTTTTGATGGTCCCCAAGAGGCATTTTCGCGACGAGGGAAGCGAGGACTTCGAGTTTCCGGTTCCAGAATCCAAAAGGAGGCCTACTTTTAGGAAGTACGTGGTTTAGTTTGAGTGAAAGTTTGGTGCTTTTTGGTTGATTGAATTCGTTTTTTTGACTTTTGGGTTTTGTGATGCTGCTTGTGCAGTGTTGTTAGGGATATGACGAGAGACGCCACGCTGAATGAACCCGAGTGGGAACGCTTCTTACGGAGAATTGTAAGTTCAAATCTCCGTTCTTGTCTACACGAATGAATCTGAGCTAAAACTTGAGGCTTAAGAAAGCATTCCGTCGTAGTTTTTGTGTATAATTCTGCAGTAACATAGAAGTTTAAGGTTTGATTTTGCTTTGTTTCCTCGATTTTAATGACTTGGATTAAGAAGACGGGTTGAGTAGCTGCTAACATGAAAACTAGGATTGACTGTTAGGTTTGGTTTCATTAGCCCTCTTGTAATAGAAAACAAGAACACATGTTTGACTGTTTAAACGCTGTTTTTTAACATTTAGAACTTGAATTTGTTCGAAATCTTTTCCTGGTGAGGTCTCTTGAGTTCATTGTTCATGTATCTTTGTCGCGTGTAGGTGCGAGAGGAGGTGGAGCGCGGTATTCTTCCCTTCCTCATGTCATCTCCAAGGTTATCTTTTAGATCAAATGTTTGTCTTCTATAAAATAACGAAGGTCTTATAATTTTTTCTTGGTCACAAAGCTTCCAATTGCTGATATAATCTACATGATAAACACGCAGCGTATCCAGGCCGTCGCTGGAAAGTGGGAGTACTTCTGGAGGAAGTGGCTTGCAGTTGCGTTTTATCAACAAGCTGGCAAGTACCATATTCACAGGCAGTAGGGTGGAAGCAGAGAATGGCGAGCCTCTTCAAATTGAACTGGTCGATGCCAGTACTGGTGCTATAGTCCGTTCCGGTCCCCTATCTTTGCTAAAGATTGAACTTCTTGTCGTGAATGGTGAGTTCGGTTCTGATGATCAAGAGGATTGGACCGAACGAGAATTCAACAACTACATTGTTCGCGCAAGGGATGGCAAGAGGCCATTAGTGACGGGTGAGATACATGTTACACTAAGAGAGGGAGTTGGTTTTGTTGGTGATGTTGCGTTTACTGACAACTCGAGCTGGATAAGAAGCCGAAAGTTCAGACTAGCAGCTCGAGCTGTGGCCAAATCTTCGAGTGAAGTACGAATTAGGGAAGCTAGAAGTGAACCGTTTGTGGTTAAAGATCACCGTGGAGAATGTAAGTTCACGAAAACTTAACTCACTACTCTTTGATCTTTACTAAAATATAGACAATTTTGGCATTGAACTAAATGAAACTGACATAGAAAATGTTGATTCAGTGTATAAGAAGCACTACCCTCCAAACCTAAAAGACGAAATATGGCGCCTGGAAAAGATAGCAAAAGACGGAGCCTTCCATAAGAGACTCTGCGAGAATGGAATCAGCACAGTGGAGGACTTGCTGCAGTTGTACATGAGAGATGCATCCTCGCTACGAAATGTAAGAGAATCATTTGTTCTACTGCGCAGTGTGCCTACTGTAGTTTATGCCCGTCGTTTAATCTATATCTATCTAATTTTCTGCTTCGAAAATGTAGGCTTTCGGTGTGATCTCGAACAGGATATGGGAAACAATCATAGAGCATGCTATGGCCTGTAAGTTGGATGATCGTAAGTGCTATGCCTACCATAGAGCTGAGCCGGATGTAAGTCTCATGTTCAATTCCATCCACAGGCTTGAAGGGGCAATAATCAATGGCCAGTTCTGTCCTCTGGATGAACTCGACGCGCCTCAGAAGGTACGCGTACTATGCATTTTCGAACTCCTTTGCATTTTCTAATCTCCCACGCGTATTCTTGATCTGCCTTCATTTTTCGGTTGCTATAACTTGGTTCCGAAGACAAAGAACTGTTGCATGATTGATGGAGCAAACTTTAAAATATTCCTTGGGGGTAAAGAAACCGATGAGCTCCCTGGTTATGTTTGCAGGTGCTGGTGGAAACTCTGAAGCAGCATGCTTATCAAAATGTAAGAGATTTGGTCCCTGTCGATGCTTTGACTATATTTGGCCTTTCGAGGCCCTTGCCATGTCCACAAGCTGAGCAATTCACCATTCCAAACCCTGATCTGCAACAAATTCAATTTCAGTTCACACATCAAGGTAAATGTTACTTTGTGTATAAGGTATAATATGCTGACGAATGTAAAGTCCCACATCGGAAACCTGATTAAATAAAATGCAACTTAGGGATAGTATCGTCGTTGATTAGTAGTATCTGTTGGTCCGTCTCTCTAAAATCTTAACATTATTGCATGTTCTGCGTTACGTATGCTTTTCCAAGTAACTAAAAACCAAGTAATTTTTCACAGATGAACTCCCAATACAACTAGGTTTCAACCATGGATCAGCTTCAACCTCATGTGCCTACCAAGCAGAAGGCAGCAGCAATCAGTTAATGGTTTCTCTAGCACAAAGCCAACCATTGCAACTCCGAAGCAACAGCTTTTCGATGGAGGACTTTAACTCCGTCATCTACAATGGAGAAAGCAGTTGGCCGCCTCTCGGTGGTTTCCAAGCGCCAATTCTCCCAACCGGTCATTTAGGGACAGAAAACCTTTTCCAGGTCCAAGCATCAACTTGGTCTCCTGCAAACCCAATATGGGGACAAACAGGCGGCTTCTGCTTCACTTCAGGTAGCGAAGCAGAAGCCGGACATCTCCCTCTTCCCGCTTTTGTACATAAAGCAGGGACTAGACGGAAACCCAAGGCATGCTGGTGCAAGCTTCGTGCCGCCATGAAATGGTGGGTTTCGGTTAGGAGGCATGTGATTGCTAGAAGAATGGCAAGGCCTCCTATGTATCTGAACTACTAGAAGAAATGTAGTTTCATCTTCTCTGTTTTAGTTTGTTAATTACTATTTACTAGCTGTAGAAAGCAAGCAATTACCTAGAGGTAAAAGGGGTAAAAATCTCTCCTAGTCCTAGATGTGCTAAGCTTAGTAGTTCGTAGGTTTTACTTTCCTGAAGGTAATTGATCATATTGTACATAGTGTCAAACTGATCTATGTAAAATTTGGTTTTTGAAAGGAAATACAGAATAAAAATGACTGCTTTATGTATTTTACTTAGCTGTTACTTTTACTGCAAGAAACTATGTAGATTTTTGTGATCATCGTAAACCTATTTGACCATTACGTAATGGGTACTAGTACGTTAAAGGAAGCGGGATTATACTAATTTAAGATGCTAACTAAATAAGTGCGGAAGTGAAATGCAAAAGATGGACGTTAATCAATCAGACTGATGATGACACGTGAAGTGCAATAGCTTGTTAAGCAATAAGTATAATGATTTCAGATGCTAATGTAAGTAGATACGCAAGCGAGATGCAAAAGCAAACGTACAATACGTTGATCAAATTAACGACCGACACGTGCCATGCAGTAATATGTTACGGAATTAAGTTGATCAAACTAATGATACTTTTGCTCGTTACGCATTTTTATTAGCAATATTTTTTTTGTCCAGCGTCGTAGAAAACGCTTTTGATTATCTGAAAGTAAATGTAGGGCCAATTCCATCTTCAAATAGGCATAAGAATCCCACAACAATTGAGAACCCGACATACCTGGACCTCCAGACAAAGCCCAATGGCAGAGATCTGTAATTCAAGTTAACTTCAGGCCCTTTTCTGAATATTACGAAGAAAATATCTAGCCGCCCGGCTGATGTAGTCAGTTTTCGTACACACGAAATGAAATTCTCGAACCTTCCCCCTCCGTACCGTAACCAAGATATTTTCTCCGCCTCTAAACAAACGTTACCACCCAAAAGAAAAATCCCAGAGAAACCCACAGAGCATCCCAATTTTCTTCTTCTTCTCTCCGAGAAGCTTTTCAGTTCTTGGAGCTCTTCGGCTTTGAATTTTGAAGGCTCTGTTTTGATTTTTTGATTTTTTGATTTGTTGGGTGGGTTGAGGGTTTTTGTGGGTGTGTGGAGTGATGGACAGAGAAGGAGGATCCAACGGCGGATCTTCCTACTACGCCGTCCTCGGGATCCGCAGGGACGCCTCCTTCTCTGATATCCGCACAGCTTACCGCAAGCTCGCTCTGGTAATTCCCCTTCACCAAACGCCGCCGTTTTTATTCTCTTTCATCTTCTGGGTCCTCCGTTTTCTGCAAATCAAAACTAACAACAGCTTAATTTCGGAAATTTTCTTGGGTATAATTTTGATCTTGTGAATTTTATTTTATTTTTCATTTTATTTGAAGAAATGGCATCCGGATAGGGTGCGAAGTCAAACGGCGGGGGGAGAAGCCAAGCGGCGGTTTCAGCAAATCCAAGAGGCTTACTCCGGTAACGTTATGAATTTACGTTCATACGACGTCGTTTGTTAAAAAGCCTAGTAGCCTTGAATTTCTCGCGCTAACGACGCCGTTTTAGTTGTCCGCAGTTCTCTCGGATCAGGCGAAGCGGTCGATGTACGACGCCGGGTTCTACGACCCCCTTGAAGAAGAAGACCAGGTGCGTTAAAAAATTATTCACCGTACACAATGCACGGTAAAAAAAAAAAAACAAAAAACAGTAAAAAAAACAAAATTACGTCCCTGAATTTTTGTACTTTTGTCGGCAGGAATTTTGCAATTTCATGGGTGAAATGCTGTCCATGATGAACAACGTGAAAGACGAGGTAAGGAGAATGTGGTAATTTTGTCATTTAACTTTCCTTAAACGCGATTAATGTTTTTCGGGGGGATCTAATTACAATTTTGATTATTCAGGGGGACAGTTTGGAAGATCTCAAGAGGACGTTCAACGACATGGTCGGCGGAGATGGAATGATGGGATTCGACTTCGGCGACATGGATCCGACGCCGAACAAGAAGCCACGTGTAGGCAAGCGCAGCACGTCTCGCTGCTAGCGCGATGTAGCGGATCGTTGTGAAGGAAATGTTGTTTATTTAAAACCGCCCACCTAATTTGTATTTTATTTTAATTTTCGTTTTTAATTTGGACTGGATTGAGCTTTTATTTAATCCTTAATTCCCGGATTAAGAAATGACTGGAGGTGAAGGGGGTTTAAATCCAGTTTGTGGGTGGTGACTCGTGTTTGTTGGTGGTTTTAGTAATTAAATAATTCTCCTTTATTCCTTCTGATGATTGACATTGACGTCTTCCGTTTTCTGGTTTCTTCTCTCGTACATTAATTAAATTGGCCTTTTAGATGTGTTACAATTGTAAGACGCCAGTCGGTGTCGCTAGGTCCTGTTTAGATACGAAAAGGATTTTCGTCGGATTCTTTTCTTGGAGATCCGGAGATTTAGAAATTATGTTCATTCATCGTACATCGTACAGATTTCGTTAGGTACTGTTTATTTTTAATTTTTAATTTTAACTTTTAAATTATTTTTAACTGCACGATGTACGATTAATGAACATGAGAAATGATCCGGCAAAGATCATTTTCCGTTTAGGTGCTAGTTAGTTTAGGTGCTAGTCAGTTGTCATTTTGATTAATTTTAGACGTTTGAGAATTAATAAATTGGTCTAGACGTGCACGTCTAGGCATTCTACTTAAGTCGCAGCTCTCATAGAAAATATATAATTTTTATTCTATATTTTTTTAATAAATTGTAATAGACTTATTGAATATTTATATGATCACTCTTTTTCTGTAACATCCCACATCGCTCAGGGGAGTGATCCTTAAATGTATATTCTCATCCCTACCTAGCACGAGGCATTTTGAGAGCTCACTGGCTTCGGGTTCCGTAGGAACTCCGAAGTTAAGAGAGAAGGGGGTTGGAGCACTCCCATGATGGGTGATCCATTGGGAAGTTGCTTGTGAGTTCCCAGAAACAAAACCGTGAGGGAATAGTAAGCCTAAAGCGGACAATATCATGCTACGGTGGTGGAGCGGGCCCGGAAAGTGATCCGCCCCGGACCGGGATGTAACATGTTCCATATGTTTTAAATATGTTTTAATTCTTTATAATTATGTGTCATTCTATTGTAATTTATGTATTTCAATACAATTATTTATTTTTTGTGTATAAGTATGCATTTATATGACATATAATTAATTTAATTAAAAATTTAAAATAAAAAAACTCCCTAGTCCTCACCTAGATGCTCAAGCTAGGCCTATACCCATCGCCCGACTAGCGTCTAGTGCCTTTTTTGAACCTTGTTTCTTGTTCGTTAAGGAGGTAATCCAGAAAAAAGAATGACGAGAAACTCTTGTGCCCAACACTCTGAACCCATGGTTGTACAACCACACACAATAGTCGTACACACAATGCACCCGCCTATCACCATACGCATAGCACACAATTGATCGACCACACGCAGAAGGCGCTCCACTCCCACATTCGCCTCTATGGCCTACTATGTTTTGATTGGAACTCTATACAAGTGTTTGGGCACAAGACTATTTCCAAAATTCAATGAAACAAGTTGTGGTGACTAGGTACCTATATGCATTCCCTATATTTTTGGGTTCGAAACTCCCTGCTTTTAAATACAAAAAGATAAAAAGATGAAGTGACGAAGGAGGTATTCGAACACGGTTGGAACTACAGAGATAAAAAGCGCAAGAACACTTACACTAAGAACTTAATTTGGTCAATTGATATGTATATACTTCACATACAAATAAAATAAAATCGTAAATTGAGGGCACTTTCGAACTAGGGGCCTATAGATGGCACCACAAAGACAAATTATCTGCGAGATGTTGGTCCAAAAATTGTGTAAAAGTATTTATTAGGCCCATAATTTACCTAAAGCATTGTGGATCAATCATGGTTTACTCGATTTGATTTGGGCTTGTTTAAAGGCCTTTTTTCCTGGGCATATTGGCGGGACCGATAAACTTTTGTTTAGAGAAGCCCATTACGTCTATTTATTTTCCTTGTAAGTGGTTTTTTATTGTTTTTAAAATATTAAATTCTTTTTTCATATAAAACAATTCTAACCTTATAAGAAATTTCAAAGAAAGTCAGCCACCTCGTTCGTTCTCATATTCATTTTGGTTTTCTAAAATTACCCCAACAATTTAATTCTTTTCTGCTTAGTTTGGATTACATTTCGCTGTCACGAGGATTTAGCGTCCGCTTACATGTTTGCCCCTCCAAAAATAATTGTATTACTACTATTGTTTTACTCATATTTCTCACTGAAAGTTAAGATTACACCATAAAGTTAAAGAAAAACTAATGAAAATGATTTGAAAACTTTGAGTTGTAACGATAAGGACAAAATAAAGGATAAAGTGAATAATATCATGATTGACTTTTTAATATAAAAATATGATTTTTCGTTAAAATAAACAATACCAGAAGTTTTTCGTTAAAGTTTCTTAAAATTAATTGACAATAATCGGCCAGTAGACGATATCAAGACATTTTGTGGGTTGCGTCAAACAAATAGAACTATCAGCGAACCGGTTTGGGGCCGGTTTTGATGGGTAAAAACCGTTTTCCTTCATCGAACAATCGAACCAGGACCAAGGAAAGCGACAGTTTTTCTCCCTCATCTTCAAATTCAAACCAAGTGGCAATCTCCGTAATTACCTGCCGATCCGAGCCTAAAAGCCCAACACCCTCCTACTCCTCCGCTTACGCTATAAAAATCATCTCCATCTGGACGTTCCAATCTCTCTCTCACTTGAAAAATATAGGAAATAAACACAAACACAAACCCCACTCCCAAACTCCCAAACTCCCCAACTCTCTCTCTCTTCTTTCTCTCTCCTCTGCTCGCTAAAACCCTTTCGTTCTCTCTCTTCTAGGGTTTCGGATTCTTAATTTGGATTGAAACGATGTCGTTGAGGCCGAACGCGAGGGCGGAGGTCCGCCGGAACAGGTACAAGGTGGCAGTGGACGCGGAGGAGGGGCGGCGGCGGAGGGAGGACAATATGGTGGAGATCAGGAAGAACCGTAGAGAAGAGAGCCTCCAGAAGAAGCGCCGCGAGGGGCTTCAACCCCAGCAATTGCCCTCCGGTCTTCACTCCGCCGGTCTGGATAAGAAGGTAAAACCTAATGTTTGATTTTGGGGTGATTTGGGGGTTTGATTCAATTGATATGTAGGGTTTGTTAAATTGGGATTTTACTGATTAAGATGAATGTGTGCGTTTGGTGACTATCATTGGATTAGGATTGGATTGATTAATTGGTTACTGTGCTTATCAATTACATTCAATTTTAATTCCGTTGTTCAGCTGAAATGGAAGCTACTTTTAGTGCATACGATCGACGTAGGAGTTGTGGGGAAATAGTTTTAATCCTTTGAGCGGTTGTTAGATGCATGCTGAATACCCACTCTACTTAGTTATTTTATTCATTTGGGGATGTGAGTGTTTTCTATTTAGTAGACTTTAGCATCACTGTTGTTTTGTTGCTGTTTTGTCAAGTCCTGCCTTAGTTTGAAATGAAGGAAAATCGATGCATATATATTTTTTCCTGTAAAACATGTTAATTATGCTTTAACTTTTGGTAGTTCTGACATCGTGTTGGAGATAATATTAATAGTGGTTGAATATTTCTTGATACAGCTAGAGCATCTACCATCCATGGTTGCTGGTGTTTGGGGTGATGAGGGCGCTATGCAGCTTGAGGCAACAACCCAGTTTAGGAAGTTGCTTTCAATTGGTGAGTAGAAGTTTGGGGCTGTACAATTTTTTACCCTTCATACAGCAGACTGTACTTGCCTATTGATTTTTTTTCCTACATGCTAGAACGTAGCCCTCCGATTGAGGAAGTCATACAAGCGGGTGTTGTTCCTCGCTTTGTTGAGTTTCTAATGAGGGAGGATTTTCCACAACTTCAGGTATGATACTTTCTTTTTTAATGTTTAGTTATTGATTATGTTCTTATTTATGTCTGCTAAAAAATGTTGCATACAATTTCCTGCAGTTTGAGGCTGCTTGGGCTCTTACAAATATTGCTTCTGGGACATCTGATAATACAAAGGTGGTAATTGGTCAGGGAGCTGTTCCGATATTTGTGAAACTGCTTAGTTCTCCGAGTGATGATGTTCGTGAGCAGGTAAACATTGGGAAGATCAGTTGAGGTTTTGCTCCAAATTGTTAGGTTTATTTTGTTGCTCTTGTCTAGTTTATATCTACCGTAGTGTTGACTGTCATTGATTCCCTCCCCTTGTCATCTTTAACTTGCAGGCTGTTTGGGCATTGGGTAATGTTGCTGGTGATTCCCCTAGTTGCCGTGATCTTGTACTTGGTAATGGGGCTTTGCTTCCATTGCTTTCACAGCTTAATGAGAAGGCAAAGCTCTCTATGCTGAGAAACGCAACTTGGACACTGTCAAATTTTTGCAGGGGCAAACCACAGCCTCCATTTGATCGGGTTAGGGTTTTAAAGATATGTTTAACTTGAAAGATTCTGAACCTAGTCACTTAGGTGTTATATGGCTTTGGTAGTACAGTCTGTTGTGATATTTTGGCAAGAATGTCAGGTCAATTCAGGTTGCGTCCGTACTAAGAATGGTAGTTTGATATATTTTTTAAAATTTTTGTTGCAGGTTAAGCCTGCCCTTCCTGCTCTTGCGCGTTTGATTCATTCAAACGATGAAGAAGTCTTGACTGATGCTTGTTGGGCTCTTTCGTACCTTTCTGATGGTACAAATGACAAAATCCAAGCCGTTATTGAATCTGGAGTGTGCCCCCGGCTTGTTGAGCTTTTAATGTGAGTGCTTACAGTACTCTGTTTGTAATTGTATTTCATCCCTTATTGTTATGTTCTGTAAATTCTGACTTTTCTAAGCATTGTTCCAGGCATCCATCTCCATCAGTTCTCATTCCTGCTCTCCGCACAGTTGGAAATATTGTTACTGGAGATGATATGCAAACTCAGGTATTGTTTGCTCTTTGGCATTTTGGTTGTCTTGTTTTCCCATATGTTTCTAGATGATATGTGACCCAGTATATTAATCCTTCTCTATGGTTGCCCCTATAGAGAATGACGAAATAATACAATTTTAAGTTTAATGGAATAAAGGACAGGTTTTCCCTTTGCCATTGTAACATTTCTGTTTCTGCATTTGGAATTAATGAGCTTTTGTTTCTTCCTAGGTTATCATCCAACATCAAGCTCTTCCTTGTCTGCTAAATCTTTTGACTAACAATTACAAAAAGAGCATCAAGAAGGAAGCTTGCTGGACTATTTCAAATATCACAGCCGGAAACAAGGAACAGATCCGGGTAATGCAAAGATATTCTCATTTCTTTGAATATTTACATTCGTGAAATCATGAAATGTAGAACTTGATTTAGAGTTTCTGTCAACTCTGGCATCTGAGGTACTGATGTACTAATTACTTGGTGGGTTTAACAGGCTGTAGTTGAGGCTAATATAATCGGCCCTCTTGTTAATCTGCTTCAAAATGCTGAGTTTGATATAAAGAAAGAGGCTGCATGGGCAATCTCAAATGCTACATCTGGGGGCTCTCATGAGCAGATAAAGTACAAAGAAAATCTTGTTAGCTTTATTACTACCGATAAAGTATGAAGCTTTGTTCTGTACTGATTTAATTTGTCTATTGGGTGACAGGTTTCTAGTTAGTCAAGGGTGTATCAAGCCGCTGTGTGATCTTCTTGTTTGCCCAGATCCTAGAATTGTTACAGTTTGTTTAGAAGGCCTGGAGAACATTTTGAAGGTTGGTGAAGCCGAGAAGAACTTGGGTACTACTGGAGGTGTGAATCACTATGCTCAGGCAATTGAAGATGCTGATGGTTTGGAGAAAATTGAGTCTCTGCAGAGTCATGACAATACAGAGATTTATGAGAAGGCAGTAAAGATGCTCGAGACATATTGGTTGGAGGACGACGATGAAACAATGCCACCAGGTGATGCAGCTCCAACTGCGTTCAACTTTGGAGGGAATGACGTTCCAACTGTCCCATCTGGTGGATTCAACTTCGGCTAGAGGTGATGCACCTTTCACAAATTTGCATAATTTCATGTTTTGGAATGTGGACGGTGTTGTTGATGTTTCAAATTGTAATATTGTATCAATTGCAGAAACATTCCTGAGCAAGGCAATAATCCAGTCAGGTCAGGTCAGGTCAGGTCAGGTCAAGCGTCATGTTATGTTCGAGTCCTGTTGTAGGGTTGAATGTTGTCGGGGGTGGCTGGCTCAGGTGTTTGAACCAGCTGGTTTAAATCGGTTCAGGCTTCCATGGGCTTTGATCATAGGGACATCACCAACACAGATTAAAGGAAAGAACCGGAGTTATTTTTTTTGGAGTTGTTATTCCGGTGGTCAGGTCAATTATCCCAGGAAGCAAGATTTTGAGTTGTTTTCTCGTCTTTCCATTTGTTTTAGGTGTCATATATTGGTGTCATATGTCTACTACACTTGATCACAGGTGGTTTTGGAACTCCCAAACTTTGTTTTCATGGTCGACGGTCGAAGGATTTCTGTTCTTGCTTATGGTTCTGTCTGTTGTTGAATCTTCGTCTTCCCGTTTTCGGGTTCCAGATTTGTTGTTGGGTCGGAGTCAAAATATATTGCCAGATGGTATACCTTTTTATTGGTTATATATTAAAAGTTGTCTAAAGATTTTAATATGATCGAGAAAAACATTTGGACTGAATACGTTAATCCTACTTGTTATGTTAATGCTGAAGGGTTAACGTAAGGAGTTTTGTATATTAAAATTCCAAATAAATTTAATAACCCTATTAATTTGGTAGGAATGAAGTAAAAATGAAATGTGGATGTTAACCAGATGATAGGGGTTGCAGATGGTGTTTTATCGCACTGGTAGAAAGTAATTATGCATATGGACTTTGATGCGGGTTCGATCACCCTCTCTCTAACTGCTATCAAATTTTTATGGTGGGTCTGGGCCGTCTGGCGAATGGACATAAACAAGTTATGCCTTGGAATTAAAGACGATTTCGAATCCGCTTTGTACACAAACAAGGATGCTATAAGTAATGTAATTATGAAAACGTCGGTCGCCTGCTTAACACATTCAAGTTGAACATGAAGTGGTGTTTCCACTGGCGGACGAGTGAGTCACGTGTAAGGACCTGCCCTTGAAAGCTGAAGGAGAACAACAGCTGAGGAGCAGGAGGAGGGATCCGCCCCTCTTGAAACTGCCTATAAGCCAATTGCCAAGCCACATTCGAACGTCAACTCTCAGAAGTGTTCCACTGTCTAGAACAACACGCAGGCTGTGGCCGCATGCATCCTCAAGCACCACCACCAAGGCACCAAATGGTTACGTGGCTGTTTCCATTGAACCCCACTGACTTTAGAAACTTTCATGTTTAGGTAACCAGAGAATCTGCACATACCAAAAGAATGTTAGGAACCATCAGATTCTAGTTTCCCCATACAAAACACATTCTTTTGGGTTTTCAAAATGGAACTGGATCCTCTCCTGAGCTCAGGATGGGAATCCTCATGAGCAGCCCATCCGGGCCATTCAAACTTGATCCAACGGCTATAATTATTATAACTTTTAGAGGGGCCTCCTGTTTGGAGTCGTTGGATCAAATTTCAACGACCCGGATGGGCTGCTCAGGAGGATCCCCGTCCTGAGCTCAGGAGAGGATCCAGTTCCTTTCAAAACCACAAAAAACCAAGTAACCAAAGCATGAAATGAGATTCACCCTGGATCTCTGTGTCAGGAGTTTACGGATCGAGAGATCCAGACCGTTCAAGATAGAGAGAGAGAGAGAGAGAGAGAGAGAGAGATTTGGGCGGTTCAAGGTTTTGAGATTTTGTGAAATGGGTCAGTGAAATGAGTCAACGGGAGCTATAGGATTAAAATTGAGTAATCGAGAGATCCGGAGTGAATCTCAAACATGCGTTCATCCAAAAATAAAATCACTCCCCCAAGTACCAAAATCACGAGAAAGCTATTTACGCTCTGGCACGCTACCGTGACATTTTCACAACAACATATTATTATGTTTTTATAACTGTTTAAATTCATGACAGTACGTTATTTGTTTTAAGATGTCACGGTGATGTAATTACTGTAACAGTGTGTAGGTAAGTGTATTGCAAACCCATACACAAACTCATTCACACATCACAAGCAGCAGCGAGTATAGGTTTTTCTACAGTCGCTGCGAGTGGCGGAACAAGGCGCATTCTTTAACTGCCACGTGACTGTCCCTGCGCCTGAAATTTGGCTACCGTACGCAGTGCCACCAGAAAGCAACAGAAAATAAAAGGGAATGATACGAGAGGATCACAGTAGGGGATATTTTCGACATTTCCTCGATGAGCCCTAGGCCTAGGGTTTTTTTTTTTTTTTTTTTAATATATCAATATTTTTATATTAAGAGAAAGGGAGTTCGGTTAAGCCACATAATGGACAATTTTAATTTGGTATCGAATTCGTCTTCTATGAGATTCAAATCTAAAATTTCTCACTCCTAAATAAAAATAAATACCACTAGACTGTAGTACTTTACGGCAAACCCAGCGTTTTTGTATCACGATCATATCCACCTGACCCTTCCCCCTGACCACCACTGTGTCTCTGTCACTCTCTCTCTCGCTCATGCATGGCGCTCACTCCTCTGGTTTTTGATCTGTGTTTTTCTTTGAATCCATGTCTTTCTCTCTCTCCCTCTCTCTCTCTCTCCCCCTCTACTTTCTAAACCATGATCATTAGGCTTCCCTAAAACCCCATTTACCCAAATCTCTCACTCTTTCTTCCTATCTTCTTTTGAGATTTTCAGGGTTTGTTGTGGATAAAATGAATCTGAGAAGAAAGGTAGTTGATTTAGTTTCTACATCTGCTTCTGATTTCTGGGTTTTCCTTCATTTTTCAGGTTTCATTAACATTTGTTGACATTTTTGGACTCGAAAACAGGTAATTCAGGATATGAACGTGAAGAATGTGAAGAACAAGAAGTGCTGCACTAGCTGCAAAGCCACTGAGACGCCCTTGTGGAGAAGTGGCCCGGCTGGGCCCAAGGTCAGACCCGACCCAACCACCCACCCTACCACTTGTCCATAATAATATGCTTGTTTTCTAGTCAATTCATTCCTCCTGCAGCATTTTTTGTTTTGTTTTGATTTTTGGGACTCCCCTTAACTTTTTGGATCTTTCTTTTTAGCATGTTATGCATGAGTGCTTTTCAGCTCAATGAGCAAAAACCCAGGTGATTTATGCTGTATTTTGGGAATTGGGTCTGATTTTGTTTGCTGGGTCCTCCTGATTCTTCAGATGCTGTTAATTTTCTTAAAAAATGCTTCTTTTCAATTGGTTTTTTTTTATTTGTTTGTCAATTTCAATTGGGTTTTTTGAGATTGATATTTTGGGTCCCAACTTTTGGTTGTATTTTATGATTCTGTAGCTGTCTTTTTCCTGTTTGCTGCACCCATTTGATGATTTCACTACTTTTTCTGTTATCAAACTGTTACTTGTTTTGCTCTCTTTTTTCTCAAAAAAAAAAAACCCCATTTGATTCTTCTTCTCCTTTTTTTTCAAAAAAAAAAAAAAAAAAAAACCCATTTGGCTCTGTTCATAGTTCTTAATTTTGATGCATCTGCAGCTGTGAATTACTAAAAATATATGGCCATTTATTTCCCTTTTCTTACAAAGCAAAACCCATCTGTGTAGTTTAATGATTTTTGTGTGGTTTTTTTTCAGTCACTGTGCAATGCTTGTGGGATCAGATACAGGAAGAAAATTCCTACTGTGAGTCTGTGCAAGGGACCAAAGAGGTGGAAGAAAGAACAAACATATGGCAGCAGCAGCACCAGTACTATCACCACCCCAGCCACCACAAACACTGCTGCTTCTGCCACCACCACCAGAAAAGCCAAAAGTAGTGGCAGTGGTGGTAGCACAGACTTGAGTGAGTCACTGCAGGTGAAGTTAGTGGCTTTTGGGAAGGATGTGTTCCTGCAAGGCACACCACCAGTGCAGAAGAAAAGGAGGTACCAAAAGAGGAGGAGGGAGATGGGAGAGGTGGAGCAAGCAGCTGTGTGCTTGCTGGCCATGTCATCTCACTCTGTTTTTGGTTAATGGGGAACAAGAAGTTGTGGAGTATAATATTATAGTAAAGAATGAAGTCCCCCAAGAGTCAAAATATAGTTTTGGATGGTCTTTTTTTGGTAGTTAGTTGTACTAATTAAGATTAGGGGGGATTATTATACCCTTGCTAATGCTAATTAGGGGAAGTAAAGAATAGGAAGGAACATGGGAAGGTCTAAGAAATAGAGGGTGGTGATGGTTTCTTAGGGAATTAAGACAATCCTGTATTTTGGTGCAATCTCTGATTGTGTTGTACATATTAATGGAAGTATGAGTAATTAACTATTTACCTTTTGTCTATTTGCCATTTTCTGGATGTTTGTTCTACCAAACTACACTCACATGTTTGGATTTTTGGACCAAAAAGTGATATTCACACATTCGTTTTTACATTTCACAACCATTTGTTAATTTTTTATCATTGATCTTCTTCAATTCAGTTGATTAGACAATAAATATTGAGAGGTGTGTGTGAGGAGTAAAAATAGATGTGTATTAAGACCATTACAATATGCATGCAAGAAAAGTGTTTCAAAGTTGGCTATAAAGAGTAATGTCTATCAATCATGTGTAATTGGCTTAGAAGAAAGGAATAAGTTGGAGGGAATCGAACTCTAAACTTATCATATAGTCTTGTCTTGAGATACCGCACCGGTTAACCTCAAGAGTTTTAATCCAATGTGTTGTCTGTGCTTCAAAAATAAATTAGTTGGAATAGACCCTTTAAGCTACGTTTGGTGCCTACGATTAGACTGCACTGAATATTTCACTAGAATGAAAGTATATTGGAGGAATACATGGAAGGCAACCTCTCAATTTTTATAGGTTGAAGGTAAAAAATGAAATAGTCATGAAGAAAACTTATCCCTTTCGACTGAACATTCATCTTAAATTCTGTGACAATAATGTAAGCCTGAATATTAGCCCTTAGTTAACCTACACTGCATTCATTACAGAAGTACCCCGTCTCATTTGAAATTACCTCCAAAAGTGACATATTGGGCATATCAAAAGGACTGCAGATGCCCACAGTTTAAGGGCTGCCTGTAAATAGAACGGTCATGATGCCCAGCCAGCCCCTACCACCCCTACGGTCCCCTCCTGCTTGGCCCAAATATTCAAGTCTGTGAGATTTGATATATGGGCAGCAGGGCAGGTGCCTTTCCTGCCTTACAAAGCTGCCCAAAGATGTAGATACCAATTCTAGCTTAAGTCCTCGCAATTTGTCATCTTCTTGACAGCTTTGCCCCTCAATATATGGAGAAAAGTTATCAAATTTCAAAAGGAAAAATAATAGAAAATGCTTGAAAACTTTAAATTTTAATCGAAATGACAAAAATGTGTTGTAAGTGAATAGTATTAGAAGTGATTTTTTAGAGTAAAAATGTCATTTTCATTAAAAGTGAACAGTACTAAGAGTGTTTCGTTAAAACTCTCAATTTCAACCGGGGTTATTGTAAATTGCATGGCCAAATTGGCATTACCTCACTTGTACCTCACTTGTATGTGCACCACATTTGGGTACATCTCGCTTGCTTGCTTTACAATTGGCTTTTTGACAAAATGGTTTTTGCTTGGTATAACTCTTCATTTTGATTTCAGAAATTTGAAATCGATAAAAGTGGTTCTTAAGTTTGTCTATTGTCAATTATTTTGGTATTTCTATGTAAAATCTTTGTTAAATAAGGACTAAAATGACAAAAATATTCTCAATTAATGAACAATGGTACAAAATGATTTGACAAAAATTCAGAGTATTTTTGTCATTTTCTCCTTATTTGACGGAAATTTGTCAAGGACGGACCAAAGTGATTGATGGTGGACAACTCAAGGATCAGTTCTATCGATTTTAAATCTCAAGAGCCAAAGTGAGGAGTTATGATAATCTTAGCGACTATTTAGCTAAAAAGTCCTTTACAATTTCAATCACAAGCAAAAGAATAGAGAAACTTTTATTATGTTGGTAACACAGTTAAGTATATAAAGTGTTTTATAGTAAAAATTGTTTGATTTTTTTTTTTTTTAAATATTGAACCACTTATATTGAGACATTTAGTATAACGGATCGTATTCATAAAACACAGAAAAATCTCTCCAAAGAATGATGGCATATAATGTAGTCCTTGTGTACTAAAATGTGACTGTTGAGAGGAAGGTGCCTTCGGAGAGATGAATGATTGGCATGTTAATTGCTTAGGTTATATGTCGGACCGTCGGTGCGGTACTTTTTTTTTCTTTTGCCCAAAGCTTTTTTCTATAGCAACTTTAACGAAAAGTTCTTAGTACCGTTCTTTGTAACGAAAAATCATATTTTTACATTAAAAAGTTAATCCTGGTACTATTCACTTCATCATTTATTTTGTCATTATCGTTAAAACTCAAAGTTTTCAAATTCCTTTCATTAGTTTTCCTTTTTTCTATCTAGTTCTCTTTGAGCAAGGTTTTAACGAGGCTACTGTAACCTCGAACATTGTAATTCTTTTCCAATACTAGTTATGTCATCTCCGCTATCTTAGGCGTTCAGATATGACGGCCCAACTACCTTATGTTCTCGACAATTGACCGCCTGGGTTATCGAACTTGACGACTACGCCGGCCTGTGAATCGAGATCTTACGGTTGCGCCGCTGTTGGCAACGAGCTTCGTCAATCGCTCAGTCGTAGGCATTTCATATATGGTGGCATCGCCAAGTCGAGCTTCATATTTGTTTTAGCACTAAGTTTGCAGATAGTGTGTGGCTGAATAAGCTAACTAGTGGGTCCCTTCCCGGCGTAGGTAGTTTGGTGTATCGCCTAGTGCCTAGTGAGTATTGTAGTCATGTTACAACGATGGCTGAATGTGGTTTTTGCCTTGAGTAACTATTTATGTGATCTCGTCTACCAACGAAGATTTTATGTGGTCTTGCTTCTATGCAATAACTATAGTTGCCTCTTTATTCGGCAATGACATGTTGTAGTCACCTATATACATATCCGTCCATCTATTGTTTTGTGACAGAAGGTATGGATGAATTTGTAGTTTTAGTACATGTAGTAGCCGTTTAAGAGTTTACTATAGTTGTTTGTTTGAGCAATTCACAAATCATTTTCTTAGTCACTAGAGCAATATGCCCAATTAATACCTCTGTATTTATTTACATGATCAATAAAATATCAATCTATCCTTGTTTGATGCATTAAAAAAAAAAAAAAAAAAAAAACTAAACATCCTTAATTTTGTTTGGTAAAAAATCTAGGTATCCAAGTGGACATTCCGGGTCAAAAATCCCTCAAAATCCCAATTGAATACACCCCCTAAGACCATCTCCAACCCTTGGGCTAAAAGCCAAATTTTTTAGCCTGGAAAATTTGGCTTTTAGCCCAGAAACAGCTTTTCTGCTCCAACCCTTCTAACCTAAAATTTTAGCTCGGGATTATTAAAGAATGAACTTAGGTTAATTTTTTTCTTAAATCAATTTAAAAAAAAAATATGTAGACTATTGTAAATTAATTTTATGAACATTTTAATCTAAAAAAATTTAAATTCCGATAAATATTGAAAAATCATTAAATTTTTCACAAAGCAAGCCTTCAACTTTCACCAACCGTTCATCTTTCACCAACCGTTCAACACCAAACTTTCAACTTTCACCAACCGTTCAACACCAAACTTTCAACTTTCACCCACCGTTCATCAATCATCCTCTATATAAACACAGGTCCAATATTAGTTGATCACACAATCTTTCAACCTTCAATCATCCTCTATATTCACCAATCTTTCAACTTTCAAAGAGTTTTTGTTTCCTAAAAATCCTTAATATCTCATCAATGGGTGATAGAAGAAGGTGTAGCAGGGCAATGGAGATGGCACAATACCAAGCAAGGCTTGACATTGAGGATGCATAACTGATCAACGCCGAAGCTAAACTTGTAAACTCGTTTATGCAATATGAGCACCATGGTGAATCTAGCCATCGTGGTTCTGTCACGGGGCGTTCATTCGTGCAGCGTGACAGAGAAGAGTGTTATGACCAAATGATGAAAGATTATTTCATTGAGCGGCCGAGATTTCCTGCTCATGATTTTCGAAGGCGGTTTTGGACGAGGATAGAGCTTTTTGAAGGCATCTTGAACACAGTTGTCAATCATGACCATTACTTTGCAAGGAAGATAAATGTTGTAGGCTGACAAAGTCTATCACCTCATCAGAAGCTCACATCTGCATTTCGAATGCTAGCTAATGGGTGCTCTGCTGACTCAACTGATGAATATTGCCAACTTGCGGAGAGTACTGCTATTGAGAACCTGAAGCGTTTCTGTCAAACAATTCAAGCCATTTATGGAGCCACATACCTCCACAAGCCAACTCGTGAAGACTTGAAAAGGCTTCTACGCAAGGCAGACAAAAGAGGCTTCCCTGACATGATAGGAAGTCTCGATTGTATGCATTGGGAGTGGAATAATTGTCCTACTGGTTGGGCTGGCCAATTCAAGGGCCGTCATAATAAGCCAACCATCGTGCTGGAGGCTGTGGCATCTTACGACACATGGATTTGGCATGCATTCTTCGGCTCTCCCGGATCAAACAACGATATCAACGTTCTTTGGTATTCTCCTCTGTTCGATGATGTTGTGAATGGATAGGCACCAGAATTTCGATACAAAGTAAATGGTAATAGGTATGAGCTAGGTTACTACCTAACTGATGGTATTTATCCTAGTTGCACCTTTGTCAAAAGTTTTTCTCATCCCGATAGTACAAAGAAGAACTTATTTTCGCAGAGGCAAGAGTCTTAGAGGAAGGATGTGGATAGAGCGTTCGAGATCTTACAAGCTCGATGAGCCATTGTTAGAGGGCCTGCACGATTTTGGCAACCCGAAGACCTCCATTCAATCATGATGACGTGCATAATTTTGCACAATATGATTGTGGAAGATGAGTACATTGAAATTGAAGAAGATTCAGACAAAGATGTGGATGATGACCAACCAACACATGCAAGAGCTATGCAAGAGATGTTGAATATCTCGCTCCAACCACATATGAGACCCGACAGGATAAGGTCACCTTGGGTGAGTATATGAGACGTTTAAATAAAATTTAAGCTCCTCATATTCATGACACACTCCGCAAGGATTTGGTTGAGCATGTATGGCGCCGAGAAGGTGAACGTTGATGATGTTGGTTGAGCATTTATGTAATAATTTTAAGTGTACTATGTTGTTATTTGTCTACTACGTTGGATAATTTATTGAATGGAGGTTGAATTATTGAAGGCATCTATTCTACATCAAAGTGTGGAATAATAAGTACAATAATTATTGAAGACATCTAGATTAAATAGAAACAATAATTAATAAGACATAAATTTAATAAAGTACATAAACCACATAATAAACAACATAAACTTAATACAAACGACAATTAATAAAGGACATAATTCTAATAAACAACATAAACTTAATACAAACGACAATTAATAAAGGACATAATTCATACACTACATAAACTTAATAATCATATCCACCATCTTCACCTGGTGATGGACTTCGTGGTTGACTTGGAATATAGGGTTCAGAGGATTCATCATCTTGAAATATACTCCTTGTGGCATACTTTCGCAAAATTTCCTTTTGCTTACCACATAAGAACTTCTTCCTCTCTTGAGTGTATTTGTTGAGGTCCTTCATCATCAAATTAACTTCAAATCTAGCTTGCTCCCTATCCCCTTCTTCCTTCATTTGCAAACGCATTAGGGCTGCTTCTTCTTGGTGAGCTATGAGCTTCGTGCAAGTTTGCAATTCCGGTAGCAAAGTGTCCACTCGTCGAATCTTGGGACTTCCCTTTTTCTCTTTGCTTCCTTTTGCTTATCTCTTCCCGGGGGTCTTGCTAAAGAAGGAGATGGGGTCATTTCATCGACACCTTCATTTCTCGGTGCGGCTTCACATTGAAATAATCTTCCCCATTGTTGGTCTGCATCGGTTGCCTACCTCGGACAATCCTTGAGGACGTCCCAAGCATGTTGCAACTTAAAAACTTGATTTTTTGGTGTTACTCTTGTCTTGTAAATTTCCATTGCTTTGTCACCCTATGCAAAAAATACATAAAAATAATTAGTTGCAAAATAATATTATGTACATGACAAATCAAATATCAAGAAAAAAACTCACAATTTCTATGGCGTTCCTTCCACTAGGCATGCCAACCATGGCTCTCTCCAAGCTTCCCTTCCATAAAGTGCATGCTTTGTTGACAGTCTTCCACCGATCATAAACACCACCACCGTCTCGCCCGCCGCCGTTGCAGTTTTTTTGATACTTTGTAATGATTTTATCCCACAAAACCTTTTTATTTTGATTTGTGCCAACTGCACTATTTTCGCTAACAGAAACCCATGCCAAGCATAAAGCAACATCTTCCTCACAGGTCCAATAACGACCTCTAATATGCTCTCTTGCCATGTTGAACAATTTGGAAATGGAAAGAAATGGTAGAAAGATAAATTGGAAGAATTGTAGGAGAAAATTGAGTTTTGTGTGGATGTTTGAACAAATACATAGGTATTTATAGAGTTTTTGGGTGAATTTTGAGTTAAATAATTTTTTTTAATTATTTTAGCTGTTGGATTTAAATTTGGGCCGTTAGATCTTTTTTTTGTACCGTTAGATTTGATTATATTCAATCTTAACCGTTGGATTCAATGTATTTTAAAATAACATATTTTTTAAAAATGAAATTTGAATCTGGACCATTAGATCAACCAACGGTCCTTAAATGATGGCCGTCAGATTCTGAAAAGAGCCGTTGGGCTCGGGTGAATGGCCGACATGGCCCTGACATTGGGCCCCCTTCCTGTTGGGACGACATTACAGCCAGCCCGCGTGGGGCGCATTCGCGAGTGGGCAGGCCGAGACTGGCCCAAATTGTGGTGAGTCCACGCGTTGGGGGGGGGAGGGGGGAATTTGGCATTTTGCTTTTAGCTCAATGTTTTAGCTTGAGTTGGGTGGTGTTTGGAGGGAAATTTTGGAGGAAAATTTAGCAAATAGCCCAGGTTTGGAGAAGGTCTAAACATCCTTATTATTTATTTTTGTCAAAAATCCAAATTCCAAACTCGCAAAACAAATAAATAAATAATTTGGATAATTTTGTAGGATAAAAAAATCGATGGAAAAAGGATTGGTGGAGTGAGCAATTTGAACTTACAAGGCAGGCAATACCTCTCAAAGAAACCGGATCGAGCACGCGATCCGCAAGTGTTGCCATTGTCGTCGGTGCTCGCAATTCCTCCCCACGTTCTTCAAAACTTTACCCCCACGGCTCCTTTTCCATTTCTTCCGCCCCTCTCTCTTCTCTCTCTCCCTCTCCCTACAAAACCTTCATCTTCGACGTTTCTGCTAATCAATTCATATTATTTCTAATACCAGGTAACACTCTCTTTCTCTCATTTCTTTGCTTTAGAGTTGTTATGGAGATTGTTGCAGTTTTCACTAGACCCCTATTGTTTTCTGGATTTCGTAGGCCATTTTGCATATGCATCAATGAGGTTCCATTATTTGCTGATATGGGTTGATTTGTTCTGTCGTAAATATGATGAATTGCAATCTCATTTGTTATGTATGAGCTTAAAGAGAGCTTCTTTCCTCCTCCCCCTCCCCCTCTGCTTGCTTTGAATTTGTCAAAACTTTAATTTCGAAATGTTAGCCATAAATGTTTCGATTTGGGTTTGTTTTGGTTATTCGTTTCTCCTTTATTTGATGAGGAAACACTTCAAAAAGTTATGAAAATTTGAAATATTATGGTCATATTGTAGTTTGGGATTACGGAATTTAGCACGATTTTTCCGAAATAGTTGAAGTAAATTTATTGAAGTGGAATTGGTTTTCCAGATTTCAAATAAAATGTAATTCTGGCGGTGGACCTTTTGTGTGTGTGGAGACTGAAACTATTGTAAGTGGCATTTGAATTTATTTATCAATTCTCCAATTCAGCGTTCAATAATTGTTTGTTTGAGATAAAACTGGAAATTGGTTCGACTCCTTGCTATGTTTGATTTGATGATCCAAGTGTTGAAACTCCAACAGCCAGCATGAATGTTTGTTTGTTTGTTTGTTCGTGTCTTCTTAATGTCCCTACTTTACTTCGCGTTTGGATTTATCAAATATGCAATGTTTGATAACTAATCTAAGCTTAAACTTGTTCTTCATCCTGGGTTGAGTCATATGAATTTGCTGCTCTGGTTATTGAGGTAGTAGTTTGATTGGTATTGGTTATTGTCATTGTTTTTCATCAGTGCACTTTCTTTTGCATCTTAATTTTCAGGTAAAAGCCAATTGCTTTTTATGGTGGGAATTAATCTCCTGGTGTAATCTTGCCTGTTCTTGATTCTTGCGTTCAGATGAGAACTTTTTCGATGTGCTTTTCATCTTTATCGCAAGTGCCTAGATCATGCAGTGTTTATAGTTTAGCTCATTTTTGGAGTGAAGGTTTTCCCAATTTGAGCAGGACTTGTGGATACAATTGTAGCTCTAAGCTACATGATTCCAAAATTTACGCGGTTGATGGAGGAAACAGTAGGAAATGGACTAGAAGATCTCTGACCACAAAAACAGAAGGAAGAAACAAAAGCCCCATAAAACTTAGGCGTGAAATTTTAGATGTAACGGTTTCAACAAGCGCTACATTAAATATAAATAAAATTGAAACAAGTCAATACCACCAACAGACTCAACCCTTAGACTTTCGACAGGCAATTGCTCAGAATAAAGACTTAGCTGACTTAGTGACAGTTATTGTTTTCGATATTGAGACTACTGGGTTTAGCAGAGAGAAAGATCGAATCATAGAGATTGCACTTCAAGATCTTGAAGGGGGTGAAAACAGTTCTTTCCAGACACTGGTAAACCCTGAACGCAGTGTTCTAAATTCACATGTTCATGGAATTACAACCGATATGGTCAACAGGCCTGATGTTCCAAGGTAATCCTCCCTGACTGCCTCCCTGACTGCTTTTTTACTTTCTAGAAACTTTTACTCTCGTATAGGAATCAGCCCACTAGTACCTAAAGCCTTCAATTTTGTTTATATGAGGCCTAATTATTCAGAAATATGTTGCATGCTGAGTGTTTTTTTTTTAACTGGAAATGCTCCTGGTTTTTTCTGCTGGGTTAAATTTGTTTTCCTAAAGTTATATGTAATGTTACAATCAGGGTGTGATAGCTGAGCAATTAGACTATGACAAGCAGAGGAAAATTCACTGAAGTTTCTTGGTTTGTGCATGTGCGCGCACAAGCACGGTACTGTTTTGGTTTTGCTGAATAATAAACCCTTGTATCTCAGTATTTTTCACTCGAAGGCTATGCTTGGATGAGGGATTTTCAAGGGGTTGAGGATAAATTATTTAGAAAGTGTATGTGTGTGTGTGCATAACATGTACCAAGCTACATAGTAGAGTGCTACAAACCAAGGCCTACATGCTGGGTCCATATGTAAACCCGATGCATATTATTTTCTTGTCGAAATACAAATTTACATGATATTTGTACTTCGACACACACATACGGACCAAACATGTAGGCCTTGGTTTGTAGCACTCTACAGCAAAGCTATGATAGAACCATTTGTTATGTACAAAGCATCTCAAGTTTGCTAGTGTATTTGTACCTTGAAAAATTTAGGAAACAGTGTGTGTGTGCGTAACACGTACATAGTATAAGCTTGAGAACATTTTCGGAAATTCTACTGAGTTTCTGTTGTGAATATCATGTAGGTTCAAGGACCTCTTACCAATCTTAGTCAAGTATGTCAAAAGCCGTCAAAAACCGGGAGGTTGTGTAATGTTGGTTGCTCACAATGCTCGTACTTTTGATGTACCCTTTGTTAGAAGTGAATTCCTTCGCTGTTCCGTAGATATTCCTTCAACTTGGCTGTTCAGGGATACCATGCCTTTGGGACGTGAAGCAATGAAGTCTGAAGGTCAGTTTGTGTGTGTTCATGCTCAAGCCTGTGGAATGTGATTGATGAGATGTCTAAGCCTTTGAATTTATTTGTGAACAGGATCATCTTCAAGAAGTATATCATTGCAAGCCCTTCGTGAGCACTTTCAGATTCCGTTGGATGGTACAGCTCACAGAGCCATGGCCGACGTGAAAGTGCTGTCAGCAGTTTTACAAAGGCTGACTTGTATTCTGAAACTCCCACTTTCTAGCCTTGTTGGAGAAGCTTTCTTAGCATCGGAAGCTGGCACTGCAAAGAAAAAGGCTTCCAGATAGGCATGCTTCTGGTCATTACTGAAATACATTCTCGTAACCGATAATCAAATGGTCTGGTGGCGTGGGATTCCTCTCGCAGAGCTTCAAGTCGGAGCTGTAGATTGCTCGAGGATCGATCCTAACGGCACCTGTTAGGGTTTGGTCGAAAAAGAAAACAGCTGATCATTGTAACTGTAATACATTGTTGTTTCTAATAATTTATGCCCAGAATTTATTGAATGATTTCCTTGTATCTATATTGGATTTACTTAAAAACTTATGTAAATACACCAAATAACCCCATTTCATGTGGAACAACATTTTCGGCCCGTCGATCTTGCGCGGAAATTGAAGGATGCTTGTTTAGAACTTCCTATCTCTGTCAATCTACGTTTAGCGAGGAGACTCGGAATGAAAGGTTTGATTTTGTAGAGATTTGATAGTCAAACTATGTAAGTCTTGACTTCCTCTACGCTTAAGTTCGAATTCCGCGTCAATTTAGATTAGATTTAGAATATCGTTTCTTCACAAAAATCCCAGCTTGGACAACTATCACGTCGGCCTCAATTTGGAAGTCCTGCAACTTGAATTGCAGGCTTCAGTTCAGCTGCGCCACACCACAATGTTCGAGGAATTGGTTTTCGCACACCACTTTCCCCTCTTCACACCCTTGATTATTAGGGACATAAATCAACAAGGATGCGTAGAAGGAGAAAAAGAGTGCGAAAATTATTTCGCTATTGTAAATATCCCTATATCATCTCCGTCCATATAAGCTGTACATGCAGAAAGTTGGGAGCTAAAAATTGATGTATTTCACTTTATTGAACTATCAAACATACAATGGAACAAATAAATGCCTCATCTTACACACGAGTTCTGGGGAATGAAAGCACAAAATCCCGGCAAATGAAAATCGGAAGAATCAACATAGATCCCTTGGCGAAAACAAAACGCCCTTCCCCATGGAGAACATGTATTTTAAGCTCTATACAGATTCCGGGGCATTCATTCCCCAATGAATCATTACGCCTTCCCCTTCCCTTTTCCTACTAATACAGCAATCCCCACAAATAATCACTTGATGTAGTATATGTAACTAAGGCACTCCAAAACTTGTCTAATCTTCTACTACGGAGAGCATCTTTGCGCATTTAGAAGTCCAAAGGGAGGGTCATGACAATTAGTACGAAACCAAAATCTGGAATCAACTGTTATTTCGCTTGCAGATCAAAAGAATACCTCCTTGAGGATTAGGAGGACCAACATGACAAAGCACATGATAACGAGTATGCTAGCACACATCACCATTCCCCCTTGTTTCTGTGTTCTCTCAGCCTGTAAGCCCCATCCGTTAAACATAATATTCCATAAGAACACGGTAAAGAATCTCAAAACAACATATAGATGAAGTATAATTATCGATGTAAGAAAGGGACCTTTTGCAATTGCTTGAGGCCCTCATCGACTGTACTTGCTACATTCTGGATGTTGTAGTCTATCCTATCAACAATGGTTCCCTGTTTGAAGAAAGATATTTAGTTAACGACTGATATTCTGATAAATATCAAGTATCGACAGGGCATGAATACTAACCTGGTCTATCACTAGTACTGACAAATCCTTCATTATCTGAGCAAGCTCATTCACAGATTGCACAACCTATTGGAAAGAGAAAAGAGTATTTGTCAACTGTGAAAGATGCATGATCAAACACCGGTCAATGTAGAAAAAAAGAAAAGATCTTCACTTGCCTGTTGGATCTCTCTTTCCCTTTCTGCTGTGACTGCCTCGTTTTTCTTTATCTTGGCCATCTGATGCTCATTAAACATCTGACAGGATATGTGTATTACTATCATACTACGTTCATCTATGGTAAAAAGTGTCTTAAAAATTTGATCACTCAACAACACTACAAATACCGGTATAGGAAATTTAGTGTACTCATATTTGTCATGATTGACAAGATCTTTAGAAAATGGTTGTGAACTGGAGAGGAAAGCTTACCATGTCATCCAAATCATCACCATCCATTCTCGATGTACTTCCATTTAGGTTCATCTCTAAATCATCCCCATCTTGACCCTGTATCACCAAAAAAGAAAAACACAAGGAATGTTTGAATATATATAACTAACAGTCAAGGTTCTAAAAGTCGCTAGGCGCTAGTCGGGCGGCGGGCTGGGGCCTAGCGCCTAGGCGGGTGCCTAGGTGGACTAGGCGGATTTAAGTAAATCAATCATATTTCGTGTAAATAAGTGTCTGCTTATACTTGAAATATATATAATTTCGTCATAAACTACAAAATAGAATGCATATATATTATGAAGTATTGGAACATAATGAAAACATGTGAAATAAGGATATAATGTGTGTTCATTTAAGTATGCAACAAATCTCTTACAATTTATTAGAAAAAAACAAAATGCAAAATGAAAGTTATCTATTTTCTGTCTAAGTGAGTTGCGACCTAGGCGAGTGTTTAGGCGGGTGCCTAGGCGGTCTAGGCGGTGCCTCAGTAGGTCTAGGCGCCCTTAGCATTAATCGGAGCGGTGGCCAGCCGCCTAGCGCCTAGGCACCGCCTAGGCGGCGCTAGGCGGGGATTTTTAGAACAGTGCTAACAGTTTAACTAGTTTCCAATAACATGTCAGATCACACAGTTACCCTCGGTATACAAACTGAATGCATGAATACACAATTCTAAGTTCCAAAAAGTATATGGAATATTACGTATGAACCAAATTATCCAGCCAAAGTAAGAACAGAATGTTGAACCAAAGCTATGATGTATAACAATCCACTGACTTGAATGGTTAAAAGGTAAAATTCTTTCCGCACCTCTGTTTGCTGCCTGAGTCGCTTCAAATAAGTTGACTGTTTCTTGCGAAGGTCCATTGAGAGGGTTTGAAGGTCAGTGGCAAGAGATCGCTGCAAAAGAAACATGCAGACATTAGCACTGCCCTTTGGGAATAGTTGAATTATATATAATGCCCCGCTCAAGAGAGTAACACTCTGGAATAAACCAGACATTAGCACTGACCCTAAACCACTTTACTGAGCTGGCAAAAATATATAGTGACTTCTAATTCATACCTGCACATTTTTTCTAACATTTGAATCTTCAGAAGGCCCAGCTGCAGAAAGTCTCTGCAGTGTCTTCTCGGATTTCCTTATCAAATTAGTTATCTCTTGCGTAAGACTCTCAATCAAGTGTTGATCTTCTTTACCGTCTCCAAAAGAGGGCATTAACGCCTTTGCATGAGCCTTAGTTAGCTCAGCCATTTTTACCCGTGCTCGCTGCACGTTTGCTGCTATCTCTTCAGATAGATCCACCCATGCTGGCGGTAGGCCAACAGTAAGTGCACCCCGACTGCAGCAATAAAAACACGAAGACTTTCACACTATAGAAATAAATGATAAAAACCCCATACTTGCACCCGATGCTTTGGTTTTTTTCTGTGCAGTGTCAGAATAAAAAAGGATAACATTCCCCTGAAACCAAGTTCAACCCCCAATTTCTTACAACAAATTTCAGTAATTACAAACTTCCCAAACTTACTAAAAGGCTTTCAACAACCTTCTTGCATAGCAGGGTCGAGGACCAGACCATTTCAGGTTCTCACATTGCAAACATATTAGAACTACCTCAAACATGAAAACCCACCCACGAATCATAACGCTCCTATACAATGAATCATCTTCATGGACCGCAACTTTCAAAATCCTAAAAGTTCATCACTGCAAGCTCTGAATTATACATTTGCATTTGCACCCAATGATCATCCACCCGAAATCAAAAGCCTAAAACGTCAATGTCTCTGATCTAAAACAAACAACAATCCGGCCTTCAATTTTGGTATCCAAAATATCCCAATTCAGTGTGACCTAATCTCAGCATACTTCAGTTTTAGGCTTCTTTCGTTCTCCACTATCTGAACCTTTCATTTCTTTTCTACCATTGATCTATGAAACCAAGCTAAACTTTAACTTAATTAAATCTTAAACACTTCAATTAAATCTTAAATTAAATAAAGCAGTCCAACTGACGGAGAGGGAAAGAGAGAAGAGAGAGACCTTGAATTGCCGGGATCCTCAGTACTGAGCGGGGCATAATTCCGGTTGGGATTCAAAAGCGAAGTGCTGACCAATTCAATGACCGGACCGCCACCGGAGCTCGTAGACGGCGAAGCGTAGGAGCTCGCGGGAGCGCGGACGCTCTTCAACGCATCCCTATACTTCCTGAAAACCAAGGTCCGATTCCTCGTGGCCATGGAAACTGAGCTCCTGATTCAGATTCGAACTGGACAATCACAAAATCCACGGATCCAACGGACGATCAGAGACGCTGATTTCGCGCGCGCCTTGACATGAAAAATGATGCGGGAAATGGAGTGGAAAATATGAAGGGTCCTTCTTCTTCTCTCGGGCGGGCGGGGGCGGAGGTCACGTGATCGGAGATCCAGGGAGAGGGCGGCGCGGGCGGCGAGTCACGTGCTCCGGCGAATTTGGAATTTGTAATTTTTGGTAGAGAGGTTGGGGGGTGTTGAAGTTGGTAACTTTGTAATTAAGGCTTCTTCGTCGGTTGGTTTGAAAGTTCGCCGGTGTCTTTTCAACTTTCAATTACGAACGCCGTCTTCTTCCAGTTTGGGCCTGGGCCTGGGGAATTGTAGAGTTTATCCCATTTTTGTGTAATGAGAGCTCAACAACCCGACAAGATTCTCTCCGGATTCTTTTGATGAAGATCCTAGAGATCTGTGAATCGTGTTCGTTCATCGTACATGGTGCAATCAGTTTTTATCAAGTACTGTTTATGTTTATTTTTAAATAAAAATATTTAAAATGATTTCTTACCACAGATGTACGATGAATTGACACGATTCACAGATTCCCGGATTCCCACCGAGAGGATCCGGACTCCTCAACAACAATGAAGGAAGTTGTAATTCTCTATACCAAATACAGAGTCTCAAGGACCAAAGTGGAATAACTCATAAAAGTTCAAGGCAATTTCGTAAATAACTTTATTGTGAGTCTTTCGTATAAGGTCACGTGTCAAATCATGAAAACTACCCAAGTGAAAGTGGAGGTATTGAAGAGGGGAAGCAACTTACTACGAAGGCACAGCTGAGCGAGAAAGTCACACCAACCAACTAGCTATAAAACGGTGTGTGCCAGCCACCGAGAAGACAATTTTTCAGTGTGGCGCGAGAATACGAGTCGATACACAAAATATTTTATTGAGTAACCATAAACCGATGTCATACACATTATTATTGTCATAAAATGATGTCGTATCGGTAAACCGATATCATATAAATTATTCTTCTGAGTAAAGATTTACATGACATAGGTGCATCGCTATTTTACTGGCCATTTGTCATATTCACATTTCTTCTACTAGAGAGGATCTTTTCGGGAATGAGGATCCGGAATCTTCCAATCATATCAGTTTGTCGTACATGTCAGTTTTCGTCAAGTACTGTTTATATTCAATTTTAAATAATTTTTTTTACAATAATTTCTTACCGTACAATATACGATGGACGGATGTGATTTAAGGATTCCCAAAATCCGGAATGATCCTCACTCTATTAAATTCCATAGGTTCATCCTAACAAATAATTAAAAAAAAACTAAAAATACAAAAAACTACATAAATATACAGCGTAGAGAGAGAGAGAGAGAGAGAGAGAGAGAGAGAGAGAGTGATATTCCACAATTCAGTAGATATATATAGATAAAATCTGGTAGGAGAGATAAATTCATCCTCATTCCTCCTCTTCCTCCTTCTTCTTCTTTCTCCAGAATCACCACCACGGCCATCGCCACCGCCGCCGCCGCCTTCGTCAACCATCGTCATCCTCAGCTCCTCCAGCTCAACCAACCCCAAAAGCTGGTTCCTTTTTCCCAAATCAACAATCTCATCAATTCTTCGTCTCTAGGGTTTCTGAATCTGAGAAATCAGACCCAAAGGCGAATCGCACCCCAAAGACCTTACCTTTTCGCTTATATTCGTAAAGGGTAGTTAGCTATGGACGGTGATTCCTGGAGCGCTCGTCTTTCTTCTGCCTCTCGGCGTTATCAATCCGCTCTTCAATCTCGCTCTGGTTAGCTCACATTCATTTCTTTCCCATTTTATCATTCATTTTTTATTTATTTTTTCTCTGAATTTTTTTGTTTCGTTTTGGATTTTTAGAGGAATTAGGCAAATGCTGCTGTTTGTAATGTTTTTTTTTCCTCTAATTTTTTTGGTAATAATCTGAGAAACATATATGGTATAGGAGAGAAATTAGAAAGCTTGGTTCTTTTTCTTTACCAAATATTATATTAAAAGTTGGAATTTTACAATTTCCCAAATTTTTATACCCGTTAAAATAAAATTAATGATAACAACATTTCTCTAAGTTCAGCTGAATCCAACTGCTTGGGGTGTTATTTCTTTCTCGAGCTTTTGTATTACATCAGAATTTTGTGTTTTTCAATGGTGAAACCCCAATCAATTGAAGTTCTTCGGTTTTATGATTTTGCACCTATTGAAACATGGCATTGTGTGATGCAGATATGTTCATGGGGTTTGAAGAAATTGATGGGGATGATGATATAAGGGAGGAATTTCCATGCCCGTTCTGCTCCGAATACTTTGACATTGTCGGATTGTGCTGCCACATTGATGAAGAGCACCCAGTGGAGGCAAAAAATGGGGTATGAATCCTTTTCCATATCTATCAATACCGAATTTCTCTAACTTTCATCATTGTTTGGTGCATATAAGATGAAATTAGTATACCACTTGATGCTTAAATTTTAACTTTTCTTAAGAGTCGGTTGCATGCTTTGTTTTATAAAGAAGTATCCAAGCATCACTTTAGTAGGCGAAAACTGCCACGACAACCTTTGGCCAGAAAATGATTGGATTCAAAGCCATTTGGTTTCTGAATATTAAGGGAATTTTGTTGGATTTTGCCCTTGAAGAATTGATTTCAGTGCTTTCTTATTGATATACAAGGTTGTGATGTGGTGGGAAAAGTGGGAATTAGGTAGCTGGTCAAGTTCTGTAAACTTGCTAAGATATTCCATTTGTTGGATGTTAAATTTTTCTTATTTTAATGAGAATGGGTTTCCTTGGAGCTCAATCTTACTAAAAGGAATGTTGTTTTCTGCAGGTATGTCCGGTTTGTGCAATGAGGGTAGGGGTTGATATGGTTGCGCACATTACCCTACAACATGGAAGTATATTCAAGATATCCTTTTCTTTGCAGTTGACATCTGTTGCAGATGTTATGTGTTATCTTTTTCTGTCGTAATCAACTTTGTCGTTAAATGCAAGTTTATTAGCATTCCACATGACATCTGTTTTTAAATAACTTTTCTATGGATTATATATGCTTACGGTATTGTTTGAGTCCTTAATGGTTTAAACTAGTAATTTATAATTTCTTGCATGAAAACATGCTCCATAATTCCCACAATTCTGATTGAACATTACGAGGTCTCTCTTAAGGCATTTTTCTTTTGGTTTCATCAAACTGCTGAGATTTATCATACATTTTATCAAAGATTGATCAGATTGAAGATTTCTCCAAATGCTTGAATTCCTTAACTAGTAATTACATTCAACGCAAGAGGAAGACAAGGAAAAGTGGAGCTCATTCAACTCTATCTTTGTTGAGGAAAGAGCTGCGGGAAGGAAATTTGCAGTCTCTTTTTGGGAACTCTTCCTGTTTACTTTCCTCCTCCAATGCAGCGCCTGATCCATTGTTGTCACAATTTATTTTGCCTATGGCTGATGATTTTGTTAGTATGCCACCCTTCTCAACTGAAACAAGCTCAGCCAAGAAAAGTTCAGATGAGAAAGTATCAGAACGGTACGTTAATTAATCTTAAAATTCCTTTTGATGGGCATGTAAATCCTATCTTCCTATCTTGCTATAGTTCTGATCCTGTAACCCTTGGTCAAGCTGAATGCCTAAAGGGTCATGATTTCTTGCCAAATCTCTTTTTATGTACAAGAAGTTTGGACAAGGGTTGGTCTTGTTGGTTGGACACAATTTCAATTTCATACACTATCTAGGCACGCACGATTGCATAGATATTGTCAAATTTCTACAAAGAGCATGCTATTCTGCCTTTCTGGTTTTCCCCTCGTTATGCTTCAGTGTCGTAGGTCTAACACATTTGTTTGGTCACAGAAATGTGCAGTCGCCTCCTCTGTCGATCAAGGATAAGGAAGAGAAGACGAAAAGGTGCGCGTTTGTTCAGGGGATGTTGTTGTCCACCATTCTTGACGACGGTTTATGAATTTCCTCATGGCGCCGCTGCAGGAGTGAACGTTTTCACAACCGAGAGCGAAGTCCGTTGCATTCTGTGGTTGGTTTGTAGCTGAGAGTATTCCCAATGGTTATTGAGCACAAGTAGTGTGTGGAATAAGTTGTAGGAATTTCAGTGTAATTATGTTGGCAAGTGAACTTTAGTTTTATAGGCCTCAACAGAACTCTCGTCAATTGTTGTTTTCAGGTCGTTTTTTAGTTCTTTTTTAAGGGGGAAAAAGAAGAAAATAACTACTTTTCATTCAATGTTTCTCTCTCAAAACCCCTTTTAGCATTTTGTACGGATATTTGTTCTTCCACCGCAAATGTGAGTTATATCAGTCGGTCAATACGGCCTCTTATTGCATCCAATTCATATTTCTCTCTCCGTATAGTAGTTTGAAATATCGCTTTTTCGTTTTTGTTCAATTAATGGACCACTGCATCGACGAACAGTGAGAGAAAATGGTGGGAAAAGTAGGAGATCCAACTTATCTAACGTGGATCACAGTTAATGGCATGAGCATAATTTGGCTGTTTGTTTTGGTAAGGTGCAGTCAATCTCCACCCACCCACCAACCAGAAAACAAGTGGCCCTTTAAATATTTATAATTGGGAAAGGGTCATGAGTGGGTGTGAACATAATTGAAGGATATGTGACATATGGAGTCAGTTCCTAGGTATTCATACAGTTGTTGAAGAGAAGGACCCGTTGGATATATGTGAATTGCGGTGCTATCAACACACTTCTTTTTATCTTTTATATTTCTCTTAATTTTCGATGATCAGATCGAATGAATTGAAGAATGTCCAAATGACATAAATTAGCCATTTAATATTACGGTCTAGTGGTATTCCTCTTTCCTTATAAGTGAGAGGTCTTAAGTTCTATTCTCGTCAAAAACGAATTTGAACCACATTATTGCTAGCTTATTGTAAGGCTATCGTTTCTTAAAAAAGAAATAACATGAATTAAAACGGGATGTGGAGAAGGTAAAAATAGACGTTTGGATATCACTAACCTATGTAAATAGCGTGAGGGAGCCATGTTTGTCACTTTTGCAAATTATAGTTTGACACATGTTTATTCACAATTACAAAAAGTATGTTTTTGCACACGTCAAACTGTAATCATTTTCTTACATGCAAAGAGCCAAGCATCTTTCATAATTGGAAATATAACTTTGCCCCAAAAGAAGACGTTTGCATGTACCGAGCCAAGTATTTTCAGCGGTCTCAAATTGTAAAAAGATCAGTGGGATTGACAAGTCAATTTGTACTAGAAAGGTCTTCAGTGGAGGGGTGAGTTGGATGACAAACAAAGGGCAAACACAGAAGGCTAAAAAAGGCTGGTTGGTGGTGACTGAGAGTGGCCAATTCTAATTCATCCACTGCCACTTTATAATTACCCTAAGCATCATTCTTCCCAAACAGTATATGCATAAATAACTTCCATTAAAAAGAATGAAAACACTTTTTAGCTAAAATAGTATGTCAGAACTTTTCGCTTTGGTATTTGAGATTTAAAATCGATAAAAATAATTCCTAATATTGTACAGCCCGTCAATCATTTTGACCATTCTATGAATAATCTCCGTTAAATAAAAAAAATCACCACTTCAAGTGGAGAGTTAATTGACAAAAGCAATCTCAATTTAACGGAAATTCTTCACCGAAACACAAATGATTGACAGTTGACAATCTTAATGACCACTTCTGTCGACTTTAAATCTGGACCAAAATGAGGAGTTATGCCAATACTATTTTGGCTAAAAAACCTTAAGAAGTTGGACTACCGTTAAGAAAACATCTAAAAATAGCAGAGATAGCTAGGAATAATCGCAGCCAATGAGCAAAAATGGAAAGTGATAAATACGTAGCAATTTAATATATTTGGATCAGCCTGAATCTAAAAAATTAATGTAAAAATGGGATTAAATAAGAATAATGGAGTCTTGTGGGACTTCAGTGCTAGTTAAATCTATGAACTAGCTAAAAAATTAAGGTCTAAAATTCCTAACAAAAACAGGATCGACGGGGAGGGGAAAGAGCAAAAAGACGCGTGCTGCGTTGAGGATCCTCGATACCTAGAGAGCTAAACTCAACCAGTGTTGGAGTTTGGTATCGAGGATCCTCTTTACGACTTCCCCTACAAAAGATTCGAAACAAGATGAACAGCAACCTCTCATCAGACTTGTCATTCCACACGCTGTTAATTCAATGTGGGAGCAGGTTGATGGGGGAGGAACCACAACTACCTCGTTGCTTCTGTGCTGGTGTCCGCACGCAGCCAAGACACTGTGTGTCGATCTCCTTGCAATGTCATTGAAAGTATCTTTGTCTGAAACACAGGGATACAAAGAGTTAGAACATTTCCACTGGCAGTGTAGTTCATAGGCGCTAGGCTGCCTCACATGAGAATCATAATTCGAAAGGATAAGCGGGCGGATTCAGATCAAAGGTATTTTCACATTTCAACGTAGAAATGCCGAGTCTGAATCAGTCCAAAATGAACTAGGTGATGTTTACATACAAGCATACAAATAAGTTGAAAGCTTCGCATACCTAGATCAACATCTCGGGACAAATTATCCAAGCGGTTTTTCACCATCACTTTCAGTTTTTCCTTTGCCAGGTGAAAGCCACTCTGCTCTATAGCTGTATTAGGGGACACACCATCATCAGATCCACTCATATTTGGTCCACTGCTTAAGTGATGGAATTGTCCGTAATTTGGTACTGAGTTCATCCTGGTAAGTTCAGGCCATACATTTAGAGATCTATCAGCAGATGTAGTAGTTGGATCCTCGATTGCTTGCCTTCTCTGAGGGGTTGATGCTGATGAATTTAAGAAATCAGTACTCAAATTATCTGGCACTAGTGCTAAATGATTGTCTTGTAATCTCTCCTCAAAGAATGTGTGATAAGCTGCCTCCATCTCGTCTGTCCTGGTATGTTGGACTGTCATTTCCCTCGCCTGAGCAGCTTGAGAGTTTGAGAAATCATTACTCAAATTATTGGATGAGTTCCTCTCATTCATACTGGCCATATAAGTCGTCCTGTTAAGATTAAGGAGTTGTTGAATATGACGCTGTATTAAGCGTCTCCCTGATAGAGTTGGTGCTGCAGCCCCAGATAACGTGGAAGGTGCTTGAAAACCTCCAACAGGAATTATTGGGGAAAATCCTTGAGTGAATTGTGGACAAGGTGAGGACACCACATTAAGGTCTATCCCTTCGTCAAAATATACAGCAGGTGATGGTCTATTAGACAGAATGTTGTTTGTAGTTCTTTGATCAGACGACCGACCCTGAGCCTGTGAACTTGATGATCCCATAGCTACAGGTCTACAACCCTCACAGTACCAATTACCATCAGGTACTTCTCGCCCAAGACCAACACAAAAGGTGTGAGCAGGTGAATCGCATATATCACACAGTAGCATGAGGCCATCTTCCCCTCCTTCGTGGCATTCTGTACAGATCACATTCTCATAAGGGTCAAGATAACTCCTGAGTTCTTCTTCTGTCGGTTGATAGACCTGCATAAAGAAATAAACCCATTTTGAACAAACAAACAGAAAATTGAAGAAGCAGCAAACGGAATGCTAGAAAAAACACGACATAACAAATAAATGATAAGGTACCTGATCACGCTCAGGGACCTGTATCACCACTTCTCTCAAATCAATTCCTGTCGTAGATCTTGCAGGCTTACTAATTGTCTTAAACCTTTGCTTGCACAAAGGGCAACGAGATTCCACTTTTCCCCATTCCATGATGCATGCAAAACAAAAATAATGAGTGCAACAGTCTAATGTTCCCCTCACTCTTCTTTTATCTTCCTCGGAAAAACAAATTCCACAGACCTGCTTTACAACCTCAACCTTCACTTGCTCAATCTTCTCTTTGCCCTTCCTTCTAGGAGGCTTTCTTGGCTGCTGTACAAGTGTATCCTCCTGACGGCTAGTAGGCACTGATGAACTTCGCAAATTAGTTTCCAATCTTTCACACAACTCCTTGGCTTCTCGGACTTGCTCTCTCTCTTCCTCGGAGATGGTGTAGTCAAAATCAGATGCTCCAGAAGGCACAAAATCTGAATCTGACGGTACGGACATTCTTCTCCTTTTCCTAACCCTTATTTTCTCATTCGTTACTCTCATGGGCACAATACTATCAATAAAATCACTGTCACTTTCAAGTTCTTCATCCCTTCTTGCCTTCCTCCCCAACGCCTGACTCGTTCTACCTTTCTTTCTCAAGGGCTTCTTTAAAGCCATAGATTTTCTCCCTTTTTCACCTCTTACAGAACGACCCATTTTCTTCAACCGCCGCTTGCCCAGTTGCCCATTAGTTTTCTTCCTTTTCACCACTTGTTTTTCTTCCACCTCTGAAAATTCATCTTCATCTGGTGTAAATTCCTCATCGTCGTCATCATCTTCATCATTATAATCCTGATCCTCCACCTCACGATATGCAATCATTCTCCTCTTTCGTAACGGTTTAACCCCATTTTTCTGCCAACCAGAAAAACCATTTCGGACTTTTGACCTGATTCCCTTCCTAACCGGTTTCACCTCCTCTCTGTCTTCTTCCTCCTCCTCCTCCTCCTCCTCCTCCTCCTCCACAATAAAACCATCAGAACCCCTTTTCGCTCTTGATCTACTGTTCTTCCTCACCTTTTTCACTTCCTCCTCCTCTTCCCCCTCGTCCACAAAACTCCCAAAGCTCTCTTCTGACGCATCTCCATCCAAAGAAGAACAGTAATCCTCCTCTAAATCCTCAGAAACTCCATTTTCTTCCCCCGAAATCACATAATCCTCATCCGAATCATCGGAACCCTGATACTTTGACGGAATCCTTGTCTTGATTTTTCGCTTGGAACTAACCTTCCCTCCTCCCTTTACCATCTGTTCCTCGCACCCAAAAATCCACATATTAAACCAAATTTCAGATTCCCAAAACCAGCTAAAACAAATCAAATTACAATCCTTCCTCAATCCTTTTATCTATTTCCTAACACCGATCTGCTGTTTTCGGCATTAAAATTAAAAATTTAAAAAAAAAAACCCAGACTTGCCAAGAACCTCCATTTTAAAATATCTCCCCTCTCATATTTCATTTTCCAATTATCTTTTTCAGCTAAATTTTATACAAATTACCAATAAAAATTCAAAAATAAAACAAATCCCCAATTCAAAGAATCAAATCCCTAGAAACATATCAACAAAAACACATCCTAAAAAACTCAAATTAAAACCGGAGCTGGCTAAAATATATAATTTCAAATCAAATTCCATACAAACACACACGTAAAATACACCTATATATACAACCACAAAATAAAAAAAATACAGAAGAACAAAAATATTCTAGAGAGAGAGGGTGTGTGTGGTGGTGGGTACCTGAGAGAGAAAGCGAGCACCGGAAACAATGGAAAATGGTCCGAAATGCTTCTGTTTCTCCTCTCTCTCTCTCTCTCTGTCTCTCTCTCCCCTCTCGAGAGCATTACAAAAAACAAATAACGCGAAAACATATAAAACGCGAGAGAGAGGGGAAGAGAAAACGTTAGTTCTTAACGGCGTACGCAAGTTGGATGTTTCCTTTTCTGGAGTGACGGAATTGCCCTTCTGCTTTCCGGGCCGTTATTCGTAATTTCGTACCGGAATGGATGGATTTGGTAGGTTTTTGGTAGATTTTGGTTTGACTGCGTGCGTAGGACTGGCTTGAAATATTTGATTGGCCTTTAACCCTAAAAAGACCAGACTCTGGATCTTCATCGGATTTATGAGGATTTTGAGAATTCGTGAATCGTATCTGTTCATCATATCATATGATCCTCATCAAAAGGATCCGAAGAGGATCTTGTTAGAAAAGATCATCCTTAAAGGACTTACTTTTTTGTAAGGTATTTGTTTCAGTTTTTTTTTAAATTAATATAAATTATGTCATAAAGTTATAGGTAAATGTGACCGTAATTTCACGCTGATATTGCATTTGTAAAATATTGTTATGTCGTACTTAAAGTTATCGTTTTGTTGTCATGTTAGACTTTCGTTGCATGTTGTCAAATTAGTAGTTAGTTGACGACGTGACAAATGTGGGGTCGAATGCTCAAAATGAGCAAAGTAAAATAGAGATGAGAAAGAATGAATATCTAAATAAAAATTCTATGGTGAAAGTATTTCATATTCGAACTTTTTAATGGTTAGACCATAGTTTTTGTGGTTTTGACCAAAAAATTAACTGTTAAATAATTCAGAATATTCGATACTCTAGAATACCATAGAAAATTACATTTCTATAAAACCAACTGGTCTTACCAAAATTGTGCTAAGCTCCACCATTACAACTCGCATTTTCTTGTATTCTGGTAAACGCAAAAAAAAGGTCAAGATTATATCTTATCTCATCTAAGTAAACATGCCCGTTAAGAATCAAAATTATTTTTCTTTACATGGCTCTTTCCCATTAAAAATAAATTAATTTTTTTTGCAAATCATAATTCGACATATAAAATGATTCATTAAAAATATATAAAAATATAAATTTATACACACGTAAATTGTGATTGACAGCACAATAAAAATGACAACTTTGAATATAAAGGGTAAGTATTTTCCATTCTATCCTAAGCAACATAATTTTGTAAATTGAAGTGACCAATTGAGTTCACAATTTCACATACAAAGATACATTTTGAAACGTCCAAATCGGGTGGAGAATCATAACCTGAAATACTACATTTACAAATAAATTTATTTAGTAATAAAGTTAAAGAGTTAATTAATTAGTTTTTATTGGTTTCTTTATTTTATTTTCCCATCATTGTTGTTGTTAATTAAAGGGTTTCTTTTTTTAATTGGTGAGCCCCCCACTAAAATGTGTGGTAAGCTCGACCATTAGAAATGAGCCCAGTAAGGAAATGCACTGAATAATTCTAATTCTAATTACGCACTGCCATTTGTTTTCTAATGCTTTGTTTGTTGGTGTGGAATGTGGATTCATTATCTTAGGGCTTGTTTAAAAGCATTTTTGAAATATCCGAAAGTGCAATTAGAGAACATGTTTTCCGGTTTCAAAAGCACTTGAAGTGCTTTTCTAGGTTTCACTTGCATTTTTACTAAAGATTGGTTCCAAAAAAAATTTCATCAAAAGTGTTTTCAGCCATTTTAAAAGCACTTCCAAACGAGCCCTTAACTTTTCCCCTCCTAAGACAACCATTTCTTTTTAATCTCCACAAAAATCATTTCACATAACATTGATTGCAACATGGTATCGTGGATTTTCCGCTTAACAAGAACCATTAGAAAAAAAATGCTTTTATTGGAAAATATTATGGGGTCTGATTTGTCAAGTGCTTAATGCTTTTAACTTTTAAGGTTATGCAATTTCAACCATTCATGCTCAATTAGTGGTAAAGATTGTGTTTAGTGGATAAACCCACGCACTATCTATGTTAATTAGGCTTATAATTAGCGGTTGGGCTTTGGAGAACATACTTGAACTTGGATCCAACCAACATTGGACCTATTGCAAAGGTAAGAGTGAATCTTGGGCTTGAGGTACCAAATTGGGGTTTTGATCAATGTTTTTGTGGGTTAGCAGTTGAACTGTTTGTTTGGGCCTTTCATCTTATTGGTCTCATTTTATTTCTTTGCATGAAAGTGATTTCCGCACTCTCTTTTAACCTTTTACAATTCTCTGCTTAATTATGTTTCTTGAGTCCTCTTTCATTTATTCAAGCCCTTATTCACTTCTTATAATATTTTCTTTTTGGTTTATGCACTCTCTTCTTTGAATCCATTGGGAAGGGAATTCAAATTTAAAGTTTCTTCGAGCTTTCATAAGTTAAGGATCACTAGGTCAAGAACTAATTGATCCAATCATACGAGGTTAGAGCATCTCTAACAGAAAGTTTTGTTAAATTTTGCTAGTTTAGCGGGTGAATCGTGTTGAAAAACTACTTTAGCTAGTCTCTTTAATTTTTCATATCTAACCACATTTTCTACTTTAACAGACTTTGAATATTTTAATATCAATCATTTCAAAAAGAAAAAACCCAATACACTCATTTTCTAAAACTACCTTCTCTCTCTTTCATTTTCTCCTTGGCTCACGGGTCCGCCCTTGAGTTAGCCGACGATGCATTTTTTAGATTTAGCTCTTTAAAATAAAATTTTAGTGGTTTTACAGCTTTTTTGGATATGCTCTTAAGTTTCCTGTATATTTAGGTTTCTAAAAGCCTAGAAGACACTTATGTCACATACTTTTTGCTCTACAATATTTTGTTGAATACATCGATATTTTTACACCAAGGGAAGATGAGTTCGGCTAAACCACACAATGAACAACCTAATTTGCTTTACAATATTTTGAAGCATGAAAATTGGAATCAATCACCTTTCTTTTAGGTTTAACAACTCATCGACTTCCCTTTTTACCCCACACATGATACGACTGGAAGAGAGTTGAGTTGTCTAATTCAATGGCATTGGCTATTAGGCCTATCCCTAACCACTCAAACTAAATGTTTTATGGACCGACCTAGTGACTGAGTAGCTTTAAAATAATGAAGGTTTTGGGAACAAAAGAAAACAGAATCTTGGCCCCTTAAAGAAGAAAACCAAAGCTTTAATCCCCAATCTCTTGAATTAATGTGCTTATCTAGAATTTCCTCCTCCATGTTAAATCACCACGTTGGCCTAGTGGGATGAATTTCAGACCCGTATTCCACACGACACGTTTTGGGTTCGATTCCTGGTACTGGTGAATTACGCGATGGTGCCTAGGGGGAGACTTAAATGCATCTGTGAGTCGTGCCGGCCCCCAAAAGAACGATTGTCATGACGAAGCCATCAGCTGGTCCCTTAAAAAAACCAAAAAAAACAAAAAAACAAAACTTCTCCATGTTAGAATTTAGTGTGAGATTAAAGGAAAGCAGACATAATAATTTAGCAAGTTCTTTAGCACGTAAAGTTTCCTATTACTTTGATTTATTATTTTTTCCATTCAAGCAATATTTAATCTAATCTAAATTATAGGAAGGAAAAGAAGATTCAAACTTAAAAACAATACAAAATTTAATAAAATGTGGATGAGTATAAGTCATTGAGTATTTAGTCAATGCGGCTTATGATCGCCTAAAATCTCCTATGATAAGTTGTATTTATGTTGTTTTGCGAAACAAAGTCCAGCAACATCCTTTGTCGCCGTTACAAAAAGGCTCCCTTCCCTTATTGCCAAGTAAAATTGAAGACGCGGACATCAACAATTGCAAATAGGTGGAGCACCCACAACTTCGACATAAGGAGTTCAAAATGAAATTTCTTTCCGTCAGGTGTCTATGCTTAGACAATTTAAGTTTATATATTATAGTCTTGTGTGCAATAGTCACACTACTCTAGCAAACATGACATCTGCATTACTTTGGTGTATTTTTGGACTTTTTAATCTGCAGCATATGATGCTGGACCATTAGACAAAACAATGTGTAGAAATGTCACCAAGTGATGGAAATTTACGAGTTGTTTAGGGGGCAAAGAGGCGAGGCAGCAAAAGATAAGAAATTTTGACCCTGTCATGATTTAGGGGAAAAGTGCCATGACTGGCTTGACTCACAAGTCACAATTGCATATGATGGCCTCACTTTTCAACCTGTTTTTTTTTTATATGCTTTCAAAATTATGATAAGTTTTGGGTCCAGTTAGGTTGAGATTTTTTTTTTATTATTTCACAGAAAAGGGGTCAGATAATTGGAATTTCGACATTGTACCTGGACGTTCTTTTTTTGTTTCTCTTTTTTGTTGTGCTTAGAAGAGAACTAGAGAAAGAACGTCAAAAACCCTAAATTTTCTTTGTTTCTCTTCTCTTCTCTGTTGTCCCTTAATGTTCTTTCTAAATTTCTATGAAAGCGAATGCAAAGTGCAAACAAAAACCCTAAATTCCTCATTAAATAGCCAAAAGTGTTGGATCGGTGATCCGAAATTGAGAGAAAATCTTGCATGCAACCAAGATCAGGAAGATGGAGATGTATCAATATCCGCAAACAGACAAAAGCTTCTCTTTATGACGATAGAGAATCTTGCATACAACTGAAATAATTTCTTGAGTGTTATACAAAGATCGAGATATATCTCCTCAGAAAGCCAATAACCTCTCTTCAATCGGGGTTGTTCTTGGACGCTAGCGATTCGGTGGAAATGAGGCACCTTTATACTATTTATGCTAAGTAGTCTTAATCTTGAACTAACACTTCTTGACTTATAGCTAAAGCCTTTGATTCTTTGAACCTGTCAATTATAGCTTGTAATGGTAAAGGAATGACAATCCTAATCACGAACAAGTTCTAGATACATCAACAGCTGACAACTATAAACGATTAGTTTATCATTTGTAAAAGTAACTCCCGATCATGCAAAACAACAATGACATTAAGAAAAAAGAAGACATTACCGCATCACGATTCACAAAATATTATAGGATCCATTAAGATGTGTCCCTTGAGTCTAGAGATTCTAGTTAATTCAAAAAGTAAGTGTCCTACAAAGTTAACTTTAGACAATGAGACAATGACCGACTTGTTTGGAAATGGAGGGTCTCTGTCTTTGGTCAAATTCAAAAGTATGCATAGTCTATTTGCAAACTAAACATGTGCTAGGGAGGGACATGCCTCTAGGCTCTATCTCTAAGAGGTCACTCACTCACATTTGAATTTCATATCAATAACTATAGCTCAGCTGCTCACCCATGTGTATGTCATTTCGTTCCAAATTGGTCCCTAAACTTTTAAAAGTGTGTTTATTAAGGATAAAAGGTAGCTTCCATTTAAAAAAAAAAAATTGGCACAATGACATGTGACTACATTCTGCAGCGCATTTTAGTAATTCATCTACTTTGCCGAAAATGCTCACAATCTACCGACACAGGACCACTGACTTCTAGTTTTCAATTTCAAAAAGTTCGATAAAATCGACTTCATTAAATGTTATGGTCTTCTAATTTTGTTAGATGTGTAGTTATTTGAGCGCTTGTTTCGATGTTAAACTGGTCCTAAAACACTTTATCGGCCCTATAACGCTAGTCCTCTCTTCTTCTAGCCCATTTTTTTTAAGGTTTCTATGTCAAAATATTCAACACTACTGTCCTTGTTTGACACGTTTAAAGGTTTAAGGATCAACTTATAACGAAAATAAGTACAAGGACTAAAGTGGAACAACAATTAAAATTAAGGAAACAAATTTATAATTAACTCTGAAAACTTATGATGAGATTTGTTGTCATGTTTTTATTGGGCAGGTCTTTAGCCGGGCCTGTGGAGCCCACTTGTTGTGATTGTTGGGCTTGGGCCGGCAGCCTGATGTCCTTAACTAATATTACAAAGCCGGCGTGGTGCTTTGGGTCCTACCCGTGTGGACCTCTAACTTTCGGGCCCCACAACGGCTTTTAACGAACATTTAAAATTGGCGCCTAACCTGTTTAGGCTCGTATTCCTAACCGGGTAAATTTGAATAATTCAACCGTTGGAAGAGGGAACGGGAGTTGAGTTAAGGCTAGCCTTGAGTTAACAACAATATTCATTTTCTTTTTAAGTTATTTATTTATTTATTATTTACAAAAAACAATATGATATCGAACTCATAATAAATTTATTAATAAATATTGTCATCTTGCATTCGTGTCAACTAAACTTCAAAACATTCTCGAACCATGTAAAAACTGAATACTGCTATAACAACTAAAAATGTGTCTTCTTCTTTCCCTTATTTTCCATGATGCTCATAATAATAACTTTATCATTGCGAATGTCGAATTTAATTTATTATTTTTGAGGTCATTCCATGCAAATGGAGGTTGGATCCTGATTTTTTTTTTTTTTACAATAATCGATAGCAATTTTCATTGATAAACAATAGTAATTACAAGGGTTTCCATGTTGGTACGTTCTTCAATAATCAATTCATTGATCTGGAGATAATTCGCACAACTCATGTATAAACAATAATCCTATAAATTACTACCACAAGCATACGCAACATTGGAAATAGCATAAGCACTGTTGGTAGATCCGCCACAAAAATGACAGACACAACAAACCTATAACAGAGCATACGCAATGTCATCACCAAGAAGCGAGTCTACCTCAAACCATCACTAACAAGAAGGCCACATCACTAGTTAGGCAAGACATCACTTGGTAGAAAAAGATTTTGAGATCATGTGCATCTTCACCTTATCCCACCCCACCAGACTCACAAAGCCTAGAAGAATCTTGGACTATGCAACTTTACCATAAAACATTCAAAATAAGTGAACCCAAAAGAGAAAAATATTATTAGCAAAGTTTAAAGGTATTAGTATATAAGCTTCTAATACAAAAGATTTTTTTAATGTGACTACAAATGGCCTAAATCATGAAGTGGTGCACATATATCATGTGCTATTCAAATGGGTCCCCAATCATCTTTCATTGACAAGTGGAATGAGGGGCAAAGAAGATAGGGTAGTGCATGCAGCTGGAGGCTGGTGTTCTTCCTCTTTCAATTTCCTTTTCATTAGCTGAATTTTATATTTTGATTGTTTGTTTTTCTTAATTTTGAATTAGTTTATATGGTTTTTAATTAAATTAAAGTGCTTTATGAAGGGTTTGATTAATTGCATGCGAACTACTGAATAATATTAAGTTTAATTCAAGTAATATATCTAAAAAGGCCAAGTTCTCAATTTTTGGGCAAGTAGAATGGTCCTAATGATCATATCCTAACTCTTAATAATTTAATAACATTTATTTTTTGAATTATTAATTTCTCTAATATCAATTAACATAATGTCAATTAGATGACTAAGTCATCTGAAAAGATATTGACTTTTCTAAGAAATGTGTGGAAGATTATATTGCTATTTGAACATGAAAGGTTTTGACTTCTTTATTTTGCTTGTATTTGAGAGTAATTTTATAGACATCAATGTGTGGTATAATAAATTCGCGTTATAACATGTATATTTATTTGTTAATATTATGTATTATATTTATAATATATAAGTAATATTATACACTATAATATAACACGTGAATTTGTAATAGCATGACGATATTACAAATTTTCTCATCAATCTACCTTACACAAAGCCACACCCTTCTTTTTTAACCAAAAAGTGTGAAACAAAGGCAAAAGACAAGTTTGTTAATCCAACCAGTCCAATTGGCCAAAGAGAAAGGCAAGAGTCAAATTAGGTTTTATATTACCACAAAATTGAAGAAATGCCCCCTTAATCCACTTCCAAGAAAAAAAAATCCCTCCGAAGAGAATGACTTATATAGCACATGTACATTGTCATAGTAGCGACATGCCCAAAGAAATAAAGATATGTGTAACTTTTTGTCCACATATTTTTATTCCATTAGCACAAAACGTCACGTGACAGTGTACCCATGCCCCGTATGTTGTTCTCTCCTCTCTCACAACCTAAAATGAAATAACAAAGTAACAAAGAAAATGTTAATTTTAGAGACAAAAGGATCCGTTAAATACAAACCGTTAGAGCCAAGCTTTCCCGAGAGGCTCGGAACCAGGTTCGGTGTAGTATTTTTCCTTCTATATTTGACAAACCCAGAAACCGAGAGAGAAGGGAAACAAGCTAAAACCAGTCTAACCAGAGAAAGATAGAGAGAGAAAGCCTGAGAGAGAGAGAGAGAGAGAGAGAGAGAGAGAGAGAGAGAGAGAGAGAGAGAGAGAGAGAGAGAGAGAGAGAATCAAATCATCCGAACCTAAAAATCTTCTCTCTCTTAACTTTCCAAAATTTTTATCCTTTTGCTATCTTCACATCCAAGTCTCCCCCCATTTCTAATTTCACTTTCTCCCTCAGAGATTTCAGGAAATTTTTTCATAAACTTCACATTTTTCCAAAGAAAAAGATTCGAACTTGCAGGAATTCCCATTGCGATTTCGGCTTCTGAATTGTGATTTGGGTAGTTTGAGCATGTTGGATTAACGGGTAGAGTTGAATTTTAACGCCCAGATTTTTGGTGTTTTTTTCTGGGTTTTTTATTTGGCGGTAAATGGCGACGGAGCAAGTCTTGCCGTTCTCCATAGCTTCTGTGGTTGAATGCGTTCTTCAGAAGCATGGGAGTCGTTTAAACGATATCGACTTGGCTTCTAGGAAGGCCGAGGAAGCATGTAATCATCTTTCCTTTATTTTTTTTTAATCTTTCAATTCAGATTAATTTTTTCAATTTATCTATTTTTATTGGTTCTTGCATTTCTTGAGGTGGCTAAGAAAGTCTTCTGATCCTATGAATGCTGCCGTTTTATTGTGCAGCGTTGAGAAGGTATGAAGCAGCAAGGTGGCTAAGAAAGACCGTTGGCGTCGTTGGGGGTAAAGATTTGCCGGCTGAGCCTTCTGAAGAAGATTTCCGGCTCGGATTGCGCAGTGGAATAATCCTCTGCAATGTTCTCAACAAAGTTCAACCCGGAGCTGTGCCGAAGGTAATGGCCCAACTTGGTTTCCACTTTGTATCGGTTCAAGCCCTTTTGCTTATTGACTGGTTTTGCTAATGTTAACTGGCGATTTGTTCTTAGGTAGTTGAAGGCCCTTGTGACTCCGTTATTATTCCCGATGGGGCAGCTTTGTCAGCGTATCAGTACTTCGAAAATGTCAGGAATTTCCTTGTGTCTGTTGAGGAAATGGGGCTTCCAACCTTTGAAGCCTCGGATTTGGAACAGGTTTGTGCTCAGGAAATGTACTCCGAAAATATTTGTGTTGATGAATCCATATGATTTAGGTCGTTCGGCTGTGGCATTTTCTCACATTCAGAATTTACAGGGAGGGAAATCCGCAAGGATTGTGAACTGCGTTCTAGCATTGAAATCATACTACGAGTGGAAACAAGGAGGTGCAATTGGATCGTGGAAGTATTGTGGAGCTTTGAAACCAACTACCTGCGGGAAATACTTCGTGCGAAAAAATTCAGAACCCTTTTCAAATTCCTTTCCAATGACCTTATCATGGGGCGAAAAGTCCCACGATAGTTTGTCCAGTGAAGATCTCAATGAAGCAGTAAGTGAGATCAGGTGTTTCTCAGTTTTTATTTTGCACTCATAATATTGCAGGAAAGTAATTGTTTTGCTTTCTGCTCTTCAGAGTTCCTCTCATTCTTTACATGCGCTAGTCCGTGAAGTGCTTTCAGACAAGAGGCAGGAAGACATACCAATCGTAAGGGTTCTTCTACCTTTTATGTTGATTATCTACTCGTTCAGCCCGAGCACCTGTTTATATATGCATATATGTATAACTTAGAGAAACAATTTCCTGTTGCTTTTAACAGATTGTGGAAAATATGCTGAGTAAAGTCATGGAGGAGTTTGAGCATCGGTTAGCGAGCCAAGGCGAACTGGTAAGCACTAAGCAGCAACATTTCTTCAACATTGCCTTGCCTTTTCCTATGTGCATTGCTTTTCTCCCAAAGAAAGCACATTGCCTACTTTCGAGAAAGTATGTTATATGTGGGATGATTGAATTCTTTATGACAGATGAAAACAGCTTCCAGAGATATGATGTTGTCCGGCCCTGATAGACCTCTTTCGGACTGTGCCTCTGAATGTGCTTCTGGTGATATGAAGGTACAAGTTTTAGATTCAATAGAAGTGGCAAATTTGTGTCGTTATGATATCCTTTTGTGCACGTGTCTCGGTTTTGTTTGTATCTTTTATCATTAGCACAATTGCGTGACATTTTGCTTCCATTGATGGATGATTAAGATTGAAGAGAAAGCTTCCTCTGAAACCAAAGAGGAGGAAATATACAACCAAAGCGAGGGATCGAAAAGTCAGTCTTTAAAGCAGATAACGTTGGTTGATCGACAACAGAAAGACATCCAGGTAAACTACAGTCACATCATATTAGCAGCTACAAAATTTTGTTTATCAGCCCTAAGGTACTGGCGAAACTTATGTTAATCTTTATTCTGTAGGAATTGAAACATACTCTATACGATACAAAAGCAGGAATGAAGCTTCTACAAATGAGGTACCAGCAGGAGTTCAACAACCTAGGTAGGACTTCAAACGAAAAACGATATGATATGCTTTTAATAAGGCTCAGCTTAGCTCACGTTTAGTCGAATACTTTAATGTTGTTTCATGTTCTCAACGGAGGACCATAACTAGTTTTCCATGCATGTAGGCAAGCACCTCCATGGTTTGGCTTCTGCAGCAACAGGATATCAGAAGGTTCTTGAAGAAAATCGCAAGTTATACAATCAAGTGCAGGATTTGAAAGGTAGTGTTTCCGGTCTTCCTTTAATTGTCTCGAGTTCTATGTTTAAGAAACAGTTTATGTTTTGTACGAGTCTACGAGATTAATTGGCCCATCAATTACTTTGGTTAGGAAATATAAGGGTATACTGTCGAGTGCGGCCCTTCTTGCCTGGGCAATCAAATCGGGCGAGTACTTATGATCACATAGATGACAGAAGTCTTAAAATTATCACCCCTTCCAAATATGGCAAAGAGGGAAGGAAATCTTTCACTTTCAACAAAGTTTTTGGTCCCTTTTCAACCCAAGGTTAGCTATTCTCGATATGGTTTCGTTCCTAATCTATCATATTTGTCATCATTTTTCACTGCCACTTTTGTTTCTCTGCAGAGGAGGTATTTTCAGATACGCAGCCTCTGATTCGGTCTGTTCTCGATGGTTACAATGTCTGTATATTTGCTTATGGCCAAACGGGATCAGGGAAAACTTTTACAATGGTAAAATATGTGCTTAGATGTTTCATCATATAATCTTCATTCTTTGGCCAACTGACTCCTGACAAGTTATAAATTCATGTTGTTCACCGATGTAGACTGGACCGAAGGAGATCACAGAGGAAAGTCGAGGTGTAAATTACAGAGCACTCAGTGATTTATTTTATCTATCCGAACAGAGAAAGGACACCATTTGTTACGAAATTTCTGTTCAGATGCTTGAAATTTACAATGAGCAAGTCAAGGATCTCCTTGCGGTGGAGGGTTCTAGCAAACGATATCCTTCATGAGTCATGACACTCATTATTTTTCCTTTACTATTGTTTTCTTTACAATGCATATCATATTTCTCTGTGTCCTTAACTCCAACATACATTAGAAATTCGCAACAGCTCTCAAAACGGAATTAATGTACCTGAGGCGAACCTTGTTCCTGTATCATTGACTTCTGATGTTATATATTTGATGAACCTTGGGCATAAGAATCGTTCAGTGAGTGCCACAGCCATGAATGACCGGAGTAGTAGGTCGCACAGGTAAAATTAATAATGTCCTCTTAGATAAATTGCGAGTTGATCCCTTCTCGTTTCACAGTACGAGTAAAGTTCTCAAGTGATCATGAATCCGTCTAAACTAACTCCTGTGACATCATAAACAGTTGCTTGACAGTACATATTCACGGAAGAGACCTGACGTCAGGAAGTATTCTTCGGGGTTGTATGCATCTAGTTGACTTGGCAGGAAGTGAGAGAGTTGACAAATCTGAGGTGACGGGAGACAGGTTAAAGGAGGCACAACATATTAACAAATCTCTCTCAGCTTTAGGAGATGTCATTGCCTCTCTTGCTCAAAAGAACGCACACGTTCCTTACAGAAACAGTAAACTTACACAGCTACTCCAAGACTCACTCGGTAATATTGTTTAATAAACTTGAACAGACATTTTTCTGATTTTTTGTTGGTCTCCGTTGTAATCATTTGATCCATCCTTATTGTGTCAGGAGGGCAAGCAAAGACGCTCATGTTTGTTCATATCAGCCCTGAGCCTGACGCTCTCGGAGAAACACTTAGTACACTCAAATTCGCAGAAAGAGTTTCTACAGTTGAACTTGGTGCTGCTCGAGTTAACAAAGACGGTGCAGATGTAAAAGAACTCAAAGAACAGGTGGTTAATTTATGGCTTCTCCAATTCTATCCAGTATAATGGACAACTAAACCTATTGTTTACCAATTTTTCGTACTGTCCAATCCAGATTGCTACACTTAAGGCAGCCTTAGCAAGGAAGGAAAGCGAGGGAGCGCAAGCGCAACTTAAATATTCTCAATCCATGAGCCCAGAAAGATCTAGAATCAAGTCTGCTGGGTCTTCCCCTTTGCATTCTAATCGGAAAAGCACCGGAGATTTGGCCGGGGCTCGCAGGCAAACAGCAGATGATTTTGGAAACATAGAGGTATATTGGCTAAGTATTAAATTGATAAGCCGAAAACTTTATTTTATCCTTTTTATTGGATGAATCTAACACTGGAGGTTCATCTAATTGCACTAGGTTCGCAAAAACACAGCATTGAAGCCAAAAAGGCGAAGTTTAGATCCTCAAGATATGATGATGCATGCGCGTTCGCCTCCCTGGCCACCTGCTTGTAATCAAGGACTAAATTCAAAGGAGGAATCCGATAAGGATTCAGTACTTTCTGGAGATTGGGTTGATAAGGTCATGGTGAACAAACACGAAGGTGCAAATAGAGAAGAGAATCTATTAGGAAGTTGGGATATGGACAATAGACAGTTGCCGGAGATGTTTGGACCGAGCAGCCTTCCAGACCCTCCGAAGTTGTACATGGAACAACACTTTGGAAAATTAACGGCGAGCAAAGAGGACAGCCAAGACTATGATGTACAAAGGAGTCGGAATGAGATGGCCAATACCGATGATTCTGATGATCAGCTTGATGCTGCAACAAGTGATTGTTCAGAGCCGGACATGCTTTGGCAACAAAACCTTCCGAAACCTACCAGCATTCCAAACGGACTGGGGGCAAAAGCAAAGAAAACTAATTCGAGGCCAATAAGGAGCCCGGAAACTAGGTAAACTCCGACTGCTATAAGTTTATATCGTTTTCTTTAAGCTGCATTTTCAGCATATTGTTTCCTATGCAAAATCTCTTATATACCTTGATATGTTCTAATAAGATGTTTCAACTTATCTGCTTTGTCACCAGGAGTATGATTCCATCGTTGATTCCTTCGCCATCACGGAAGCCACCCAATGGAGTTAGTCAGCCTCTGCACAGGACCGCAAGTGGAAGGACCGGTGAAGGGAGGCGAAGGCCTGGGAGTGCAAAGTGATACCGACGACGAGGTTGCTTTTTTTTATTGTGTGTTGAGGGAAGTTGGCTGTATGATTCTTTTTTTGTTTTTTCGGGGTCATTTTTGTGTGTTCATATATACCTAGAGAGAGAGAGAGAGAGAGAGAGAGAGAGAGAGAGAGAGAGAGAGGTTTTCTATAAGTGGCAATAATTCTGGTTGCCTGAGTTTCTCCGGTGGTGGTCATGAGATGTAAGTTGTCGATCGCACCCGTTCCATCAAAGTTTTTTTTATATGAGTCTTGATACTACAGTTTGCCCTTGGGATTGAAGCGAGTCTATATTTTTCTTTTCGATACAAACAATACTAGGGGAGGAGGAAAACTGAACGTAAATCTTGGATGCATGGTAACCGCTATAAACAACTTGAGCTACAAGCCCTTCGTGCACGGTTAAAGTCATACTAGTTTGATAACCCCAACAAAAAACGCAAGTTAGACTTGTTCCTTTCACAAAGATCTTGAAATATCTAGTTCATGCAAGATTATCCACGTTATCAGTTAACATAAACAAATCAATGTCGTAATTAAGCAGATTTATAAGTATCATCATTTCATCAGAATTCAGTTCCTACTAATTAATTAACTGCTAAGTACACATTTTATCAAGCTTGACTGGAGAAATACTAGGAACTACATCTTCCTCGTTACGTTCTTGCCTCCCTTAATGAAACTATGTGAACATGAAATTAACTACAACTTGGCGATGGTCCCGATACAACAATAACAACAAAGTCTTATCTCACTAAATGAAGTCGGAGACTTTCTTGCATGCAAGGTGAAAAAGTTCCGTCACATGTTTTGTGACGGAACAAGGGAGGAGGGTTTGTTTTTGGTGAAATTGGAGTTGGTGCGTGGCTGCCAAGTTAGAGTTGTTAAACAAGAGATCTCACATAAAAATATTGGTACAATACTCTACGAATTTCAAATTAGGGTCGACTGGAGCTAGGCTCTTACAATTCAAATTACCTCTTAAACAAGAGATCCCAAGTTTGAAACTATACTGTTCACGCGATTGGGTGCTAAATTAAATTATATTGTCATCTGATTAGAAATAAATTAACCCTAAGATATAAACAAATGAAGTAGAAAACAGAGAATTCAAACTCGAGAGCTCAGAGATGAGCACAATGCCCTGATTAATTGCACTTTTACTTCTGTACTACGTACTAGTACATGGTCCGAAAAGTTAACGATTAAATATTGCATGTAGAGATTTAATAAGTCTTTGCAACAGTTAAATCTTAACCCAATTAATTAATGTAAACTACATTTGATGTTGATTAATACTTGCATTTCCCTCTTGGGAGGATGAGCTCATTCCATCTTTAGGAATAACGTATTCTGACCATAAATTTCATAATCGGAACTATTCAATTACTTATCTTCATCATTTTAATTGGAGATTATTTAGTCATTTGAATGTATAAAATAACTAGACAGTGTAGGTAGGGAAGCAACTTGGGTTGGGTCATCCAGAATTTGTCCATGTCCAACTCATTTTCAAATCCGATCAGGTAGGTTAGAATGAAGAAAAGACCGTCCAAACCCAACCCGACCTCAACCGGATTATTTATTGGGTTGGGTTGACTTGATGTTTTGCCCGCCCATGTCAACTCAAACACAATCCAATTTTGAGCTCTAATTCGCTCAAACACATATTACCTTTGCACTTCATATTATACAAAGTTATGAATAAGTTTTGGAATGACTATACTTCTTTATAGTCCGTCTTCATATGGATGAATGATAGTGTTACTTTTACATTTTTTTTATTGAAGCTTTGTGTACGTCTTGTAATCCAATTTCAAATTTGCATGGTTGAAACGTTAAAAATTGTCTCTAAGTTGTTTGTTTTAACTTTTGTGTGGATGATGATGTGTAAATGAAAATTCAACTAACATTGACGTTGTTTCGTTCCAAATGTGAAAAATCAAGGAAAACAAGGTGTAATGAGATTGGACTTGATAAAGTTGGCAAATCTGAATCCAATCCGAATAAATCCGAACCCAATTAAAACCCGAACCCGACTAAATCCGCATGAACCCAAACCCAACTCAAACCCGAATTGTAAAGAATGGGTTAGGGTTGGGTTGATCATCCAACTCGTCCGAGTTGCACCCCTAAGTGTATGTACCAAATAATGTATTCACGATGAATCGTCTATTTATTTGATACGTTTGAATGATTAAACGATCTTTAATTCAAATGAATTTGTCGACTTGATCTTCAAATAAAAATTAATAAATTGAACGATTCTGATCGTTTATTTAATCCGATGAATATACGTGATTCACAAAAAGAGGTTTGCAACAAACGTAAATATTACGTCGAAATAAAAAACATAAAGGTACGATACGAACAATGTGGCATCCCAAGTCCCCACCAGCCGGTGGATCATGCAGGCAACCACATCCAGCTGCGTTAGTCAAAGGGACCCAACTGTCAACCAAACCCCACTCCATCGGAGGTCACTTCCGTCATTTCACCCCCACCAATTTGCAATTCTTCCGCCGGAGAATTCGGACATAAATCTCATTCAACACAGTTTTGCTTTTCTCCCAGAAATCCCACCCTTTCTCTCTCTCTGCTGCACATCTCTCTCTCTAAGCTGTCTTCCAATCAAATCACAGAGAAGGTGCGACGCTTTCTCTCTCCTAGGGTTTATTCTCGAACCAGTGCGAGCTCAATTCCAATGGAGGACTTGTAGATGGGCTTCAATGTCGGATCCTCCCTGCTCGATCCGTCTCTGACTGTCAGTGTTTTTGCTCTGCATTCGAAGGTACCCCGATATTTCCCTCTGATTTTTCCTTTTTTTTGCTATTTCTGAATTTCCCCAGTTTTTTATTTTGCAATTTTTATGATTCGTATAGTTCGTGGTTAGCTCAATTTTTCTTCTTGAGGATTCAGTAGATTGCTTCACTGGGATCTTTCGATGGATTTCGGGTTCTAAAAGGGACTATTTTTGCATATTTTGTGAAGTCTTTTGTTTGAATTCGCCCTTTATTATTTATGAAAGTTTACATTTTTTTATTGCTAGATGGGGGTTTTTGTAAATTGCTTTTACTTGATATAATTTTCTCATTTTGTTGGTGTATAATGGCTTCTGATTGGTTGTTGTTTTGAGGAAAAAGGTACTAAATTTATAAAATATACTGGCAAGAACAATTTTTTCTTTTTCCTCTTTCGGTATGAACTCTGTTAGTTTTTGTTTTTCCTATAGAAATTGTATCTAGCTCTGTTTAATTTGTAGCTTACCGGTTTTATGGAAATATGGAAGCACTGGGTCAGTTTCCGGGGATGGTTTTAGATTCAGTAGGCGTAGTGAAAAGCTTCTAATGTGTAAAAATTTAGTGGCATGTGCTCCGTTATCTAGTTATCATTTTTAACTTTGATATGTGAATCATTTAAGTCAGTTGGTGGACGTATGAGGTGATTTAGTACATTTTGATGTACACGTTTGCAATGAAGTTCTGACAGGATTTTGTTTAATCGTTTGGATGAATAGGGTTTTGGCACTTGGGTCTTGGAAATGTCCCAACGGACACTAAAATGAGCCAGATTGAAGTATCGACGATGAAATCTCCTCTCACACCACTTGCGACTCTGATTGGTCGTGAGCTTAGGGGTGAGAGAGTTGAGAAACCTTATTTGAAGTATGGGCAGGCTGGTTTGGCGAAGAAAGGAGAAGATTACTTTCTTATAAAAACTGATTGCCAAAGAATTCATTCAGATCCGTCAACATCATTTTCTGTCTTTGCGGTACTTTCCCCCTCTAATTTCTGTCTTTGTACCTATATAAAGGACAACTGATCTTTGTTTGGCTGCTGAAAACTGAGGAGAAGGAAAAGAATTTGAGAATCATTAAAAGTGAAAAAATTACCTTGAGTGAATTTGATAGTTGCATTTGTGTCTGGTTAAGTGGAACATTGTTCTACTCAGGTTTGAAACGGTGTGATAAATGAGCAATCACTGTTTAGTAACTTTTCTTCTTTTCATACATTTGTCAGCACCAATAGAGCATCACTTCATTCCCTCACTCTTTCTGATACAAATTTGAAATTATTTGCCCGCAGATTTTTGATGGGCATAATGGTATATCAGCTGCTATTTTTACCAAGGAGAATTTATTGGCTAATGTTTTGAGTGCCATTCCTCAAGGAACCAGTAGGGATGAATGGCTGCAAGCCCTTCCTCGGGCGCTGGTTGCAGGATTTGTCAAAACTGATATAGAATTTCAACAGAAAGGTTTAACATCAAGCCATTTGATTTCCAGTAATTATTTATTTGATTTGCTTGATTTTGTTTTTCTTAGCTTTCTGATTTAATTTCAACCTCAGGGGAAACTTCTGGTACAACTGTGACTTTTGTTGTGATTGATGATTGGACTGTGACTGTCGCATCTGTTGGGGATTCTCGATGCATATTAGACACCCAGGGAGGTGTTGTTTCACTCTTAACTGTTGATCACAGGCTGGAAGAAAATGAAGAAGAGAGGGAGCGTGTTACTGCCAGTGGCGGTGAAGTAGGAAGGCTCAATATTTTTGGGGGCAATGAGGTATATCCTAGTTTATTTTGTTCACCCTTTTAACTTGTAAACTGAAAGGCATTTCAATGAACCATTTTTTTTATGGTCTAAATTTCTTATGTTTACATGGTTCAGGTTGGTCCCCTTCGCTGCTGGCCTGGTGGATTATGCCTTTCTAGGTCAATTGGCGACACAGATGTGGGAGAGTACATTGTCCCAATACCCCATGTCAAGCAAGTGAAGGTGACTTCATCTTGTACTATTGACAATGGTTCTATTTTACTATGCTTTTACAAAATTTTAATTCTCAGCAACTATTTTCCCTGGTTATGCAGCTTTCAAATGCTGGGGGAAGACTTATAATAGCTTCTGATGGCATCTGGGATGCTTTGTCTTCTGATTTGGCTGCCAAGTCATGTCGAGGATTGCCTGCAGAGCTTGCTGCAAAGCTGGTTGTTAAGGTGATGCACCTTAAATACAAACATTATGTACAGCCCAAGAGAATTAAGCCTGTTTTTACTGATCTAGTCCCGATTTTCTTTGTTCTGTTTTAGGAGGCTCTGAGGTCAAGGGGACTGAAAGATGATACAACCTGCGTAGTTGTTGACATAATCCCTTCAGGCCATCCTGTCTTACCTCCACCACCAATTAAGAAACCAAACATACTTGCTTCACTTATCTTTGGGAAGAAAAGTCAGAACTCCGTGAACAAGACAAATAAACTTTCTGCTATCGGAGTTGTGGAGGAGTTGTTTGAAGAAGGTTCAGCAATGCTCGATGAAAGGTCAGTTCAGCATGGTTTATTATGTAACTGCTAATTATTATACTGTATTTCTAGTTTGAATGCAACCCTAATTTCTTTCCTTTCTTGACGGAAATACAGGTTGGGTAAGGATTCTCCTCTGGATGCAAATTCGGGGATTTTCCGTTGCGCAGTTTGCCAAGTGGATCAGCCCCAAGTTGAAGGTTTATCAGTAAACTCTGCGCCTTTCTTCTCCCCGGCATCAAAGCCATGGGAAGGCCCCTTCCTCTGCGCAAAGTGTCAGAACAAGAAAGACGCCATGGAAGGAAAAAGACTGACCAGACCCACAGTGGTCTTGTAGTAATTTACCCGATTACGTTCTCTAAATTGTATTTTTATCTGGCGGTGTGAGCATATGCTTGGTTTTCGTTTTTCAGGTGGTGACTATTTATAGATGTGTGTAAGAAATGAAGTTGAGATATGCAGAGTAAAGTAGGTGTTTTGCAGTGTGTCGAAACTTTGTGGCGATTCTGGTTTGTGCTCGGCTGTTTGACTGACTGACAAAGAGTTGAAGTGTTATCGCTAACAGCTTTAATTTGTAAGTAAATTGAAGGTTTGAGTAATCGTTGTGTTAGAACGAATCTAACTCATTGTTGTTCCCTCTACTTACTGTGTTACAAAAGATGAATATATAATCGATAGCCAATTTTTTTAGCACTTGTTTGCAGTTGTCTACAAATGCTGGTTAGATCTTGTCAATTTACTATGGTTTTTTTCATGTAACGAGCTGTCTTTAGTAGGGCTGGGCATGGGTCGGGTCGGGCCCAAATTTGGAGGGACCAGATCGGACCCGCATGAAAATGCAACGGGACGGGTCGGGGCGAGTAATGGAATTTCAAATTTTGGAACTGGACCTAACCCGGCCTGTTTGAAATGGGCCGGGTCCACATGTCCAATCTTCTTCTTCTCCGATCTGGAGCCTCGCAGTTTTCGTCTTCTCCGATCTGCAGCAACCGAGTTGAGCCCATCGTCTTCTTCGATCGTGAGGTGATTTCGCGAGTCGTGACTCATTTGGTGGGCTTGGTCGCTGCTGTGATTTCGACGCCGTCGAGGGGTGGGGGGAAGAAGAGAACGAGAACGGAGAATAAGCATCACAGAGGCTACACAGCAAGCAACAAATCAAAGCAAACCCAGATGCAAAAACAACAAATCAAACCCCTTTGATCATGCACATAGAAAAAACCAACCAAACAATGATCAAAACATCAAAATTGAAAAGAAACATCGATCAGCACATAAAAAATAAAAAAAAAAAAAAAAAAAAAACGAACAGAACCCAGAACTCGAAAGCATGATATTGTCCTCGATGGCGGTGGTGGTCGCGACGGGTCCACACGTTCCTCTTCAAGTCGGGTCCACGGGTCAAAAACCACAGATTCCTCTTCAAGTCGAGTTAACAGATCCAAAAACCCACCTTCAACACTTTATTCTCCGAGACTGTTGCTGGAAAACTCGTCCCTCGTGCCATCTTCGTCGATTTGGAGCCCACCGTCATCGACAAGCTCGCTATCGTCGTCGCGCCATCATCGTCCATCTTCAATCTTTACTATCCCTCAAGTCCCTCGGAGCATCTCTGATCTGGAGCCTCATGTCATCGTTGACGCCAATTTCGACGACCGGAGCCGGGAGAAGACATCGAGTTGGGATTCGAAGAGATGAGCGAGAGAGATAGGGACAAAGGATGAACCAGATCTGAGATTGAGACTCAGAGAGAGAGAGAGTGCTGTGAATATGTGATGGGGTTGGGAAATGGAATTATGGAACTCAATCTCAACGGTGTGATTTAAGTGGTATTAAATCAAAGGTGGAAAACAGTCCGGGCCGGGGGCCCATTTCCTCAAAATTTTGGATCCGCCCCGCCCCGTTCCGTTTTCTATTTAGAATTTTTGTACCCGCCCCAAACCGCGGGCCCAGGGCCTGTTTGCCCACCCCTAGTCTTTAGTTGCCCGATTGTGTGTTACTCCAAATTGCCTGACTGGAGAACAACTTGCATGAAATGGATACGGTCTAAACAAGGTTTTCTCGTTTAGTTGCTGTTTTGAAATACAAGAGTAAGATTTAAGCACCACAATTTTTTTGTACTGGACATTGTGAGATGCTAAAACTAACGAAAAGCTGGCACTTCGTATTACGGTTTAGTGGTATTCCTTTTCACTTGTAAGTGATGTATTAGGTTCGATTATCATCAAAGGTGAATTTGAACCACATTATGATGACTACTCAATTGAAAGGTTTAGCTCACTCTCTCACCCCTTTAGACCTACTTCAATCATTGGAATAAAACTCAAATTTTAGGTTCTAAACCCATTCTAACTTGCTCCAACTCTTGGGGCAAATATGAGTTTTAACCCAAAACTTATTTCTGTAAATTTAGGCCAAGATTTCTCCCTGGTTAGTGGGCTGGTCTACCATATATGTGTATTTTTTTTAAGTTTTATATATTTATAAATTCATTGAATTCAACTGCTAAGATCTAATATAATCAAGTCAAATGGTTAAAAAAAGAAGATCTAACGATCCAAATTTAAATCCAACAGCTAAAGTAAATGAAAAAAAATTCTTTCATGTATTTCATATTTTTTCATAGTGTTCCACGAGTTTTATGATGTCGGTTTAGTGATTTTTTTAATATTTATCAGACTATAAATATTAAAATGTTCATAAAATTAAATTAGGATACTCTACATATTATTATTTTTTTTTTTGAAAAAAAGTTACTTTAAGAAAAAAAATTATCCAAAATTCATTCTTAATAATTTTGGGCTAAAAATTTAACTCAAAAAAGTTGGAGCCGAAAAACTGTTTCTAGGTTAAAACCTAAATTTTCTAAGTTAAAATGTTTAAGTTTTAACATAAAAGTTGAAAATGGTCTTAATATGAGTGATATTGTTTGTGCAAAAAATAAAAACTGACGAAAAGATATTCCGAGACCCACTTGAACTTTTTTTATTAATTTCTTTATTTCGATATTAAAAAATAATTATGTTGATAAATGGCAAGCCTGCTTTTAAATGGCTTGTAGCATCTTGCTTATCGTTCAAGCTTGCGAAAACTGTACAATTGTTTTTTTTCCCACAAATGGATCACTCGTGGTTTTGGTCGTGCTTTGCGAAAAGCTACAAAAAGAGAAGCACCGCCGGTGGAAGAGGAAGACTCGTACAAACAGTGCACCCTCTAACCCTAACCCTAATCACATACAACGTCATGTGTGAATCTTTAAAGTAACTGCAGCAGAGCCTGCTTTTGCATGCACTATTCCTACCCTCCAACATGTTCTCCTCACAAACCCTACAGAGGCTGTTTGGGGAACAGTTGAGAGGCGATCGGAGAAGATCGTCGCAGCAGTTGAGCAATGTGACAGTGTTCCGAGTACACACGTTGAAGGGCAACTGTTCATCAAGAGTCTCAGACCTTCTGAAGAGAAATCGGTATAGCGACACGTGTTGTCATCCTGTACGGGATCATGTGGTTTTCATGAGCAGCTAGGTCAATGCTGAGGATCCTGTAGCTGAAGCCTTCAGCTGACTGGAACTCAAGAACTCTCCGTAATATTGTTGTTGCAGTAGAGTTTGTACCTTGAGTCCCCCGCACGTGTCGTCTGTACCAAAAGGGTACGGAACTTCCATGTTGCCACGTTTAGGGCAAGTACCAAGAGCTGACACGTGGACTGTTTTTGATGATGGTCGTAAGACTGATGAGCATGAACACAGAAAGTTTGAAAACCATATCTGAATGCAGCAGAGAGAGAGGATGCAAGACATGCTAAAAACTCAACGTCTATATTATTTTTAGGGTTTAGCATAAGAAGGATTAGTTTATTAATACAGAAATTTAAAAAATATATATATGTACTTAGTTATGTGATTAACACGACTTAATTATGTGATTAACATGTTGTAAAAGTCGACATATGTGAGTCAGGCTAGTTGGTTAGCGTCATGTTTTTGTTTTTTACAAATGATGATTATAAACAAAGGTGTGCCAACAGCTGTCAGTGTATAAAGAATTTGATGAAGAGATTAAGAAATGGCTTGAATATTCAAATCCTAAATACCCAAAGCACTGATAGTGTTAAGTCTATGGCCCCGTGAGAGATTTTTTAATCTGTCTAGAATACGGGACAGTACGCTATATGTTATTATAAAAGTAAAGGAAATTTTTTTTTTAAATGTCCCTACACTTGTATAACGACATTTATCGTATGTGCTCGTGTTCCTGGACACTGAAAAATCTCTCCCATGATGGTGAAGCTAATTATCTGATTTCACCCATTGGAAAGGAAATCACAAGTGGCAACTAATTTGGAAAGGAAACAAACAAGAACTGGCAACTAATTTGGAAAGGAAACAAGAGAGAAAGCAAAGGTTAAGGAGTTCTGTTGTTAGGGGGAGTCTAGAGAACTATTCCTATAGGACCGGACTAGGGAACAACTATCCCAACACCCTTTTAACAAGCAAGCTACGCACCTCGGGGTGAGGTACGAAGCTAGTTCCCGAGTAAGTAGCTAAAGCAAGAGGGCAATCAACCAAGCGATCGTAGGTACACAAAGTAATTTGTTATGTAAGTAAATTGGTGTGAAACTAGATCCTCTGCTAGAATAACAATTGTTGTGTAGCCAGGTTCACCTGCCCAATGCCAATGATACGAAGAGCTAGCTTTGCTACATGAAAAGTCTACTTGCTTGCGGGACCCCTTCGTTTTCTAGTTTGATCAATTAGGTCAATTGATCTTCAAAGACCAACTAAGTGAAAGAGATTTCGAGTTTGGATTCACATTCTCGTCTCATTTTTTAGCATAAAAATTTGATCTTTAGGTTGCCAATTTAGAATCTGTCAGGTTGGCTACAATAATGTGCTTCATTCTATGAATCCAAATTCAATTTTCATTTTTTTATAATTTAAATTAATTTAGTGTAGACTCTCGTTTTTTTCTATACATTTGAAGGACATTTGCGTTAAGATGAATGTCACACCAATCCTACTTACCTTCCAATTTCAAGAAGTTTTTTGGTTTCTTTTTCCCCTTGAGGGGCAGTGGGGCACCCATTTCCCAAAGTGGCCTCCATAAAGCAACATATCCTTTGGGATCAAGCAAATGACAAAGTTCCAAATGGTATAGTTTAAGAACTGTGAATTTAAAACATTAGGCCACGACTCCTACATTATTTATTTATAGTTTTATGTCAAATAAATGAATAAAATTGACAGAAAAATCAAACTAATGTGCAGAAGAAGAAAAAGAGTGCGGAATCGTTCCTCTAAATACTTGGTTGTTGACGACGACCATGTGTTGTTCTGTAAGGTTGCCTTATGCAAAGTTTATTGGAAATCGTATCCTATATTGTAAGGGATCAAGTTAATGGTACGATCTTTATTTAAAAGACAAGTGGTTTATACTCGAACCCCGTAAACCATCCACAAACCACTTATGTTAATTAAATTTTCGATGCAAACACTTGTGCGAGGAACTTTTTGTATGAGTAATTAAAAACATTTATCTCTAAACCTAAAATCGTTTAAATCTTCCACCTTCTGAATCGCTTGTATAAAGTATAACCATGGAGTTCTGAGCAGATCAATGATGGGCAACGTATATGGAAAGCAAAGTGGTTTTTTAAATTTTTGAGTCCTACAGTAAAAACAATAAGGGTTGGTTTATAAGTGCTTTTAAAATAACTTCAAGCACTTTCAATTCATCAAAAGCACTTTTCACAATGTTTAGCTGAAGCAAAATATAAGTGTTTTTTTGCTTTTTAGAGAAGCATTTCGAAACGGGCCACTAAAATAGTTGAGGGAACAGTAAATGACTTCATTTAGTGGGATTTAAGAACATAAATAGTTTTTACATTCGTTAAGCACGCTACGTTCTCCAAACAAGAGGAAAGGATAAATGGCTTCATTCACTGGAGTAAACTGAGTGATATATCAACACATTAGAAGAACAAAACTCCATCGATTTCTCTTTGCCGGGTTACAACCAGACTAGACTAGCAAATGTAACATGTTTACTACAAAAGTGGCTTGAGCTATGTTCCGTTTCCAAAGCGGAGTTTTCCCTAATGCGCTAATCAACTGTTCCGTTTCCAAAGCGGAGTTTTCCCTAATGCGCTAATCAACTGTTCCGTTAGCTAAAGCAAATCTTCTCCTGCAAGTAACCAATGAGCACATTGATCAAAATATAAATGTCAAAAGATGGAATGGTATAACTCAAATGACTGCGGTGGTTGGTCCGAAAAACTTCAGCGGAGCACAGAAGTAACAATGATTACATGTACCGCAGTCTCAAAACTGGGATAGCACAGGAGTACATTACTATTTACTAGTTGGGCAAGAAATCAGTTAAGATGTTAAAAAAAGTAAAGGAACTTACGCAGATCATCCAAGGATATACTGCTGATGCTTTCGCCAGTCTTTATAAGACGAAGCTTCCCTGTAAGATATCATATCATCACGCTATAAGAAATTTCAGTGTCATTATTGAAGGAGAACAGTTGAATAATATAGCATCTACATGACATGAATATGTTTTCTATTTTCTATACTTGATTTTGAAAGATTGAAGGGATGGGGTAGACGATTCGAGTATCTGCGGAATCAAACTAAATATTGATGTTGAACCTTTCAATCTTATTTGCCATATAAACACTTTCTATTGATGCAGAACATGGTTAAAAATACAAATCTTCGTGGCCATGTTTATTCATCCGTTAATGAAAGCTTTAATTCAATGAATTTCCGGCATCGACAATATTCTATGCTAGATTGATATATCCTCCCAAGTTATCAGTGCAACATAATGTTGGAATACTTTTATAACTGATGCAAAAGTATACTGGTATTTATCAATCTAGCATAGAAAACCAATCTAAAAAATAAAATTTAGAAAAATAAAAGGAAAAGAAAATACTGGTATTTATACCATCGTGACGAATGCATATCTCTGGAATATGTTTCACTTCGCCATTGATGCTGTCATTGTAAACTCTAGTTTCAATGTCACCCTCGACGTAGATTGATGCACTGCAGTAAACCTCCAATCATTAGAGACACAACATATAGAGACATTCATTCATCTTAAAAAATGGAGACGTACTTCTTAACCAATTGTTTAACCGCATAAGCTCCAAGTGTTTCATTATGCACAGCAATTCGATGCCATTGAGCAGGTCTTGGCAAGTCCTTTGCTCCCATTACCCTTTGGTCAAACATGCCTCCCGTCCCAACCGTGAAGATGGTTACAGTTCGACCATTCCTCAAAATCTTTTGCACAGGGGCTTGCCCAACTTTTCCACAGATAATTGCCTACATAAATTCAGCAAAGCCTCGCATAAACATATGAAAGAGCATATCCCTACTCAACTCTTTGATTACTGATATAAAAACCAAAGAAAAAAAAATACTATCTGATTATTTATGTTGTTTCTGTGTCCTAGCAAGCATCCCCAACGAAATATCCTTTATTTTCTTCCATACGACCTTAAAAACCTTTTACAAGTTATGATATGATGCCTTGTATGTGTAAAATTGTAATTAAATCTATACGCACGCACACGCACACATGAAAACTCGATAATATACACATAAGTAAAAGTTTCGTTTTTGTTTTCTGTTGAAATTACATATGAAATACCTTGTGCACACCACGAAATCCCCAGCCCCTCCTGGGATCAACTCCCTGGGGTTGCAAATTCACATCTTTCTTCGCACCAATAAAGTCATAACCATCTTCTGCCCCATTGTTCTTTGTGTCATCATTGCCAATGTCAGAGTCAGATGGGATGCTTGAGCACCACAATTTTGAGCTTCTTTGCACACCCACTGCTGTAATAATGGTAAAAAATAAACATAAACACCAAATAATCAACCTAAAAACACCCATTCTTCACTATTCGAGGAAATTGTTCACCAACAAAACATGTACTCATGATGAATTCCAGGCAACAAGTTATTCAAAATGATTTTCTGGATTAAACCCATCTCTGGAAACATACAAAATTGAAAATAATACAGAAAAATAACCAATAAGATCATTAAACTTTGCAGAAACTTGCATTTGGGGAAAATAGTCCATTTAAAAGGGGTTTGAACACAACCCATGAACAAAAATCAAAACTTTAAGCAAATACCTAATCAGAAATCAGAAATGAGCACTGCAAATAACCCATTCAGGAATCATATGCACAAATACAAACTAATAATATTTGGGAGAGAGAGAGAGAGAGAACCGAGTGAGGAGGTGGGCGAGGAAGGAACGGAGACTCGCAGAAACTTGGCGAATCGCGCAGCGACTGAACTCATAACTCAGTCAGTGCAGGAAACGTGAATTGGGAAGGAGCGTGGAGGGTTCAAGGAGGGTTTAGGTGTTAGGAGGAGGCGAGAGCCACAGAGAGAGAAGCAAGCTATATGAGCCTCCTTAATGAAATAAAAACAAAATAAAAAAAAACTAATTTTGCTTTTGAAAATAAAATTGAAAACCAAAAAAATTTAACGAAACTTTAAGTTTTAATCAAAATGAAAAAAAAGTGTTGTAAGTAAATAGCACTAGGAGTGACTTTTTAGAATAAAAATATCATTTTCGTTAAAAATAAACAGTACTGTTTCTTTAAAACACTCAAAAATTTATAGCTCAAATAGTTAAAAGTAAAAAATTTTAAGTCTGACTAAAGCAAAAGAAACCCTCTTTCATCGTCATAACTTTTTCATTAACTAATTTGGCAATTTTTTGTAGACACAGTAGCACGCTCAAGCTCGTCACAAAATTAGTAGGTATTTATTTTTATTTTTTGGAAAACAATTAGTAGGTCTTTTTTGTTTTTTCAAACAAGTGATGTTGACAGGGCAAAATCAAACTCAAAATGTAGAGTAAATGCTCTTAATTAATATATGAGATGCAAATAGATCGCTAAAATCAATATATTCAAATTCACTAGTACATGTTGCTACTTAGTATTATGATTTAGTGGTATTTATCTTCACTTGTAAGTGAGAGGTTTTAGGTTAGATTTTCGTCAAAGGCGAATGTGAATCACATTATTATCAGCTCATTATAAAGCTTATCCCATTTTCTCATTCCCTTAAAGTAAATAATATCGTTTATTAAAAAAAAAATTACTAGTACATGTTAACACGAATAATAAATTTACCCTTTCAACAACCAAATTATGGAGAAAATGATTATTTTTTGGCTCCATTTGTAATATGCATTGTTTAACTTATCACATGGTTTTGTTTGTAGGATATTTTCGAGAAATAAAAATAAATAGCTCGTTTGAAAATGCTTTTAAAATAACAAAAAACGTTTTTGATGATATTTTTAAAACCAATCTTTAGTAAAAATACAAGTGAATCTTCAAAAAAGCATTTGAAGTCTTGAAGTGCTTCCTGCAATTGGTGCTTCTTACAAGAATCAATTCAAGTGAATTTGAAACCGAAAATCATTTACTTTATATGCAATTCAATCATTTTAAAAACACTTTCAAACGTTCTCGAAATCAAACATCTTCTCTACTTTTTGGATATTCCGAAGATTGAAAAGTTGGCAACAAAGAAGCATTGGAAACCCACACCTCTGAGAAGAAAGGTTTGTAACAATACAAACATGCACAGGGAGAACAAGAAGTTTGAACTTTCAAGATTACAAGGAGCATTCGCGCGAGAAGAGACTCGTAAGACAGCAAATAAACAGGCGAAAAAGAATTTAACTAAACGCAAAGGTTATATCCGCTCTAGTATGTCTACTGCTTCAATTTAAATAACCCTTCTTAGTCCACCCGGAACACTCCCAGCTTGAACAAAATCAAAATGCCCCGGTATCAAGAAACGAGACCAAAACTCAACATAATCAGCGGGTTGGACCCCTGGACGAAGACCACTTTGGGCCACCGCCACCAAATGCAGGTCTGCGCTCATCGCTGCCACTGCGCCACCTATCACTTGAAGGCGGTGGGCGGTCATCTGGCCTGATTCCCCTTCGCTCAGGCTCTGGAGGAGCCTGCACAGGGGCCTCAGCTCCCCTTTGCCGAAGGTGCCTGGGTACATATTTCCCAGGAGCAGGTGTAGTAGCAGGAGGAGCACTAGCAGGCTCTGTACGTGGCCCAACAGGCCTAGGAATATCGGCTGGTCTCCCCAAAAGTTCTTCTTTCCTCAGCCTTTCTTTTTCTTCTAATTCCATCTGTCTTTGCTTCTGCTTTTCAGCCATCTCATCCAGTTTGGCCTTGCGCTCCGCTTCTTCTTTTCTTTTCCTCTCAGCTTCTGCATGGTTCAAAACAGCAATGATGGACGCACATCGGAAGACAAAAATAACAAGACATAGCAAGCACAAGAGCCATCATAGAAAGTAAAATTATTCAACAATGTTTCCCTAATCAGCTGAGAAACAACTAGAAGAACTGCAGAAATCAGAAAAAGTCAACTAGTCAAAAGTCAGGGAGGACAGGTACCTTCACGCTTACGCGCCTCCTCCTCTTCACGAAGCTTCCTCAGTCTCTCCTCTTCAGACCGCACAAAGAATATCTTCTTTCTCTTGGCATCCCTCTCTTGCTTCCTGGCCCAAATCAGTTGGCTAATCTGTTCCTCTCCCTCTGCCCTCCTCCTCTCGTATTCTTCATGCCTCCGATGCAAGACCCTTTCCTGGAAGATAGTCTGACAAAGAGGAAAAAAGCTCAGAATAATTTTGTTGATAGTAAAATTGATTATTGTGCATGCATATGTTCTCTCTCTCCCCAAAAATAATAGCATGAACATTTTTTAGGGCAGTGTATATAATCTAGACGTATCCTGTGTTAAAAATGAAGATCAGAAGTGTAACTCTTCTGAGCAATCCTCCACGGTTAGGCCAGATAAAAATGCAAACTCACCTTATTGTCCATCATCCGCGATAGCCTATTCTTCTCCTTCAGATCTCCTTCATGGTGCTGTTGGCTCAGCTCAACTTCCAGCTGCAAAGCAGAATATTGAATTACGGTTGGCATACAAGGCAAAGAGAAAATAAAAATGAATTTAGGGAAAAAGAATAGGACGACAACGCAGTCATTAAATGGCCAAAATCAGCAGAAGTAAAAGGAAGAAACTGCAGGCCATGGCCAACATTGAGAAATGATGCAGTTTAAAGTGAAAACTGATATTTACAAAACTGAAAAGAGCATTATACGATGGATAAATTTAGTTGGTAAACTAAATACAAAATGTAACCATAATACATACCGTCTGTTCATGTTCATGAAGTAACTGCTCTTCAACTAAACGTTGTTGATATGCAGCTTCAATCAGAGGAGCAGACTCTTCTCTTTTTGCTCTTTCCAAGTAGTCCATTGTTTTTCCAAGTTTTAGCAACTTCTTCTCCATTTCTTGCCTCTCCCTGAGCTGTTCGCTCAAGGCCAACTCCATTAAACTTTGCTTAGTCACCTTCCCCTGTACACAAATAATATAGATAAAGATAGGGTCTTCCATCTAAACCATAACTAACGAGAAAACTTTCACTTACTCCATCCAAAATATGTTTCTTTCCTTTCTTTTTCTTGCGTGCTTCATCAAGGAGCTTCTGTGCTTCGTCAATTTCTTTCTCCTCTATTTCCTTTCGGATCCTTTGATTCCTCCTTTGTTCTGCTTCTTCTGCAAGCCTCTTCTGTTCTGCAACTTCAGTTATTTTCTGTAGTTTGAGCCTCTTAGACTCTTCCTCACGTTCCTGGGAAATTGAAAGCTTAGTCTTTGACTTGTCCATTTCCATACTATTACTAACTGCAACTCAAGGTAGATGTACGCAGAGACTTACCATTTCCAGAAGTTGACGTTCTTGCTCCTCCTTCCTTTTTTCGATGATTGATTTCCTAGCAAGAAGCCTTTTGTGTTCCTTATCAACAGTATCAGCTAAAGAAGGCAGAATTTCAACTAGTTTTGACTCTCCCTTAACAGGAGGGTACATCATAGACCTAGCCTTATTTAGAGACTCGGCAAGGTTGGTTAGGTGATCTCGAAGCCCATCAGATTCTAGATCCTGACAGAGTTAGTGAGAAGACAGTCAGACTGTGACTTGTACAGCATGAAAAATGAGGCAAATGCAGAGTACGCAATCTCTAACTTACCAAGTTACCAAACAACATAACACCCTTCATATGGTCAACTTTCATAGCTATGAAGTTATGTTTAACAGCATCCACATAAATCTTCTCAACAACAGAAAAGTCGTAAAATGGGATCATCTGAGATAAACATTCAATCTTCATTATCTGATACACTTGGGATACCTGACAATTGAAGAGGGATAAATCAACAACAATGTTAAAAATTTATACGAACACAGAGATACTACTACGAATCATTTAAGAAAACAAATATTCAACACACCTGATGGAGCAACCTCAGAGTACCCAGTTTTTCAAGGGCGGGAACATATTGAGACAGTTGCACTTCTGGAACAGAAGATGCTGAGGACAGCTTACCTCCAAATTTCGAGATTTTGGTCAACAATGGTTGCATCTTTATAGCAAGGTCAAGGGGTAGGAACTCATGCTCCAGGAGATGGTAAAGATCTTTAACTTCCTGGGTTGCACAGCTCAACACACCTTTCGAGACCTGAAAACAAAACCAAAATAAGACCATATTGATGGAAAACTTAGCATAAAGACAATGTCATAATATGCACAATACATACACATTGACAAACATTTGAAAAGAAAATCTAATTTAGTACTAATAAGTAATAGCACATAAGGAAATTATGTCACAGCAAGATTTATACGACAAAATGAAAGCCAATTTTTTACTCAAAGTACCAAAAGATTAAAATCTCAACATGACACTCCATTGCAAAATTGTCATTGTATGAAAATCATAATATATATCAGAGAAGCATTAGAAGCATTGCCCTTATTACTAAGAGAAGTTTTTGCTAACGTCAATCACAAGAAAAAGGAATTAAATCTCAATTGACTGTGTAAATAAAAATAACAAAACAAACTTACCAATTCCGAGAGAAGAGCTGATCTTGAAAGCTGCACACAAAACAAAGCGTTAGAATGACGAACTCATTAAAAATGGAATCATAAGAATAAAAAATTAAAAAATTAAAAAAAAAGTGAAAGGGGCAATACCACATCTCCTCTGTCAATTCTGGGTTCAAGATTAAACCCGATGAGATTAGCCATTCTCAAATTGCGTTCTTTCTCATTTTCAAGTTCCAAATGTGATGTAGCACGTGTTTGGTCATAAGGTGCAACCGAGAGTGCAGCCAAGATGACAGATGATGCAATCAATTGCAAATCCTTCTGGCTTAAATTCTTGTTAAAGCTTTTTTGCAGTGTAAACAACTTGAACCATGCATAAGCATGATTAAGATGGCTAGCTGAAATCCAAAAGATCTCTGTCAATTTGGCATAATAAACCACCATTAAGGATGCTTTGGGTGTTTTCTTGACCATGCACATCAAGCCATGAATATCTTCAACAGAACGAAACGCTTCCTGCAGACACATTGATTAAAAACCTATTGTAAGAAACAGACAGATCTTACAAGCAGATACAAAGATTTTTCAATTTGTTCACAGAATCCACGCATAAATTTAAAAAAGAAAAAACAATTTGGACACCTGCCACAGTTCAAGCTCAGTGGCTATCTTCAGCTGCTCAAATCTTGTGTCCAAATACAGCTGCAAGCTCTCAGGTGCAGATAGGTCAGGTCGGTCTCTTTGATCTCTATATTTGTTCAGATTTGCCAGATGATTCCTGATGATTTCACATAACCTGCGAAACTCCGTCGATCTCTTATACTGTTTGCAGAACTGGAAGGCTCGATGTGCCGTCATCTAAAGATTAAAAATCTCAATAAGACTCCGTAATTTATTTCATGAAACACAAATCTTAATTAGTAACATCAATTGTACAATACTATTGAACACAAACCACAAAAATAAATAATGATAAAAAAAGAATGGTACCATTGTGTAGAAAGCTAGAAAAGAAATGGCAACCATTATCTTTTAACAAAACCTAGCTAACAAAATCCAGGTAGAAAGCAGTATTATAAAGTATATTCTTCCAACTCCACTGGCAGTTGGCATGAGAAAAGGTCCCATAATGGTCCTTTGCAAGAACTATAAAGTGTTAAACAAGTCGAAGTAAACATCAGACAAAATTTTATCTACTGATTGATTGAATTCCTTTATTTTAGTCATTCGGAGCAAAAACAAGGCTTCTACAAAAATTTAGATAAATCTCCACCAGTTAAACTTGGAGAACATCTAATAATCCAGAAATGAGTATTTAATTGCAGAGTTGATTTTACTACTAGAACCTTGGAGAACATTAATATTCCATAACAGCATTTTTAGTTAGAGTGGTTTTAACTGCTAGAATGCTTGTGGGCAAAATTTGTTAAAAGAACAGAACAACAAAAACAATGGAATCGAAAATTTGTTCCGCAGAAATGCATTACCGCATATAGAGCCTCCAACTTCGAGTTATTTCTCAAGATCTCTAGCACTGTCCTGTAAGTTTCCCATAGAAACTTGAACCAGGGAGTAACAACTTCACGGTCTGACCTATCTTTTCCTTTCTCACCACTGACATAGCTCAGCATCAGATCTTCTGGCCTTTTATCAGCTTCAAGGTCATCAACATCAAGCGCTTCTTCAAGGGCTTGGGCCTGAGTACGAGCCTGCTCGGCTTTCTCAGTAGATAGATGCATGAAATGCTTGATAACTTCTTCCAACGAACTAACATTAACTTGCTGGCATATAATACGATATTGGATAAGACCATCTTTGGCAAATCTACCCTTGCGCAAGTCAACACAAAGCTCTACATATTTAAACATGATCTTTTCAAGTGGTTTTTGCCAAGCTCTATATCTCTTTGAAGTGATAAGATCATGAAGCGATTGTAATGCATCTTGCTTCTGCCCAACATTGATCAACTCTGCATCCACACATTATAATTGTCAGCATAGATATACAGGGTAATGCTGAGACCAGAATTGCTATTGTCTGTCAAGCAATTGACATCAACATTTGAACCAATTTTATTCTTTTTACCCAATTACTAGAATGTAATGATACAGAATGACACTAACGCTAAAGGGTTAGGGTAAAATTTGAAACCAAGCAATCAACTTATAAAATTAAAGAACTAAGCATTCATATTTCACCTTCGGCTCGCTTCAATGCATTCTCCGGTTTTGCAAAATTCGCCATGTTGAATTCAAAACTCCTGCCGCCTCACACAATGCAACAGTCACCTGAACCACAAAATTTCCATCTCGTCAAAATTGAACTCGGCTAACGAATCATCTAAATCCAATCAGTCTGCCTAAACAACTAATCAATCACACAATTAGAAAACATATGCAGATAAAGTGTCAACTTTCGGGGCACATTATAACGTTTAACTCCATTAGAAAAATCACAGTACACAGGGCTCGAAAAATCTCCCAAAGCAAATCACGTAATCATGAAACCGGGAAACATTATGCATCTATCATCAAGCAATCATACAAAACTCTACAAAAAAAAAAAAGGCAAATCACAGTCGTTTCTGGGGATAAATTTTGTGACTTTTCACGAATCCAAGATCCGCGAGATAAATGGGGTCCAATATTTCATGAAATTAAATTAAAAACCCCAATCTTTTTCAGGGATTCATCGTGAAATTTATATATCAACAAAAAAAAAGAAGGAGAATATCCGGCAGATTTGATTGCTACGGGCTGCAATTACGAACAGAAGCAGGTTTCTGATTGGAATTGAAGTCGGAGACAGAGATAGAGAGATGGAGAGATTGGGAGTGAGAGAGAACGTACCTGAAGTGGCCGCAATTGTATGCACAGAGAGAGGAGCGAGAGAGGGGGAGAGGAGAGGGGGGGGGGAGAGAGAGTGTTAGGGTTTTAGGTTTGTCGATGTCCAATTGGAGATTGGTTCAGTCCGATTGGGCTCTCTGTGGATATGGTGGGCTAAGTGAATGCTGGGTGGCTGACTTTTATCGTAGGGTTGCAGAGTTCGTGCTATCATTATATTGGGCTGGGCTTTCGTATAAACCGACCCGCTATTCCTCTTGGAGTTTGGATTTTTATAGGATCAACTTCCCTATTTGAAAGTGCTTTTAACATAGGTAATTGCTTTTTAAAACAGGCAAGTACAAGTGCTTTATAAATAAGAATTCTTGACATCTTTTTCAGGATAAATAAATAAATAAAATTTAAGAACATTTTTACCAATTTGGAATCGGAATAAGCAGAAATTGAAGTAAGCATAGATCATGTTAAGCAAGAAACGAAGCAAGCCTGAATCGAAATCAAAATAAATTTGATTACCAAAAAGCCATTGTATAGAACTATTCTATTATCAAACCAAGCATCTGGAAGTAAGGAAGCACTTAAGAAAATTAAGCGCTTCCAGTAAAATAATTAAGAGTAACAGTGTTTTTAGAAAAACCAATTTCAATTGAGTTGCAAAGTAATCATGTGTCCCATTTACTCGGTCGGATAGGCTTTATTTTTCTTGTGCGGTTATCTTGTTTCATGTGGATTTCGGATCAATTGTTTGAGCAATGTGATTCGAATGTTGATGTGTGAGCTTTTACCATACTATACATATCATAACGTCGGTTTAGTCAAGCAATTTCTTATGATTGTATTTTGCTTGAACAATGTGCTCAAATGTTGAAAGTGATATCTTGCATTATTTAGGCAATAGAGTGATCACCTTTCTTCTATCATATGTATGTATAACATTTGGTCCGACAAGTGAAGTGTACATATCATGTTACTTAAGTAAATTTATCTCATTTCCTTGAGAAAAAATGTGATACGTAACGAAACCATTGGTCGTTCCTTTCTTGACTTTTCGTCCGACTGGGTTTCTGCGACCAAAGTTCGTCGCCTTATCATTTGCGGAAAAGTCAAGGGCGACGTAATTTATTATCTGGTGGCCATTGATGTGATTTTGATCGCCCATACACGGTTTTGGTCGGGGATTCCTTACCAGTACGTACATAGGGTTTGGGTCTTGGAATTTTAGAAAGAGGAAGACAGAAGAAAGAGACGGGGCGCGTCAGAGAGAAGAGCACTGAACTAACCTTACGGCGGAGGAATCGACGGAGATGAGGGTGTTTGAAGGTGGTGGAAGGAGAGAGAGGTGCTCTCACATTTTCTCAACTGCTCTCACCCACGTCTCCCAACTTCTCTCCCTTTTTATATCCACTTTCTTTTGATTCAAACCTATCTTCTCGGAGGCCACCAACAATGCTGCATTTAAATAAATGGAGAAAGCGTGAAAGGAACACACAACAAACAGTAGTTTGTAGAGGTCTTGGATTTTGCAATGGACGGGAAAATAATCCCACAAAACCGACACCCGTTTTCATACTTTACTAGGATCTCCAGTCCTCAGCCAGAAATAAGGATCAAGGTCCCCAACCCCAAGTTGCTGCTCAAAACCATGCAGAAACGCTTTCGCTATGGGTGCAACATGAACAACGCTGATGGAGATAATGAGCAGCAACAGCAGTGCTGCACGAAAACGAAGACGGAGAAAACAAGGAAGAAGCCCGGAAAGCTTCTGACGACGAAAATCCGTTCGGTGTTTGTCAATGCGTTCAGCAGCATGAGGATCAAGTCACCAGATGGCGGAAACTTGACGAAAAGCGAAACCAAGAGTGACAGAGTGGTTGGGGAACATGGAAGTTCCGGCAACTTGAATGGGCCTCCATCGAAGTTAATGGTAACTGACGGCTGGAAGTCGGGAACGGGAAGGTGCCTGGGGAAAATGTTAAGAAGGGAGCTTGATGAGGAAGATAATTCGAAGCAAGGAGAAAGAGAAGGGGAGGAGTTGTGCAAGAAGAGGATTCTAATGGGATGCAAGTGCAAGCCACTGAGTTTATCAGAAACTCTCGAGTACGATCAAGATGGCATTTGGTAGCAGAGATCATACCATGATATTCTGTTTGTGAATACTTTCTTTTTAAATTCCTTGTGTTTTTGTTAGATGGTTGAATTTACCATATTTCTTTAGTTTTCGACGTACATGCAACCAGATGCAAAGGTGGCAGAATCCCAAACCAATCACATGATCGGAGTGCGATAGGCTTGAAATACTGCCACTTTAGATTCCCGGTTGCATGTCCGTTATTCTCATCATGAGGGCAGTTGATTCTCGGAAAAGATAACTCGAACAAAGCATGTATTAATCGTTAAATCAATCTCTCTATACGAACTTTGGTGCTAATTAATGGATGTACAACAGACACTGAAAGCACTAACAGCAGAAAGTCTACGTTGTAAAAAGACAGTTCAGACACATTGACATGAACTAGTCACCAGGATTATCACTACTTCAGGGGTTTCAACCCAAGAGATGCTCGGAGTCTGTTTGCTTCAGCAATCTCTGGATCCGGATGGTCTGTGCCATCATCCTTCTTCTCCTTCTTCTTTTCTTTCTTCTTCTTCGGTTCCTCACGATCAGGTCTCCTGGGACTAATGCTGCGGGCATGTCTCCTGCGATCTCTATCCCCACCATCACGATCTCTACTACGACTTCTGCTCCTTGAATGGCTCCTCCTCCTGCCACGATCCCTCCCTCGCCTGTCCCAATCCCTATCCCTATCCCTATCACGACCATAATCCTTTTCGTCTCTTAGCCGATAATGGTCTCGATCCCTATCCCTGTCTCTGTCCCTCTCTCTTTCACGTCCACGTTCCCTGTCATAATCTCTATCCCTATCATAATCTCTGTCATAATCTCGGTCCCTATTTTAAGGGGGGAGAAAGAAACAGAAATGACAGTGTTAGCTTAAAAATGACAGTTCCAATCCTTTAACAAGGGAAAGGATAGCACAAAAAGCATTTACAAATGAAAGGACAGCACTAAAATGAAATTAAACACAGGTGCCAAAAATAAGCAACCATGGCTTTCAAATAACCACGTCATGGAAATAATTCCGAAAGAACTTATGATTCTCAAAATTTTACGCCTGAATCGCGATCAAATCACAGCTATAACACAGTAAATTATACTATAATGCCAAATAAGGAAAAGGACACAGCAGACCAGGAAACCACATTTATCCTGCAAGCAAAATTTATGATCCATCATACTTCTCACTGCACACTGTCAGTGCAGAGAAACCTGGCAGGATCACTGATATCACTATAGGAAGCCGTTATATTACACCTACGGCCTAAAATGCCACGGTAGAAACCTCAATTACATATGAATGTACTAGACTGTATTTTTATAGTCAGGCAACAGCTTCCACTTCATAAATAATAAACTCATGAGGTAAAACAAGTCTAATAATTCTCACAAACATAAAATCAGTTTTGACTCTCATTTACGAAACAAATATAAAATCAGTTTCAACCTCTTTTTAAGTGTTTTCTTATGCCTCACCTCTTACTTCTTGTGTTCTATTTTCACCAAAACTTTACTTTACCCATCTGGGTTAAAAGCAAAAAAATCCTAAAACCATCTCCATTCACATATAATAGCACAAAGAATAAGAACCTAACGAATGTAACATACTTAAAGATATCAATAAATCTAACATTCTCATAAACCACAAACAGGAAAACGAACCTGTATCTGTGACTGTCGCGTCTTCTATCCCTATCTCTTTCCCTGGCAGGGCTTCGACCACGATAATAATCCCTATCATGGACATCTTCATCCATTACATCAACTTGATCATTCTCCTCTTTCTCTTCCTCCTCCTCAAAGTCCTCTTCCAAAGCACTTTTCCTGAGTTCCAATGAACCAGTTGCTTCGAGAGTCCATCTGTATATATAGAAAGGAATCACATATACAAACCTAAAGTTCAAAGTCAACTTGAAAAATTGTTTGATTCCAACTGTCTACAGCTAAAAAACAGGAAACGAAAGAGACCGCCATGATAAAATCAACTTGAAAAATTGTTCCAATAAACAAACCTTTTTTTAATTCGTGGCATTGCAATGTCACATGAGTAATCTTTTGTGAGAAGTTCATCAATAACCTCATCAACATGCGTCAAGGTAAAATCTGATACAGCGAGATTAGCCATACTTGTGTTAGCATGCTCATAAATATTCCATAATAAGTATGGTAGCATAGACTAGTCATGAAGAAGTAATCAATGAAAATTTCAGAGATAGATCATATATCTTACTCCCATCAGGCAGTTTCCTCCTCAACTTCCGATAGTCATTGTACAAAGGCTCTAGGTACTGGTATGCATCAGTATCAGTTCCCGTAAGCCGCAAATAAAATGCACCAAGTATCCGAACGTACCTAAACCCAAATAAATAACATTAAATCACATTAGAGAGAAGAACTCGAAATGTTCCACACCCACATGAAACTTGAAAAATAAATATATTCAGCATTAAGAATCATAAAGGCTACTGCTTCAGACATAACACTACAAAAACAATCTCCACCATAATACACAAACTTGCACTGTTATCTAAACCCCTTCTGTTTAAACCTTCCTAAACCAAAATTCACAAAGAAAAACTCTCTCTTTATACCATAAAAACTAGAAGACCCGATTACTTCCCGCCTTCTTTATTTACCTTCACCTAACACAACAGAGAATATTATACCTCTCCTACATCTTTAACATAAAAAAACTAAGGTTATTCCTTTCATACTACAATCTAATCAACCCAAACCACCAAACTTATCCGATTTCAGTTAATTTTATCTGATATTATACTAATCAAACAAAAATCGGTATTAAAAAAAAAGGGTTGATATCTGCATCCAAAAGAAAACAATGTCGAAATCGGGTTTATCATAAAAAGACCACAAATTCCAAATTCCCAGCCCCCTTTAACTCTAACTCTCCCAGCTACTAGAACATGCACATTACCAATCGTATAAGCCCATCCAAACAAAATTACAACAATTCTAATGAGCAATTAATTAATGAGACAGCGAAACGCACTTGTAATCGTCGTTTTTGATGAACTCGATAACGATCTCCTTCTCCGGCTGGATCTGAAGCATCTTCATCACAAGGCACATGAAACGCGTGGGCTTGCGGTTGCCCCCGAAGGTGCCGCCGATGTGGTCGAGCTCCATGGCTTTGTCGACTAGGGTTTCGGCCGTCAACCCGAAGCACTGCTCCTTCCAGTACGTGTTCTGGTATATCTTCGTCCGTACGATCTTCTCCACCAGATTCTGGGGGTTCGTTCCCCTTATGTTCTTCGCCGACGGGTCCGTGCGGTTCGCCATCGCTGGAAGACGTAGAGATTGAAGTGGACGAAACTCTGGATTTGGGGGGCAGATAGAGAGGGACGGATAAACCCTAACCCTAAAATCACAGCGAAGGAGGGAAATATAGTTGCCGTTGGGGAGTTGGACGGTGCGTTTTTGGGTTGTAATCCGAATTGTCCCCCGCCAGGTTCAAAACGGAGTGTCGTATTTATGATAATTTGCAAATATCTTGTGTGTATCAACTTTTGGTTTTAAATCTTGTTTTGATGTGTCGTAAAGTAGTACGATTTGGTAGTATTCCTCTTCATTTTGAAGTAAGAGGTTTTAGGTTCGAATTTTGTGGATGACGAATTGATACCAAATTAGGCTACTCATTGTGCGGTTTAGCCGAACTCCCTCATCCTTTGTGTAAAAATATCGATGCACTAAAAAAAAAAAAAAACTTGTTTTAATGCTTTTAAAATGGGTTTTGTGTTAACCTTGGGCGTAGGGAAATTCTTCTTGCGGAAATTTGGGGTGTATCATTCACCTTGCAGCTTGCTTGAAATAAAGGATTGTGCGTCTTTTGGTGAAATCTAATTCTATTTTCGTTGTTCATATGATTATGGAAGGTGAGCAACGACTATCCTCTTGGTGAATTGGTACAAGTCTAATTTATTTTGATCAAGCTCTTGGCTCTTGACAACATCTCCTAGTGTCAGACGCTGTTGGAATCTCTAGACCTTGTGATGTTTTGCTTTAGTTTCTCTTTGTTAGACGTTTAGCCCCGTTGTTTCTCACAGCAGAGATTTTTTAAATTCAAAACGAGATTTGGGTAATCAAAACTTCTAATCACAACCGAATCTGATAACACCTTAATAAACAAACATCAGACAAATACACATTCGATCATCTTTCTTTGGCATAAATCGAGCTGACTAGCTGCCTACACCTAAATGCTACACAAAATGTCCTAAGTTCTATGCTAGTAAATTACAGCCGAGGACTTGTGCAAAGAACTCGAAACTACTCTCGTCTTTGCATTTGATCGAGCGCGTGGTTGCTGGTGGTAGACGACGATGTTCTTCCATTAGGTATTCCGTTATCGACAGGCGGAGACAAACCCCACTTCCCTTCTGATTCTTTGGGTTCAATAACTTTAACAGAACCATCACCCAACCCAACAGCAAACTGGGTTGGTTCTTGTGGATGTACTGCAACGACAAGCGGGTACATGGCCTGGCTTCTGCAATGTAGTGGACCACACGATTAATTAACGATGACTGGTTTAAGAAAAAATAATAACCTTGAAAGTTCGTGGTGAGTTTTCGACAGCTTACCCGTTCAAGACCGCTTGGGGTAAGTACGCTGATGGAGCAATACGGCATCTCAGTCTTAGGCTATCGGCATCAAACACCCCAATGTTACCGTCATAAAAGGCAGCATATATTAGTTGGCTGTTGCAGGAGTATGCTGCATGAGATATTGGCGCAGGAAGTGCATCTTGTGGAAGCCACTAAAATGGAAGGACAAATTCACAGTAAGCAAATCTGTAATCTGCCCTTGTTTATGTCAAAACATTCGAGCTAACTTTCTACCTGTCGTATGCGATCCATCTTCGAGGCGTCATATATTGCTAGTTGTGTCTCGTGAACCACCAGCAAACGAATTTGATCGGAATGGAACTGCACACGAGTCTCACCAACAGTTGCCTTTGCAGAAACCATATGAATTGCAACCGACTTCCTCTTCTCCCATGTATCAATGCTCCACACACAGAGCTGCACGTTGTAGGTAAAAGTATACTTTAAATTTGGAAAAGACAAGACCATCAAGCATGGAAATGGGTCGATCGGCCTTTTATCAAAGTTGGCAAATAAGAAACCAATTCATTTGGCAATGGTAGATTAAAATGAAACACGCGTGTACTTTTTACACATGTCCGCTTCAGTATTTTTCATTTTGAATATGACATTTATAACAGTTTGCATAACAAAAATTCTCCGTGGTTAATATGAACGTGGTAAACAAGAACAAAAGAGCCAAGATTTTTACTTACTTGAGCATCAGCACCAGACGAAACGAGTATATTAAGATTGGTTGAGAAAGCTAAACCAGTTATCCGCTTTTGGTGACCCTTCAATTTTGATTTTACCTAAAATCAACAGATAAATCATGTAGGTCTTTAGCAATGCCACATACAAAATACAAATCTTTGAGGGTGAGAAAGAGAATACGACAAATACGTAAAAATGGAAGCGATTACCTCATCAACACGAACATTGTAAATGTGGATGGTAGAATCTTCCATTCCGATGGCCAGGATGTTATTATCCTGAGGATGGAATGCTAGGAAAGTGGAAGCAGGAGGAGGTGCCATGAATGTTGTCATCACCTACAATTCAAACGACACGAAGAACCATAAAAAAAAGAAACCCAATTTTCAGAAAATTAGCCAGACATGCACGTACAGATTTACCTTGAATGTCATCATGTTGAATAACGAGACCTTTCCGCCGCAAGCTGACATTACATAAGAGTCATTCTTTGAGAGCGCTATGCATGGAATTGCTTCTTCAAGGTTGACGCCTGAGACATCGTTGGCCATAAGAAGACCACGGTTTGGTTGCCAATGCAGCGGAGCAACACTGGCTGTGGCCTTTAAACACACACACTTCAGAAGATTGCATTTACGAGAAAAAAACAGATGATTGAACTTTTTCTAGGTTAGGTGTTACCTTTCCACTTGGATTTTGTTCATTACGAACCCACTTCCACAGCTTCTGCACACCATTTGACCCAAGTGCCATTATGCCAGCACCCGAATTTGTATATAGGAGTCGGAAGACCTAAATTTAAATGCATTGGTTTAAGGATTTCGTAGCAGAAAATATCTCGATAGAATATCATGAGCTTGAAGTACATAACATAAGAGACCTTGCTAGAAGTATCGGTTGTGTCAGGCATGGTAACTTGCCGGCACTGTATAGGATCCTGAATTTCAGTCAACAGCCAGGGTTTAGGTTTATCCACTGCATCCTCTACGCTTCTGGGTTTGTCGAAACTTCTACTGAGGTGATCAACTCCAAGCTTGAAAGAGAGCCAAAGTAATCAAATAAACGCAACGCCACTTTAGAAAAACATTTTTTAGAAGAAAAAGAAGATATTTACAAAAGATCGACTGACATACAATAATTGGAGTAGACCTAGCAGGAGAGCTCCTTTCCAGTTTACAATTGACCGCATTAACATTTGTAACAGAAGCCGAGCCGGATGCCTGAGACAAATAAAAAGGTTCTCAAAGTTGTAAATAAAGAAAAAATTGGTAACAAATTCACAAAGAGAAGCCTAAATAAATTATCGAAACCTTGATAGCAGTAGATTCAACGGGAGGCCTTAATCCCTCAAAATATGTGGTGGACTCGATAGCTTTCAAAGATTTAACCCCAGCAGCATTTACAAGTATTTTGAATCCATTGTCTGTAGTTGTGACAGCAAGAAGATTTCCTTCCTTGTTGAATCTCAAGCAAGGGAGGCTCTGAAACATATAATATGACAACATCATGCCTTCATTCGACAACCAGGGGAGTATAAGCGATAAACTAGAATTACAACAACATACTGACCGGAATTCCACCCTCGGCATCTATGCTAGTCATAACATTGTTATTGTCCATATCCCAAAACTTGATCTGGCTATCTTCGCCCGCAGCCAAAAAATGATTCTGTGTTGTGTCGAACTGCACAATGCCTGCTGATTTCTTTCTGAGTCCAGAGTATGTTCTCTTTATTGATCCTTCACTTTCATTCCATTCAACTAGATACGAGTCTCCCTCTTTACTTGTTCCACAAGAGAACAATCTGAAAGATAATTGGACATAATGGAACTTACATAAGTTTCGATAAGACATTTCAACTTGACGTCATAACTCTTACGTAGGGTTCCTCTTTTAAAATTTTACATACCGACTTCCATCTGCATTGTAAAGCATTGTGGTACACGACTGGCCAGGAGCATCATAGTCAACTCTTGAACCCAAGTTGTCATACAGCCAGGCCTTTATTTTCCCATCAGTAGCAGTTGAAAATATGAACTGAAAATTCAAGCGTACACCAATTACTGCACGTTGTAATGAACAGAAGACAAGGTAGCAGGGTAGTTGACCATACGCTTCAAAATAAGTTTCAAAAACATCCCCTCAACCAATAAATCAAAGTAATTAGTTGTTTCAGATAACCAAAATCCAGAAAAAATATGTTCTATAATTCCCAAACAGTTGCCTCAAAATTCTAAAAAATCAGTAAATCAGCAAAATCATACGAATTTAAGCTAGCTTAATCGAAAACATTTGCTTCCCAAAAACTAGAAAGAAATTGATTAAGCACACGAAGGCATTCCCTGTTTCGCAAACATACCTGAATGTTCTCCTTGTAATGAGGGCAGATCGAATGGACGGGAGCAACATGACCTTCAAAGTTATATAGCTTTCGTCCAGTTAAATCCCATACCTGTTTCACTTAATTTAGATCAAGGGGAAACTTTGTATACAAAACGAATCTTACAATGAGAATTCTAATTCTACCTTTATTATCTTGTCGTCTCCACAGGTCACAACACACAGTTGTTTATTTGGATGAGCAAAAGCTAAGTCGTTCACAGCACCGTTATGGGCATCTACCTGTGAAAAATAAGGGATGCAATTTCAGCAGCTGTTACAAATTTAACCTTCTTGATCAATTTTAAAAAAAAAATTACTGTAAAATGATCACACCTCCAAATGTTGGCGTAGATCATTAGGTGCAGTATAAGCATACAAGTGAATCAAATGTTTGGTAAATGCAACCCCTGCGGCAAGAAAAACAATAAGATATACAAAACAAAAATTCAAGAAACATTTTCAATCTTCGAAATGTACATACCCACGAAACTCCCATCTGGACTCCATGTCACACGGCTGACAGATACGGGTGTGTCTTTTGCAATTGTGGCCTGCATTAAAACTTACCCGTTACTATAACTGCATTTTATATCCCCAAAACACTATACTTCCGTAAAATTACTTTATTTAACACCAGACGATAAAAATATCATACCAAGCAAAATTTTGACAAGAAAAAAAGAACATAACTTAAAGATGACCTGAAATTGCAGTGAACATGCTGTCATATCCCATATCTTGAACGGCTTTGAAACCAACCTCTCCCGCGACATAAGTTCCCAAAGAGTAATGTCACCATTATTAGAACCAACTGAGAGGCACACAGTACAGAGGACTCAGAAGAGAATGGGGACAGCCCAGGGGCGATGCAACGTATTAAATAGGACCTTATTAATAATGCTACTCAAAGTTTAAAAGCCAAACAAGATGGCAAAAAGTCACACCTAACAACAACGTATGGAGAGACGGGTGAAAGTCCATGCTTGTGACAGTAGATCCTTGATGCAAGGTAAAAGCCACTGTTCTGGGTAGATCATCCAGTGACCAAGAACTTTGCTGTCTAGACATTGGATAAGCAACCTATATGTAAATCAGTGACAAGATTATTGCACACAGAAAGAAAAAAAAGGCAATACCAAATATTCCAAAATTAGATACAAAACAGAATATTGTCTAGATTACCTCCTCAATAAATTGAACAGGTCGCAATCGTTTCATAAATTCATGATCAGCAGTCTGATAATCAACCATACTTGGGGCTGCTGGAGGTGTTCTTGGATGTTTCAAGATTGCAACGCCTTAAATTCAAAAATCGATTGTTATGACATAGATATGCTAGGAAATGAGTAAATCTGCAGAAAGGAAATTCATACTCAAAAAGATGAATTCCTTTGATGATGATATCAATTGAATAACAGTAGAATCCGTCATGTAATATTAGACCTAGAATTGCTACGAGTTTCCAATTTGACTACCCACGGAAGTGAAATTTGAAAATTTATCCTACGTTCATTCCACAATATTTGCAACACAGAACTCGAATAACGTTGTAGAGAACATCAACATCACACATATATCCTTTTCCTTCTAGTTCTCTTTTTTTCCCAAAAGAAAACAAGAGAGAAATTATACTTAAAAACAAAAACAAAAAACAAAATCCAAGTCAAGTTCTTACCTTGGTTCTGTGGAACGGGCATGGACGATGCATTAACAACGGCTGCTTGCACAGATGAAGAGACTGAGGGATTGATCATCCAACCTGCTAAAGCATTAGCATTTGCAGCGGCTGCACCGACCGAAAAGGGCTATACAAAGAAGATAATTATTAGTCCACACTTTTATATTCCTAAAGTATAATCAAGAAGGCCAAGAAAAAAAAAAGATCAATGCTTATGAGATGTATAATATCATACAGTATGAGCTCCGAGTGAAGGATAAGCAGTGGGTTTTACAACCGCGGCATCTGGAAGAGTAACAGGTGTAGGAGTAGAAGTATGAGGGCCATTAGAAGGTATACATGTGTGATCAGTGAATAAAGTTTTGATGTCCGGATTTGGTCTTGGATTTTTGCATAACTGGTGCTGCCAGTTCAAACTACATGAAAGTGTCAGATCAGACAAATATCAGCTTAAGCACAATAACCCGAACCATCAACAACCTTACAATATGACAATGTTAAAAGAACATTAGCCCTTCGAACCCTTACCAGGGTCCTAGACTGCTATACGACCCACAAGAAGCACAAAAGGCCTCTACTAGCTTATGATTTTCTTTCCCTTTGGAAAGAAGAGAAAGAAAACATGAAAAAAACGCAAATGTTATTGATTGCTGATTGGGCACAATTTCAAAATTAAACCAGCTTGAATCATTCAATCATCGTTCATAAAGGCCACACAAGTGCTAGAAGCAACCTGTGCTTGAGCGAAAGCAATTATTTAGCATATAATGGATAAATAAGACTTTACTTGAAAATTTCAAACAAAAAAAACACACTGAAAAGCTGAAGCACAGGCGAAGGAAGTCAAAGTTAGCTAATTTACGGAGATAGGGGAGTGGCAAAAATCGCTACATCAAACATCATTGCACCACAAAACTACTGTTTGAAACACCTATGAGAGGAAAGAGAAGGGGGAAACCCAGTTTTTTTCATCCAAGAATATCCCTCTCACGGTCTCACCTCTGATTGATTAGAGTCCGCAGTCTTGAAGTCTTCAGAGCGGGAAAAACAAGCTTGTCACGAAGGAGGGGATTTGATTCTATAAGTTTCTTAAGCTCTATCAACATAATGCTGCGAGCTGTTTTGGTGTCACCATACTTCGAAAGCTGTTCATTTTCCCTGGTAGTTATTTCCAAAGGAAGAGATTAGTTACATGCACCACAAACAAGGAGTTCTAGAGTATCAAAGAAGAACAAGCAATCCCACACAGCCATGCATTTTCTTTCCTTTTTTCTGCTAAATTTACGACAGATGGCTGAGGAATTTGAAATTAGATCATTATAGAACAGGTCCGACAACCAATTGGCTACGCTCTTGCCACCCTAAATCTAGATCTCAATTGTCAAGAATACGCATTGCATCTCCTTTAAAGTAACATCCAACTATAAGATGGTCCACACGGTTGATGACAAATCACCCTTTTTCCCAACTTTTCGTCATCAGTTAACGAGATCATAGAAGGAAGCATTAATCAACATAAACCTTTGCTAAATATCAATAACCCGAAATATGCAAGAAGTTACCTGAAATTTCCAAGAGTTATAAGCTGCGTGATTTCTTTGAAAAGTTCTTCATTAAAGGTGGAGAACACTCTCAAATCGCTAACTAAGATTTCAACAGCCTTCGGTTTGTCTTGCCTACGCACAGAAAAAAAAGGAATACATAAGATTACTCTCCCTCTTCCAGAATATAGTCAAGCCGATATTTTTTTTCAAAAGGCAAAGAAAGCCTAACAACAGAAGTAGACTTAAGGATTACCGATCAAGTGCTTCTAGATATTTCTGCTTCCTTATTTCGAAAAATATCTTCATAGAGTATCTGTTGTCATCAACTTTTGTAAATCCTGATAAGTACTTCTCCACTTCGTCCCATTCTCCGGCCTGAATTTGCCCTTCAAAGTACTTCATGTTGAAAAAGAATCCTGATTCTTTCTCAAGCCTACAACATCAAGGTGTCAACTTTTTCAATGAAATTTACAAACATCAAAATAGAACAATTTTGGGGAGTAAGAAAGAAAATAAATGTTGATACGAGATCTTTAGCTGAAAATCAGTCACACATGGAAATCATTTTGAAATTTTTGTCAAACAGGTGTTGTGAATCTTGCCTCCGTTTTTTACTATCGTTATTGTTTGTTTCCGGAACTGGATCCTCTCCTGAGCTCAGGATGGGAATCCTCACGAGCAGCCCATCCGGACCATTCAAACTTGATCCAACGGCTGCAATTATTATAACTTTAGAGGGCCCCTTGTTTGGAGCTGTTTGATCAAATTTCAACAGCCCGGATAGGCTGCTTAGGAGGATCCCCATCCTGAGCTCAGGAGAGGATCCAGTTCCTTTGTTTCCGTTGCATCTTGTTATCATTATTTACCAACCTAAATCCCAATTAAAACTAAACGGTTGCTTGACCAAGCTTACTAAACCAACTTAGATGAATTCTCTATCATTATTGTTTTCCGTATATTCGTAGCTTCATCTTCCATCTTTTCTTTACTTTCTCAATTTCTCTCACACTACAACCTCATTTATCATTCAATGAATTCGGATTTCAGATAAACGGAGGACGCCTTCTTGACTCTAATCCAGTAATCCTCACTAACCAACTAGGCTTAAATGCTACTATTTTGCTAAAATTAAGTCAATTGTACCCCTCTCCCCCTATTTTCCTCGCAATTCGCACCAAAACAACGCAATAAAAAACCGAAAGAAGGGACTTTACACATGCATATCATCCCATCCCTCAAAATTTACTCCAATGATGCATGTAAGAACCTCAATTAATCCCGTCCGGGGGACTGAAATATCCATCTTTAACCACTAAGTCGGGATTACCACCGCCGGGTAAGCAAACACGAATAACTTCCATAAAAAATTAAAATTAACGACATAAACTTCAAACAACCAAAATCTTACAACCAGCACATAAATCCAAAACCACGCTCAAACGTACGTGTTTCCGTACATGCATGTATGAATCCGTACGTGCACACGTGTACAATTGTGAAAGTACATAGGATTTGGGAAAGCTTTCAGCTTACCTGTGTACGGACTCCTTGAACTTCTCCTCCTCCAGAAATTGGAGTATCAGAAACACCAATTCTCTGCTCAAAGACGACATTTTTCGATCCTCAAACTCTCAGACCCCAGAAATTCCTCTCAAACTTCCCTACACATACAGACACAGATTAACGTTAAAATTACACACTCGAGCTCCGAACCTGAGTTTAGATAAACCTCAAAATCCCAGAAATCGTCGATGTCTCTGACGATTTTGTCTCTCACGCTTCGAGGATTTCTAGGGTTCTAAAGACTGCACACAGAGAGAGAGAGAGAGAGAGAGATTTATAGAAGTCTCGCTGTGTTCGATGCAGGAGTCTTTCCTGTTTTACTGACCTATCACTGATAAGTAGTTCGGCTGATCGAAAAGCGGGTGCGGTTATTTGCGTAGTTTCTGAACTTATCAACGTGCGTGGGGTGTCACGGATTCGAAATCAAAATATAAAACTTAGTTGAATATTCGGTACTCACGTCCATTCCAACACCGCGCCATTACTTTCCGTATATTCGTACTGTCGCTTTCGAGGTTCGGGACACTAAAATTGGCGGAGTTTAATGAAGGGAGGTGACAGCTTTCTGTCGCTGATATATCGGGAAGTAATCGGGAAACGAGATGAGCGGAGTTTCGGATAAGGTTTCATTATTGGGACTCGGCAACTATGATCAGACAAGTGTGTTTAGACCATCTCCAATCGAAGGAGGATGCTCGTTTTAATTCTATAGTCCTCTAGAAAATTAATATTTTAATAAATAATGTCAGACTATATTTCTTACCATCTCTAACTGAACGGTCAGATGGCCAGAGGCCAAACATAGTCCTATGACAAAAAATCATCTACAACTGAAGGGGATAAATGGTCATAGGGCCAAACATATTTATTATTTTAATTGAATTAATATGGTTACTTAAATTAAACTACCTCAATCATTTTTTTGAGATGGAATGTCAATAATTTCTTGTCGATAAGGAATCTCAATAATGTTACGTCTCGGAGATCGAGTGCATGAAGTAGGCGCTTAAGTTTTATGTTATTAAGTGTTTTTTAATGTTGTTTAAGTTTCATGTTGTTAAATGTTTTTTTTTATGTTGTATAAGTTTTATGCTATTTAATGTTATTTAAGGTTGTTTAATATTGTTTAATGTTGTTTAATGTTACTTAATGTTATTTAATGTTGTTTAATGACTTAGGTATTTATAGGAAAAAAAATAGAAATTTTAAACTTTTTTTTTTTAAATTATAAAAAAAAATTGTAATAAAAAATAAAATGAAATCAAATATTCAAATATAACGGCTAGCCGAAGTCAGCAACTAGCCGTTGGGATTCAAACCTTTGGACTGGCCGGGGCTTGCTGGTTTGGGCCAGCCGATTGGCCCAATTCTCCTTTTGTGGCCCGGTGGGGCCCACAAGCCCTTTGGCCTAGCATTCGGTTGAAGACGGTTTTCGTGTCATTTAGGGCTATTTTCGGCCATATGGCCCTCTGACCGGATTGATTGGAGATGGCCTTACCTCCTAGGAGGATCCTTACCGGATTCTCTTTGTAAGGATCCTGAGGATTATCCAATCACATTCGTTCATCGTATATCGTGCAGTCTGAAATCATTATAATATTTTTATTTAAATTAAATATAAACAATATCTGATAAAAACTGACTGCATGATGTACGATGAACGTATGTGATTGGAGAATTCCCAGAATCCTCATAAAGAGGATCCGGTGAGGATCCTCTCTCACTTACCTCAAGAGACTTTTTAGTATCCTTAAAACACTACTCGGTTAAGTATCATAATAAAAGTAGTTAGATATTTAAAAATAAAAATTTCTAAACCCATATATTGTAACCATTGATGTATAAAATTGTGTTTTCGACACAGATAAAATTCTCTCTCTTTTTTTTCCTCCCCTCCTTTCACTATTTTTTTTTCCTTCTCTCTCTATTTTTCACCTTTTTATCTTTTCTTAAGCCAAAAAAAAAAAAAAGGATAGAAACGTTGTCCTTCCGACACATTGAAAAATTGATTCCTTACCCCACTCGAGCTCGCCTCGATATCTTACGATTGTTGTCGTCAGCTGTCCGTGCCTATGTTTTGTGTCGGCAGGACTCGTCGCATTTATTTATTTGGGCCAGGCAACCGAAATCAGACGTAATCTACAAATGGCTGGGACGCTGCTGGTAAGCCCAATAACATGAAGGGAATCGTGATATCGTGATCCCTTGACCAATTTCTGTGTGTGATGGTTACATCAGTAACTAAATACTGTATCTACATTTCATCTCTGCTGGACCACTGGTTCTAATGTGCGAGGTATTTGGGTAAGTTTCATGCGTCTTGATAACAACTATCGGTGTGCATGTTTCTGTGCAAACACATTGGTGTGCACAAATGTAGTGCAAAAGTCGTGGCTTTGATTAATTGACGAAAGAACCATGACTCGATTTGTGAACCGGTTCGTAATTTGACTCTATCAATTAATATTTGATTTAATTAAATTAAAATCAAATAATTCATTTCCGCCAAGTGTTGACACGTGTCCTTGATGATTCATCCGGTTTTGTTGAGTCACATCCATGTGTACTATTTGTGAGATACATGGCCCATGCCATGTAAATCCTGACATGTCGACACTTTAATGTGTTGGTAAACATTTACTTCGCCGAAATTTCGATGTCTACATGTTTGTATTTACAAAGTGAAATCACCCAAAAGCGTATTGTTCGTTTCTTAGATTTGGTTTGTGGCACTCGAGGCTCTATGTTTTTAAGTTTTTTACTTTTACCACGCTGCAATCAGACTCTATATGTGCTTGCTTGTATCTCAAGACTTGATGTAGGAATAAGGTGACGGAAACACCTAACTTTTGGATTGAAACTCGAACCAACATCTTTAGCTTGCTTGCGCAATTTCCTAAGTAAAAGTCTAATAAAAATTACAAAGATATAAGATAAACAAGGAGAAGGAACAAAGATTTTCTGCATTTGCTATTTTGGGGTGGCAATACTAAATGGGTGAACTTGCTGGGATTCAGCCAGAGGGGAAGTGGAGTGAAAGAAGAGGCAAATAGCAGAAATGTCGTCCATCGCGATTCCCCTCCTCTTGCGCTTCCATGCATGCGCAGCGAACTCCACCAGACGCTTCGCAGCCTTCCCCCGCTCTGCAGTCGAGCTTACAATCTGCACGGCTTCTTGATTTGAAACGACATCCCAAACCTACAAGCAAAAATGTCTTAAGAGTCCGTGGGAAATGTACATTTTCGTTCACTAGCGATTTTGCTAAAACCGAGTTGAAACTTTCGTTAAACATTCAAGTGCTTCATGCATTTATGTTAAAAGTAATTGGACGCACTTTTGATTATCTGAAAGCGCTTTTAGCCAACCCTTCTCGAAATGAATTTTAGTAGAAGAGAAATGCAGTACATACCCCATCAGTTGCCAACACAACAAACTGATCTCCGCTTGTTATATTTCTCTGTGACACTTCAGGCACAGAAATGAGACCAAAGTCCTTTACACAGTAATCTCCAAAGGCTCTAGACATTGCTAATCCTGGTCTCTCTCCGTCCGGCTGCCACACCCTTTGCACTCCCGGCTCATCATCTAAACAGAAAACGCGTCCATTGCTTTGAATTATTCTCTCCGCCTCCTCTGCAAACAAAACCATTAAAAACATGTAAATATGTGTAACTATATGTTGTTTTCTTCAGTTTTATGTGTTGGGAGAGAGATAGAGACTAACGAGGCAAACTAGGCTTGAAATCGACAGTAAGCTGAACCGGCACCAAGCTTCCGTCATCCAAAGTTGTGGCCAAAACAGCGCGAGAATCGCCAACATTTGCTATGAAAATGAGCTCGCCCTAAAGAAACAAAAATTTGGACATACTTTCATGTCAATGCCGATGAAAACTGCAGAAGGTCATCAATTTATACGTGTTTTTTCTGGTAAACATCCAGCTACAATTGCAAGCCTAGCAACAATTTGAACTAGTGTTCAATTGAAAATTAATCGATACCTGTCTGACAATACTCAGGGCAGTTGTTCCGCTGTAAAAGGAATCGATTCTACGATGCTGTCCAAGCTCGTGATCAATGGCAGCACAAGTTTTGATGTAGGAATCCTTCCATATATTAAATCGGTGACACTTTTGATCCGAATCCGGGTCAACAGAAGTTTGAGCTAGGGTCTCTTGCCAACTGCACAACAGAGAGGGTGGCATTGTTTCTCTTATCTGTTTTGCCACAAAATGTCCCCATGGACCATGCCCGTCGAAAATCCCACAAAACATCATATCTTCTTGGCACCCAAATCCCTAAAACGAAAACAAATGAGTTAATATAGGCTGTTGTAGCTGATGTCGAGATTTCAGAAAGCCGATGTCTACATTCTTCAACAGCTGATCCAACAATTTAAGTTTGTTTTTTATTCAATTTGCTATTGTACTAATTTACTGAATTGGCAACAAAATGGAGCTTAAGGTAAGAAAAATGAGCAACATTTGCTTACCTCCCACACAATGCAGCAATCCTGGTTGACTCCTTTCTCGCCTCTCTTCGAGAAAACAGAAGCAAAATTATTTGAACCATCGATATAGACAATCCCCGAAGAGCGTAGGATCATGTCATTCTTCTTCGCCTCCTTCGCCATTGCTTCTGCAGCTCCTCTTGCACCGGAATTCCCGTCATTTTTCTTCCCTTTCTTGAATGATAGCGACCGCGCCAGCCCGCTGAACATGGAGGATAATTGCCCCATTACCTATTCAACTTCTCCAGGCAACCCAATTGTGTTTGTAGACTCCAAAACTCTGGACAATGTCGAGCATTAACAAAACAATTAAACATCACTTAAGGGAAGAAATTACTTGACATACATGTCGGGTTTTCGATTTTTTTTTGTTTTTAAATTTTATTTAACGTTCTTCTCAGAGAAAGGACAGAAGGTTGAACAAGTTGGACAAGTTGAGCAAGTTGAACTGGGTGCTAGTATTGTGACTGAAAAGAGACATGATCTGACTCAGAAAGGTGAAAGAATCTTGTAATTTTATACGAAAATAAATGGTACAAAAATAAGGAATAGGAAAGACATTTCAGGGAATATTCAGGCTTGCATGGACTTCCACCATGGACTTCCACCATGGAATTTAGAATTTTCTCTACAATATTTAATGAGAAAATCCGTATTCTTATCTAATCTTTCGTATAAATCTGGCTCTTGAATTGAAAAAGGAAATTAAAAATAAATAAATAAATAAATTAGTAGCTAAAATAAAGACTCATCTAAAACTGGAAACAAACAAGTAATTTATTTTCTTTTTCTTCATTTTCTTGGTATCCATAAAAGCTGAAAGCTCTGCCGTTTGAAACTTTTTAACCCTTTCCCCACAAAAGTTACTGCGATCTAAGGAAACCCAGATGAGAGCTTGATTAAAGAGAACCAAAATAAAAAAAAAAGGTTGGGTTTTGAAGTTTCTCAGTTACCAAACAACACCCAGAAAGGAACATTCATATATGCAGCAAAAAACAGTTCAATTTGAGCTTCTAAGCTAGCCCAAAAACAAAAGTCTTCATTTTCTGAGCAACCAAAAAAAAATAACCACAAAGGAAAAAAAACAACCAAAGCAAACGGGAGATTGAAACCTTGATATCAACTCCTGCAAGGTTTGACCAGAAATTTTCAGAAGCTAGAAGGCTGGGACTTGACGGAGTTGCCGGAAAACTGGTTTATCCGACCGGGACCCGGCGCAATCCCGACGAACATAGCTGAAAACTTGAGGAACTGAAGTTGGAGATCGATGAGAATCCATAATATAACACCCCGTCTCTTCCCCGTATGATTTGTGTTCGTGTTTTTGTTTGGTAATGGTGAAAGTGAAGTGATAATTTATCTGAGGAGGAGAAGATAACAAAGCACACAGAGCTTGCTGTGTATACAAACAGTACACACTATTTCTCAATACAAACTCTACGAGTCTACGTCATGAAAAACCAAAAGGGTTTTTGCTTTTTTAGCTCCCAGAGTAATTTAGCTTCTTTTTCTTAATATATAGGCAATTATTTTGTTGTGAATATACAGAAATTATATGTTGTATAAAATGCTTAAATTTGAGGACGAGTCTTGGCACAACGAAAAAGTTGTTCATTTGTAAGTTGTAACTGAAAAGTCACTGGTTCCTAGTGACGAATAGCTCATCTTGCCTAATCTGTTTCTACAAAAAATTTATAAAAAAATTATAAAAAAAAAATAATGCCAAAACTGATTCACAAAAAATTACTCAAAATGAACCTTTTATATCATTGTAAATTTTTATATATACAAATGATATTAAGGATGATTCACAAGTAAAATTTCAGGTGTAAAAATAAATATTTTTAACCACTTGATCTAAAAGCCTCTATACTTTACAAATTCATTCGATTTAGAAAGGACAAGTACGTCTCATTCATGAAGTATTTCATGCTTGGTTTATATACAGTAAAATATGTAGGAACATTTGATTGTTTAAACAAAAATTATGATTGAAATAAATTAATGGAATGCCCAGAACATATATGCAATTAAATAACCACACAAAAATAAAGCTAACGGTCGATGCTAATTTAATAGTATGGAATAATATTTTCATCTCTATCAACGTAGAGTCCTCAACGACCATAGGGTGGGTCAGTGGTTGAGGACAATTCTATGCTCATATTTTATATGGTATATTCTGAGTTTGATTCTAGTGATTCACATGATAATATTTAGGGAAAATTGAAATATGAGTCTTTACGGCTTCCAAATAAATGAATTGTCATGTCAAAATCATCAATTGATCCCTTTTCTAAAAATAAAAAAACAAAAAAAATCAACCAAGAGTACACATGGCTGTATCTTGGCCAGCTGCAGCCATGGACGAATGCAATGTATAAAATTCAAAAAAAAAAAAGTAAGCCATCGTTATCATTGAGTTAAATTTATTAATTCTACAAAAATGAATATAGTTAGGTGTGCATGAAAAATAATAATTATATTAGCTCAAGATATAATTAGCTAATTTAAGCTGATGAATACGTAATGTCCATTTTTTAAGTTTTTGTTCTGTAATTTTAAAAGTGTTTAGGAAAATTATTCCCCCATGAGGTAGTCAACTAAGTTTTTAATTTCATGAAAATCATTAACAATATTACCACATTCTTAAATAATTTACGAATCTGATTATTAAATTTGTTATGATAATTTATTTTAAAACTAGCATGGCTCTAAGACCTTGTCAACATACAAAGCACTAAGACTTTTTAAAAGTTTGTAGCTCAAATAGTTACGAGTATCTAGTAATTACCGAGTTTGTTGGGGTTGGCTAGCAGAGAGCTTAGTCAAATAAGTGTTGATTATAAATTGTCACATTCCAATTATTTAAAACCATACAAAGTTTCAATTAAAAAGAAATTCTTCATTTTAATATACCCTATATATAGAAGAATTGTTGCATTCATTTCTTTATCGAGTAAACTTGATATAAGTTCAATTTTGTGAATCATTATTGTGTTTAGTCCACTTTATTTTCTTTTTTCATTTATTAATTCGCATTTCAACTTTTTCTTCTATTCCATTCTAGGTTAAATGTGTTAGCTAATCTACGTTGTATGTACTACACACACACACCTAGATATATATACTAGTATGGATTTAAAAATATATGGAATGAAATTTCTTTAAATTATGCAAGTGGGCCTCTACCACAGTGGTAAAAATGAGTGTTGCTTTTGCATCACGGCGTGGATTCAAACCTCGTCGGTTCTATAATCTAACATATAACCTAACAAATGGGGTCGGCTTAGCCTCACAATTGGCTAGTAGTAATGTGATTCCTCTCACTTACCATGAAGAAGAATACCACTAGACTGTAGATTTTCATTTAAATTAAAATTTTGAGTGAAAATGCATAAATCAAGAAATTTAATTAAAGTTGAAAAATAAAAAAACTAGACTAAATTCTACAACAGCTCAAATTTTTGAACCTGAATCAAAATACCTTTTTCATTTTCCCGTTGTGGTAACTGGTAAGTTCCTTTTCAACATTTTCAATATATTATAGGTTAGGTAAAAACAAGAACAACTTCCACAGAAAACAAACTTATTATTCAAGTGTGAAAGGAAAGCACTCAATCGCAGGGCTTCCCAAAAGGAAGAAAATGTTGCACAACTAACCAATAATATTATTCCACCTCATTCAAATCAAGAAAATCTAGCTATTACATGAAATCTATCAATGTCCTAAAAAGTAAGAGAGTAAGAGACCGTTACAATGTAACATGACCACATCTGTAATCTGTGTTGTTGAACCTCGAAGAAATTTGGACTTGGAATATATATTTACCCACATCGTGATGATATGGTATTAATAAGTTCAATAGCAAATTCAGGATTCGATCACTTGGTAAAAACAGAGCGCAAAGAGGGCAAATAATAATAATAATAATCAGTTTATTCATTGAGGAATGTGAACACTTGGTGGATTTGTTGTAGGTGTTTGGCTGCGGACATGTCAACAATATCGACATATGGAGAAACGGATTTGGATCCCATCCGGATTCAAATTGTGGGGATACTAGGGATCCTCACACTTTAGTCATACATCGTGCATCATGTGGTCATAAATTATTTGACTTTTTTATTTAAAATCAAACACAAATAGTACCTGACAAAAACTGATTGCACGATGTACGATGAACGGCTAGGATGTGGGGATCTCTAGGATCCCCACAAAGTGGATCCGGAGAGGATCATCTTCCTGGAGAAACAATTTGATCATTGACATCAATGTAATTTGTCGAGTGCTATCAAAGCAACATGTCGAGATATGTCTAATAGACATTACTTCAAACACTCAGTAAACACAAAAATGACTCATACCAAACAATCAAAAGATTCTCAAAAGACCTACACATGTAATTTTTCCAAACTCTAAATGGTCCCAAGGCCACCTAGATTGTGACAGCCCGTCCTGGGGAATTGTTTTTGAAGATGTGAAATGACGGAATTACCCTTGGAAATTAAATGTGTGGTGAGTGTTATGTATTTAAATTGGACAAGTTTAATTCTCCTAAGTTAGTTACCTTGTTTTGTTTGGTTGGTAACCAAACTAAGACCACATTCATTCCCTTTCCCCATTCTCTCTCTTGTCTCCAGTACACACTATCTCTCTCTCATTCTCGGTTTTGTACGGACAAGCACCAAAACCCGTCGAAACCTTACAGATCGTGGTCAAAAAGGACACCATTGTGTTTGTGAAGCTCAGATAAGTTGATTGGTACCCATTCCAGGTAAGGATACCTTCGAAATCTCGTGAAACCGAAACCCTAATTTTTCATGCACTGTTCATATGGACGTAAAACTACTTGTTTCATGGAATTTCAAGCTCACAGGGAGCTTAAGAAGGTCCTCATGAGTCTTGGGGTACTTCGTTGGAAGGAAATGGACGTCGAAGGGCCGAGATCGACGTGTTTCAAAGTTTGCCGAATTATAGAGCTTCCTCAAGTAAAATTTAGTGGATTCTAAGCTTTGAAACTTGTATGGTTGTGTTCTACATGCTTGTAGCTTCATTTTGGTACCAATTTTATGAAAAATGGTTGAAAAATGAGTGAGAAACCATGTTTGGAAGTTTACCTAGAAACCGGCGAACAGTCACCGGCGACTGACGACTTGCCGGAGAAGACATAGCATATTCCGTTAAAGTTGACGGAATATGCTAACGCCGTTAGTTAAGTATAACAGTTACCGTTAGGATTTGACGGAATATTCCTGACAGCGTTAATTGACGCCGTTAGTGTGACTGTCACGTGGCCGCGCGTGGGGCCGCGTTGGTCAATGCACTCGTCGGCGCGTGAGGGCGCGTGGGAAGGTGAAAAATTATTTTAAAAATATGGGGATGATCCTGAGATTGTGTAGATCACTGTGGTATATTTATATACTCAAATTGAGCAAAGTATGAGAAATTTTTAGCTAGAATTGTATATGTGCTTAAAATAACATTGTTATAGTTATTTCTCATATAGGCGAGACCTATCTGGAGGACGAGCGTAGCCAGGCTAGACGTGGGGGTTACGACCCGAATACATACCAGTGAGTGGGCAGTTATTTTCAGTATATATATGTATATACTTGAAGTTTTTCCCAGAAAACGTATTTAATGGAATGTGATTTAAATGTCATGTTATGCCTGCATTATCATAATTATGCATATTGTTGCATGGTGCTGCGGAGGCCCGGGTAAGCCCAGGTGAGTATATTATGATGGTAATGATTATGAGATAGTTGGTGATGTTGTGATGCATATTGAGCTCATTAATCTGCATCCCGGTGTTAGTGCTCCTGCCAGAGTCAGGGCATAGCTTCACATGATCGTTTACCTCCCGCACCACACGCTCACCTTGGATCTAAGATAGGTGCATAGTCTGTTGTATAGACCACTTTCAGTGGGTTCGACTTGTAGGTGACCCGCGATTAACGCATAACCTTCATGTGATTGTAGCACTTGAGCGTATTCATTATACAACTAGTCTGTCGGTCAGACCACGTGAGGTGGTACCGACTTGTGTGCAGATATGTATAAATATGTTGAGATATGATTGAATTGAGCTCTAGTTTCTGCCGTATAGATCACGTCAGGTGACTTCGGCTATCAGATGATTTATATTGAATTGCATCACCTGGCTTATTATTTGATATAGCATATACATGGCATACATACAAAATGAATCTTGATATACTGAGCATGATTTGACTTATATTTACGTATTCTATTTTCTGGGAAAGTTATACTTGTTTTACGGCGAGGGGTTAGTATGTTCAAAGGAAAATAAAGTTTTTGTATAAGCGTTGTTTTACTGACCCACTCAGCTTGTTTTGCGCCCCTCCAGGTATTAGGTAGCTTTTGTGGTGGCTCACGAGGATTCTAGTGGAAGTTCTGACAGTACATCATCCATGTAGGAATATTGGATACTGTTTAATTTAGTAATTTCTATGCTTGACTGCAGTTAGACTTAATTATGCTCTGAAGGTGTATTAACACTTATTTCCTTTCTAGTCATTCTGGATGTTTGGTTTTATTCATTTGAAATTTCCATATCTTAACGCTTCCGTTTCGTGTATATGACTTGCGTCACGCTCACGTGACGGCCAGCATGCCACGATCAAGGTCGGGGTGTGTCATATATCCTATAATATATATTCGCCCTTGAATATCAAGTTAAATTTCTTATCATATTACATTGTATTTTAAACTGAAATGTCGTATGGTGGTGAATTAATAACATACAAGTTGCTCTTCCAAAAAACGTCATTATTATCATAGAGCCCTACCTATTTCCTGGTGGAATATGATGGTGATTTGACCTTTGTTCATTGGTTTCTCTCAGTGATATCTGCCCTTTCCTCTCAAATAGTGGACTAAGATTTTCCATAATATTGTCGGTCCAAGGAAATTCATGATCGTGGATTAATCTTTGTATTATATAGTCGGCAAGGCTTATCTCCACCATACGAAATTGTTGGTGAATATTTGGTGGCAACAACTTTTTACAGTATGAACTTGGGTAGGTGGCCCCATCGCCAATGTCTCACCGCATGATTGTTGGGAGATTCTTATGACGAGGGGCTTAGTTGATTCATAATTTATGTTCATGTCTTTAGTTGTTTTTCGTTTGTTTCGAGTTTAACGATGGATATGGTGAATTTGGTAATGAATAAATTTTTTAAAAAGAAAAGGCAGCCATGTGTATTTCATGTCAATTGATCTAACGATATTTCATGTTATTATTTCTCTTATTACCTATGTGAGGGAATTAGGCAATGTAACAATAGGCGTATTAGTATGTAATTATTTCTTATTACGTGACTTGACGTTATAAATGTAACCAAAGCGTTTTTTTTCCCTTAATATCTCTCCTATCACACGACTTTTATGTGACTAAGGGCTAGTTTGGTATTACTGTACTTTTAAAAAAAAATTGATTCTGCTGTGCTGTGAGAATAAATAGTTGTAAAATAAAGTTATTAAGTGTTTGGTAAACTTTTTTTGCAAAAGTGCTTTTAATAAATAAAAAAAAACAGTGTCCGAGTGTTTAGTAAACTTTTATATAAATTGATTTGAATATTTTAAATGACTAAAAAAGATATAATATTCAATGTGATATAATAATTGTAAAAAACAATAATGTAAGGGTAAAAATTGTAATTTTGTTAAACATGTGGTGGTATACTTGTCATTTGAAAAGTTCATTAAATGAGCATTGGATGGCAACGGGGCGGATTGGGTTCGGATATGCCATCCCCAAACCCGAACCCGTTTATTTTTCCCAAACCTGAACCCGTAGAATCCCCGATCGGGTTTTTCCCATTATGATGTTTATATATTTATTTATATTATTAACTAAATGAAGAATATTAAAAAAAAAATATTATATAAACTGCTATTATTAATACAATTGATACAATGCATCTAATAAGTAATATTAAAAATTTATATTACTAAGAAAACATTTACACTCTTAAAAATTATAAGCATATAATTCCTATTATTAATGATATAAAAGTAAATAATTAATTTCATATTTAATAATGTATGATTATTAACAACCCATTTTCATATAATAAATATTTTTATATATTTTTATTTATAAATGAAATGGTTTGGTTTTGGGTATGGGTTTGGGGCGAATACCCTAATAACCATAACCGAACCCGAAACCGAAAAATTTACACGACGGTTACCCATACCCGTGAAATACCTGAAATCGAACCATTCGGATCGGTTACTTGCGGGAATCAGATTTGACGGGTTAAATTGCCATCCCTAATTGATTACTATGCTTTGAAAGAATTTATTTATTTAATTTTTAAAGCATGATAGACCCTGCTTTTGTTTTTCTATGCTCTTTTACTTTCATTGACATCAGTTTTAAAAAGAAACACTTTTTTTTTTTAATTTTACCGAACACATTTAATGTTACAAATTTTTTAATAAGCTTTTTATTTTATTTTTTTTAAACACCACAATCCCAAACCAACCCTAACAGTGTGTTCTCACTTCTCATGACTGTATGTCATAATTCCTCATACTTGTGTTAGTTATATGCAACCCAATGCGTGTTTTAATACTCACAATTATTGTCCATGACACTTGAACTAAAATGTTTTTAATTAATAAGAGCAAAATATTTGTAGACCAACTAATCATCTAACACTTAACTCTTCGTTTTAAACGGTAATTTTCTAGTAATTATCTTCGTTTCCAAGTTCCAACGGTGATTTTCTAGTAATTATCTTTGTTTTTCTTTTTGAACAATCGATATTATCTACACTAACGGAAGAGGGTTGTCTTAACCTCACAATGAACGAATAATAATGTAGTTCAGTAATTATCTTCATTTTAAACGGTGATTTTCTAGTAATCCAAGTTTACATTTTGGAGCATATCTTTATATATTAAATCTGTCACTTAGTACTACGGTTTAGTGGTATTCCTCTTAACTAGTAAGTGGGAGGTCTTATGTTCGATTTTCATCAAAGGCGAATTTTGAACCATATTATTGCTAGCTCATTGTGAGACTAAGGTCACCTTCTCCTGTAGATAATATTTTTTATTCAAAAGGAAAAAAAGTTATATATTAAATCTAAACTCTAGAATATTCTTACCAAAATTTTATTAAATTTATTTGCTAATTGAATTATTGGAGGGGGAAAATAGAAGAAGGTATTTTCATAGGTTAATTACATCTTCATACCTCAGGTTTATGGTCTATTTCAATTCCTTACAACATCTTTCACTTTCATACCTTAAGTATTATTTTATTTCAAAATAATACCTCCGTTACATTTTCCATCCATTGATCCGTTAAATGCTGACGTGGCTGCCACATTTGTGCCACGTGGCAATTTTTTTTTATTTTTTTAAACCTGAATCTTAAAAAAAAAAAGAAAAAAAAAAGAAAACCCAGATCGCATGACCCCCCTGCGCCTAACCCCATCTCCTTCAGATCCTCCCTGTAACCCTTCCCCATCCCTCCATCATCTTTAAAAAAATTGGGAGGGACGAACTGGGTTGTAGGTTTTTTTTTCTTTTTCTCTTCTTCTTCTTCTGGGTTGCGAGTTGGGTGGGGCTGCAGGTTTTTGTTTTTTTTTTGTTTTTCTTTTCTTCTTCTTCTTCTGGGAGGGGGCAGGGACGAGTTGCAGGTATTTTTTTTTTTTTTCTCTCTCTTCTTCTTCTTCTTCTTCTAGGTGGGGGGACGGGACGAGTTGTAGGTTTTTTTTTTTTCTCTCTCTCTTCTTCTTCTTCTTCTAGGTGTGGGGGGGGGGAGGACGAGTTGCAGGTTTTTTTTTTCTCTCTCTTCTTCTTCTTCTGGGTAGGGGTGGGAGGGACTGAGTTGCAGGTTTTTTTTTTTTCTTCTTTTTCTTCTTCTGGGTGGGGGTTGGAGGGAAGAGTTGCAGGTTTTTTTTTTTTTTTTTCTCTCTCTCTCTTCTTCTTCTTCTTCTTCTTCTTCTTCTTGGTTGCCTTGTAGGTTGGTTGGGGTTGGGGGGGGGGGTGTGATCATGCGATCTGGGTTTTCATTATTTTTATTTTTTTTAAGATTCGGGTTTTTTAAAAAAAATTAAATTTTTTTTTGCCACGTGTCAGACATGTGGCAGCCACGTGGCACAAATGTGGCAGCCACGTCAGCATTTAACGGATCAATGGATGGAAAATGTAACGGAGGTATTATTTTGAAATAAAATAGTACTTAATGTATAAAATTGAAATGTTTTGAAGATGTTGTAAGGAATTGAAATAGACCATAAACCTGAGATATGAAAATGTAATTAACCTTATTTTCATTCGAACGAGTCCATTTACCGTACTGCATGAATAGGATGAGCATGAGCCAAAACTTTTGGGTGCTTCAGAGTCCTTTGTATTGCGAGATTTTAACGGTTAGATCTTAATTATTGTACTATTAAACAAAAATTTAGTAAATAAAACATTCAAAGTACTAAGCAGTGACGGATGTACATTGGATCAAGCTGGTCCCAAGACCACTTTGAATTCAAGAAATATACATGTGAATGTCATTCGAGGATTCTCAGAATGTTTGGTACGAGTTCCTTGTATGCCCACTAAGTATTTAATGTAATGTATGCTAATGATATCTCGACAGGTTAAGTCTTCTCTCAATATCGCTCGGCAAATTGCTTTCGACATATATTGAGTGTTGACATGTGCGTAACATAATTTGGCTGACTACAAAAAACTCACTAAGTGTTTGACGAAATACATCAATTAGGAAACTGAATTTTTTTTCTTCATGAGCTCTGTACTTTGCTTCTATCTAAAACAACTTGTACCATTAATATTAGAACCTCCTAAAATTCGAATCCTAAATTCAATACCACGTCTCAGAGCATGAGACACAAGATTATCGCTTTGCTGCTGTTTCACACGTGATACTTTGAACGCAACATTATCCTTTGGAACTGGATCCTCTCCTGAGCTCAGGATACAGATCCTCATAAGCAGCTCATCCGGGTCGTTCAAATGTGATCTAACAACTGCAATTATTATAATTTTTAAAAAAATCCTTGTTTGAAACTGTTGGATCAAAATTCAACTGTCCAGATAGGCTGTTCAGTTTGATCCCTATCCTGAGCGCCGGAGAGGATCCAGTTCCTTATCATTTGCTCCTCACTGTTAACGAACATGATGAGGTCGGTGACTCGGTGCAAAGGAGCAACGATTACCTGGGGTCCAGCACCGCCTGAATTCCAACAAACCAACAGCTGCCACGTAAGAGCCAACAACCATGTGTGGGGCGGCGCACTCGATAGCGACATGCAATGCCAAGCTTCCAGAGAATACGTTAAAGGTGGGTGAAGGACATTGGCCATGCACGGACCTCCGAACGAGATCAAATCTTTTACATTCAAAATAGGTGCGGTATTTTTATGACTCCAATTTATAAATTTTATTATTATAAACTTAATAAATGTTAAAAAATAATTGAGATCACATCAAAATAAGATATATTTTAGATGCAAAAGATTTGATTTCCTACTAACAATGTTCTTTAAAAATATATGGGGCCCAATTATGTTTGTTTAAATTATGAGGTAGGGTGGTAATGATTCTCGCACAAAGTTCACTCGAATGTCTATTTGCATCATTTGATTGGTTGGATGTTGGGGGTAACTTGGTCTTTCAATTAAATTTGCAATTGAAAAAGCGAGGGACGATTTCCACATACCCCTTATCTCGATTGTAGATCCTGTTTATTTACAGCATTTGAATTGAATACTTGAAAGAGAACAAAAAAAATTCAGAAGGTGTAAAGAAGAAAGGACGTGTGTGACAATCATTTTTCCCCCGAAAAGAATGCTCGATAAGGCAGGTGAAACTTACTTATACCTAGAGATGTTATTGTGAAGGTATTTTAGACCAATTATACACTACCATGTATTCTATTTTTTACTAAATGACAGTGCATTATTGACTTGGAATATCAATGGCATACCAAGTATAGGTAAAGTTCGTCTCAACAAAGACGTGTATGGAGAGTGACACCAAAATGTAAGATTTCTAAAGAGTTTTCTAATTCATAATATAAGGGGGAACATGAGAAATTTCAAAATATTGTAAGCTTTAAAATCTCCACATGAGCCTTTCCAAAAGTACAGTTGTATTAAGGCCTTCCTCAGTAGGCTCGAAAAAGTGAGTATGACACTAATATATTGAGTTCACATAGGAATCACATTCCTACAGTCGGTCGGAAAATTTGAGCGTGATACTTTATAAACTACTAGGTTCTAAAGTATGACTCTCACAGTTATCGAACTCACACTAGTGCATGTTATAGGTATCAAACTCAGGTTGCCTGATTCCTCTATATGAGTATCACACTCACTCAAGCTACTGCGAAAGACCTAAACTGCTGGGTTCTTCAAATGATTGGCCTGAAATTGTCTTAACAATTGAAGAGATTGATGATAAAGATTGAGATCAATGCCGTCGACATTCCTACCCACACGTGCCTGCAACACTGCCTGAGAAAAAAAGAAGAACAAGAACACTTGAGCTTTATTGCTTTCACATTCATGTGTTGTGACTCGTAAAAAAGACCGGCACCAAAAATCATCAAGTGAATGTAATTGTAATTTACCACTTACTTCATTGTCCGGTTGAATAAGCAGCTCACCGATGAACTGGTAGACGGATCCAACTCGAAAACTAAGCTCCCGAAGGTGCTGAGTGTTGATTTTTAATCTCTCACTTCCATCGACAATTGTGGCAATGGCTGTCTCTACAGAATAATCTTGTAACCTATGAATATTCATAAGCTTCTTAATGATATTGAAGAATAAATATAAGAAATGCACTCGGTTCACATTGTCTACTTCATGCACATCATGCTACCAATGTACTATATCCATCCTCCTCAATGCACCAACCGGAGATGCCACATCCGCCTCAAGAATATCTTCTTGGAAAGTTCTGCATCCTTTCCGACACTACCATCTTGACGATCATCTAACTAAATCTAAATCAAACCACAATTGTTCCGAGCAATGTTGTCACAGCACCGAAAATGCTGAAACTATCATATCTACATAGTCCGTATGATATACTCCACCTCTAGTTCATCTTTCTTTTCTTCCCCTCATCTCCATCTATCTTGTCACCATCGTGATGCAAAAGCTGTCCCCAAGGACAAGAACTCCCTGTAGCGGGGTGTAGATCCTCGTGTTCATCTAGCTTACATCACGTGACATAGTACATTGAGAGCTATAGTAACATGGGAATATAGATCCCTTCGTCCGCAAGACCAACAGAACCAGCGTTAGCTATAAAGTACGTGTAGCCTATTAAGCCGCTATAATTAGAGTTATGAGATCAAAGAATTGAATCTATAAGTTTCGAACCTTCCAATTTTAAAACTCAGGGATTTAATTCTTTACTGATGATTGGAAAGCAAATAAAAGAGGAACACAATCAATATTTACACGATGCAATTGACCACTAAAAATTGGAAGGGCAGAAGTCTTACTTTCCGGTTACTCGTAGTGAAGCTCCTTGCTTGAAGTACGAGGAAGATGGGTGCAGGTCTTGCAGTGTAACCAATGCCCCAGATTTTATTTCAGATGATGCCATGAACTAAACTCGCTAGCTTAAAAAAAGCATCCAAATCTCACCTGAAATATGAGGACTGCATGCAATTAATTACCAAAAAGTACCAAAATCCAACCATTTGAAATTTTGAACTATGACTTGGAACTTTTTACAGTTTTAACAACCTATCAAAAGAAGCAAGAATATGAAAAATAAGAAAAGATGGGGTTAACACTAATTTTAATCTTTTACATCACACTTAACAAAGAACAGAAAGCATATATTTACACTTCAAAATATTCCCAGAAGTCAGAAAGCATATATTCAGCAGAAAACCCATCTCAAAAATTGAAAATTCAAACCAAATGCAGATAAAAGATCGCATCTTTCTCCTTCAGTCCATTCACCCAATTCAAATCAACATAAAATAAAGTTACAGAATGATACATATTAACAAATCAACCATACCCAGATACCCAAATCAAAAAAAAAAAATGTAGTAAAAAAGATTCAAACTTTAAGAAAAGAAACCGATACGAAAGTCACAGACCTTAAAGTTCTTTGGTTTTTCAAGGGCGGGAGCTTTCTGTATGAGGAGGTGAAGGAATGTAGCAAATTTGTATATTTCCTCAAACACCATTCGAATACTGGTAGTAGCTGCTCTTGTACAGAACAGCAGTAGGCCTTCCGCCTACCTCGTCTTTTTTTTTTGTTTTTGTTTTGGGCTTTTATGAAATCGAATCGTCGGTTTCAATAGGCTTTGCTGGAGGGAAATTAAGCTGTCATTTGGGCTGAAATAACATCATACCCAAATCAGTCCGAACTTATTTGTACTTAAACCCATTCTTCTTTTTTTCCCAAAAAAATAAAAGATTTCATCCACCCCCTCACAAACTCCCACCCCCACTCCCATGATGGCGGCAGCGGTAGCGGAGTACCATCGGCGCCGTCACTATGGAGCTGGGAGAAGAAATTTGGGAGTGTGTTATTTTCGACATGCTTGAGCTAAACCTTAGCATTCCCAAGCCCAAGCCACTAGGAATGTTAGCCCTTCTCACGTGTCAAAATGAATGTAACCTCAACCAGAGGAGAAATTTTTCTTTGTAACAGAAATACGGATGGTACACCAAGTGTTTTTATAGAAATGATGAAATTTTTTATTTTTTAAGTTATTAACTTTTTAACACACATATCCCACCATTTGTATAGTAACACGTGGTGTACCATCCCGTGTACCGGTTACACTGAAAAATCTCTCCAACCAGAGAGATCAACTTGCGTATTTGATTTAAGGACGCTTGCGGCGCATAAATGCACTAATCTGCGACAAGCAAGTTTTCTGAAAACCGAACTGAATAGAATTTTGAAGAGTGATCCGCTTGCCCCTTAAACAACGCTTTTAGGTTTGAGGGCTTGAATGAAGTGTATGAGAATAAACCGGGAGTTTAAGAGAAGTTATAAAAATATACATAATTAGGAGGTGGTGTTTTTTTTTTTTTTTTGAATACATCGATATTTTTACACTAAGGGAATGAGGAGTTCAGCTAAGCCACCCAATGAGCAACCTAATTTGATATCAAATTCGCCATTCACGAGAGTCGAACCTAAGACCTCTCACTTCTAAGTGAAGATGAACATCACCAGATCGTAGTAATAAGTGGAACAATATTGAGTGGAACAATATAAGACAGATTATGAAAATAATTTTTTTCTAATTTTAATACAAACAATATTCTACACTGAAAAGAAAGAGAATTTAAACCGAAGGTGTAGTGAATCAAAGAAAAAAAAAACCCTAAATACATAGTTTCAAATCTCTACACTTTATGAAACTTCATAGTTTTAGATCTCTATGACTTAATGAAACTAAAATGGTAGTTGGTGAATTGGTACGGCCGAAAGATACAAAATTGCTACATTCCAAATGAACAGAAGTGTTGTTTAGTTAGAAGTCAAAAAAAGAAAATCAGTACGTCAATTGAAACAAACTAAAATAGTGAGGTGCCAATCGGAAAGAAAAGGAATTAATCCCCCGAGTACCACAACCTCTGCCCACCAGACTGGTTTGAAAAATTGGACCCCCAACCACCAAACTGTTTTACTTATTAATGGGATGGAGTCCCATCGAAGGCATTTAGGTTCACTCTGAATCTCTTTCGGAGCAAAAGATTCGGACGGTTTAAGGAAGAAAAAGAGATCTGGATTGTTCATTTTTTTGAGTTTTTGTGAAGCGGACTAGTGAGATAAGGTTATAAAGAGTATAGGATTCAAATTGAGTGGTCTAGACCTCTCGATCCACGAACTCCAACATAGAAATTCAGAGCGGATGTCAATCCTCATTGAAGAGGGCCAAAGTAGGACGAGATGAGATCATATGTGTCTTATGCGGCATCGCCCATGACGATTGAGAGGAGCTCTCTCTCTTTATCTTCCTGTTGAGTGGTTGACAGTTGAAGAAGAAGAAAGGCATGCACAATTAAACCAGTTTGTGACTCGTCGTTATGTAAACCAAGCAATACCAAGGCACCGCCACCTATAGGCGGACGGTTGTGATTGTCATTGATTGAGGAGCTTTCCCAGTAACACACATGCACGCCCATCCCCTAGCTAGTATGGTATCACCACTTACTATTAATTTTTTAGTATGATCGTGTTTAAACAATAACATGGTAGTAATGGTTCCTTAACTTTAACTTAATTGAAGCAATGATCCCTTAACTAAAAATCTATTACCATTGGTCTCTCAACTCATTAAAACGTGCAGCTATGGTCCCTTAACTAAAAATCCGTTACTATTGGTCTCTCAACTTTAATCAAACTGGAGAAATTATCCCTCAAATTTATCCCAATTGAAGCAATGGTCCCTCAACATTAACCCAATTGTAGCAATGGTCCTTTCAACATAACTCATTTTGACAAAATTTTGACGAAGTTGACGAAAAAGACCAATCCTACACGTTTTGATGAGTTGAGTGACCTCAATTGTAGCAGTGGTCCTTCCAACATAACTTATTTTGACAAAATTCTAACGAAATTGACGAAAATGACCATAACTACACATTTTGATGAGTTGAGGGACCAATGGTAATGAATTTTTAATTGAGGGACCATTGCTCCAATTTAATTAAAATTGAGAGACCATTACTACAATTTACTCTAATTTTTATTAAGACTATCATATGATCGTCACACTGTTAAAATGACAACATAATTTTTAATAAGACTAATTATGCTAGTTCTTACACCAAGGAGGACTAAATTCAATATACACAAAAAAAAAAAAAAATGGTTGGTAAACTTCATTAAATCACACTCATCGAACGACAATAGCAATTTGCGATAATTTTTCATGTGGTGAACTAAATTCAATATACACGAAAAATAAAAAACAGCAAAAATGCTACAATTACGATCTATTTATATTATTTCTCTAATAGATATAGGAGTTGGCGGAAGGGTACAATTTGATGGCAAGTGTAGTAGGGTTTCAAAAAACTGATGGTTATGTGTGACAATGTTGTGGAGTGCCAAATGTTAATATTGGGGGTCGGTTCTGGTATTAGTTCCTTGTATTAAATGCTCCTACCAAAATGCCACCAGAACCCATTAATTGCAGAACAAAAAATATAGCTGTATGGATCTTCTTCTTCTACCCACAACCACCTCTCAGAATTCATAGATTCAAACTCTCTCAATCAGAAATGGAAAGCCACACCAACATAAATTTAACCCCTTTCTTTTAAGCAGTTTCAGATACCAAAAGGTTCATACTTTGAACGGGCTCGTTTTGCATGGGAATTCAAATTTCCACGCTTTGCAACCACCTGTCAGTCAAATTCACACATTTCTCATTTCTTCACTCACATCTTTGATTCCTCGTCTTCTTCCGTAAACACGACTATAAACCTCTTCTGGGTTGTGTGCAATATCGTGATTGAGCTAGCGAGAAATTAGTTAACGTGACATACGAAGAGAAGACAAGGAGCTCAGCGGTGGCGGCAGCAGTGATGGAGATAGAAGCAGGAAAGCCCTCCGGGGTTGTGGCCGGAGGGCTGAGCCCTCTGAGTGAGACTCTGTGGAGGGAGAAGCCAGGTTTGGAGATTGTTGGGGACGTGTCTGCCAGGCTGACGTGGAAGGATCTGACGGTGATGGTGACTCTGAACAACGGCGAGACGCAGAAGGTGTTGGAGGGTTTGACTGGTTATGCTGAGCCTGGAACTTTTACGGCTCTCATGGGGCCTTCTGGTTCTGGAAAATCGACTTTGCTTGATGCTCTCTCGAGTCGGTTGGCCACCAATGCTTTCCTTTCTGGGACTATACTTCTCAATGGCCGCAAACGGAAGCTCTCTTTTGGCACTGCTGTGAGTAGCAATCTCTCTCTCTCTTTAATTTTATATAGATATTTTCGGAAATGTATTCATAACATAACATGTCTGATACGTTTTGTTGGTGATGATGAAGAACGGACATCTGTTTCATAGCTAGACTAATGTCTAATTATGTTTTTGGGAATTTGATCATTACCTTTCTGTTTTACTTGATTTTGAGCTGTTTGCTTTAGGTTTATTTGGGAGTGTTTATTGAGAAAGTACTTCTGCTTATAAGCGTTTTTGCTAAAAGTTCTTTTGTATAACACCGTGAAATTTTTGTTAGAAATCCAAGTTCTTTCTGGAAAAAACACCTAGCCAGAAAGAGCTTCACTAAATGCTAAAGTGCTTCTATGACCCAAAAACGCTTTAAAGTTTTTTCTTTTTGTCAAACGTAGTAAAAAATGTTTGTCTGCCCGAAAGTGTTTTTTGTTCTTCCTGAAGCAGTCCCAAATAGGCCCTAGTACTTTTATGTTTGATCAAGCGCTAGGCAGATTTCTAGATGTAACATATTGATGATGTTTTTTTGCATATGTGGTGCAAATTTAAACAGGCCTATGTAACCCAAGATGACAACTTGATTGGAACTTTAACGGTACGTGAAACAATTTCGTATTCGGCAAGACTGAGGCTGCCGGATAAGATGGCTTGGTCGGAAAAGAGGGCACTGGTTGAGGGTACAATCATAGAGATGGGTCTGCAGGATTGCGCCGACACAGTTATCGGAAATTGGCATTTGCGTGGGATCAGTGGGGGAGAGAAGAGAAGGGTCAGCATTGCTCTTGAAATCTTGACGAGGCCTAGACTTCTCTTCCTTGATGAGCCAACAAGTGGACTTGATAGGTTTGTATGCCTTCATTTAACTGGTTTGAAGTGCTTTCATTATTGTGTTATAGAGTTAAATCTTAACGATCATTTGGTTTTTTGTGGCAGTGCTTCGGCGTTTTTCGTGACTCAGACATTACGTGCCCTGGCACGAGACGGAAGGACTGTTATAGCCTCAATTCACCAACCTAGTAGTGAAGTCTTTGAACTGTTTGATCAACTGTACTTGCTTTCTAGTGGCAAAACTGTCTATTTTGGTCAGGCGTCGGATGCATACGAGGCAAGTAGCCTCAGTCTTTGCATTATGAACATCTATTTGTTGATTTTATGTAAATATAACAGAGCTCTTACGAACACATTGGTCGGTTTTTTTAGTTCTTTGCACAAGCCGGCTTTCCCTGCCCTGCTTTGAGGAACCCATCTGATCATTTTCTTAGATGCATAAACTCCGACTTCGACAAAGTAAAGGCCACACTCAAAGGGTCCATGAAGCTCAGGGTATGTATAGTCCTTTCTCTTTTCTATCTCTTTGTTATGTTACTTTAAATGTTATTGTTAGCTTGTTTTTGCTGTTCTCTTTGTTCACACTTTGTAGCCATAGTTTCGGTCTTCTGATAAAATTCAAAACTTTTTGTTTGCTGTTATCAGTTTGAGGCAAGTGATGATCCGTTGGAGAAGATGACCACTGCTGAAGCTATACGAGTTCTGATTAATTCCTATCGTTCTTCTCAATACTCGTACGCAGCTATAGAAAAAGTTGAGGAGATATCAAAAGTTGTAAGTGTTTATATACACCATGATTTGAAACTAATTGATCACTAATCCGATTACTCTGACTGATGTTTCTTTTGCCATACGATGCAGAAAGGAACTGTGCTAGATTCTGGAGGAAGTCAGGCTAGTTTCTTTATGCAGGCCTTCCAATTGACCAAGCGTTCATTTGTCAACATGTCAAGGGACTTTGGATACTACTGGCTCAGGCTCGTCATTTACATTGTCGTCACAATTTGTATCGGAACCATCTATTTGAATGTGGGAACGGGTTACAGTTCGATTCTGGTATGTATTATTTGCGAAGCGGAACCATCTATCTGAAGTCCCAAGTTCATTCATGCACTAATAGTTTCTCCTCTTTCAATATGTGACAGGCAAGGGGTTCATGTGCATCTTTCGTCTTTGGTTTTGTCACGTTCATGTCGATTGGCGGGTTTCCTTCTTTCGTAGAGGATATGAAGGTTTGTTCCTTAGACCCTTCGCCAGTTCGCCCCATGCGAAAAGACCCTAAATATTTACTTACATTTTTAGTAGTCTAATTATTCACCACCAACCCAGGTTTTCCAAAGAGAGAGGCTGAATGGCCACTACGGCGTTACTGCATTTGTCATCAGCAACACATTCTCTGCAATGCCATTCCTGATACTTATTACCTTTCTTGCCGGGACTGTTTGCTACTTCATGGTCCAGCTCCACCCGGGCTTCGAGCATTATCTCTTCTTTGTGTTGTGCCTTTATGCAAGTGTCACCGTCGTTGAGAGCTTGATGATGGCGATAGCCAGCGTTGTCCCCAACTTCCTCATGGGCATTATCATAGGGGCTGGAATTCAGGTCTGTAACAATCGAAGTTTTTCAAAATCGGAACATATCATTTGTCGTGTTCTTGGACAATGTTTGATGAATTGTATGGTTTTCTTCACATGTCAGGGTATCTTCATGCTAGTCTCCGGGTACTTCAGGCTCCCGAATGACATCCCAAAACCCGTCTGGCGTTACCCTATGTCATACATCAGCTTCCACTTCTGGGCTTTACAGGTAAAAAACACAACATTTACTGGTAGACAATTACTTGCAGTGAATTGTGCTTCAAAAAACCGATGTCTATGAACATGTTTCACCTTCAGGGACAATATCAGAACGACCTGAGCGGCTTATTGTTCGACAACGACACACCAAATCATCTTCCCAAGATATCCGGCGAGTACATCCTGGAAAATGTGTTCCAGATTAACACCGCCAGATCAAAATGGATAGACCTGAGTGTGATCTTGAGCATGACTGTTGTGTACCGGATCATCTTCTTTATCATGATCAAGTTCAGCGAGGACGTGACGCCATGGATTCGAGGTTACATGGCGAGGAGAAGGATGCAACAGAATGGAAACCAAAACACAACAGTTGCTCCTGATGGTCTCACCCAGTCACCTTCTTTGAGGAGCTATGCAAGAAGGTAGACTCAAGACCTCTCCGAGAAGAGTTCCACAAAATTAACAAGCACTTGAGGGACTTTGAATTTAGAGTTTGTAGTATGTTATGTAATTTATTAGCATATGTTCTGATGCTTGGTTTTCAAAGAGTGCTGATAAATCTACCCCACTTACTTTTCTTCCCAGCGCTTTTTAATAATTTTAATACTAATTTTATCTTATTGTAAAATGATATCTAAGGACCAAAGCAATAAAAAGAAAAAGAAAAAGAAAAATTCTCTTTCTTTGTTCACCATCTGTAAGAAGTGGTCAATCTAAGGGTTACTATCTTGACATGTGTCATAAGATTAGGCAATCAGTTGAGAGTTTGTTAAAACAATTAGCTTAGCCTGTAAGCTAACTCAGTTATATTTAAATACTACAATGTAAATGTAATCAGAGAGTTGGTGAATATTTTTTTCAATACAAACAAGATTACTTCTCTCTCCAAGCTCTTTCTCTCTCTCTCTCTGTTTCTACATTTTATGCTGCATTCATCTTCATTGCTGCCAGATCAATCTTGGTTAACATGGTATCAATCGCCATTAACGCTTCATCAGCTTTCTCACCGGTACAAGCGTAAAGACTTGACGGTTCTTCGATCTTGGATTCTTTGCTTCCGCTACTACAATCTCCTTGCATTGGACTATTGTTCTTCGATTTTTGGTTCTTTCTTTCTGATTTAGGGTTCCTCATCCCTAATCTTGGGAACGTTTTCTTCGATTTCAGTTGTGCACACCACCTGTTTGTGTTTTGTTCTCTGTACATCTTTTCCTTGAAGTTCAACAATGGTGACCGCCACTCAGTTACATATATTGCAGTCTCCGATTACTTCCCTAATTTCATCGGTTTCAACATCTGTAACCATGAAATTAGATGACACCAATTACTTGACTTGGCATTTCCAAATGTAGCTTTTACTGGAAGGTCATGGAATTATGGGGTTTGTTGATGGTTCTACACCATGTCCATCTAGGTTTCTTGCTCCACATTCTGGTGATTCCGAGCTTTCTTCTGGGCAACCATCTGATCAGTCTCTTGCTTGCAAGGAATCGAATGAATATTTGGTTTGGCGAATGCAGCTCATCACAGCTACTTTATCTCCATCAGCCATTTCTTGTGCGATTGGAAGTACAAGTGCTCAGGACCTGTGGACTCGACTCAAAGAACTGTTTTCTACTATTACTTGGACAAGTATATTTCAGATGAAATCGGAGCTGCAAACTATCAAGAAAGGTACGGATTCAGTTAACGTGTATCTTCAAAGAATTAAAGAAGCTAGGGATGATTTGTCTGCTGCTGGTGTCTATTTTGAAGATGATGATATTGTGATCCTCACACTTAATGGACTGCCATCTGAGTATAATACAATCAGGTCTGTGATAAGGGGGTGTGAATATGTTATTTTTCTAAAAGATCTTCGGTCACAATTACTTGCTGAAGAAGTTATGATTGAGACCCTTAATACTGCTCCAATGCTTAATGCATTAGTGGCCCAATCACTAGGTTTTACTCAGAAACCTTCAAATTTCCAGTCTCAAACGCCATCTGGCAGGCCATACACTTCCTATAACTCCAACTCTGGCTATAGAGCTTTCAACAATAAGAGCAAGGGCATATTTAATTCGAATACCAGGTTCAATACCTCCAAACCATTCTTCAACAATGGTAATCCTGGTTCTGGAATACTTGGTTCTTTTCCACAGTTTGGAAATCTTCCTGTAATTCCTTGTCAAATCTGTGGGAAAACAAATCATTTGGCTGATACATGTCGGTTCAGATCTTCTAAAGGGTGTCAAATTTGTGGAAAGAACAATCACATGGCTGCTACTTGCAGATTCAGAAACGCACCTCAGTCCAATGGTTGTCAAATCTGTGGGAATTCAAATCACAGTGCTGGGTTCTGTTTTCAGAAATGATCATCTCCTCCAATGACTGCAATGTATGTCAATAATGTTTCTGGCAATCCAATGTCAACCTAATTGCCTTCTGCACCACCTCAACAAGTTTGGATTACTGATACTGGTGCTACAAATCATATGACCACTGATCTGAACAATCTTTCTCTGGCTACACCATATCCATCTCATGAATCTATCCAAATAGCCAATGGTGAAGGTTTATCCATTTCTCACATTGGCTCTTCAACTCTTCAAACTCCACTGCAGTCATTTCAATTAAACTATGTTCTTTATGTTCCAAAGTTGACACATAATCTGTTATCTGTCCATCGAATATGTTTGGATAATAATTGCTGGTTGATTTTTGATGCCTTTTGTTTCTAGATTCAAGACAAAACCACATGGAGGATTTTGTACAAAGGGCAGTGCAGTAATAGGTTATATCAAATCCTCTCTCCACCACATCGAGTTTTATCACAGAAGGCTTATGTTGCTGCATATCTTGGACAACAAGTTACATCAGGACTTTGGCATCACAGGCTAGGTCATCTCTCTAATCCTATAGTCTCTCAGATCCTTAGAAAATCAAATGTCGTTCATACCCCTGATTCTTTACCCATTGTTTGTTCTACATGTCTAGAAGGAAAATTTAGTAAACTCCCATTTCCAATGTCTCCATCCAAATCTGTAAAACCCTTTGAGATAATACATAGTGATGTTTGGGGCCCGGCTCCTTGTATATTTCTGTTAAAGGCTTCAAATCTTATGTCACTTTCATTGATGAGTGTACTAGGGTTTTGTTGGATTTTCCCAATTTGCAATAAAAGTGAAGTTGGCACTACATTTGTCTCTTTCTATCACTTTATTGTCAATCAATTTAATGCTTATGTTAAGGTGTTTCAAAGTGATGGTGGGGGTGAATATATAGGCAAACCATTCCATAATTTCCTGGTGGACAAAGGCATTAGTTACCACATGTCTTGTCCACATACCCCAGAACAAAACGGACTTGCAAAGAGGAAACATAGACACATTATAGAGACATCCATTACCTTATTACAAACTGCCTCATTACCACCTTCATTTTGGTCATTTGCTTGTCAAACTTCAGTCTATCTCATCAATAAAATGCCTTCTTCAACATTGAAAAATAAATCACCATTTGAGGCTTTGTTTAACTCCATTCCTGAGATTCATCACCTTAGAGTTTTTGGTTGTTCATGCTATCCTTTGCTTAGACCTTATAACCATACCAAACTGCACCCTCGAACTACAAAGTGTATATTCTTAGGGTATGCTTCAAAATATAAGGGTTACATTTGTTTTGAAGTTAACAAAAGAAGAGTGTTTATATCTCGTCATGTTCTATTTGATGAGACAGAATTTCCATATCTCACTTTGGTTTCTCAATGCTCCAAAGTATCTATTTCACTGCTTATAGTATCCACATCCCCACCTGTGTTAACCCCAAATCTTCATAATGTTATAGTTACACCTCAGTTTAACTCTGTACTTACTTAATTGTCACCCTCATTATTTCATACACCAAGCCTTGAATCTGTGCCTATGCTAACTGAAGTCAGTCCTAGAGATTTGAATGATCACCGTTCTGCAACTCCAAGTGATTCAAGTTCCAGATCTTCTACTGCAACTTCACCTATTACTGGCACTGCACAGCAATCCTCCCCTTCACTCTCTGTGGTTCTTGAATTTCAGGGAGAACAACTTCAAGTGGTTTTGTCTATACCACCATTGAATCTTCACCTTATGCAGACTCGGTCCAAGAGTGGCATTTCTAAAAAGGTTGCTTTACTGGCTTCTGTTCATGAACATGGTGGTGCTGATCTTACAAAGGTTGAACCTGTAATATACAAATTAGCATTAAAATCTCCAGTATGGTTGGCTGCGATGCAAGATGAATTAAGTGCTCTTAAAAATCAAGGAACCTGGTCTCTTGTTCCTCTTCCTCCTCACAGAAACTTGGTCGGCTGTAAGTGGGTGTTCAAGATTAAAAAGAATGCAGATGGTTCTATAGGGAAGTATAAGGCTCGATTGGTTGCAAAAGGCTTCAAGCAAGAAGAAGATATAAACTATGGCGAGACATTTAGTCATGTGGTTAAGCCTACCACTGTGAGGTTAGTACTTGCTTTGGCTGCTCACTTTAATTGGAATCTTAGACAACTTGATGTGAAAAACGTTTTTCTGCATGGGGTGTTACAAGATGAGGTCTATATGGCTCAACCTCCTGGTTTTCTGGACCCTACTCACAGTGACTATGTTTGCAAGTTACAAAAGTCTCTCTATGGTCTCAAGCAAGCCCCAAGAGCCTGGAATGACAGATTTACTAGTTTATTGCCATCTTTGGGCTTTCAATCTACCTATAGTGATTCTTCTTTATTTGTTAAAGCTGTGAATAGTACAGTTGTGATTCTCCTCTTATATGTGGAGGACATTATCATCACGGGCAGTGCATCTCAAGCAATATCTGATGTTATCCATGCTCTTACTCAAGAGTTCGATATCAATGACCTCGGGCCATTGCACTACTTCCTTGGTATTCAGGTTATTCATCAGAAGGATGGCTTATTTCTCTCTCAAGACAAATATGTGAGTGATTTGCTCCTTAAGTCTGGAATGGAAATGTCTAAACCGTGTGCTACTCCTTGTTTACCATACAATCGATTGTTGAAGGATGATGGGAAGCCCTACAATAATCTAGCATTATATAGAAGCCTTGTGGGAGCACTTCAGTACCTCACGTTTACTCGACCTGATATTGCATTTGCTGTGCATCAGGTATGTCAGTTCATGCAGTGTCCTATGGAAGCTCACTTTGTGGCTGTTAAACGAATTCTGCGATATCTCAAAGCTACTAAAGGCTGTTGACTTCATTATACCAAATGAGGATTGGATTTACAAGCATTTAGTGATGCTAATTTGGCAGGGGATCCCAATGATAAGAAATCCACTACCGGGCTGGTTTTTTTTCTTGGCTCAAACCCTATTTCATGGTCCTCCAAGAAACAAAACATTGTCTCTCGTTCTTCCACTAAAGCAAAATATCGAGCACTGTCTACAACGACTGCTGAGATCAATTGGATTAAACAACTGTTACAGTTTCTGCAAGTTCCTCTTTCTGGTACACATACCCTATATTGTGATAATCTTTCAGCAATTGCTCTTACATGTAATCATGTCCAGCATCAGCGCACAAAACATATTGAAATTGATGTTCATTTTGTAAGGGAAATGGTGGCAAAACAGGTGTTGTTGGTTCAATTTGTTTCTTCTCTTGAGCAGTTTGCTGATATATTAACTAAAGGTTTGTCTGTACCTTTGTTCAAGACTCATTGTGACAATCTCAGACTTAGTTTCACTGTCCCTGAGCTTGAGGGGGGATGTAAGGAGTAGTCAATCTAAGGGTTACTATCTTGACATGTGTCATAAGATTAGGCAATCAGTTGAGAGTTTGTTAAAACAATTAGCTTAGCCTGTAAGCTAACTCAGTTACATATAAATACTACAATGTAAATGTAATCAGAGAGTTAGTGAATATTTTTTTCAATACAAACAAGATTACTTCTCTCTCTAAGCTCTCTCTCTCTCTCTCTCTCTCTCTCTCTCTCTCTCTCTCTCTCTCAGTTTCTACATTTTCTGCTGCATTCATCTTCTTTGCTGCATCAGATCAATCTTGGTTAACACATCTGTCTGCAACTATCTCAATTTCTCCAAACAAACATTTTCTTCACTTTCTATTTTTCTAGTTTTTTTTCTTCTTCCTATTCCCTTAGTTTAATCATATATAGTAGTTGTTCAAAGCATTTTAATAAGGGAACTTTAACGAAAAGCTCCTGGTATTGTTCGTGGGATTTGGAAGGGGGAGGGAAGAGGGTTGCGTTGGAGGTCCGGAGAGAGGGTAGAAAAGAGGGTTGCAATTGGCTGGAGATTTGGAGAGTGATCGGATTTTGGAATTCTAACCGGAATAAAAATCGGGAAGAGAGTCCTTCGCGGTGAGTGGAGGCCCAGTTGGGCATATTAGCACTCTAATATTTATTTTTCAATTTACAAAAGAATTTAGATATATATTAGAGGTTGTTTTAGGAATAATAGTGGATGAGAAAATAGCATTTCAACTTTTTAACTTTTTGTGGTGGTGAGATTATAATGTGGGTGGGATCATTAAGGTGGGTTTTTCAACCAGAAGGAAGATGAGTAGTTTTTATCCTGATGACGATGTTCTAATTGAAAATTCTTGATTCATAATATTTTATTCGTTTACTTACCCCAACGGGCACTTGCTTGTAAGTTAAAGATGTTATAAGACACTTGGGGTCGGTTTGAAAGTGATTTTGGAATGGTTAGAATTGCTTTTATTAAAAAAGTTAGTTTGCACTTTCTCATAATCTAGAAAAGAAACTTCATAAGGGTTACCGCAATAGGGCACCTCTCTCTCAAAGGGGTGGGATTAGCGTGTTTGAATACAACCACCAAAATATAGGGGCTCAGTTTTGTGAGAGCAATCAGACTATACACGTGGTTCCTCTCTCAAAGAGGTGGGATTAGTGGGGTTGGATGCAACCACTAAAATACAAGAACTTTGTTTTGTGAGAGCAGTCAACAATACACGTGGTTCAACTGTCCTACGCAAGTTTTTCTCACAGTCTAGATCCCTCGCTAATAAAGAAAAGAAATGTACATAGATACATTTGGTGTTTTTTATACATCTCTCTAAATTGTTGTGTGTAATTATGCACAAATTGTAAGTAAACAAATTGTTCCCACTATTTACACAAATATTTCAGATTTTTGGTGCCTCCAAGCCCTAATGGAATCATATGCTCAACGAAATACTTGAGGGGAAGTGTAAAATTGACTTTCATTGAAGACTGGTCTCAAATCTTCTTGCTGCATAAACTCTAAGGGGAAGGAAACAACATGTCCCCTTACATGCTTCAGTCTTTCCATCGGATCTATTTCTTTCGCCTCTCCACCTTCACAAGACTGTAGTAGCTTCTCGGGGGCTATTCCCAAATCGATCGTCGTGTGGCCATGTTTCTCTTTCCATTGAGCCCTGCATTGCCTGAGAGCGGCTCTGTAGTTTGATGGGAAAAAGTAGAGATTTAAGAGTTCATACATCAAAGACATCTTGGTAAACCTTGGTAGTACAGAAATTTTGTTTGCGGGACGATAAACCTTGGTAGTACTGTACCTTGAGTGGATAGAATCACTTGGGATGCAAGAAAAGACATCTTGGTAAACAGTTGAGTTTTCCTGTAAAAGAGAAACACGACGTAGTTATAGAAATTGCAAAATACTCGATCAACCAAACAATAGCCATAATCTTTTGTTAGAGACTTGCAAGTTATTACCTTTGCAGTTGCTAACCACAGATCTTTGTATGTTGAGTCTGATACAGGATCACTGATTTGATTTATCTGAATAAATTATACCGGATCAAGAAACAATGTCGATAATTATCTGAAGAAGACATGCACGAATAAATAAAGAGAGTTTAGTGAATGTTTCGTCAATGTTACCAACCTCCCCTGCAAGAAGACCCAGGTGCTCGGACCACAAGGAGCACCTAAGACTATGAGCAAATTTTCCGGCCTTCCAAGGCTGTCCATTCATAGATGATTCGAAAAACTCTTTATCCTCAATTACCACGCCAATCTGCAACAAATGAAACATTGTTCATAGGTAATGTTGTCGGAAGGATCACTTTTGGTTCGAGTTTCAGAAAAAATAAACAATTATCCAAGTACAGCTACTGAAAACAGTGAACCTGACTGCAAAAGAAAACTATTCCTGCATACTAGAGCCATCGAGGAAGTATGAACAGCTCATTTTAGCAAAAAACTTCTTAGGGAAGCGGGAGTATTACACAACTTAAGAAACACTACACTTTCTTCAGAATTATTCTACATGTCAAGTAAAAAATCAACTTCTATGCTCAATCATCAGCAGCACACAAAAGCGTTCTGGTCTACAGCATTAGATTACTTATGAAATTGAGTTGAATTGAGCTGAATTCACAAATAAAAGATCTAACGCAATGCAATACACATGCTGAAACACTTCTTACTTAAAAAATGACACAAACTTACCTCGGAGTCTCTTGATCCAAGCAGACTTCTGTCATTAATATTGGATGATCCGATGAAGGAAATGCGATCATCTATGATCATCACTTTGCTGTGCACATAAACCTGGTATATACATAGAACGAGCGGAATTCAGCAATCAATTGAGAACAAAAGCATATATGATATGTAATGCATAAAATTACCTGACTTGTGGCCACAGGGCCACCTTCGAAAAGTCTGCCATATGTCCTCAGACCGTAGAAAGAAATGTAATCATGTGTCTTAGTACCAAGCTTAACTTTAAGCTTATGCAATATTGAGTGTTTTTCCCAGCTAATCGTCCGGTACTGCCAATGCATTATAGCTCTAACGGTAGCTGCACCACCATCGTCCACACCACCCTAATATATGCACCCGTAATTATAAGCAAGGTAAAACAATGTCACTGAAAATTCACAGAAAAATTTCATGCGCTATCAAAGTAAGAAAATGAATCAAGACTTGGTACCTGAAAGCCAGGTAATAGTGGTATGACAACGATAACCCTAAAACATTTTTGTTCTTTGTGTGCTAGCACAATACGATTGTACAATGATTCTAGGACACGATTATGTATAATTTCATCCCCTGAAAGACCTGATATAAAAAATTGATTCTGGAAGCAAACAGAAAGGAAAATAGCAAAGTGATCAGTACATGTAAAAACCGAAAATCAGCACTTTGAACAGAAAAAAGAAAAGTGAGGACAGTGGGGAACCTCAATATAGACGAAATGTTCTGCCTTCTCGATGAGAGAACAATAAGCGCTATGGATGCTCTCTTCCGTTTGACTAGATCCAGCAGACCACTGGCTCACACTTCTGACAACCTACACATCACATATTTATTGGATAGAACCATATTAATACCTAGCAGATCATGAAAATCTAAACAAACCTAAAGTTCCAGTATCCAAGAGGCATTGCTAACCTGAATTTCGCAAGCAGTACGAGGGCCTATTTGTCCGTAATCATCAGCATCAACAGCATGATCACCATTGTCTGAACTTTCCGACCATTCATTTGGAGTTGTTGAGCCAGATTGTGTCACCATGTTTAAATTTGCTTCACTTTTAAGATCCCTACAATGAAGGTTATCTATGAAATCTTTCGTCTGTTGATCTGAGACTAAACCATCAGTTGGCTGGTCGAGAAGATTATGATTCGTGTGCATAGTGCTTAACTTTTGGTCTAAAATAGGAGCATCTAAACCACCCGCTTCTTGGGGCAAAAGCAATGGAATATCTTGCACCGGCGATAGCGAGGAAAAGTTCTCTCTGTTGGTCCCATTCTGGTTGCCTTCTTTGTTTTTCTTCTCAATGTCTATCTCTCTACTTCTTCCCATGTAATGTGGAAGGACCATGTGGTGGTGAGGCATAAGTAGCGGAATTGTCTGTTCATTTAGAGCTTTGTTTCTCTAGAAAATGTTTCATCGAGTTAGCAAATTCACTATATTAAAAAAGAAATGTGTTGACAATACTAGCATACTAGCAGTAGCACAAACTCAACCTTAGCATAGTTCCAGCGCTGAACAAAGTGCCTCGCAATGTCACGACAGGGCGGTCCCCAAAGAGCACATTGGACATCATGCCAAGGCATACGCGGATACTTTTCACGCTCTAATTCATCTTTACTTGCATCTACCCAAGAATTTGGTTCAGATTCTCTACCCCACCACAAAAAGGCAAAGTTAAACGGCTATTTCTTTCTAAATGCTCATAGCAAAATACTAGATATTTATAGCACAAAATTTCCTGGAGGAATATGTTTATGAGTTGTATGAAGCAAAAATGAAAACTCGATCTCCTTTTGTCTAGGAAACTATACTGATAATTTTTGGAGCAAGATACCTTGGGTTATAATAGTCCTTTCCTGGCCATATATGAGGAGGGCAGTCGGCTACTTTGTGTTCAACCCTGTCATAGCGGCCAAAGCACAAATCTAATCCTCCAATGTAGCAAATCTGGTAATCAACAATGACAATTTTTTCATGATGTGACCTGTACGTGTCGTTTTTCATAAATAATTTGTAGATAATCATCATGAAAGCAAACCAAAATCAAGTTAACAAAATAAACTTAGAGAATTCGTGCGATTCAATCTTCACATCAGATAAAAGTAACCAAGATTTATGTGCATACCATAAATAAATTCCTGTGGGAAAACGGTCAGGATGGCGCAATACTCTCACATTCTCATGAATGTTCGAAAGCAATTTCTTGTTGTATGAACTGTTGATCTTTAAAGCAATAGAAACCTCCTTGTAGAGAAGAATGTAAATCTGCATACAAAATTAACAATGGAGTTTCTCATCCGGAAGATAAAAATCCTGAAATAGATGTCAAACTATAAAATACCAAACAACGAGAGAAAATTATTTGCACCTGAACACCTTGCTTAGCCTTTACTTCTAGTAATGCATCAAGCCGGGAAGATGAATTGCTATGAAAAGGACGTCTTAGATACAGTTCGGGGCAAAGCCACCAGCCAGTAATGAATATCTGGCAGCAAACATTTAATGGTTGAGTCCTATAATCACTACACTTTAATTAGCGTAAACATGGCAAGAAACAGACCTCTGATTTTGCACCTTCAATAGATGAAGCAATAGCTTCAAATGCTGCCTCGCCGTCTACAAACCACTGGGCTTGACTTCCATCATCGGTCAAACCCCTTGGAGAAGCAAAGGAACCAAACCGATGAGGATGACACCAGCCTTCATGAGGCCTTGAAACAGCATCATTGATCGTGTTAACCCATTCTTTAGCTTTAGCATTGCTAGTGGCTCTTAACCTTAAGCTTTGATTTCCACAAGCAACCTTTTGACATTAACAAATCAACGTGGTCAGTCTTCAGAATTTGAATAGATTTATACAGCAGCTGTTGTAAGTAAAGTAAAACAAGAGCTCACCCTAAATGTATAACGTAGAGGATTACGCTCCTTTATTTGATTAGCCAAATATATTTGAGACTGTCCATCTCCATTGGAAGCTGGCAATACATTGAAAACAATAATGTCTAATAGTTTGGTGTCAAAAGGATCCTCCAGTAAGGCCAGGAACCCGGGTTTTAAAACTGCCCACACCTGCAGTTGGATAAAACCAACACAATAAACAAATATGGTTCTCTAGAAAGAAAGAAATAATAGACAAATTGTAGGAAAATATAATTTGATTTTGCTGTAAAAAATAAGCAAAGGAAGAAGTTTACTGACGAAACCTTTTTCCGGTTGTTGCTGCAACAATCAAGACAAAAGTACGCACAAGATTTCACATCAGAATGAGCCCCGGTACATTTTGGCAGATGCTTCACCATTACATAACTTTCTTTCAACTTCGGTCCATACTCCTGTAAAAAGGAGAGCTTCGAGACCTCCAAGAATTTGCAGACCTACAATTTGAAACCACTTCTTATAACAAACGTGAAAATGAATACCACCAAATTGCAACACTAATGGAAAAGGAGCGTACCTCTCGAGAATTTACTATATCCATGTTTCCCAAAAAATGGTTCAAATAGCCCTGCATTGCCACCTTTGCTCTGTCTGAAATGGACTGCTGGCGTCCTAATGCTGGACGGAGGATAGGCAAAGCAGCACGAGATGGAACATATCTGAAGAACAACCAAGTTTAGAAAATATAAGTACTATTAAGGCCTAACTTGTGCCCAAGCACAAAAGAGGAAAGTGGATACGAAATCAGAAATCACCTGTTTTTAACACTTTCGTCGTGATGTAAAGGAACAGCCCCATCATCTGGTTCATCATCGTCTTGCACTACCGCTGTCTGATCAACTATTCCTATGCTATGAAGCCATTCTTTAACCTTTCGTGTTAAGTTCCCATGAAAATTACACGAAGATTAGCCCAAATGTATATGAGAAAAATCCTCTACACGTAAATGTTACAAATAATAAAGAACTGCATTGACATATCATATGCGATTAGCAAACCTGCTCTTGCTTCTCATGAAACTCCTCAATTATCGCACGTTTCTTCAAAGCAAAATGCAAGTAGAGAACCTGTGATGCTTTCTTCAGCAACCGCCACTTGAACTGTTCAAAGAGGAATATAAAACAAATATTTTAGCATGCCATGACAACATTTTCAAACCATATGACAACTAAAGAGCTTGCAAATTGTCAGATGAGGCAACTGTGCGCAAAAAGATTATCCCAAATCTTGAACAAATGTACCCAAAAACTACGGGTAGTGATTTTCACAATCCCCTTTTCTCCTCTATACTCATTCCCTTGATTCTCATTTAATTTATTCAATCCAAAAACTAGAAAAACGGAAAAAGTGCATGGCTAGAGAAAACGGGAGCTTGTAATTCACCTCCCAAACTATTTATGACACAGACACACGCACACAAAAAAGCTTAGTGGATGAACAATTTCAATCTCAAAAACTAATATTTATTTATTTTTTCCTAAAAACTTGAAATTTTGAATGAAGAAAAAACATCCTAAAAAAAATTATACAGAGAGAGAGCTCTTGCCTGTTTGTACTGAAACTCAATGGTGTAAGACAGAAGCATGGGGCTAATATCTCCGGTATCGGGCCGCGAAACTGACACAATGGTGGCCACCGGCAGCTCGTCGAAAATCGGCGTGAACGAGAAAGGCCCCACGTTCATATTCACTGCATCGGACTTAACAGAACCGTTGGCAAGGAGCTTCTGCGACGACATCCGACAGTTCTTGCTTTCGGAGTTTTTGAGAAAAACCCAGACCAAAGATTGAGACTTTTGGAATTTTTAAGAAAAACCCAGATGAAATAAATTAAGAAACAAGAGCTTGATGGTCAAATGCAGCGGTTTTTATAGTTTACAGAACTCCCGGGAAATTCAGGAACGCGGGCTTTGGGTTTGGGTGAACGTGAACCCAGGGGTTTTTCATGATGTCTGGTTAGTGGAATGACACGTGTTCATTCTTCGATTTTAATTCGTCTATTATTCCACGTGGTAGTAGCTGAAGTAGGTAGCATGCAGTTTGGGTGACCTCGGCTGTCACAAAAAGAGTTGGAATTAATATTTTCTCTAATGAGAAATAACAAAATTAGCCAAACTAATTGGAGTTTTTTAGTTGATATATTATATATATGGATCTGATATTTGTATTTCATGACGAAGGCAATTGCTGCTTGCCACATTGTCCAAAATAACCTTCTAATTTTTTTTGTTTCATTGTAACTCTTCACTTAGAAACCAAAATTCAAATTATACTCTCCTACATAGTTTTCTTTTCCTTTCTAATTTACTATTATTAGGAGGGGGGAGAAAGAGTTCGAAACCATTCTAATAATTTAGGGAAAGGAGGAGTTTCGAACCGGGACACGTATGAATAAAAAGTTAACACTCTATCCACTAAGATACTGGACCACATGCAATCAAAGTTCAACCTAAATTTAGTTTATAAACTTACCTTTTTTCATCAACAATTATTTTTAGGAGTGGATACAGTTCAAATTGGATTGGTCAAGTTTAGTTACTAAAACAGTTACAATTCAACATTTTTATCTAGTTATTAACCATCGAAATACTAGACATATAAAATAAAACAAATATAAATTGATCAGAACAATTCGGTTTAGACCAATTTGGAAAAGCTCAAAACCACGACCAAACCAACTCATTACCGTTTGCTTTGACCGGTGCGGTTCTAATAGATGTCTGCCCCATGAGATTTGAACTCAAAATCTAAATATTAGTTAAAACCAAGGTCTAAAATATCGATGATATCGGAAATATCGGTAGTCCAAAAACACGGAAATTTCGATGGAAATATCGGGATATTATCGATATCGATAAAAATTGAATAAAAACCACGGAAATTGTAAGAAAAACTTGGAAATTTTTATTGAAACTTTGCAGAATGTTTATTTAGTCAATTATCTATTAGTTTATCATAAAAAATTGGAAGGAAATGCATTGCATGATGGATTTAATTGATTTAAGTTGATTATATAGCGAGCTGGCAAACATTGTGAGTGTAGAAAATATATAAATATTTTAGCATATTTTCACAAAAATATAAGTGATATGGTGGTCAAGGTGTTGAAGGAGTAAAATGGGAGGGGTTTGAATCCCCTTAGTGTTTTTTTAAATATAGAAATTTAAAAAATACGGAAATTTCGATGGAAATATCGATGACATAGGAAATATCGGTAGTCCAAAAACACGGAAATTTCGATGGAAATATCGGGATATTATGGATATTTTAGACCATGGTTAAAACAACTCTCTATATAGAAGCCAATTTTCATGAAAATAACTTGAGGGCATTTTGGTAAATATACATATGATGTCATGTCATTAGGGTTCATGCACTCAGAGTAGCGGTTGCATACGGCATATCCCAATGGAGGGTCACTAGAAAAAAGAATATTCAAATTTATGTGCTTAACTCTGCGAATATGCCGAAAAGGGATATATAGTGGGTTATCTAAAATTCTTAATTACGTATAATTAAGGTAATTAGTAAAATAAGGCGTGTAGATTGTTAGTTTCTATTGTTCCACCCAATAAAGGAATAATAGTCTTAGGAAGAAGATCAATATTTGTTAATATTTTGTGACCAACAATTTGTCGTGCACGGCTAGATTGTGCAGTTTATGTGACAAGTCACAGAGATAAAATTGCAAGTTTTGGTTTAATAATTGCGTGATGGTTGCGTAATTGACACTTGTTAATTTTATATATATGTTTTTTGGTCGATGACGCATACCGGATTATAACCTAATAGGCAAGTCGAAAACAATGTATGACCTAATATTTAAGCACAAGCTTGTGCGATTTGTATGGACAAAAGTAGAAGTTTATTCGTTTGGAAGTACTTTTAAAATGACTGAAAGTTTTTTTAGTGAAATTGATTTTGGGTTCCTAAAGCACTTTTAAGTGTATTTTGGAAGAACCACCAAATATGTGTTTCTTGCAGAAAATATTTTAAGTGTTTTTTCATAATCCATTTAGATTTTTACTATGATTGATTTCAAAAATATTTTCACCAAAAGTATTTTCAATCATTTTAAAAATCTTTCCAAACGAACCATTTAACTATGGACACAATAAGAAGCTCACGTCATCAAGGGGTATGCAAAATTTAACTTTGGAAAGCGATTCCCTCCAAATTGTAACTACATTTTTGGACGGTTCTATCAATACGTCTTCTTTGGATATATTGTTGAAGATTTCAAATTCTAGTTGTTCACAATCACTGGAGGTTACTCTACCCATGTAAGTCGACAAGCAATGATACCGGCCACTGTCTAGCGCGTTTTGCTCTTCACTGTGATAGTTTTGTAGATGGCTTGAGGCACCGGATCTCATTGCCGACCTCTTGCTAGAAGATTGTTTGAGCTAGCCCCTTCCATTGCTGGAGGTCTTTTGTAATGCCTTTGATTTCTAATGAAGCTATTATTTCGTTAAAAAAAACTACGAATATTAGGCACGAGATTTTAATTAAGTTGGTTAAGAATGTTTTTTTATTGGACTCAAGGTTTTAAGTTCGAATCATTCTCCTCCAATATCGGTTGTATCAAAAGGTTATAAATATTGGACAATTTGAACACAACTTACATAATAATTAATGAAATACTGTTTTGATAGAGGTAGTAGCTCTTTAAGTTTTTTCAAGACGACATGAAGATTTTATGAGTTGGGGTCAAGCTCATGAGTAAATTCAAGACTCCCCTTGTATTCCGTAAATTTCAATTATGAAAAATTCTTCCCTGTATTATGGAGGCAAAGACAGAGCCGCCCTTAGTCTAGGGTGCGCTCTGCCCAGGGTAAATTTGGGTAAGTCTTATGGATTAAGATCCAATTCGGATCTCTGTGTCTGGAACCCGTGGCTCCTATTAGCCTATCTCACTGATTCACTTCACAAAACTTAAAAAATTTGAACGGTCCGAATAGAAGAGAATGCTCTTTTGGAATAATTGTGTGTTGTATTCATCTCTCAATGAGGGGTTTATAAAATATTACAATCCTATCAATAAGGAAATAAATAATTTACATAAAATCATATTAAACTAAGAATCCCAAGATTACAGGAATATACACAAAAAATCAACATTCTCCCTTAAGTTGGTGCATATATGTCACACATGCCCAACTTGTGTAGGAAACTTGAGAACTTATGACTTGAAATAGCCTTTGTGAGAATATCTGCCAACCGATCTTCCGTTCTTATTGCCAGTACCTCAATTATCTTTCCTTCCAATTTCTCTTTGATGAAGAACCGGTCAACTTCAACATGCTTTGTTCTATCGTGCTGTACTGGATTATGTGCAATGTCACAGACAGCTTTATTATCACAAAACAATTTCATAGGCTGATCATGTTTTATACCCAAATCCCTTAGCAGAAGCTTAAGCCATAAAATTTCACAAATCCCTAAGGCCATAACTTTGTATTCAGCTTCTGCACTAGACCGGGCAACCACATTTTGTTTCTTACTCCTCCATGTAACCAAGTTACCCCCAACGAATGTAAAGTAACCTGATGTTGAGCGTCTGTCATCCACTGATCCTGCCCAATCTGCATCAGTATAACCTTCAACTCTAAGATGATTATTCCTTTTAAACAAAATTCCCTTGCCTGGGCTTCCCTTCAAATATCTCAAAATCCTCATCACTGCATTCATATGGTGTTTTCCAGGATCATGCATGTATTGACTCACTACACTCAAGGCATATGCAAGGTTTGGTCTTGTGTGTGCCAAGTACATTAAACGGCCTACTAACCTTTGGTATCTCCCTTTGTCAACTGGTACTTGATTAGGATCAACACTAAGCTTCAATCCTTCCTCTAATGGTGTAGCTACTGGCTGACAAGCTGACATGCCGGTTTCGTGTAGCAAATCAATAATACACTTCCTCTGAGACAAGTAAATTCCAGAATTGTTTCTCGACACCTCAATCCCTAGAAAATATTTTAGGGATCCAAGGTCTTTCATCTTAAATTCTGTAGACAAGTATTCTTGCAAGGCCGCAAGTTCTTCCGGATCATTCCCTGTTACAACCATATCATCTACATACACAATGAGTGCAGTGAGCTTCCCATTTCGTCTTTTCAAAAACAGAGTATGATCAGAATTACTTTGTGTGTAACCAAATGCTCTCATAGATTTTGTGAATCTTCCAAACCATGCTCGAATGGACTGCTTCAAACCATACAAGGATTTCTTCAACCTGCATACCTTTCTTTTGTATTTATTCGGAGCACTACATCCTAGTGGAAGATCCATATAAATTTCTTCTGTCAAATCTCCATGCAAGAAGCCATTCTTCACATCAAACTGTTGTAAGGGCTAATTAAGATTTGCAGCCAAGGACAACAAAACAGGAACTGTGTTGATCTTGGCCATAGGGGCAAATGTATCTGTATAATCGATTCCATATTTTTGAGTGTACCCTTTTGCTACCAGTCTTGCCTTGAAACGATCTACTGTCCCATCAGCTTTGTACTTAACAGTATAGACCCATTTGCATCCCGCAAGTTTCTTGTCAACTGGCAAGTCTGTGATCTCCCAGGTAGCATTCTTCTTCAACGACTTTAATTCTTCATTCATTGCTGCGTGCTGTGGCTCAGCTAAAGCCTCATGCACACTGTTAGGAATAGATACAGTAGATAATTGAAACACAAATGACTTATTTGATTCTGATAGGTGGCTCGTAGACATATAATTACCTAACGGGTATAACACATTAGATTATTGGTTGGGTCTATTCATCGGGTACCTAGTTTTGCATTTAGGGTCAGCTTCGTAAGTAAGTTTAGGAATACCTCAGTTGACACAGTTAGGGAGATGATGTGGTAGTGGTGCATCCGGGATCGAAGACGATTGATTATGGTTATTAGGGCTCAAGGGTGGTGAGACTGACTGTGAGGTAGTTGGCGATGATGAGTTGTCCAATGGTGAGGAGGCTGGCAGGGAGTTGTTCAATGGTGAGGAAGGCAATGAATTTTCCGGTGGTGTCGGCTCATCAACATTGTTTTCATGTGAATGACCACTTAACTCCAAGGCATTACCACTTAATTCCAAGTCATTCACATCATTATTTTCTTGTGAATCATCACCACTTGTTTCCAATACATCACCACTTAAATCCAAATGATTCACATCATTATGTTTTTGTGAATCCTCACCACTTGTTTCCAATACATCACCACTTAAACCCAAATGATTCACATCAGGAATAGTATAATCAAGAGTTTGAACTTCTGTCTGATTCTTCCCCTGAAGTGCAAACTCGGAATGGGCAAAGTACATATCGTTTTCATGAAATGCAACATCCACAATGACAAACAACTTTTTCGTCGGAGGATGATAGCAGCGATATCTTTTCTGATTAGAGGCATACCCCACAAACACGCACCGTAAGGCTCGAGGTTCAAGCTTACTCCTCTGCTGTTTATAGAGATGAACGAAAGCCACACAGCCAAACACGTGAAGTGGAAGATTTGGAGCTGCAGGAGCATCAACATGTGAGGAGAGAGCCTGAAGAGGTGTCTGAAAATCAACTGATCGGGATGGAACGTGATTAATGAGATACGCAACCGAGGTGAGAGCTTATCCCCAATCGGATAACTGGAGACGCCCCTCGAGTAAGGAAGCACATACAACCTCCAGAAGGTGACGGTTCTTGAGCTCTGCAACCCCATTTTGTTGTGGAATGTATGGACATGTAGTTTGATGAACAATACCATGATGATCCAGAAAGGCACGAAGTTCAGAGTTCACATACTCGCCACCATTATCACTCATTAGAACTTGTATTTGTGACTTATACTGCACTTAAACCATTTTGTGAAATTGCTGGAACAAGGAAGTAACTTCACTCTTTGACTTCATCAAACAAACCCAAGTCATACATGTGCAATCATCAACAAAAGTAACGAACCAATAAGCACCACCAAATGTAGCAGTTTTAGATGGTCCCCAAACATCAGAATGGATTATCATAAATGGAACATAACTTTTTGTCAAACTGGACGGAAACGAAGTACGATAACTTTTAGCTAGTTCACAAACACCACATTTAAAGCTAGAAACGTTATTCTTAACAAATAAGCTAGGAAACAACCTTTGTAAATAACCGAAAGAAGCATGTCCAAGTCGACGATGCCACAACCAAACCTCCGAAGCTTTATTCCGCTCCCCCTGAGATCCTTCCACAGTAGGAGCTTGATTCAACATCTGGGTACTGTTCGATATCAGCTCTAAGTAGTAAAACCTCCCTTTTTCTGATACCATAATCAATCGTCTTGGGAGTCCGAATATCCTTAAAAACACAAAAAGAAGGCCAAAAAATAACAAGACAATGTAGGGCAACGGTTATTTGAGCAACAAATAATAAATTATAATCAAGAGAATGAACAACAAGCACGGTATCAAGATTAAGGGTATCTGAAAGGGAGACAGCGCCTTCCCCAATAATGGGGGCAGGATTACCATTGGCAACACTTACAACAGTTTTGGTGGATGGTTTTAGGGTTTGTACCTGTCTAGAATCACAAGTCATATGTTCAGTAGCACCGGAATCAATTATCCATGTATTATTCGTGACAGATGCAGAAACCTTTAAAGCTTTACCATCGTTGTTTGTATGTTCAGAAGCTACCTTAGCTTTGGCAATCAATGCACACGACTCATTACAGCGGGGATGACGAGTCCAATGTGTCATTGCTCTGCGTGAGTTGAGTGCAACTTCTGAGGTGATTGATAGGGCCAAGATTCCAAACCAACTAGGTCAACAATGTGAGACCCTTGAAAAAAAAAACAAACAGTAACACAAAAAAGGACAAACTTTTTTTTTCCTTTTTTCTTTTTTTCTTTTTTTCTTTTTGCCTTTTTTTTCTTTCCTTACTCCTGGGGACTTCCTTCAGAACACGCAAAGCAAAATAAATGTAGGTGGGGACTTCCTTCAAAACACGCAAATAAAAAATAAATGCAGGGATCAGACCAAATCAGTTTAACAGAACACAGGTTGGGCTGCAGATTGGTACGATGAGTCAAATGCGCAGACGAGAGGAAGAGACAGGTCAGTTTCTGGTGCAGACGAAATTGTGGTTGTCAACTGGGATTTGCAACGGCAAGGTTTCTAGATTAGGATCTCGGTTCGTGGGTATGCGATGCAGCAACGGATAGTAGTGGGTGACTGCAGGGATCGGCTCAGTGAACTCGGGTCAGCAATGACGGCGTCGCTCGTTGGTCTGGATGGATGCGGGGGTCAGCTCGGTGAACTCGAATCAGCAACGACGACGTCGTTCGCTGGTGTAACGGTGCGCTGCGCAACCGGTGGTTCTTGGTTCTGCGCACAACGCGCGACTTTTTGCCTTTTTTCTAACCTAGGCTCTGGTGCCAAGAAAAGAATGCTCTTTTGGAATAATTGTGTGTTGTATTCATCTCTCAATGAGGGGTTTATAAGATATTACAATCCTATCAATAAGGAAATAAATAATTTACATAAAATCATATTAAACTAAGAATCCCAAGATTACAAGAATATACACAAAAAGTCAACATGAATCTCTTTCTTCTTCTCTTGGACGGTTCAGATCTATCGATCCCTGGACTCCGAACAAAAAGAACTAGAGTGAACTCTCATTCCAACTCTCATGAAGTTCATCCATTTAGTAAAATTAGCCCACCACACTCAAGTAAAAATTGGTCAACTCCAACTTAACAACACACTCAGTCACACATAATAGTTGAAAAAGAACAAGACATCACTCACCTGCATATATGATTGAATTGTCGTGGAAAAGTAATGTATCACACCAAAGTTTCTAATTTATTCTAGGAGAAGCTATGTGTTCGGAATATGTGTAGTACTACAGCCATATTTAGATTATCGCTGTGTGGAAGATTGACAAAGCTTGGAGCGACATGCTTCGGGGACGTTTGGGGTTGAGGTGATTTTAAAAAAAACTACTGTGAAAAAAAGCTGAGGGTCATTTTTGTGTTTGGTAAACTTCCAGCTTTAGCTTTTTTTCACAGTTTTGGGTGAAAAAAAGCCAAAAAACAAAAGCAGCAAAATGCAGCTTTGAAAGGCTGGCTTTTCAACTTCTGTGCAAACCTCTAAAACACGGGTGAACAGTGACCCCTTAATGAAAATTTCTGGCAATCCTACCCTGAGCTCTCTTTTCCGCCTCCACACTACTCCGTCAAACCCACCACTCTCCCACACCTCTCCGGACCCCCTCCGCCTCTCCTGCTCCTTCAAACCATCTCACCTCAGCTCTCTCTCTCTACGCAAACCTCTAAAACGCGGGTGAATTTCTGGCAATCCTACCCTTCTTCAGACCAGTAGCGCCTATTAGAAGAGATGGCCTAACACACACACAGATAGCAAATCATTTCCAACCGGTGGTGCCTCTACCAAATCAAAGCAATCAGTCAAGAAACCCAAATCGATGGTCTAATCCACCGAAATCACACATACAAAGCAATCAGTCAAGAAAATCACACACACACACACACAAAGGAAATCATTTCCAAATCAAAGCAATCAGTCAAAGAACCCCAAGTCACTCTGCAACCCCGACCAAATCACACACACAGAGCAAAATTAGCAAATCCCCAACACAGCTCTTTCACAATCCTGAATTCGCCTCCTCGGCCTTCACGTTCTGCGCTGCAGCTTCATCATCATACCCTGTTGTAGTCGTTTGCGGCGATGGATGCGGCATCGTGGTGGTCGCTGTTTGCGATTGATTCAAAAGCTGCAGCGTGATTTTCTTCCATGATTTGGTTGTTGGTGTTGAATTTTCTCAAGAAAATTGAAAGAGAGATAGAGACAGGAAGCGGAATTACGAAAATTGAGAGAGAGAGAAAGGATGGTGGTGCGGTGTGTAATGAGGAGAATGAGAGAGAGACTTGCAGAGAAGTGAGGTGAGGGAGAGAGCACGGGAACAAGAGAAAGGTGCTTGGGGAAGGGAGAAGCACGGAGCACAAAAATGGGACTTTTGATAGTCTCAAGACTTTTGAATGTGTGGGTACGCGTGTATGTGTGTGCGGTGCTCAAGATTTTTGCATCTAATTAGACTTTTTTCAAGTACATTAACAATATTGTACTAATGAATACTAGCTATTCAATCTAAAATATTTCAATTGAAGTAGTTTGTCATACTAATTAATATTTAAGATAAAGTTTATAAATATTTTTCTTTTAAAAATAAAGTATATTTAGTAATTCACCTTTATTTGTTAAGAAAATTAAATTAATAGCACATCTAATATTATACCCTTTTTGGTCATTTTACACCGTCACAGCTGTTTTACATAAAAGTTTACCAAACACTATCATACTGCTTTTTTTTTCCAAAAGCACTTTTACAAAAAAGTTTACCAAACACTCTACTGCTTTATTTCACAGCCGCTTATTCTCACAGCACAGCAAAATCAGTTTTTTTTCAAAGCACAGCAATACCAAACCAAGCCTTCATCAGCTAGTCCAATTTCGACAAAGACAGTGAACTTTGGCAAGAGAAGCCATATAATCATCGGATCTGGCACAAACAAGGAAATTAGACTTATGTTTTGAGACTGTTTCTTAACAGAGTACGTATGAAAACTAGTTTGAATTGAACATCTAACCTTTGTCCACAAGGAGACTGGGATGCGGCAACGATATGAAGTTTGTCACCATCAGCTTTGTTCTGCAAAGGTGAAGAACAGCTAGCCAGAAATCACACATACGTACTTAGTTTCACTCGCTCGTACTTAGTTTTACGCACTAAGTTCAGTAATTAGTTTAACACATACGTAATTAGTTTTCAGCTAGTAATTTCTCAAGAACAGTTCTAAATCAAAAGCGTCCGATTTCCAAACTAGGGTTCTTCCGACGATGGACTCAAGAACTTTTAATAAGAACCAACCTTTTTAAACACTTATTTCTGCCACTAGTATTTTCTGCAAATGGTTTCGTTTCTGTGGCTCTAGCATTAGAAGGGACTTAAAAGCACATGATATTTCAGATTACAAGATCAATGGAGATGCGTTTTCCCCCCGTCACACTCAAATCCAGTTGACATACAATGCCAGGTGTAAATTTTTGTTCCCATAAACATTGCATTATTGAATCGAAACGCTACGTGAAGGTAAACTCGTTGCTCTCCGCAACTTGAGCACGGCCACTTATTGTTCTCCCATTGTTCATTTTCATAATGTTGTCATGATGTTGACTAGAACTAAATATATGTTGCCTGCATGTCGTCATGATGTCGACCGGACTTTTAAAAATAAAATGTTGCCATGTTAACGATATCACCTGATGACCCTCTTCGGTACAAAATGTAGCAGTATAAATTATTTGGCTTCCCCTCCAGATAATGTTACACCTATTTGAGAGATGAACTTGGATCGCTTGCCTGAAGAATGCTTCGGGCACATTTTATCGTTCACATCTCTGGGAGATGCATGTCGTTTCTCGTAGTTTCATCGTCATTTCGTTCCACGGCCGATATAAATAGTGTGTAGCAGAAAGTTTTGCCATCAGACCACAAAGAGATTCTATCCAGATTAGTGCGTCCCATAGCTTATTCATCTAGCAAAGATTTTTTTGTGAAGTTATGCAGTCCAAGCCTAATAGATGATGATGATACGGTAAATTTTAATTGAAGACGATAAACGTAAGGTAAAAAAATGAATCAATCAATAGTTTTTTGGAATTTTACTTGGCTTAAAATGTAGACGTCACCTTTAAAAAATTGGCATGTATAAACGTAATGTTATTTTGTCAATACATTCTAACAATATTAGATGCTTAAACTGTTATGTGACAGTGTAACACTTATGTATGGTGAATAACTTGACTATTGTTGCATTTGCAGCTTTTGGCAACAAGTTAATTAGGAGATGATGCATGGAAGATACACCAAAAGGTTGCTTTTGCATTGACAGGGGGGGTCAAATATGAATTTAATTTGTTTAGTCATTAAAATTCATATTTGTCATATTGCCTGTGGATGCACTAACGTCTTTAAAAACGAAACTTATTAAATTGAGAATATCATTGTGACAATATCTTATGTGTAGGTATATGTCGCTCTCGACTTAGGGGTTTTCTATTACATATGTATAATAATTGTTTTATTTTGATTGAAGTCAAGTAATTACTTTCTGATTGATGAACAGCACAAATGTTCTCATAGAGAAATCAACAGGTAAAAAAATGCTACATGTTAAGTGCAAGGGACCTTTCCATTACATGAGGCTGCCATCCTCCATACTGGAGACCTCGTCTTGAATTAAGGTTTTCATTCTTTGATTAACCCTAATCTACTTTCATAAAAAACAATTTTGTGACCCTAAACATATATGATCTTAATTAAAGTATATAACCCCAATTTTGACTTTACTTCTTGCGCTTTCATTCTCTGTCCAAAGTTATTCCTTTTCGTCAAGTTGGTCATGAAAATTGTGAATTTACTTGGCTTATTTAGAAAATCGACATTTTCTTTGTTTTAGCTTTAGTTTCACAATAGCCAAGCTAACGATTTTCCTAATCAACTTAACAAAACAGGTTAACTTGATACACAGAACAAAAGCGAATGAGACAAAGTCACACAGTTACAAGTTCATAAGAAAAAGTGAGATTTTCATGAAATGCATGGCACAACAAATACTCACTCAAATGCCATCACCGAAAATGCCTATGAGGCCTATCGTATTATAAAGTAAGCCAATTGTGCATATGGGTTAAACGCTTTGCCTTTTGAGGTTTCACTTGAAGTTGGTAATTTCAAATCACAAGGTACGATTTACTTGAGCAAACACGATGAACAAAGTAGGAAGTAAGCGTCATCTGAACATGAACATTTTCCGAAGGTGGCAAGAACTTCGAGATCAAGGATTGTAGACAGAGGAGATCGCGGCGGAGGTCTCTGTGAGCGGGAAGATGGGTGTGATGAAAAAGATGCAACGATGAGCCTAAGAGAAGTGAAGGGTGTGCACCTTAAAGGTGGACTAATTGTCGAGGGAATTGAGCTTAAGTAGACGTAGCAAACAACTCGTGTTTGTCGTGTTTGTATTTTTCGTGTCAGATTTATTATTTTAATAGATCATGTCGTATCAAACCCGTTATTTTAACAGTTTATTAGTTGGTGATTTGATAACGACCCGATACTTTAAGAGGTTATGTCATTTTGAGCCGAATAGACGGATCATGCAATAAATTATCATGCCTAATAACTAGGTCTAACAAACAATATCTTATTACATTCTTAATAAGTGACTATAATAACTTGATTCATTAAAGGGTTCTTAATAGGTAACAATTACGACCCTAATAGTTAACAGGTTGACGAAAACTGTTATTTTTATGTCCTTTCGTGTCATTTCGTGTCAGATCCATGGATCGTACAAGAAATTATCACGCATATTACAAGGGTATCAAACTCCTAAAGAAAGAACAAAAACAGAATAAAATATCAACCGACCTAACTTTTACCTACCTCTAAAATTTTAAAATGGATCCCCTAATTTGACCAATTTGGTTGTCACCATTATAAAATGTCACATATTTGGCTCTGATATTTCCTTTTCTAGTAGCAGAATATGATTCTCCTCCCTTTTCATTTCATTACTTTCATTTTTTCAAAGAAAGTATCTGTTTAAGCTCCATATTATTTGTTTTGAATTAGCCTAATCTCCTCCAACCTCAATGTGCAGACGTCAAATATCTGTTGGTCGAGTGAAAAATAAACGAGGTTTAATCATCCAAAAAAGAAATTAACACCAAAACAGAGAATTACCTCCTAAAAGAACATGAATTAAAAACAAAACAACATATAGACATCAAATTATTTTTTCTTTCGAGAAAAAAAAAAGAAAAATTGAGAATATTAAATTCTGGGCTCAGATAATATGTGAATCTAATTTATTCCCGGACCACAAAAGGTCTCGTAATGAGCTGGGATACACAGTGATCATCATCGCAAAAATATAACAAATAACTAGAAGAAAAAAACAAAAAAATACCATAGGTTTATCAACACAAATGAAAACTAAACAAAAAGAACATATATAATCAAAGAAATAAATAAAATTAAAATTGTTTTTTGGGCTCAGATTTGTATGGATAACATTCTACTCCCTGACCACAAAAGGTCTCATAGAGCTGGGATTATCATAGATCATCACTGCACAAAATATAACTAAAATAATAAATAAATAGAAACAAAGATAAACCCATATCAGAAAATCAATGGAAATCGGAGAAGAAATGGTTGAAAGAAAAACGCGGCAGGGTTTTCATGGAAGAGGAGGAGGAGAGTATGCGACGGCCACAGACGAACTGGAGAGAAGAGGGTAGGGTTTTAGCCATTTTATAAGAAAGCAGATCATGGTTTTTCTAATATCCGATTGTGACCCTGGAGATTGCTTGAATTACAAATTTGATTTGGGTTGTTGACTACAACTTGGCCCATAATCAGAAGCCCATTGTTGTATTCTTGATATGAGAATGTATATACCCAATCCTGCACACGGTTGCATATTATTTCCCAAAGCATGCCATTCCATGCACGTAGGATGCAACAGTTTCGAAACAAAAATGATACTCTTACTATGTATTTGTATTATCTATTTAATAGAAATGAGACACACATATATTGGTGGGCTATACCTGTATTAAACAGATGATACAAATAGGTGGTAGATGTAAGGTTCTAAAAGACTCTAGTCGATAGTCAGACGGCGAGCTAGGATCTAACACCTAGACGGCTAGGCGGGTGCCTAGACGGTCTAGGCGGGTGTCTCAGCAGGTCTATGCATCATTTCTTAATTTTCAAACACCTAGACATTAATCGATGTGGTGGCCAGCCACTTGGCGACTAGACGGGGATTTTTAAAACAGTTGTAGCATTACTCCTTTCGAAATCCCAAATTAATGATTCAATTGTCATGTGGGAAAGTTAAAATATGCAACTAGTTGCTTGGTAGTGTATCATTTGCTTGGATTACGCATTTCAAGCGCATGTAAGTTCTTTTCCAACGCAAGACTGATTACTAAGACGAGGGTACATTCCTCTCCTACATTTTGAAGCAGTGTGAAGCGGATAACTTGTTTGACAAGGCACCCTAACGTGTCAATCAAAAATAGCATGGAACATTAGGGCCACGCCCTAGAAAAGAAGGGATTGCCTTAGACTTTGTCTAGTGAAAAAAGCACAAAAAAACAAAGAAAATTATGTTAGAGTAAATATAGAGAATAATTTGAAGGATGATTTTGTGATAAGATTTAAATCGTTTTTTTTTTAAGTGTTATTTGTTCTCATTCGAATGAGTTTGCTAAAAAGTTTTTGGCAAATCACTTCTAGGATACAACAAAATATAAAATATTCGATTAGGAAAACCAAATTATATTCCTTAGAAATAAGTAGAAAGAAATTGTATGAATGCGATGGAGAGAGAAGAGAGCAAAAAAAATTATGTAGACAATAAATTTCTGAATGAATTTTCTCTTCTGCCATGTTATCAATATATAGAGAGAATTGCACCCGTTCAAGTTAATCAAAAATACATAACTTTTAAAGTCATATTTGTTCAAAGAAATCATGTCTGTTTGAACATATACAATGCATTATTCAAAAGACATCTCAATGGGCATACCTGATGCAGAGAACTAAATATCCAAAGATGATATTTGTTCAAAATGAATCATGTCTTTTCCCCAAGTAGGAAAAAGGTGGAGTGTTTAATTTCAAAGAGAATTGATTGTTGGGTCAATCACCCACTTTCCTACTCCTGCCAAAATGACGCATAAATATATATATATATATATATATATATATATATATATATGTGTGTGTTGTAAAATCGACGGTGTGTGCAGTGGAATAAATAAACAAGACACAAAATGTACGAGATTCATCTACAGTCAGTGTGACTAGAATACGTCCTCGGGCAACAATGGTGCTTTCATTATAATTTAGAATAATATGAGTACAAAAATAACTCTCTCTATTATCTTATCTCATCTTCCTCTCTTTTCTCTATTCCTCTTCTGTGAACTTCTTGTGACTTCTGTATATCTTCTCTCATCCTTAACATTCCTTTTTATAGGAATCGATGATAGTGCTTGCTGCTAGCTAAGCTACAGTGCTCTGAAGTGGTTGATATAGTCATCCATTACATCATTTAGTGGTGGCAGTCAGCCACCAATGTTTACAACACTCCCCCTTGGATGACCACAAGTCTTCGATTAACTCGTTAAAATCTTGATCTGTTTTGGATGCTCCCCCTGATGAGTATCTCCCCCTGATTTCAAATCATTTAGGCTGATTGTTGATCATTCAGCTTCAGTCTTTTAGCGAGAAGAGTTGCAAAAAGAAGTGCTTTACTTGTAGTTAACTTTCCACAAGCTTGTTCTTGAACTGGGCTGGAAGGCCTTCTGCTAGACTTCCTCCAAATGTCTGAATTTACTTCATTTATCTGGAGCTAAATTTGATTCAAGGGTGGTGGACACTTGATCTTGAATCGGACTTGTGATTTCTTCAAGGGTCGTCGAGGCTTGATCTTGAATGAAATTAGACCATGAGGAGCTTTAAGTGACAAGTGATCTTCGGCTCCGTCGGCGATGAATCGGCACGTGTTTTATTGTGCTTGTCTCCACATGCTTCAATGTATCATTTTCACTTGCCTTATCTGTTACCCTTGCAGAAGTGATATTTTCCCTGGTTTTTCCCCATGCAGGTTTGACATCTTCTCTTGTGGTATTTGCCCTCTGATGCTGATACAGGAATGGAATGCAAACCTTGCATTTGGATGGTCCTTCAGAACATCACTTCTCAGCAACTCATCATGCTTGGTAGCTATCATCATATCAACAGTTGAAAATGAGTACTCGAGAGCGATGCTAGGTAAGCAACTAGGCAAAGGTTCCGGGCAATCAGTTCCAGATCGGAAACTTGATTCCATATGGCGACTGATTGCTCTCTTTCTCATTGTCTTGCAGATAAAAACAAGGACAAAGGAAAGGACATGGAGATTGCATGACATGAGATACTCTTGCTCTCGTCCCTGATGATATGAAATACTTTTGCTCTGGTGTGACTTGTTTTGAAGAGGTATTCTCGGAGAGGAAGAAAATTGAGTATTTCGAGATGCTTTGTTGAAGATGCATTCTCAGAGAGAATGAAGAGTTAGACATTTTTCAGGTCTGCCTTGTTATGGAGTACAGAGGTCGACATCTATAGGGATTTCCCAATAGCAGGTAGTGGTACTGTGCCTTTACTCTTGTCAGCAACTGTGGTGTAATTAGAACAGTAAGATTCACACGTTTTCAACTTTATCAGAGATCTTTGACAAAGTTGCACGTGATATCCAAAAAGCTGAGATTGCGTTTGAGAAATGTTGACAGACGTCATGCAGGGAAATCCAGCTTTTGAAATTCGAAAATCGATGGCTCTTCAATTTTTGAACAAGCGACCATGTTGCCTATTCTTTTATAGAGATATCAATTTTGTTCAGATACACTCAGAAAATTGCTGCCTGCAGAAATTTCTCCTTCTTGCACTTCTGAGATTTTATCTGACCTCTTTTTTCCTTCATCATTTCTGAAAATGGCTTGCCCATCTAACATTTGCTTAGATTTGAGTCTTAGGACTGATACAGACGAGCCGTGTCACGATAATATATGGCGCCCATCCTTCTTATCTTCTAATGGTCCTCTTACGGTTGGGGACTCTGTGATGAAGAATGACCTAACCGCTACAGTGGTAGCTAGGAATCTTCTCACTCCAAGGGATATTAGAATCCTTTCAGAACGGTCTGATGAGGCGGCCGTTCAAGACTCATTGGCTATCAGTATTCAGTGTGCGGGCTCTATTTCTAATATAGGCCAACGCCTACTTGCTCGAACTCGCCAAGTTAAATCATTGATGGCTGAGGTGACAAGTCTTAAACAAGAGGTTAGAGGGCTCAAGCATGAGAATAGAGTGTTACATATGCTTGCAAATAATTGTTCGACGAGCATGAAAAGAAAGCTCAACCATCTGCTGGAATCCGAAGGTCAGACTCAAAATGACAATCAGAGGTTCGACTCTTTATTCCAAAGACACCCATTGTCTCAACCTTATGGAGTTCCACCAAGTATTGAGGCTCCATATAATCAACCTTTGGTGCCTCCCTCTTCTGGGGTACTTCCCAGTACTGAGGCTTCACATGAGCAACCTTTGTGAAGGTTCCCTCCTATTTGTTTGTTTTAACTCATGTCTGTAATTTCTCGGAGATATTAATAGATAAGCTTTATTTCATTCAGTGTATTGTGCTAAATACAATAAAGCATATGCTTCACTAAGATGTGGTACTTCTGGACCAAATATCAATTTATCTTTACCCTCTCAAAGATAAATGATCGTTCTTAGTGTCTAAATCATTTGAGTATTCAACTCATAATTTTCAATCCATATGATTCTTTAAAATCATAAACATCATGGATAATATTCGTGTTGGTGTATTGTTCGATCTGCAGTTCGAGACAATATTTCTCTCAACACTTTATAATCTTTCTTGACTCTTCAGGAGTCTAAATTTAATATCATCAACTCTTCAAGAGTTTTTAGTATGTTGCAACAATATTATAATGATAGTACTCACTAAGACAATTCATATCATCTATTGGTATTAAGTACATAATTTATGCTTTACCCTTCGGGGGCTTACTTCAAGCAATTTGAATCCTTCAGGGATTTTCTACACTTCATGACACATTTTCCTTTGGAATTTATACAGAGCAATTTGCTCTCATGTATACTTGAGGGATTTACTGATGGAGATATGATATAGGTGACTCACAACCCTTTATATATAATTCTCCATTCATATGAACTCATTTGCAAGAGTATAATTTCAGGTTTCAATACCTTGTGTCATATCATGTGAGTGTATTTCACTGTATTACAAATGCCCATATGTAACCTCCTTGGTTCAACATCTTTTGGCTATTTGCATTATATTCAAATATATATATATATATAGGTCAATTTTCCACGTTCTTACAAAATTGTAATGGAATTGCCTTTTTCCATTTTTCCTTTCGTCGACGAACAAAAGAACGTGACTCAATATCAACACAGCTCATTGATGAATTTAGTAGCTACTTGTAAAAACCAAAATTATCATTGGTTATCATCAATTCGTGATCCCATATTCTCATGTGCATGCGCATGCATAAAAGCTTTTCATTTCTTTTGGATATCTATTGCCTCTTCAAGGGCATTACACTATCTCTTCTAGGATAGTCACAATTTAGAGAATGCAGATCATAACCTCCTCTTGAGCATTATAGAGCTTGGATTTTAATCTCCAATTCCAGGAGTTGAGTCATTGGAACCTATACGTCTATCATGCTTCATGCACGAGACATCAAAATTCCCATGTCCGCGAATTGTCCTTTCTGGGACATGTATCCATACGGCGACTGTTATGCTTCTGGCATGCAACAGTTATGCTTTGGGACTGCACTAATTCAGTAGTGTCATATTTTCTTCTTTCGAATGACTAAACCTTTTGAGTCTGAAGGTCTGTCACGCTTTAGGCGTGCAACAGATAACTCATTTACTGCCTCATTATTTTGTCCAACATGGACATTAATTCTTGTAGGCTCATTTGCAGCAAGTATATGTGATTTCATCACTTTCGTTGCATCATCAAATGCATCTGGCATTTGATTGACACATCATTGCATCATTCAATTATTCTTACTTCATTTTCATATTGATTGCTTCGTGAATCAAAATAAGACAAATTCTCTTCGTTCTTCTAGAACGGTCTTTTCTCATCATTTTTCTGGAATGATATTTTCTCCCCCTAATGGCGGGAAAATTGTCTTAACAAAATGACAGTCCGCAAACCATGCGGTAAACATATCCCCAGTCAAGGATTCCAAATATTGAATGATAGATGATGAATCAAATAAATTCTCAATCTGCGATGATGCCTCATTTCAGTACGTTGTGGTAGTGCAATAGGCACAAAGATAACACAACCAAAAATTCGTAAATGTGTAACGTTTGGCTGGTTTCCAAACACGAATTGTACTGAGAAGTATTGATGGTTGGTAACAAATTTCAACCGAACTAATACTTAAAATAGCATATACCCTTGTAAAAACTGGCAATTTTGTTTTCATGAGCAGAGCGCGGGTAATTAATTTCATCCGGTTAATAAAGGCTTCTGCTAAACCATTTTGAGTATGGACATAAGGAACTTCTGATCCTTATTTAATAGTTTGTAGACTGAGACTCTAATAGTTTTTATTACAATTAAGTTGAGGCACTGCGGCACTTCAAACTTACTGTACTCATCAAAGAACTTCATGTGCTGATCTTGAGGATCAAGGGTCTTCATACCCAATCTTTTTGTATGATGAAACTTCTAGTCCAATCATTTTTATATGATGAGGATCAAGAAACTGCAAGTTCTGATCTGATCAAGGAACTTCGGGTCTTATATATACTCATCGTGACAAAAAAGAAGTACAATAAATAAATTAAAACAATAGATAGTAATTCCAACCATGGTAAATAAATTGCTTTTAAGTAAATAAAGCTTGTGACAAGGGTTTTGATTCAGCACCATTCACATAAATATCAAAACTTAAAGCAGTAGGAGGTAAAACCGTCAATGATAAATAAATTGCTTTAACATAAATAGAACTTGTGAAATGATTTTAAGTCAACACCAGTCACATAATAAATTGCAATAAAGAGCTTGTAATGTGACGGTTGGTGAAGTTTGACAATTCCACTTACGGATGTGTTCGAAATTTGTTGCCGTCACAACAACGTTTCTATCTCCTTTTGTTTTATTATATATTTTTTTATTTTTTTATTCTTATCTTTTCAAATGGTACGGATGCACCATCCGCACCATCCCTCCTTGTCTTTTGTTATTATGATTTTTCTTATCAACTTTTGTTTAGTGGGGTGCAGAAACGTTCCCTGCGCAATTGCGCGTAACCCCAGCGTTATAAACCGGAGATGGTGGAAAAACACAGTTCAAGGTAGAGGGTGGAGCTGCTGAGCCAGGAGGTCTCTCCTTTGGTTCATGCGTATCTTGGCAACTTCTGCAAGAACAGAGAAACAAAAGCTAAAACCAAGAAAGATCAAAAAGAGTTTTTATACCTTTGAGGATTTAGCTCCCTTTTTTTTTCTTTTGGATTTCTTCCATATGCAGTTGAAGGACCAGGAGACGAAGCATGCTCGTCCCTTCTCCGGTTCTGTTTTCGTCGAAGGGACTAGCGGGTCGGGTTAGTGTGCTTCGACCGGGTGCTTCACGGATCTGAACAGGATGTGTTCGACCGAGTTAAGGGTTGGCGACTGGGACGCCTGTGAGATTCCAGCCGACGGAGGTGAACCGGATTTGTGTCGTCGTGCTTTCCACTGACACGAGAGCTTCTCGTGCTGATAACGTGATGTAAAATCGACAGTGTGTGCAGTGGAATAAATAAACAAAACACAAAATTTACGAGGTTCCTCTACAGTCAATGTGACTAGAGGACGTCCTCAGGCAGCAGAGGTGTTTTCATTATAATTTAGAATAATATGAGTACAAAAATAACATTCTCTATTATCTTCTCTCCTCTTCCTCTGATTTCTCTATTCCTCTTCGTGAACTTCTATATATCTTCTCTCATCCTTTCCTTTTTATAGGCATCGATGATAGTGATTGCTGTCTTGCTGCCAGCTAAATTACAGTGCTCTGAAGTGGTTGATATAATCATCCATTACATCATTTAGTGGTGGCGGTCAGCCATCAATGTTTACAGCAATATATATATATATATATATATATATATAGAGGAAGCTTTTAAAGAAATGAAAACTAATGAAAAGTGTTTGAAAACTTTAAGTTTTAACAATAATGACAAAATAAATGGTAAAGTGAATAGTACCAGGATTGACTTTTTAATGTAAAAATGTAGTTTTTCGTTAAATTGAATAGTACTATGAGTTTTTCGTTAAAGTTCACTTTAAAGAAAGGAGTCATCAATTTTTTTTTAAAAAATAAAAATTAGTTGTGAAGTTCACACTACATCGAATTTTAACGATCTGAACCGTCTATTTTTCAAATTACACCTAATAGATCATTCTTGCAAAATATTAGCCAAATCAGAAATATTTAAGACATCTAATTGGATTCAAAAAAAAATTTACGAATACTTTGTTTATAAGAAACAATGAAATTTTATCTTGATAATTAAATAGGCAAATGATTTCGGATTGAATTGAGTTTTTGCAAGGATGATCTATGAATTGAGACTTACAAAATAGACGGTTCGGATCGTTGAAGTTCGATGTGTAGTGAGCCCCACATCTAATCTCTATTTTTTTAAAAAAATAGGAATCCTTTTGCATAAAAGGTGTGTGTATATATATATTATATTCAACAATCCTCCCCTATTTTAAGAATATATAAAAAATGATACAACAACAATTCTCTCTCTATAATTATCATAAGCATACCGATATAATCATGAGTTTGCTTAGTCAACTTCTCTTTTTCTTTTCTTATTTCATATGTCGGCATCAGCATCAGTGTTTAATTGCTTGACATATTCATGCCTCAAGCTAATATGTCTAGATTTTTCATTGTATATATTATTGTATGCTCTAGACAAAATAGCCTCACTATCACAGTATAGAGAAATGGATGACACTGGTTGTGGCTACAACTCTATTTCTAATCCATTCCGCTTTTTTACATGTTGCTGCTAATGCTATAAATTCATATTCTTCTTCGAAGCCCAAGAAATTGCTCCGGCAATTGTAAAAATCCATCTTGATGTAGGCTGATTATCATTAGCACTTGTTATCCAACTTGCATCTGAATATCCTTCAAGTACTGCTGGAAACTCAGAGTAAGTTAAACTCAAGTTAATAATTCTTTTAAGATAACCAGAAATTGTATGAATGTGATGGAGAGAGAAGAGAGAGCAATGAAATTGTGTAGACAACAAATTTCTGAATGAATTTTCTCTTCTGCTATGTTATCAATATATAGAGAGAATTGCACATGTTCAAGTTAATCGAACATACATAATTTTTGAAGTCATATTAGTTCAAAGAGGTCATGTTTGTTTGAACATATACAATGCATTATTCAAAAGGCATTTCAATGGGTGTACCTGATGCAGAGAACCACATATCCAAAGATGATATCTGTTCACGAATCCATATCCTCATCGGATCCCAGGGATCTATGAATCATATCCGTTTATCGTACATTGTGCAGTCAGAAATTATTTTAAATTATTTTTATTTAAAATTAAACACAAACAATACCTGACAAAAACTAACCGCACGATATAAAATAAACAAACACGATTCATAGATTCTTAGAATCTTCACAAAGAGGATCCGAAAAAAATCCTGTTGGATTTTTTCACAATGAATCGTGTCTTTTCGCCAAATAGGAAAGATGATATTTGTTCACAATGAATCATGTCTTTTTTGAACAAATAAAAAAAAGGTGCAGTGTTTAATTTCAAAGAGAAATGATTGTTGGATCAATAACCCAACTACCAACTACCTTTTTACCAAAAAAAAAAAAATAACCCAACTACCTATCCTCTGCCAAAAAGACAGCATATATATATATATATATATATATATATATGTTCTTTGAAATATTCAACAAATTATGTATATCTCCAAGGACAAGAACTTTCCTCTATAAACAAGCCATTCCTACATACATTCCCTTCCATTCTCACACGTATAAATAAGAACAAAGTTTGGCTGCTTAAATACAAGCAGGAGTTATTGCTCTCACTCAACGGCAACTTGACAAGTGTTCACGTTATTAGTTCAAATTTTAATTTTTCAATTTTTTGGAACACTTATTGTTAGTGGATGAGAGCAGGAGCTCCTGCTTGTTTTTAATCAGCCAAGCTTTGCTTTATAAATAAATATCCTTCTTTTTCCCAATCACTTCCTTCCCTCCAACATTGCCAAACATGGCCTTAGCCAATTTTCTGCTTCTTCTTCTTTCACTTTCATGTTCTTCTTATGGGGTTACTTCCTACCCTTCCATTCAATCCATGGTTACGCAAACTTGCACTGATGTCGAAGACCGAAACTCGTGCCTCACAAACGTGCAAGCCGAGCTCCAAAAAACGGGGCCTCAAACTCAAGATTCGGTTTCAATCCTAACTGCTGCTCTTACGCATACGCTCAAAGAAACAAAAAATGCTATCCAAATCATCACAAAGTTCAACTCTTTGCCCATAAGTTACAGAGAGAGTGTAGCAATTGAGGACTGCAAGGAGCTCCTAGACTACTCCGTCTCCGAGTTGGCTTGGTCTCTAGGGGAAATGATCAAAATTCGCGGCGGCGACACAAATGTTCACTACGACGGAAACCTAAAAGCTTGGCTTAGTGCTGCCCTAAGTAACCAAGATACCTGCCTTGAGGGTTTTGAAGGAACTGACCGACGCCTCGAAAGTTTCGTTAGGGGAAGTGTGAAGCAAGTGACACAGCTCATTGGTAATGTTCTTGCCTTGTATACTCAACTACACAGCTTGCCCTCTAAGCCTCCTAGGGGTCGTGGTCCCCCTACAAATAAAAGTTCGCCAGGGGATTATTTCCCGGCTTGGATGAGTGAGGAAGATCAAGAGCTGGTTAAATCGAATCCAATATCGGGCGTGAATCATGCTGTTGTGGCAGCAGATGGGAGTGGACAGTACCGTACGATCACAGAAGCTGTCAATGAAGCTCCAAACTACAGCCCTAGCAGGTACGTTATTTATGTGAAGAAGGGAATTTATAGGGAAAACATCGATATGAAGAAGAACAAAACCAATATTATGTTTGTTGGGGATGGGATTGGACAAACTATCGTAACGGGTAACCGGACTTTCATGCAAGGATGGACTACGTTTAGAACTGCAACAGTCGGTAAGTTACATTATGCTTTTCATGTTGAGTGCACGTATTTTTCACACAAAATATAGAAAATTCTATGAATCCGGATCCTCTCCGAATCTCTTCCACCAAATCCATCACATCAGTCAATCCGGGCTTTTGAAATTTGATCAAATGGTTACAAACAGATAATCCCTTTAAAAGTTATAATAACCTTAACCGTTTGATCAAATTTCAAGAATCCGGATTGATTGATATGGTGAATTTGGTGGAAGGGATCCGCTGCGGATCCCTTTCCTCCGGCTACATATTTGTTGTCTATTCCGACATGATTCAAACGACATAATTTCTCACACAGACTATGTTTCATACAGCCGTATCCGGAAAGGGATTCATAGCAAGGAACATGACAATTCGCAACACAGCCGGCCCTCGAAACTGGCAAGCCGTAGCGCTAAGAGTCGACTCCGACCAGTCTGCCTTCTTCCAGTGCAGCGTGGAGGGTTACCAAGACACCCTCTACGCTCACTCGCTCCGCCAATTCTACCGCGAGTGCACCATCTACGGCACCATAGACTTCATTTTTGGCAATGGAGCTGCAGTCCTCCCAAACTGCAAAATCTACACAAGGGTCCCACTCCCACAACAAAAGGTCACAGTCACTGCCCAGGGTAGAAAAAACCCACACCAGAGCACCGGGTTTGCAATCCAGGACAGTTTTGTTCTGGCCACCCAGCCGACTTATTTGGGCAGGCCATGGAAGAAATATTCCAGAACTGTTTATATGAACACTTATATGAGTAGGTTGGTCCAGCCCAGAGGGTGGCTTGAGTGGTCTGGGGATTTTGCTTTGGGCACGTTGTGGTATGGTGAGTATAGGAATTATGGGCCGGGTGCGGCTATGTCGGGTCGGGTCAAATGGCCTGGTTACCATATACTCAGGGATGCTGCTGCGGCGAGCTTCTTCACCGTTGGGAGGTTTATTGATGGGATGGCTTGGTTGCCGTCGACCGGTATCAAGTTTACAGCAGGGTTTGAGTAATTAAATTAAAATATTATCATTAATATTATTAGGACAGGAACTATTAATAGTATTTTATAAATCTACTTGTGTTCTTTAGAGAAATATTTATTTTTCTAAAAATAGAAGATAAAGAAAAAAAATGTGTGTAATTTTCTATTTTTTGGACAAAAGTAGGTCTTGTATCATTCACTTTGTACCTGATATTTTTCTTATCTTTTAATTTACATTAGGACATAAATGACGTACATGTCATTTGCTTGCGTGAAGGATTACTCTTTACATGCAATTCGCTAGGTATTTTCGTTTTAAAGATGAGCACTTTTACTTTCAGAATTCTTATGTTCATTGATTCCCGAGTTCTTAAAAAAATATAAATTAATAATAATTTATTCACTTAATCTTGACGCAAGGAACCACTTTTGTTGAAAATTGTGTGCAAAAGAAAAGTTTAGAAACACCGTCACGTGAATTTACTATTTTATTATCTAAAATATAAAAGAAACTTACATACAACCGCGTGCAGACCTTTGAAATTAAGTTTTAGCCAAACTATTTGAAAACCATAATCCGGAACTGACCAAAGCTAGCCACGCTTAATCGTGCCAAAGTTAAGTTAGCCTTGCCAGTAAGTACACTTGTTCTTGTTTTTGTGAAAGTAACAACATATAGCTTGGCATAGAACCTTCCTTGCGCTCCAAGCCACATCTTTTGCTATACTGTTACAACCTAATTAGAACCACCACTCAAATCTCCCTTCTCTCTTCAATTATAAATTCACATTTCTCTTATGCATTTTCCAAAAACAACAAACAGAGAAGGAAAATAGTAATTTTCTCTTCGAACATTGTTCGAAAATGGCGTACGGAGAAGATGTAGATAGGAGATCGAAGAAGCGAATCGTCATCATCAGCGTATCTGTGTTTTTATTGATGGCAATGGTGGTGGCGGTGGCAGCTGGTTTCATCATGGAAAAGGGTTTCTACAATAGTCCAGTCAGTGGCAGCAAGGGCAGCTCCCATGACAAGTCAGCCTCGATGAAAGCAATCAAAGCCATTTGCCAGCCAACCGATTACAAGCAAGAATGTCTCGACAGCCTCAGCTACGCCTCCGGAAACACCACCACCGATCCAATAGAGCTCATTGCATACGGCTTCAAGGTTGCGATGAAGTACATTTCCGATGCTGCCAAAAAATCCGACTTCTTGCGAAAGCTAGAGAAGGATCCCCGAACCTCCAATGCCCTCGACGCGTGCGAAGAGCTCATGGATTTGGCGCTTAGTGAGCTCAGGCAATCGCTTGTGCGACTTGGGTACATTGATGATTTTACGAAGTTCAAGGAAATGCTAGTGGATTTGAAGGTTTGGCTTAGTGCTACAATCACTTATCAAGAAAGCTGCTTGGATGCTTTTGAGAATACTACTAGCTCTACTGATGCAAAGGAGGAGATGAAGAGGGTGTTGAATACCTCTATGCATTTGAGCAGCAATGCCCTTGCCATGGTATCTCAAGTATTTTCAGCCTTCACAGACTTGAACAACCCTGATTCTAGCCACCGCCGCCTCCTTCAATTTGATGCCTTCCCTGTTATTGGTCACGGGGAATTCGAAGATCCGAAGTGGTACGGAGGTGAAGGCAAGAAACTCCGCCGCCTCCTCCAATTTGATGTCTTCCCCGTTATTGGTCATGGGGAATTCGAAGATCCCAAGTGGTATGGAGGTGAAGGCAGAAAACTTCTCACAACCAGTACCAGTTCTGCTCTGAAAATTAATAAGCCCGACATCATTGTGGCAAAGGATGGAAGTGGAAGCTACAAGACCATCACTGAGGCGCTAGACCATGTCCCCAAGTATGGCAATGAAACCTTTATCATCTACATCAAGGAAGGAGTATATAATGAGCATATCCTGGTTACCAGGAGCATGACGAGCGTGATGATAATCGGAGATGGTGCAAATAAGACTAGGATCACCGGAAACAAGAACTTTGTAGATGGCACGCCCACCTACCATACTGCCACCGTTGGTAAGCATGCTTCTCGTAAATTGCCTTTAATATCCGCTTAACAGCTTATGTCGACCGATTGTGAATCTTTAACATTCTCTTAACAGACTTATGTCGGCGTACAAATGCTTATGTTGTCAGACTGTGAATATGTTTAATTGGACGTATGATTAATTTGGTTATTGGATGCATGCAGCTATTCAGGGAGATCATTTCATGGCAATGGACATAGGGTTTGAGAACTCTGCTGGTCCGGAGAAACATCAGGCTGTTGCATTGAGGGTGAGTGCTGACGAGGCAATCTTCTACAGGTGTTCGATGGACGGGTACCAAGACACCCTTTACACACACGCACAACGCCAATTCTACCGCGACTGCACCATCTCCGGCACCATAGATTTTGTTTTTGGTGATGCAACTGCAGTCTTCCAAAACTGCACTTTCTTGATCCGCAAGCCATTGCCAAACCAGTCTTGCATTGTGACAGCTCAAGGCAGGAAAGAACGGCGCCAGCCATCTGCAATCATCATTCAAAACAGCACAATCACTGCCGATCCTGATTACTTCCCTGTCAAGGATGAGAACAAGGCATATCTTGGTCGTCCATGGAAGGAGTATTCGAGGACAATCATCATGGACTCGTACATTGATGACGTGATTCAACCGGAAGGTTGGTTACCTTGGGAGGGTGAGTGGGGGCTTAAGACATGCTTCTACGCAGAGTCGGGCAACACAGGCCCCGCTGCTAACAAGGCAAGGCGCGTGACATGGCGTGGGATCAAGCAGATTACTGAAAAACATGCTGCAGATTTCACACCCGGTAGATTCTTCAGGGGTGATAAGTGGATTAGGCTCTCTGGTGTTCCTTATATCCCCGGCCTGACCACTAGCAACAAATCGAAAACTGCAACCACAAGGACTACATCCCTCTCGAAAGGCATCTGAGTTATATAATTTGATGATGTTTGAGTTGCTTTTGTTGGTATGAAATTTGTATACAAATGTATAATTATGTAACGCTCGATTGCTTTTGAAACACAAGGACCATTTTGATTGCTTGAGTCAATCTCAATGACCATTTACAGTAAAAACTCAATTAATATACAATTCCCTTCAGATTTTGTTTTTCATGCTTCATACTATCTAGTTAATTTCCTATGCTTCTTAGACAATGTAATTAATCTTGGGGTTTAGTGTTTAATTTTCCTTAATTGAGGGGTGATTAGGGAGTTTACTATTAAGTGATCCTCAATCGTTTGCTATCTTAAACCACATACCACAAAAACTGTTTATCCCTCAATTCCTTACCACCAACACCAAATGGATTTACGAATCGAAAACACAGTAAAAATGGCAGCCTCATGCAAGATGCCGGAAGAGATGGTGGCGCAAATCTTAGCCAGTCTGCATCCGAAAATCTCTAGTGTTTCAAGTGCGTTCGAAAGTCGTGGTATGCCCTTGTCAATCACCCCCAGTTTGTAGCCAAACACCTCCATTCGTACAACGAATTCTCCTCCGCACACATCCTTTTCAAGCACACCGTGGCCAAAAAAACCGAAACTACCGAGGAAGTTGTGTTTTCGTTCCTCGATCTTTCTAACGATAGTGAAGCTGATTTCGATAACCTAGATTATGTTGTTGAGGACCAGCATTTTCCGGTTTCTACGGGATTAAACAATGGGGGTCAAATAATTGAGCTTCCCAGTGAGCTTGATGGATCTATACACTATAGGCCAATGTGATGGGATTTTATGTTTGATTCTTTACACCGGCCACATTGTTCTTTATAATCCGTCAATCAACGATTTCAGGATTCTTCGCGATGAATCGAGCCTTCAAAATTATGAATCGGCTATAACCCGAAATCTAAGGATTATGTACTTGATAGCGTTGCATCGAGTGGTTAGGAAGCGTATGGTGATCGCGTTGTTTGTCGTTCTCCTAGAGCAGAAGTGTACGCAAAGAGTTCGAATTCTTGGAGAGAAATCAAGATCGATTATTTAGAAACAGAAACTACACAGTTTTGGCCCTATTCTTTTGAAATGTTCCTTAAAGGGAAATGCTATTGGATGACACGAGAGAAGCAAAGGGAGTTCATTTCTTACCTTGACAGACTTGAACAGGAAACCATTAGGAAAGTGATCGCCTTGTTCGATACGAGGGACAAGGTGTTTTTTACTGCGTTGTTTCCGGCGTGTTTCTACCGGCCATATGAAGGTGCTTATGAGACGCGGCTTGGAGCATGGAACGAATCTGTTGAAGGAGAGTTTGAAGTAATTGTGTATACAAATGGTATAGTTCAAATCAACAGAGCCAACAAATTTGAGAGTTAAAATACTTCAATTCTAGAGATCGAAATCTGCCAAGATCATATTTCTTCTTGCGATTTTACTGTTAAATTCGATCTATTGTTTAACGAACCATAAGCAAGATCAATCTGTACCAGCATGGCAAAAGGAGAATTTATGAAAGGGGAATCGGGATTGGAAATATAATTGCATTCCTCAAATGTATCAAACAATCTTCTCTTTTGGTAATAGAGACAATTGGAGTTAACAGTGAAACAAAGTAAACACGATACCAGACACCGAAAGCCAAAGCAACATTGGATTCCAGAAATACCGTTTTTAATTGTAATCGGGTTAAACTCTAAAGCCCTTGCTGTTCCTCTTTCCTCTAGCCTTCTCAAACTTCCTTCCCTTGGACCGCACATAAGGTTTGGTGTGGCTGTGTGGTACACCAGGAGCTGGACCGAAGTGCTTCACTGCTTCACGGGAATTCTTTGGACCTCTGAGGAGAACCTGCATGGGCGGCCAAAAGAAGTTTGACTTAATAACTTGAGAAAAGAGACTAAATTTAACAGTGATACTATTGTGTGGTACGGATCAATTTAGCAGATTTTAAATTGAAACTACTCGGTGGTAGAAAGAACTCATACCACATTCTGACCCAATGGTGCTCTCAAAGCAAGCTGATCGAATGTCAAGCACTCTCCTCCTGCCTTCTCAATCCTGGCCCTTGCAGTCTCAGTGAACCTCAGTGCTGTAACCTTCAATTGAGGAACCTCATAGACCCTAATATCATCGGTCACGGTCCCCACAACCACAGCAATCTTGTTGTCCTGTATAAGATCGAAGCCTTTTTAGAACGAAAAAGAACATTAAAAATACAGATATCTCAAGAGCAGGTAACTTAAGAGTGAAAAGGAAATGATGATTCAGACTAACTAACCTTTCCTTGCATATACTTGATCAACCTTGAGAGAGAAAGTGGTGCCTTGTTGACTTTGCTCATGAACAAACGTTTGAGAATGACTGCATTGAACTTGCTTCCAGTTCTCCTGACAAGAAAACGGTATAGCCGACCAAGAACAAACCAGGAATCCAATCAGCCTACACATTCATACGTTTATATGCATAATTAAAAAGATGAAAATTTACACAAAAATAAGGGCGATTTCATGAACCCCGCTAAACAAAATCTGGTTAACAAACTCAAACGAACAAATTTGAAAAATAGGAGCTTGTTCCCTCAGAATTTTTAGAAAACTATAATCATGAAATAATCAGGATTAGCATGGTTCAAAAGCATCACAGGGAACATTTTCTCCATAGTTGAACAACATTAAAACAGGAAGCTACAACATTTGGGATACGAAACCAAACAAAGTTGCTTTTTCGATGTTTTGATCACAAAACAATTGAAAAACAACACCAACATTGCACGGTTTACGAATCCAAACAATCACAGCATAACACAAGAACAAAAGGTAGCAATTTACAACAATAACAGATACATTGTTTTTGTTTTGGGTTAATCAGATTTAACGAACCGAAGTTGCGAAAGGCTCAGATAGATGTGGAATTATTTGTATTCCTTGACCACAAAAGGTCTCGTAATGAGCTGGGATACACATATATCGTCATTGCAGAAACAACACCACCCCCAAAACTATTAAAACCCAGAAATGAAAATTGGATATTAACAAAACGGAATCAACAAAATTCAAACTTTCATTTGCTGCAACCAATTCATATCGAGATACAAATCAAAATCCGATAAATACAAATTCGTAGACATTTACAAAGACGCAAAATCATATACCTTGACGAGAAGCTTGAGATAGATATCATCCGACTTGGGCGCAGTGCGCTTCGTCTTCTTGCTCTTACCTCCTGCGACGAGATCGATCCCCTGTTTTGCACCACACCACACACCCAATGTTATTCACATATCAATACAGGTGCTAATAAAAATGAAGAGAGAGAGAGAGAGAGAGAGAGAGAGAGAGAGAGAGAAAAGGGGGAGGGAGAGATACCATTGTTGCTGCTGGTGTTGAAGCTCGGTTGCTCGCGACGCCGCATACTGAAAGCTAGGGTTTTGACAAGCTTTATAACTTTACCATTGATGATGCTGGTGCCGGACCTGCCGGGGGGGTCTGTTGGGGAGTGATCCATTCAAAATGGACCCCTAGCTGTTTTACATGCCTCTGCTTTCGGCTCAATTTATGTACACATGTAGGCCCAAAATAGCCCATTATCGAGAGTAGCAAAATGAGATTTGTCGCCAAGGGTCGGCGTAGTTTTTTTTTTTTTTTTTTTTTGTGGCTTTAATGTTATGCAACGCTCAATGCGCTACGGTGTTTTAGATGTTAGAGTTGATTTTCACAACTAGTTGATCCTTTACTTTTAATCTTAACCATTCATTTTCCATACCACTCAATGCTGGAGGACCTGCTCGTTCGGCTAGGTGAAACTATTGTTATCCATCTTGTAGCTTGGAATGTATCCCTTCCTCTTTGTGGCGTTTGAAATGTGGGTGATGGATAATGGCATTGATTGCCTAAAAACTAATCGGCTCGGATCATGGGATGACATTGTAAAACAGACTCAAAATAGTGGTTAGCGTTGTATTAACTAACTTGTTAGTACTTGGGTTGATCAAAACCAAGGTCGTTATCGATGGGAAGATCAACAAATCGAAAAACAAGAATTTCATCGTCATCTCCTCCGCTCATACAAACCCGGCATTTCTGCTTTGGTCCTTTCCTTCTTCATTTTTCGCTCTTCTCATGCTATTTGCAGTAACAGTCTTGTACATGAACATTAATTTAAAGAAGCAAAGGCTAATGAGGAAACCAGAGAAGTAGATTCTGAAATGCTGTGATGAAACATAATATACAAATGCTCAACGAAAAACAAACCCAAATGAGCAAATCTTGACCAAAAAGTAGTCTAAACCGAAAACCTCTTCCCTGCACAAGCAATAACACATGCAGTTACGATTTACAAATTTCATAAAAACTTTCGTGCAATAAAATTATCTGATAGTCTTCAATGTGATCCAACGCTTGAACTCTCGGATTAAGACAGGCGCTTCTCCCTTGTCAAGCTCCTCTAAGACGGAATCCAAACACTAGCACCTGTCAAACTTCTTGTATTTCCCTAATTGAGCTGTGAGAAATCTCCAAATAATCAGTTCTTTCCGGTTTTAGGAGTCTGCCCAAAGACGCATAACATAAGGACATCATGAATTCATGATTAAATATCACATACGAATATTATCAAAACACATATAAATGGCGACACAAATACCTTTTTAAAATTTGACTTTGAACCACTCGGGGATGCTTTATGATCAACTGGTTTCAATATCTCAAAGGAACACACTAGAGCTTCATCAACGCTCAACAGAGCACCGGCATTGTCAAACTCCCCGCCATAGTTTGGAGCTGAAAATATTGTGACTAATCTTCGTTTTGCAAAAAACTCATAGCCATCCTCCACCACCTACAGTGTTGCAGTGTTACTTACATAATTATTAATCAGGACAAGTAGGATTAAGTGACTATGAAAGATAATTCAGCAAATAGTGAAAACAATCTGCACAAAGGACGCCTAGAGGTGCCAGGGAATGAAAAAAGTGAGACGGGGTGGGAAGGCTTAGTTTGGCTACACACATATGACATATACAATTAGGTCATTTGTTACTTGGATTCAATTTCGTCAAATAAAAATAGGATTACCTGATGACCCCGGCAAATGAGATCAAGTTCATTCTTATCTAAAAAGTCAATAACTCTATCAGCTCCAAAAGTACAGGAAACACCTCGATCACTCTCTGCCCAGCCCTCAACCCTAGCATCAGGATCCGACCAAAGCAGATCACATAAAAGACCATTATCTGGAATATCAGTTGGCCTTGAAATTTCCTTTATTTGGTCCAAGTTTTCCAACTCTGGTGAAAGCCCGCCATGCATACAAAGTATCTTCCCATCAATAAGTGCAGCCACAGGCAAACAGTTAAAGCACTCGGTAAATATTTTCCAAAGCCTAACATTAAACCTCCTTTTGCACTCGTCATAGAACCCATATATTCGATTAATCTTTGCATCTTCATGGTTTCCCCTCAAAAGGAAAACTTTGTCAGGATATTTTATTTTGTAGGCCAGAAGCAAACAGATTGTCTCCAAACTTTGCTTTCCTCGATCTACATAATCTCCTAGAAACAGGTAATTTACAGAAGGAGGGTAACCACCGTATTCGAACACCCTTAGTAAGTCTTGGTATTGTCCATGTATATCACCTGTAAGACGCCTGCAATATTAGGAAGACCAAGGACATAAAGAAATATAAGGAGATAATTGTTCTAATGTTTGGTTTCAAGTTCATTTCCCTGTGTTTCATGCAAGCTACATTAGCTTATCATTGACTGTGCCATGATGTACGATAGAGGACCAAGAAACGGATCCGAAGAACACAAACTCAATGATATCGAGTACTCAAAATGCAACAAGGGAACATCCAAGTCAATCTGCTTTCTAATCCTTTTGAGTCATTACAAAATCCTAAGGTGAATGTGCTGTACGTTATCCTTATAGCCAGTGAAATAAACCGATCATTACAAAAAACAATAATCATTTCTTTGGCTTTCATTCTCATTATTGACCAGAAAATGAACACTAATAAGCAGAAATTGAATGAACAAAATGGCATACAATGCCAACACCTCCACACATCTCGATCACTAGAACAGATTCCGAATTGATCTAAAGAACATGGCATCTGAAAAATCCTATTTTCCTCAAAATTCATACAGAATTTTGCGTAAGTTAAATTACAGAACATGAAAAACCAAAAATTCACACCCCAATTTAATCGAATTATAATAAGAAAAGATATGGAATACTTGGAGCTAACGGAAATGGAAGACTTGGCGCAAAACCATGCGCAATGGCATTCTAGAATTCATGTACCCGACCCTACTTAGTGGTATAAAGCTTGTTGTTGTAGTATCATTTCCATTTTCCGCCACCATTCTTATTCAATACCAAATATTTACATAATCCACAAGCAAACACCAAAAAATAAATGATCTTTTAAATTGGACAATTCAAATCACCATAATTTCCATAAAAAAAAAACTGTGTAAGAGGATGAGAGAGCTGACCGCAAATGCGAACCGGAGCTCGGACCTCGAGAAGATTAGGCTGAGCGAGGAAGATTTGGCGGGCGTTGACGCAGAGCTGCCGGATCTCCGCCTCCGATAGCTGCACTTGCTTCCCTCCTTTACCTTCCAACAACCTCCTGATTATATCATCCAAGACACCCTTATCCATCATCCCCTCCATTGTCATCATCATCATCTTTTCTGCTCGAACGAACCCAGATTGAAATTGTCCAAATTTCTGAAGAACCAGACAGATTGGAGAAATGGGTTGCTCTGAAATCCAGAGAATTGAATCAAGAACCCAACTTTTTGAATTGAAGAAGAAGAAAGATCAACTGGGTCAACAAAGAAAAGCTGAGAAATTCAATTTTTCAGCTGCAAAATTTGACGAAACAAAAACAGACAACATAAAAAGAAAAAAAAAGGTGTGATTTGAGTTTTGGATATGGGAGAAGCAACAGAAGGAAATTGAGGGTGAAAGCGAATGATTGATTGGGATAAGATGGGTCAGAAAATTGGGATTTGCCTTGAATGTTTCTTTATTTCTACATTTTTCTCGCAGCGCCATGTAATTTCAATTTTGTTGAAACCTTCAAAGTTGACGACCAAGTGGGGGCGCATAATGGCAACGTGGAACACGTGGATTCATGTTTTTGGTCCTCTGTCAGTGCTCCTCATCCCTGAGAGTATAATTTTTTCACTTTACCTGGACACGGTCGATATAATAAGTGTTATAATATAATCGATTAAATACTTCATTCATAATAGAAAAATTGTAGTTATTTATATTATAATACTTGATGCATCAAACCTTGATCTCGACACAATGCAAAAGTTCATCCCTCACGGGTGAGGATTGAACAAACGTTCCTTGTAGAATAAAAATATATTTATAATTGTATGCTCACTTCACAATTTAACGCTAACTCACATACAAATATTATAAAATATTATACTAAAAATATAAGGTGACATAAAGTTCGAGAATCTCACTTTTCAAAAATCCCCTTAACGTTTCCCAATCAAAATGTATTTATCTTTTAGATAACAATCTTTTAAAAAAACTAAATGCTAAAGTGGAGGTGATGAAACAATAGATATCACCAATAATTATATTATAATAATTACTGCATCAGATCCTGATCTTGACAATGTGTCCTCTCACGGGTGGGGATTGAACAAAACGTTCCTTGTAGAATAAAAATATATTTATAATTTTGTACTCACTTCACAGTTTAATACTAAATAGAATATTATATTAAAACATGCGATGATAAAAAGCTTATTGAGAATCTCACTTTAAAAAAAATTCCCTTATAGTATATCGATCAAAAAGCATTTATTTTTTAGATCACAATCTTTTAAAAAACAAAATGCTAAAGTGGAGGTGATGAAACAATAGATATCACCAATAATTGTATTGGGTTAAATTGCTACCTATTGCAATTAGTGGGCGTCCTTGGGTCTCCTGAAAGCTCCTACAGGGATCAGGATCCTCTTCTGATCAAAGGATGAGGTTCCTTCTGAACAAGCTCATCGGGTCGTTGAAATTTTATCCAACGGCTTAAAACAGGAGGTCTTTCTAAAAATTATAATAATTGTAACCGTTGGATAAAATTTCAACGGTCCGATGTGCTTGGTCAAGAGGATCCTCATCCTTTGCTCAGGAAAGGATCCTGATCCCTCCTACAGACACTCAATTACATTTGAACACATGTTTTATATTTTTAATTATTTGGACACATATCCAAACGTAATTGGATATTGGAACAGCCAATTAGTATTGTCTGAGTAATTACTTGGCCATATGCCATGGATGGTGAAGTATGGTAATGGTTGGTGATTGGCCTATTTTATTCTGCTAAGTGCGCAGATCGTCGGTGGCCTGCACTTATTGCAACAGAAGAAAGTTAAGAAACCATTTGGTAATGATATATGATGAAATAACCATTACTCATTCCTACCAAATAAATTAATAATATTACGAGACGGTGCGCACATAAAAAAGATGTGCAAAGACACAAAAAGTTTTCGTAGATGGAAAGCTGATGTTATGAACCTAGAGTATACTACTACCAAATAAATACATGTGCTATAATACGAATGAATTTATAACATCCGTAATTAAGTTCATAAATTAGTAAAAGGTTATAGCTCATTTGGAAGTGTCTTTAAAATGATTGAAAACGCTTTTATATAAAATGTTTGTGGTTCCAAAAGCAGTTAAAGTGTTTCATGGAAGAAGCACTAGTTATGTGCTTTCCAGAAAGCACTTTAAGTACTTTTTCACGATTTACTTGCGTTTTTACTAAGGATTGGTTTCAAAAACATTTACACCATAAACGCTTTCAATCAATTTAAAATCCCTTCCTCCTAATTCACAAAATAAGGAGATCCATGCCGTTAAAAATTGATCCAACAGCTGAAGTTATTTTAACTTTTAAAGTGGGCCCTTATTTGTAGCCGTTTGATCAAATTTTAACTGCACGGATCCCTTGATTTGGTGACATTTCCTTCACAATGGATCAGTTTACCCAACCCAAACCCTAAATTTACTTGCAGGCTAGCCCAACGTATAAAGGCCCAAATAGGGGCTTACAACTGGCTACACCGACGCGGGCTATGGTGCGCGGCTGAGCTCACTAGATTCCGCACCGGTCAGTGCTCCGAAAGAAAAATTCGAACCAGAATTCAAGGTTGTATTGTTCGACCTTAATACCAGTTGAAGGGGTTTCTTTGCTTGCTCTTGAAGATCTTAGATTTCTGCATCCTCCATTTCCAGAATGTTCAAGAAGTAAGCTTTATATATATTGTCAATGTATTGCATGTATAGGTGTTTATTTTTAAACATATGTTATTTGTTTGCTTAGATTTTTTTATCATTGAGTCATATGATTTCTGGGTTCGGTTTAATTTGATGAAAAATTAAACAGCGTTTCAATTTTGTTTTCATTTGTGTTTTCTGATTATATACCTTTATGGGTTTTAATTTTGGGTTTATGCCCTGAAGTTCATTTGTTATTTTGTGTAATTGGAAGTATAAATTTGAATACTTGGAGCTAACGGGTGCAAAATCAAGCACAGTAACGTTCTAGGATTCATACAACCGACCGATAAGATGGTGGTGTTGTTGTGGAAGTATAAATTTGAATTGTGCCATTGCTTCTCTGTGGTTTAAGCAACCGTTCTAAAGCTTGATCCTTCTCAGCAAAGTTGGTTTTGTGCTGTATGTGGGATGTTTTGACGTTAAGATGAATCTTGAAAGGTCACTTCTTTTGGGTTTTTATGGAAGATGAGGTTAATTATTTGGGGAGGATGGTTAGGGTTCTCAAATATTTGTTTTTGTGTGGGAGCGGTTTGGAGTAGCAAATTTTTGTTTGTTGCAATAGATGCGTAAGTGGAATATTTCGTAATATGATTGCATAATACGTGTGTTATGTTGTAGGTTTTCTACTGAAGAAGTGTCTGGACAAAATCAAGTTAAGGCATCTGTCCAGCGCAAAATTCGGCAGAGTATTGCAGATGAGGTAAGATGATTAGGTTCATAGGAATTTCACGGATGCTTTAAGATACGCTTTTCATATGTCTGTAACACAAAGTTAACTTCAACTGCAGTACCCGGGACTCGAACAGGTGTTGGAAGATTTGATCCCAAAGAAATCTCCTCTTATTGTGGCTAAATGGTTTGTCGCTCTGTTGTTCCTGCTTCTGTGTTTTACTTCTTGACTCAGCTATTTGTTTCATGCTGTCTTATCTCCATGTATCTAACATTGTCCTCCACATGCTCGACTTTTGCAGTCAGAACCATCTAAATCTGGTGGTGGTAAACAACGTGCCACTATTTTTCAACATTCGTGATGGACCATATATGCCTACCCTAAGACTTCTTCATCAATGTAAAAGTTTTTTTACTGCCAAAATGCCTTATCTCATCAAGTCTGGTCTATGAACCAGTTATGCAATCCTTGATTTGCTTCTTCTTTTGAGTGGATTAGTTTATTTTTCTCAAATAAAAAGCTACATAGTTGGTGAATTTTCCTTCCAATTAGTTGTAACTGAGAAAGCTCAGGGTTTCTTTCTGGTTTTTACAGATCCAGACATAATGAAAAAGTTGCAAGTAGATAGGGGTGCCATAAGGTTTGTTCTCTCTGGTGCAAACATAATGTGTCCAGGTCTAACTTCTCCTGGTGGTGCTTTGGATGATGAAGTGGGTGCAGAAACTCCCGTGGTACGAGTTTTATTTCACTTTTTTTCTTTGTATCAATGTAATGTCATACTCATGTTAGAACTATTTTTTTGTTCAAATGTTATGTCGAGTTGATTTAAATAATTGTCTTGTCATGAGACAGAAATGTTGAAGTTCAGTTTGTTTTGTATGTCTCTGATTTGTAAAACTGATTACGCTCAGGCAATAATGGCAGAAGGAAAACAACATGCTCTTGCTATTGGCTTCACAAAAATGTCAGCAAAAGAAATGTAAGTTATTTTCTTATTCGAATGACATTATCGTTTCTTCTCCTAGAGTAATGCCTTGGGTACCCTTAGAATATTGAGGACAAGATATATAATACGAGAGCCTAACTTGAAATACCGACCACAAAGCTAGCTTAGTTATCCTTTGCTGATTGCCTTAGTTACGAAGTTGAGTCTTCCCCTTGTCTTGCAGAAGAGATATCAACAAGGGAATCGGAGTTGACAACATGCATTATCTCAACGATGGTCTTTGGAAGGTATGTCGTTCAGAGTCTACTTTGTATTTATAGCCATCACCAGTGTTTTAACCAGTGTTTCGTTGTTAAATCTTTCGCCTTGCTATGCAGATGGAACATCTAGATTGAAGATACTCAAGACTATCCGCGGTATCATCAACAAGAAATGAAGAACATATGTTAGTTTCATCGATGTGGTCTTGACTTTTCTGTTTTTCGGAGTGTTAGGTCCGAGCTTTACGAGTCATATGTATACCCTATCCGTATTTACTTGTTTTGTATTTGTATGTGGAGTGATCATCTTTATCAAATTCATCGTAAGATGGTCATATCCATTTTGTTATACAATTTAGAGGTATTTTTCTTATATGATGTAAGAGGTGAATTCCCAACTCCCAAGCATATGTTTTTGACATCTTCTCCAGTGAAGATATATATGCCTTTGAGAAGATAAATGAACGAAATTATGATTTCCTCTTAGTTTCGGGATAGCCTTGGCCAACAGGCCCGAATAATCTTTGAAATTTCATCGTGATGAGGATAGATCATTGCAATTGTTGGTCTTCAACTAGGAATTCCTAGTAAGCTCGAGTCATCAGCTTTTGTTGACTATGCCTCTGCCCCTTGTACACACCGCCTGTCGCTCCTACCGATTGAATGGTCCGATGAAGTGTTCAGATCGCGGCGATGATCGATCGCTTGAGAAGAATGCAAATGAAGAAATGCTAAAACTAATGCATTTCGGTGCTCGCAGACTAGCAAAGGGGCAACAAACTTTTTATAACTGAACGTTTTCCGTACTAGAAATACATCTTTTACTTGTTTTTCCTACTTCTCGGACTATTAGGAGATTTCTGGCTTGTCTTGGCTTCAAATTTCCTGATTCGTAGAGCGGCTACATTGTGGCCCTGGCTACGTCTTTTTCGTTTGCTGAATATAGACATGAACAAAGAAAAGATCAACAGCGGAGCGAAAAACGATCCAAGTTAGCAACACTACAAAATTTCATTATGGCAATTGAAATGTCGCGGCAGAAGAAGGGCATACCTTACAAACAATAGGCCTGCTGTAAGAACCAATCCTCCGACGGCCCAAGAAACTCGTTCACTAAATGGCATTTCCCTCCACCTCTGCTGGAATTCCTCTAGCAGCCTCAAGCTCTCACCTTTCTGGGGCACCTCAGAAGGTGAAGCCTTCCATGAATCAGCAATCAAGTCAAGACTGGCTTTGCCGCCATAGCAAAATGCTTCTTCCTTGCTCACGGATACATCATCTTTAACAGCAAATCCTGCCGCACGGCAGAACTCTGTGCCATTACGAATCCATTCAGAGGCCCTGCCACAAACATAATCATTTACTCCACATGGTGCTAGAACCTGGAAGAATGTAATTAATCAGAAAATGCAATTCCCTAATGCACCCAAAAGAGATCAGTTTAATCACCTCTTTCTTTGGTTATGTCAAATTATAAGTCGGTAAAAAAATTCCTCGACCGGAAGTTAAAGATCACCCACATACCTGTGTTATTGCATCTGTCGAGTAGTAAGCCTCAGCACAAGCCTCAAAAACCCTGTCACAGAAAGAGGCACATATAGCTGGAGGTCCTGACTGCACGCCAATGCGGGGATCACAGATGGAACATTCCAGTAATTCCCATAAATGCAAGCACTCTGGGCCAGCTTCCCCTGATGAAGCCAACTTCCTAACGGATACCAGTGCAGGATGTGTCTGGGCTACATCACAGCAAGTTTTTTTGCGGAACACTCTGCAAATAGTCAGATCTTTGGATCCCTTACTCACACGTTTTGGAGGTTTTCCCTCAGAAGAGAATGCTGGGAAACGCCCGCCTTGAGAAATGCATACACTGTCAGCTTTACCTACAGTTAAAACCGAATCACATAACGTTTAATGACCAAGTAGTGCATATGCAGAAATCATTTGAAACCCATGTAAAATTTTCTTACATAGGAATTGAATTTCTCCAAAATAATTTGTTAACTTAGACTCTTGAAGATGATTGTCACTGCGAAACGGAAAAGCCTAAAGTATTGCCCCACAAGAAATGCAATTACATTCTTGCTTGGGATTCTTGGGAAGAACCAGAATTTCTTCTGGTTGCCTTTAAGTTAAAGAAATAAACCATGCTTACATACATAAATCAGATTACAAGAGCAACACGGATACAAGGGAAATCCAGAAAGCAGATGCCATTCAGCTGATTAAGGAAAACAAGAAACCAAGGGAAACAAGAAGCAGATCGCGTCCAATTTCCACACCGCCATTACATATGAAAAATGAACAATGACCATACACTCGTAAGATGTGATAAGGCAGTCAAGGTACGCCAAAAACATCTTATGTCAGCTTCAAACAAAGAGCATGCCCCTTCACGGCTTGTCAACCACAAACATATTAACATAGCGCTCCACCTCCAAACTGAACTAACCTATCTCAGCTTCCCTCGAGTCCTCGACTGAATCCGTTACATCCGCAATGCGAAACTATAGCTCATATAAACCTTATGTTTTGACGCACCGGTGGCCGGAGTCTAAACTGGTGTGAGAAAATGAAAATCTCAATGTTGCAATTCTCATGTCAGAGCAGATGTCCAGTGATGTCTGCATATAGTAGACTAAAACTGTACCGATCAAGTGCAAAAAGAATGGGACTTTCTGAATCCTATCTGGATTTTGACCAATACCCAACATCTACAATCCAAAAAAACAAAAGAATACATATCCATGATGTCATTGTTCTGCTAAAAAACTGATCGTTTTCGATAGCTGCAAAGTTGGGACACTACGAAATCGACTCCAAAACTGTTCGTTGATTAATTTCAACACAAAGGTCCCGAAAATCAAACAATTAGGATCTGAAAACACACAAGAACAATGATATTTAATATATATATATACACACACACATATGTGTGTGTGTATGTACGTATTTACCAGTCAAAGAGGGGACGAGTGTATTGAGAAGGAGCAGCAGGATCAGAGACGCGCAACCCGTTTTTCGTCACTCGGTGGTTTCTTCCATATGAGCTGCTGAAAGACTCGGAATCAGAGACTTGACGGAAGTGAGGCAAAACAAAAACTGACCCGGTGAGAACGGTGGCTGTGGTGGGTACCCGGTGACCCGATGTACCAGGTTTCGGGTCTGTGGTGGTGATGGACCCAAACTGCTAACTGGGTCGGAAGGGAAACATGGACTCAGGTTGGAGGCCCATATATGTTGCCCTTTCGTTTCTATACTTATTTTTACATATTTCTATAAACATCCACATAAATTTATAATATTTCTAATTTATTCCTACTTAAAATAGAGAAATAAAAATTAGCGTCATTCCAAACCCTTTCTTTTTTTTGGTCAAGGAGGAATTTTATAACAAAATCCAAACGGACAGTACAAAGGCCTTATAACTGAGGTGGGTACAAATAAGACGCTACTTATGCATTCATCGCATGAGTAAAGGTTCTCGATTATATCTAAAGCATAAAAAAATTACAAGAGACGTGGCTCGGCCCAAAAGCTAGAGTCCACCCAAAGAAGCCCAAAAGTGACATTTCTGAAAAATCTGATAACCCTAAAACGACAATCACCCACAGCCTCAACAGCTCACCATCCCAAACCCTTTCTTGATTCTTATTCTCCTGCTTTCGCCTTCTCTTCATTGTTCTCCAAAAACAGATTTGCCATTGGGCGCTCCACTGCATCTGGAATTGACAAGTGCACTGCAACAGTGGCTCAGAAAAGGACGACGCCGTTTCCCAAATTCTCAGTCAAGCACCGCCTGAAATCCTTATGGCCCTAGAGCACTAACAGGAGGTGGCGGACCCACCTACCACGGGATGGCTCTCGTATGAGGAATTAGGATCCTCTCCGGATCCATTTCCTAGGGATTCCACAATTCTATCCGTTCATCGTATATCGTGCCGTAAAAAATTATTTAAAATTTAAAATTTAAAATTCAAATATAAATAATACTTAACGAAAACTGACCGCACGATATAAAATAAACGGATATGATTGCGGGATCCCTAAAATCTCTAGGGAAAGATCCGGCGAGAATCTTGATTCTCGTATGAGGGGTATACTTATGGAATAAATTTAATTTGAATAATTGAATATGCAACGGAAAAATAATAAATAACAAATAATATGTTCTCCCAATATGCTAAAAACGTTTCTACAACCCTATTAAATAGTGATAGTAGCACTTTAACAATCACATAACACCGAAGTGCGCCGAAGTGAGGCACCTGATGAGCCGGAAAACAGAGGTGGGTGGTTTAAGAGTTGCGATGGAAAGCAATATTGGAGCAAAAATGGGGCATAAAAGCCTAAATTTGAGATAAGCTAAAAAAAAATTGAGACGAAAGCTCAAAAAACCCAAAATTATACAGAGAAGCTAAGGAGATAAAAGAGAAGGAAAAGTAGTTGGAATTGGCCAGGGAAGGGGGTTGCCATCGACCCCCACCCAAAGTAGGTGTTGGTGGCATTGTCTTCATGATTCAGCGTGTCCATGTTTATCTCATTCATTTTGCTTTAATGTCTTTATTTTTTCAAAATTCTCATGTTATGTATCATTGAGGGCTTCAAAAAGAAAAATAAAGAATGGTTAGATCTTTCATGTTGCGTTCTAATTAATCTTTGCAAGCAACGATTAAATTTTTTATAAAACTCCTACTTGAATGGTATGTACTTTAGTATTTAATATAACAGGATAGTGCTATTTACACATTTGTTTTACCTCCACAAGCATTTGTTAATTTTGCATCATTCATTTTCTTCAATTCATTCGATTAGACGGTCGGAGATGGAGATGAATGTGTAAGAAGTAAAAATAAGTGGTGGATAGCACTAACCTAATAAGGTTAGTGGAGTGTCAACTTCATCTCAAGTATTTTCCACTCTTCAAAGTGAAGATATATGCATCTCATCGTATAGACAAGATTCTGTTATAAGCTTATCATCATATCAATGCTAGGTTAGGTTAGGGGCAGCGGCATGGTCCCTTTTGGCACTTACGTCCGTACACAGCTCCGTTAACTTATCACGGATGGGCATTAGGATAAGAATCCCAGATGGATAAGATTTGTCTCTTGTTCTCTGTACAAGTTATACTAACAAGAATTGTTCTAAAAATTTTCTCCTAGCGCCGTCTAGCAATTAGGATCTAGCCTGTTGTTCGACTAACGCTTAGCGTCTTTGAGAACTTTGCTAATAAGAGCATCTTTCAACAATCCAGATGGATAAGCAATAACGGAGTTGTACCAACGGGTATTTCAATCGACGTTAGATTCATATCAATGTTTCTCGCATCAAGTTAGGTTCTCGGGAAATAGGGTCCTTTCTGGGAATGGCCGGATCGACATAGAGATTCGGATGACCCCATACCCTCCGACTGCCCGAAAAACACATGTGAAAGTCCTTTGAAGACTCTCCAAATGTATGACACAGAGCATCCTCTAATGAAATGCCTTCTAGAAATATCTCTACAACATTTGACAAGACGTGTCAACCATGCTCAGCCATGGGTCTCAACATCATTCGACAAATTGCTTTGACTTTGTCAATATAACGCAATAACGATCGGTCCACCAAATGCTCGACAAATTTTTGCATGCTACGCGCACATTATTCATCTAAATAAAACTTATGTTTTTCACTGAAATTCTTAATCCTAAATCCGCCAACCATACGTCCACACTTACAACTACGACGAATAGCGCCCATGGATAAGATATCCTTCTACAAACGATAAATATTGACACAAGCACCAGATTAGATAGATCCAGTACCACATCATAATACATTACACATGCACGAACTAATATGCAGTTTTATTATTCAAAATACAACAGCAGGAACTTGCAAGGGAAAATTAAACACACTATTTACAAATAACAGCAGAAATTATGCAGATTTAGCAAACATGGAAACCCTAGCAACTCGAAACGAACACACCCAAACCCTAGCAACAGCGGAGATTCAACCACCATACTTATATAGTCGCACATCCACTAGATTGCAACTCAGAACAAACAACACCCAAAACCCTACGTGGAAACCCTAGACAGTTTCTTTTTTCCTTCCAGCCATGGCTAATCCGTCCACAGAAAACATGTTTATCTCATCGCATGCCGTGAGGAGGGCTCACCTCTCAAATCTCACGGATGATTTCGATTGGACAAGAACTCATATGTCACACGTCGAAAGGAGAACCGGCGCTCCTCGCTCCAGCGACCTCGCTCGCCTTCCCGTATGCATCCGATGCTGACCTTCTTCGAAACCGCCCGAATGGCTCCCTGCCACCTAAACACACAACACTATCAACATTTGCCTCCGAACACTTGTCGACTCATTACAGTTCTATGAACATTGCTCGACTCGTTACAATTCTATGAACACTGCTCGACTCGTTACAATTCTATGAACACTGCTTAACCCCTCACAGTCGCCTTACTACTCTTTAAGGATATCAGGTCAGATTTGGTACCACTCTCACCAAGGGCATAAATGTCAATTAACAAAAAAACATAAACATCACAATATGAACAGCTGCATGTCCTTAACCGAAATCCATCCAAATTCTAGAACATTGAAATTTGACTCTACAGCGTGTTAAATTACCACTACACCCCTTGTCTCCCTACACATCCGTGATGAGTGGAGGCTCCACCAATACCATTTGTGGAAACTAGGTCCTACGTGCAAGGAGCCAGGGGCATATCTGACAGTTCAAATGCTTACCAGAAAACGGGGACACCGGCGGCGTAGACCCGGCTGGCGAAGCCGGAGGCGTGAACCCGGCTGGCGAAACCGGAGCTGATCCGCCGTTACCGCTCCCATAACCTGGGGGTTTAATTATCATGATACTCCTCGTAACTTTCGCCTCCTCCGTCGAATTCTCACCGTACGATCGTACGTTCCCGCCATCTGACGATCCTAATTCAACCAAACCAAAACAAACAATTAAACTTCCAGCAAAATTCCCACTCCTACTTAATATCAGCCGCATGATCTCAAAATTTTCATGTTGCAATTTCATTTTCAACCGTTTGATCTATTTGCAAATGATCTGAGATTATCGATTAAAAGCTTTTATTCCTGGAAATTTAATGTAAATTTGGAAAAAGGTGTAGCAGTTAGTTGTGTTCATCGCGTATGCTAATACACGGCGCCGGAAAAGTACTAAAACGACGACGCACCAGTGGCCGAGCTGGACCGGAAACTGAAGGTTTTGTGCTTCCGCAGTTTCCCGAGACCGCTGTCGGGCTGCGGCCCGGCGACGGTGTCGTCCCAAAGCTGGTCAAGTAGGCGTAGTCCCATGTTACTGCAGGATCCGCGTACGGTAGCAGAACTGGCGCGCTTTAACGATTTCGGTAGTAGGATTGGACTACTGAGGGAGTGAAGCAGTAGATCGGGTGGTTATTTATTGACGGCGGAGGCGTTAAAGGTCGAACAAGTTTTCAGATCGAGAGATATCTGGAACGTTCGTCGGATCCAGAGGGAGTGTTGACGTGGCACGTAGATCGAGGAGCACGTAGTTCGGGATAAGATCGAGGTGACTAAAGCGGACCCCGGCTAATGGGATATTTTATTTCATTTTATTTTTTGGGTAAAGGTTAGTGGGATTTTTTGAGAACGCCATCGCACTCGGAAGGTTTATAACACAAAACATTACGTTATATGTTATTATATAAGTTAATAAAAATTTTTATTTTTGAAGTATCTCTTTACATGTTTAATGACATTGCATTTGTGCCAGTGTTCGTCAATACTAAAAAATCTCTCCAGTAAGTGAGAGAGTGAGATACTATAATGGCCTCATTTTATTTGCATTTACATTTTATTTGCATTTAGGTAAATTGGTTAAGAGCATTCATTCAAAACCTTGAAGTGCATCCGGCTTGGTTAGTAAGATGACGATATTGGAAAAACAAATTGCGCAATTCTTGTGAGTAAGTTAAAACATATGACATCCTTGAATAGGTTTTGGGATACCGCTATCTGGACGTCCGGGTTGCACAATCCCGTCCAATTGGGCTTGCTTTGTTTGTTTTGCTATTTTGGGTCACTGGCTTATAGGCCTGCAACTTGGATTTGGGTATGGTTTTCCGGTTTGGGCCGGGCTTTTCTATGAAGTTCAAGTTTGATCCCATCTTCCTACCAAAAGAAAATGTAATTGAATACGTCTGATCCTTCAAACAGGTTTACGTTCTCAATCATAACCACGAGCACTTTCAGTTATTTTTGTCAAACACCGCCAAAAATCGCTCATGTTTTTCTCGAAAGTGCTTTCAATCCCGCATAGGCCCTAAACCAAGCTGATGATATGCTGATTCTCGTGATCACATTTCATAAGTTGCAATCCGATGAATAATATCGTTGAAATCGAAATCTACATCCAACCAGAACATTACATCGAAAAATCAAAAGTTCCAATAGTGTTCATGATCACCGTAGCATAGCAATCGAAAGACATATCCTACCACGCAATTCTTCGGTTTACATTCCCCGGCAGCCCGTCTAGAACAAAGGACAACTGATACTGACTACCTTAATGTAAGTACACTCAAGTGATTCTTCAGAGTAGTTTGACACCTGCTTCAACCACACTATCAATGACAGCTTTAACCTTACCGTGATATTTCTGTTCTTTCTTCAAGTGGACAGATACAGCGGGAATGTTCTTCAGCAGCAGGCGCTCCCCTAATATCTTCCCAATCTTTGCAGCAGCAGCAACATCCCGACGTATCTCCATGCTTTCTCTCAAGGCCTTTTCTTGGGAGCTTGCAGAAGATGCCACAGTGGCAGTTGGTGTGTGGATCACCTGGGCGCTTACGTATTTGTTTGTGAAGTGCATCTTCAAGACATAAGGCTTCAGATACTTTGTAATACTAGGTGGCCTGACCGGAGGGATACCCATTTCTGTTTGCAAATAACTCAGAACTTCAATCATACTAGTTTAACTGAAAATTTTGACTGTCTATGGACCACGATTAGGTGCTCGAAAAATGAAACATGAAGAAAAACAGCGGAATAATTCAGAACTTCAATCATAAAAGTTTAACTGAAAATTTTGACTATCTATGGACCACAATTAGGTGCTCAAAAAATGAAACTTGAAGAAAAACAGCGGAATTATGTATAGACTAGTACTACATGAAGAAAAATGAAGCATCAATGCAGTATTACCTTCACATATATAACTCCCACAATGCAGCAAAACATCAAAGAATAAACCAAGGCTACTAACTTAGGCAGCGACAGAATGGAAGTCCTTGATTTCCACCGGTCTACGATTCAGTCAATCAAACCAAAACTCCACAACAACAACAACAAAGCCTTTTCCGACTAAGTGGGGTGAATCCAAAAACGTCATTGCGCTCGGTTTTGTACCATGTCTTCCGTTAGATCCAAGTACTCAAAGTCTTTTCTAAGAGTCTCTTCCAAAGTCTTCCTAGGTCTTCCTCTACCCCTTTGGTCCTGAACCTCTGTCTCGTAACCGCATCTTCTAATCGGAGCGTTTGTAGGCCTTCGTTTCACATGCCCAAACCACCGTAACCGATTTTCTCTCATCTTTCCTTCAATTTCCGCTATTCCGAACAAAAATATATATATTTAGGGAAAATCTCCTATTCAAACTTTCAGACCTGAATATACTCTCTATCCCTAAGCCTCTATAGTAACTACACAGAGTATGTGAACCCCATGATTGTATTGGATTCAAACCACACCATGTGGCATGTATCAGATCAAAGGAAGAGAAATAAAAGCTCTAAGGGAGCGATCGAAAGTGATTGCCCAATGGTTGATTCTTTTGTTTTTTCATTCGCAACTTCTATCAAACAATTGGTGTGCAATTTCTTAACCTCCAAACTCACACCAACTGCGCTTAAAATAATCGATTTCACGACATGGGTTATTCCTAATTCAACACATAGTAAACAAAGAACGAACCTTTACATTATATACATCTCACCAGGAACTTAAACTAAAAAGCAAAATGAAATGGGAATTGAAATTTAACCAAGAAAAAATAAATTATCGTAACAAAGAGACAATTTATCCCATGAAATTGGCACAAATGATATTTGGGTTTAATCGACTGAAAGTTGGAAATATACAGGATTTCGATTTCAATTTTTCCTGAATTTTCTGGGGAACCAAACAGAGCATTTAAGTTCCGAAAATAGGACCAAGAGAGAAGTAAGTCTACGAGCTGCTTACCAAATTGGATGTCTCGCAAAGAAAGCTTGAAGCGATGGATTCAGAACTCACTGAAGTGCTCAAAGTTCAAAGCTTTCGAAATGGTTTAATCTGCCAAAACGAAACAGTAGAGGTTTCAGTGTGTTTTTTCTTTCTTTTGTTTTCTATTTTTTCTGAAGGGAAGGAAATAAGGGAAAGATCATTGGGCCTTTTTAGCCGGATAATAGAGTTTGGGCCTTTTTAAGGGCTTGTCGCCTGTTTGAGACTTTTTCTTTTGAAACTTACCTGTTATCGTCATCCCCACTACCACCACTGCGAAAGAGGATCCTCTCCGTATTCTCTTTGTTAAGATCCTAGGAATTCTCAAATTGTGCATGTTTATCGTACATCGTGGGCCAGTTTTCTTCTGACACTATTCATATTCAATTTTAAATAAAAATATTTAAAATGATTTATGATCGCACAATGTATGATGAACAGACACGATTTGAGGATCCGCGGAATCCTCATTCCACCACTGCTACTACCATAACCAACGTCACGCACCATTTAAAATGTTAAAGCTTCAAAACTAGCAGAAACGCATGCACGTCAAATGGATCACAAGAGAATTCGTAGAAGTTGTTCCTTAATGTTCCGCCTCTAAGAACTCACATACCAGGGTGGCTTGATTGGGACACGAACACTGTTACGATGTCTTCTTCTACTCGCAAAATGCAATAGAACGAAAGAGACAACGAGAGACTATTCTTATACAAAATCTTCTTGTAGTGCATTTGAAATAGTATCCAAATTAACATATGTTTTACAAGAGCTTTATACACACTCATTTACAATTTTATTATTATTTAAGGGAGGGTTTTACATATTTTTTTGTTAAACATTTAATCATTCATCCTCATGCTCTACACTCTTCAACCAAGATTACCAAACTTCTTGCATTTCTTTCCTCGCTTTCTAAAAATCTCTTAATAAATGGAGAGTGCGTTGAAAATTCAAGAAGTGAATCATCGTGGTAAAATGGTGCATTTTTATTTGATGGTGGAAATTATCTTATTTATCATCGTTAGATTAATTTAAATTTTAAAATTTGTAGTTATTTATTACACAAATCTTAAAATTTAAACACATAATAAATAAGTTGATGAGCAAAAATCTTCGCAGCCAAAAACCACCATTGAAATGTGATGGGGGTGATGAGCAGAAGTTATCATAGGAAAGGGACATTGGGGTCGGAACCAAAAAAATCCACCATAGACAAAGGGGGTGAAGTCTCATTGAGGAGGGAAAAACTGAAAAAGCTACTCCTAGCGAAGATAGGGGAATCGTATCCACCTAGGGACTCACCGTGCGCTCCCCTAAACAAGGTCTAAAATATCCATAATATCCGGAAATTTTCCGTGTTTTTGGACTACCGATATTTCTGATGTCATCGATATTTCCATCGAAATTTCCATATTTTTTAAATTTCTATATTTAAAAAAACACCAAGGTGATTCGAACCCCTCCCATTTTACTCCTTCAACACCTTGACCACCATATCACTTATATTTTTGTGAAAATATGCTAAAATATTTATATATTTTCTACACTCACAATGTTTGCCAGCTCGCTATATAATTAACTTAAATCAGTTAAATCCATCATGCAATGCATTTCCATCCAATTTTTTTTATGATAAACTAATAGATAATTGACTAAATAAACATCCTGCAAAGTTTCAATAAAAATTTCCAAGTTTTTCTTGCAATTTCCGTGGTTTTTATTCAATTTTTATCGATATCGATAATATCCCGATATTTCCATCGAAATTTCCGTGTTTTTGGACTACCGATATTTCCGATATCATCGATATTTTAGACCTTGCCCCTAAACCAACACACATATGTCTTTTACAGTCTGGTGGTATTTATCTTCATTTATAAGTGAGATATCTTATGTTCGAATCTCGTGGATGGCGAATTCGATATCAAATTAGATTGTTCATTGTATGACTTAACCAAACTTTCACATTCTTTTAATCTAAAATATATCGTTGTATTAAAAAAAAAAACGCAGAAAAACACTCTCCCCTCAGTCCGCCCTTCAATCAAACACTTTTGCTTCCAACACGCAAACCCTCAACAGCCAATGTCATGTTGCCATTCACTCACTATTCTCCTTCTGTTGCCGTGCAGTGTTAAGTCTCCCGCCGTACCATTTTCACCCGGCTTTCACTCTTCCATCCTAATCATTGTGATCGTGATCATTTCTTGGTCAAAAATGTCATCAACTAAACGTTCCAATTCGGCCACTTGTAGTTATAGTAGAAAACCACTTTTAGAGATGGGAAATGCAGGCAATGTTTGCATCTTTTTGGTAGATAGAAATGCGACTTGAGATATTTTGAATGAGTCCATATTTAAAGACGTATGCAATCATTTTTACGAACTCATTTAAGAACTTAAAAGAATTTTTGTGTCTCTGAAATAATTTGCCTATAATAAGATAATTCTTATGGTACAAACCTTAAATTTGAAGTCTACATGATTTCGTCCGTAGACCTCCGATGGTAAAAAGGACAAAAAAAAAACTCAAACTAATTATGGACCGTTGATTTCTTCAACGGTTAATATTTTTTTTTTATGCAGCACATGGAGAGATTTTTTAGTACGACCGAAACATGAGATAATATGCTACGTATCACTTTACAAATACTGTACTATGTGCGCTAAAAAATTGGATAGGATCTCACCCAACTTAGTGTGCCGGTGTGCCTTTTTCCATTAAAAATTGGATAGGATTTTACCCAACTTAGTCCTCACATGTGAAGATCAGTTTGAAATATCCGACCAGTTTCTATACATTTAAATACTTTGACGAGCTCTATTTTGGTCCGTTAAAAACCCTTTGTCCTTATATTTAAAGGCTATATAGTTATGGGGAATATCTCCCAGTAGCATACCCAAGATTTTACCCTAGTTTTTTGCAAATACGTACCCCCACAAAGTGACGTTTACTGTTAGCTGAAAATATCTCAAGGTGACTTTTTTTTTTTCTTTTTTTTTTTTAGTCAAGTGAGATCCAAAAGGATCACTAAACACACAACACAAATTTACAAACAACAGGCCCACTAACAAAATACACAAACCAAAAATGACCATAACGGGAAACAAAAAAACACGGGCCAAACCCCAAACTAGCAAAAGCCCAACCAAACAGAAAAAACAAACAACAGTCGAGAAGTCAAACATACGTAATATAGAGCACTAAATCAAACAGGTGAGAATAAGATTCACTGTGCCAATATCAAAAGCAGGGTCAAATAAATTATAGGAATGTGTTATCTACGTATTTATTTTTACTTTTTGTATTTATTTTTGTTAATTTTTATCTTGTTAATCTTCTTCAATTCATCCAAACTGACGGTCAAAAATTAGAAGAATTTGTAAGAAGTAAAAAATGATATGTTGATATCACACCCCTATATTATAATGTCATGCCATCAACTTTTCATATAATTGTTCGGAAAACCTACCTTGTTATTTTAGAACAAATCCACCCGTTTTAACAGGGTAAAAATAAAGTAAGGGCAAAAGGGGTTGGGGAAAATTCAACCCAAAAGTTGCAGGGGCAGCCCACTGCCCGAGTAAATATATACATTAAAGACCTTGAATTCTTTTCTTCTTTTTTTAATAGTTAAACAATTTAATTGGATGCAACTGATGAATTATTCGGGTGAATAAAGTGTTATCTTTCAACTTATTGTTTTCAAACTTTTTTTTTTTAGTTTTTTTGTAGTGTAACTTAAAAGTAGTAATATTTTTTGTTAATAAATTAAAAAAAAAAATTTGAAATGCCTTTTTGAAATTCAAAATTTCATCATTTGCTTTTGCTCTTTGCTTGTGAAATCAAATGAGGTCTTTAAAGAAGGAAAGGAACTGGATTCCTTCCACCAAATCTTCTCAATCAATCAATTCGGGCTCTTGAAATTTGATCCAACACTAAAATTATTTTAACTTTTAAAAGAACTCCTTATTTGTAATCGTTTGATCAAATTTTAAAAGCCCCGATTGATTGATTGAGAGGATTTAGTGGAAGGGATCCAGAGAGGATCCCTTTCCTTTAAAGAATAGACACTCCAAGACTCAATGCTTTTAATTACTCTATTTCTGTTTGAGTCTCTCTCTCTCTCCTAGAAAAATTTATATATATATGCATGGGCTCCTTCACATTTCTGATTCACTCTTTGGTTGAAACAAAACCAAATGGGTAAAGAGTGGCCAGGGTTATGGGGTTCTTTAGGAGTTATGATGGGTACGCATGGTGCATGGGTGAGTAGTTCGTGTTGGAGAAGCAGGGCACGTGCATATTCTAGCTCAGGCACTCATTTATTGGGAGCTTAAGCTTTAGCAAAACTTTGCACGTGCTCCCCTTCTCCAACACAAGTTTCTCACCTCTCTTTCTTCCTCGCCCCATTTCTGCATCATCAGCTCGATCAACAAAGCCGTGTGAACGCTATACGTGCGTAGGATGGTAAAGTTAAGGAAAGTAAACGTAGAACTTTCGATTATCTTCTCTTCACAGCGTCTTGGATTTCCACTGCCACATATCACATGTTTCGTTTAATTCGTTTCTTTGAGATATTTAACTCATATGCTTTGGTTTTTTTATTTGTAGACATCTCTCCCTCTCCCTCTCTCTCTCTCTCTCTCTCTCTCTCTCTCTGCGTAGCATGAGAAGTTCCAAGTATGGGACGTTGGCTCATGATTACAAAGACAGAATTCTGCATGTAAAAAGAGAATGTCAATATTATGGGATTGAAATACTCTCCGGATCTCACACTCTGGAGCTCGCGGACCGAGCAATTTGGAGCAGAGAATATCTGGCGTTGGAGAAAGATTGCATGTGAGGTGGGTCAAAATGAACTAATGGAACCAAACTGAAATCCGGATTGCATGGTCCACAAGCTCTAATGTATGAGATCTAGAGAGAATCTCAATCCAATATTTATGGGCAGTTGTATCCATTTGCAAGCCCTAAATAGTTGTTTTTAAGTTCTCCTATGACACTTGTATACATTTCTGCTGCAATAATAACCTCGCCTTGCAAAATTATCAGGATTAATAAATGTGGTCTTTTTAGCATTATTTTCGTTTTATTTTGCTAAAAGAAGAACTTGTATTGACTTTACTTTTTAAGATGCAAGTCACATGAGAAGGGATACCATGACGAAACCAAAGCTTGACAAGAAGAAATTACTAGTAACTAAAAAGTAATTAATCAGGTGGAGAAAACTGTAAAAACATTATGGCCAAGCATCATGCTAAAGATCCTTGGCTAAAGAAGCTTATCAAGTAATAACTAATGAGTAGGTTCTGCAAAGCTTTATTACGTAGTAGAGTGATGCTATTTCGATTGGATTTGCAAGCCCTAAATGTGTGATATGCATGATAACAACAATCAAGCCACTTATAGTAAGTGAGGTCGGCTGTAGAAATCTTAAAACCCTATTACATTCGGTTTTGCGTCAAATTTTTTGTAAACTCTAATGTGTGATATGCAGGATTTTTGTAAAATAACTTTCAACCACAATTATCAGAAGTAAACTACATCAGTCCCATTTTATCGTTAGTTGAAGAGCTAAACTAATTTATGCAAACAGCAAAGGCTTTCCAAGTCATATCTTCCATTGACCACACTATATATTCTAAATTAAACACTATATAGGTTTGAGACTGACCAGTTTTGACAGGAAGATGGCGTAAGCTTATATAAATTTGACAGTCAAAAAGAAGGGTTTGTAAGCAAAGGGGTGGTTCTTGCACTTTGCCTAAGAAAGTGGGGGACTCTGATCTTTTGATTTCTGATGGGGCTTTGGAGCGTTGGAAATTGAAGTGAGGGAAGGGGGCAAGAAAGAAAGACATACAGTGCTGCCCTGCCATATATTGATGAACGAACCTTAAATTGCAAGCAATGCTTTAAACATGAGAGAGGGAAAAGAGGACGAGAAGGAATATGTCGTATGTGGGAGTGCTTGTACACGCAAACAAATGTCAAAGCTTGTAGAAACAACAATCATCATGATTCATGCTTGGTTGTTGGGAGAAATTTTTGCAGTTGCAAAGTAAATGTCACGTGGTGTATCGTTTTATAGATAATAGATTCATGGTTTAACTTCAGAGGGTGCTATAGTAAAAGATTGAAGCTATTTTTTTTTTTACGGAAACAATGCGTATAACGTGCAAAATACTTTTTATTCTTAAAGTGGGTTATTTCATCAAGTACTTAGTAAGCATATAGTCATTTGTCGAGCCATGTTGCTCATCGGCAAACAAATGTCTATAGATGGTGAGGGAGTCAAATCGAGTTTTATCAACACAAACTACCGAGTTGTGTCAACGTGTATTGCCGCGTGTCATCGACGCATGTTGTTGGGCGGACATTTCATCGAATACTTCATAGAGACTCTTAGGTCCCGTACCAACCATTTGCAGAGTCCCTCGAGGATTTTCCTACTCATTTTTCCGATCTTCGGTGGCAAGGCCACTCTGGTCTTTTAGCAAATTCACCATGTTCACGTGTAATGATATAGATAAAAAAATATGGTTAATATACTCACTTGTTAATTATATAAACATAAAAATAATACACACATATGTTATCATTAAAATGAAATAATAACACTGTATGATGGTGTTCCAGATACACCAAAACATATGCGTTGGTCTACGATAATTGACATGTCATGGTGAATGAGCAAAAACAAATTAATTTTGCTTTTTCTTCTTAGCATTTTCCAATTTTTATGGTTTCAGAAGCTCCAATGTTTCTTGACTGCGTCATACCATTATTGTAGGCTTTTTACAAAAATGTCATCATCAATCGAGGAACTATTCCCTCGCATGCTCATATTTAAGATGGTTAAATACAATGAAGTACAATGTGTTCATCAGTTTTGCACTGTTTGATTGAATTTCTTGAGTCCCGATTCAACCAAACCCAATCAAACCATTTATTCAAGAAACGTCACAAAGATCACTTTACAGTAAGGACTTAAAGTGGTAATTTCTCGCAAGCCCTAGCTCCCCTAGTAATGCTTGTTCATCCATCCTTAGGTATTCTATGAGGGGAGCATGACCACATTACCTAGTGGAAGTTTTAACCCTATGAGGTTGAACAGGAAGGTGAAATTTTCTCACCCCAAACAAAGTGGGAAGTTTAATCCCTAAAGGCTCATAAAATTTTCAAAAGGTATGTATGAAAGTAAGAGGTGCAGGGAACAATATGATCTGTAGTTGGTAACTTAATTAATATGACGCTAACAATTTTGTCCGAACTGGATCTGTTGCTCTTTCTGGCTTTTACCACGGCGGATACGAAGAACCCTTTGAAATTTGGGTGATGGATGAATTTGACGATGGTTGGACAAAACACTTGTCTGTTTTTCCCGAATTGGATCAAGAGGTAGGCATCCATTGATACTTTGGAAGAGGTAGGAGGTTGTTTTGGTTGACAAAGATGGACGCTTAGCCAGCTACAACTTCAATATCAAAAATCTTATGCATATTCCTGTTTATTGTGTGTCTCGAGGAGATTTTCAAGCTGTTGCTTGTGTCAATTGTATGTAAACCTCACCTTATATTAGAGGTCGTGTCAGTAAGTGTGTCGGTTTTGTATGTTCAAATAACATCACACTTTTGAAAATTTAAGAGCAAGCGAGATGGTTGATACTGGTGATATTCGAACATCATTGGCATCTAAAATAAAAAATAAAAAGAGTTTGGCATTTTTACTAAACATTAATTATTACTCGAACTTAATATAAGTTGAGAGTCAACTTCGTATCTATCTAAACGTTTGAATGCTAGTTAGTTGTTTGTTGAGTTTCCAATTTCTGGTCTTGATTTTTAATTAGAAACTACGTCGTTTGTTCAGTTTTCCCACTCTGATTAATTTCTTGGTATATGGTCGAGAGTCGAGAGATCCATATTGTGACTGAATATTTGTAAGTGCAGTTTATGAAGTTGTGTAATTTCAGATTCTCATTCACTATTTCATTTCATATTTTAGATTAAATTGTTCGAGACCTTATTTTTTCGACAAACAATAAGATAATTTACACTAATGTTCGGAGCAGTTTTGAGATTACGAATTTCATCAAAACAAAAACGTAATATTCAAACTTTCATGTTCAACATATGTCTCAAGTTATGGGCATACTTCCACTAAACCAACACCGATAGAGAAGAAACCTTATGCAACAAGAATGTCACGGTACCAATCATGCAAACTATATATAAAAGTTAAAAACATATAACAGTGCATGATTGACTTGAAAACCTACAACCCTACGCGTCACGAATATTCGGTCAATCCACATAACCAAAGTAAATGGACTCAAAAGAGAGATTTAGATTGTGCAAAAGGAAGCAGAAAAAATGTAGTTGAATTCACGAAAGGCCGAGGCCTAATTACTGCATACTTGCAAATCAGTAGCACAGAAATCCCGTGCCTGATTACAATCGGAGTTAATACAAACAAACAAAATAATGGTTGAAGAAAGACTGTTCACACAATTATTTTTCTTATCATCCTCCAACTATTTTCTAGATAAACTTGCGCAAAGGCCATGCCATGCTATGTGGGGTTAAATGTTTCCCCAAGCAGGGTCGTCGAACGCGATGCTTAACCTCGTTAAAGTTCTCAATTGGAATCCTTGTTAAAGTCCTCAATTGGGAAGTACTTGGCGTATTTGTCATGCTTTGCTCCAGTTTTGTGGTCATAGTACTCCACCACTGCTGCACCAGCTAATGCGGCGAGCGTCAGAGCCTGTGCATGCAACCTGAAAAACATCGAGGAGTAAGAAGTTGGGAATAAAACACAGGTACCCAATGTGAATGCAAACAAAAAAAAAATGAAGGATAAGTGCGATGCACAAATTAGAAGTTAAACAGACGAATCAGATGGAAGAAAAGAGGAGAAGCATTCCCGGTCGACATAGGGAAGAAAATTTATACCCAGAATCACTGACAATGGGAATTCAATTTGGACCTCCACACTCCCTAAAGACCACAAGCGTGTTTAAGCATTTTCTCTTAGGATTTTGTATATCAAGGATTTTATCCCTTTATCTCGCTCCCCTAGATAGACCAGCACATGTTGGACTAATAGCATGTTCGAAGCAATCTCAGGGTTTAGGCTACGGATCCAAGAGACTAAATTTCATGATACAATTTCCCTAACAACGACATGCTAATCTGAAATAATAAATGGAGAAGGAATAAGATGAAGGGGAAAAGAAATATCATTCCTATGATAGCACTGCTTCCAGCGAATTCAGAGGCTGCTGCCATATGCTAAATTAACAAATTGAATGCCATCTTACGCAACAAATATCCCATTAAGTGGCTATTGCAAAAATTGTAAACCCGATCAAATCTCAGAATCACTTCTAACCTAAGAATCAAATGCCTTGTACAAATTGGGATCATTCAGTATTATATGCAGCATATGATTGCTCAAGTAGCTAAAAGATTAGTAAACAGCCACAATGAATTAGCAGGAGTTCAAGAACTCCGAAAATTTCGCACCAAAGTCATGGTTTTTTTGTCAAATTCGGGAACAATGGTATCTGCACGTCGGAATATATATTCTCACATAAATTATATTAAAAATGAAGGTCCAATTTTTTTGGTATTCCATTGACTGGCTTTGTTTGGGAAGAGAAAATCACTAATTCCATTATACCAGTCATTATAAAATCCATACCAAGGCATCAACTTTCATACCAGGGCAACCTATGGATAGGACTTAAGAGGCAAATAGCACTGGCAGGGTAGGGAATACCAGGACAGGCATAGTTTGCGGCATAGATAATCAGTAACCACAAATTGACATCCAGTTTAAAGAGCGAGAGAGAGCCAAATGACAAACAAGATGGCATACACATTAACATTACAAACTACAGATAGTATCATTTAATCATCAGAAAATGTTCATAAGCTCCCGTCGACCTAATATTCTTTCAACTTCAAACGAGTATGTAACTCTAAAACTCTCGACTCAACAAAATTTAGTGAAAAGATTGACCCACCTGTTTCGCGTAAAGTTATATAACTAAGTACATGCATATATTTACAAAATGTGGAAAGCATATCCGCACATCACTATCTGTCAAAAAAGAAACCGAGAATCCACAAATAGCAAAAGTACCTGGCGTGGATGATCCTCACACTGGTCTTCATGCCGGGCTGAGACCAGTTATAAGCTATCGAACCCGTAATTCCACTGAGCCATAGAAGACCTAAGTCATGGAAACAAAAGCAAAAAACTGTCAAAAACCAGAACTACAATGTAAGGATCCACACACACACAATTATGCAGCAATCTGGCCAAGATTCTAAAAGACGTTAGGCGCTAGTCGGGCGGTGGGTTGGGGCCTAGCGCCTACACGGCTACGCGGGGTTTAGGCGGGCGTTTAGGCGGATTTGAGTAAATCTATAATATTTCGTGTAAATAAATGTATGCTTATACTTAAAATATATATACTTTCATCATAAACTACAAAATAGAATGACATACATATTATGAAGTAGTGAAACATAATGAAAACATGGGGAACAAGGATATAATGCGTGTTCATTTAAGTATACAACAAGTCTCTTACAATTTATTGAAAAAAATAAAATGCAAAATAAAAGTTATCTATTTTCTGCCTAAGTGAATCGCGACCTAGACGGGTGCCTAAGCAGGTTTGGACGGGCTAGGTGGATGCTTAGGCGGTCTAGACGGTGCCCTTTGCTAATTTAATCTAGGTGCCCTTTACTAATTTAATCGAGCCGATGTTCAGTCGCCTAACACATAACACTTAAGCGGAGATTTTTAGAACAGTGAATCTAGCAACTAAATACCATTGTTTCCAATAATCTAAAATACCAAAATAAAAAACCAAGGGCAGTAATTGAAGATCAATATCTAAAAAAATTAATTTGGTGATAAAGCCAAAGGACAGATATTTCCGCCAATATTATAAAAATGGATGCCAAAATCAATCAAAACCTAAAACCCAGATCATAAAACATGTATTTCATCACTAAATGCGACTTAAATCCAAGAAAATACAATATCTTGCATTTGCCAATTAAAAACATGGAAAAAGGAAACAAAATTAGAGAGCATAAAAAAGCAGAGAAATTTACCAACAGCTCGTAGCTTGTGCTCGACAACCCATTCCCTGAGAGAATCGACCTTGCTCTTGGATTCCGACATTATTGAGAGAGATTTTCTTCTTTTTTTTCTTTTAAGTTTTTTTGCAGAGAGAAAATAATTGAAGCGGTTCTGAAGTTGTGGTGGTGGCTTTGGTTACGAGGACTCGGAATAAAAGGTAAAACCAAAGTGGTGTACCTGCGAATTGGTGGGCGGTCGTGTTCCATATTTTTCATATGTTTTCTGTCCTTTTTCTTCTTTAAAAAATGGAATTGGATCCTCCGAGCTCATGATGGGAATCCATATGAGCAGCCTGTCCGTGCCGTTCAAATTTGATCCAACGACTGAAATTATTATAACTTTTAGAGGAACTCTCTATTTGGAGCCGTTTGATCAAATTTGAAGGGCCCGGATGGGCTGCTAAGGAGGATCTCCATCCGGAGCTCAGGAAAGGATCAAGTTCCTTAAAAATGACCAATCGGTGAGTTCGCTACATTTTTGAAGTTATAAAGACTGAAAAAGCATTTCAGCCTATCTGGCCGCCATTGTACAATTCTTTAGCATCAAAATTTGATTCCAAGATGTATGTTTTCTGTCCTAGGCTGGAAGAGATTTTCTAATGTATCGAAACAGAGATACATATGACATATATCATTATACAAATGACACTTTTTTGTTATGGGACAACTCGTGATCTTTTTGTTCTTATTGATCCAATGTAAAGCCGGTCCTGAGATTTCTGATGTCACATTTCGGGTTCGGTTCCGCCATAGCACGATATTGTCTGATTTAGGCTTACCATTCCCTCACGGTTTTGTTTCTGGGAACTCACACGAGAACTTCCCAGTGGGTCACCTATCCTAGGAATGCTTTTACCGGAACTCGCTTAACTTCGGAGTTCCGATGGAATCTGAAACTAGTGAGCTCCCAAAATACCTCATGCTATAGGGAAGGGAGCATGTACAGTGAGCTCCCAAAATGCCTCATGCTACAGGGAATGGAGCATGTACAGTAAGCTCCCAAAAGGCCTCGTGCTATAGGGAGGGGAGTATGTACATATAAGGCACATCACCCCCTCTTCGTTGGTCGATGTGGGATCTCACAAATCACCCCACTTAAGGGGAACCGGCGTCCTCGCTGGCACATCCGCACCAAACGGCAGAGTGACTCTGATACCAAATTACCACATCCCAAACTCGGCTCCGCCGTAGCACGATATTGTCCGCTTTGGGCTTACCATTCCCTCACTGTTTTGTTTCTGGGAACTCGCACAAGAACTTCTCAGTGGGTCACTCATCCTGAGAATGCTCTTGCCCGAACTCGCTTAACTTCGGAGTTCCGATGGAATCCGAAGCCAGTGAGCTCCCAACATGCTTCGTGCTATAGGGATGGGAGCATGTACATATAAGGCACATCACCCTCTCTCTGTTGGTCAATGTGGGATCTCACATCTAAGGCTCAGTGTGCCGTTAAAAAATGTGTCGTAACTTCATGTAAAAAAATTATTTATTTTCACACGTAAGACTTCTATAAAATTGTACTTAGAAGCAAACCAAACTCAATAATTAATAAACACGGAAAAACTAATTTATTTTGTACTGAGAGAAGCGAACCAAGAAACCCTAGACTTACAAGTAGATAAATAATGAGCTGTTTCCCTTTTATCTAAACTTTTAAAGTGGTTTTATATAAATCATGAGGTGTTTTTTTTTATTTACTAATCTTGTCAATATAGGACCAAAAAAATAATCATATTCGAGTCTTTAAGTGATACAAATATGAAATAAATGAGCACTAAGTTAAACATATCGATGACACATCATAAGATTTGCAAATTTGATCTAAAAATTTGAAGGTTACACTTGAATTGGAATGACTGACACACCCTGACCCGAAAATCAGGGTGTGCTGGCCGTTACCAACGTGACGTAACCATTACGCAATGCGGAAGCAATAGGATAAAGAGTTATGAATAATTAAAAAATCGAATACTAGCAGTACACTCCTAATGACATGCTAGAGAGAGAGTTAAAGTATGAAATACACATAATCAGAGCATAAGGTTCTAATGCAGTCAAGTAGGACAATTACTAAGTTACAACACCCGAAGGTGAATCCTACATGAGTGAAGTCTGTCAGAACAGCCGTGGGAATCCTCGAGAGCCACCAAACACTCCTAACTACAACCTGAAGGGGCGCAAAACAAGGTGAGTGGGTCAGTAAAACAAAGCTTTCAAAATCTTTCCTTTATCAACATATATATCCCCTCGCTAGAAAAGCCTGTATACTTTCCCAGAAAATACAATATATAAATATATATAGCTTCAGAAATCTCAAACACCCTTATTCATCATTTTTCAGAGAAATATGCCATGCCATGAGCCAAAAACATAATATGGATGCATCAACATAAATCAGGTGAAATAATAAATCAACCGGAGACCCTGCAGTGGTCCTGTACGGCTGATTCTAGAGCTCAATATCCAATCCAGCCGGAGTCACCAACTGTGACATGTACGGCACTGCCGGAGTCGCCAATTGCGACCTGTACGGCACTACGCTGCACATGAGTCGGAACTACCTGTAGTAGTCTGTACGACTCATATGGTGTAATAATACGCTCTAGTGCTTCTCTCATCAATCATCTGTGCACATAATCTAAGGTCACCTACTAGTCGGAACCGTCTCTAATGGTCTGTACGACTAGCATGTCGGAACCACCTCCAGTGGTCTGTACGACTAGCATCTGCTTGGATCCAAGGTGAGCGTGTGATGCGGGTGAATAACATAAGCACTAACACCAGGGGTGCAGGTTATGAGCTATCAACATAAATCTCATCAAACAATTCAATGCACCAAATGTAACTCACCTGATACTCACCTGTGCGTCCGCAGCACCAATTCACATATATGCATCATATAATATCCATTCACTTATTTCATGAAATTTCTATGCATGGCATTTCAAATCATATGATTCATATAAATCTATGCATGACATTTCAAAACATACTTTCAATTTAATTCGATTTCTGGGAAAATCATTAAGTATATAGGCATATAATGAAAACAAAACTGCCCACTCACTGGTATGTCGCAGGGTCGTAACCCCCGTGACGCCTCTGACTGCGCTCGTTCTCGGGATAGGTCTCACCTATATGTGAAACAACTATAAAAACGTTATTTTAAGCACATAACCAACAATTCGAAATAACTTCTCATAAAATGCTCAATTTTGGCATATGAATATACCAACGCGATCTACACAACCTCACGAACACCGTGATATTTTTAAATTAATTTTTCTAGGGCCCACGCGCCCTCACGCGCCCCCCACGCGCATCACCTTCAACCTCCTGACGCCGGAACAGTGCCACCGGCGCCGGATTCTGGGCAACCCTGCAACTGCCTTTTTCTCACTCGTTTTTGCACCATTTTTCATGAAATTTTCACCAAAATGTCACAAATCATGAGAGGAAGAAGGCTATACCTCTTTGGAGCCTCAAAACCTTCCAAATCGCGTCGGGAAAATTTCACCAAAACCGGCCACCTTCGAACCTTGTGATCTCTACGTCCCAAACCTTCAAACGAAGCACTCCGAGCTTCGTGGGGACCTCCTTAAGCTCGTGGTAAGCTTGGATTGTTCTAAAATGCAACCATTTAAAAGTTGGTGAATAGTGACAATCACGGTGCTCGTGATTTCAGCGTGAAAACGAATGAACCCTTACCTGAAATGGGTACCAATGGGTTCGTATGGTCTCTAGGAGTACGATGGTGGTCTCAACCACGTCGATCCGTGAAGGTTTGATGGCCTTTGGGGTTGTCCGTACAGTTCGAATGAGAAGGAAGAGAGAGTGACCGAGAGCATGCGGGAGAGAGAGAGAAAATGAAGTTGTGTGTGGTCTACAAACACTCCAACCACATAAAATAATTCCAAATTAATTTCCAACTATTTTTCCAAAACAAACTTAGGATAGGACAATAAAACCCAATGAAATGTCACATACCTTAGTAAATTCAAGGGCAATCCCGTCATTTCACATCCTCGAAAATAAAAATTTCGGGACGGGCTGTGACAATGACTGTTTAAAAATTGCAACCCACATAACTACTAGCTAGTAATTAAAAAGAAATTAACAACCAACTGAACTTTGTAAAAATTGGAAAGAATAAACATGCGCATAAGATTTCAGACTCAAGATCTCTCGTTAATTTTAAACAATAATTAATTGACCAAATTTTATAAATTTATACTATTATGAAAAGAAATTTGTAAAATTAGAAAGTAAAAAAACACACATAACATTTCAAACTTGGGATCTCCTTGTTAATTTTAAACCATATAAACCACCATTTCTAGTTAAACTTTTTTATCATTTGACAAAAATTTATAAATATATACTTTTCTGAAGAAAAAAATTTCGTAAAAATTTTGAAAGTAAATAAACACACATAGTGTTATGAACCTAAGAACTCCTCATGGATTTTAAACAACAAAAACTACCAATTCTAAGTGATGATACTCAAAAAACTCGTGCATTTCTCATAAATATAATTTTTCTCGCGATTAGATAACAGTTAGGTACTTACTAGTGAATCTTTTATTTGCTCATTTTTTAACTTGATCCAATCAAAGAGTTACGTGTTCCTTATTTTTTTAAACTCAAAAATTAATTAACATGTCTATTATTTTTTAAAACAATAAATAGGGAATTTTAACGAAAAACTCACAGTACAGTTCATTTTAACGAAAAACCACATTTTTACACTAAAAAGTCAATCATTGTACTATTCACTTTACCCTTTATTTTGTCTTTATCGTTAAAACTCAAAGTTTTCAAGTCATTTTCATTAGTTTTCCTCAATAAATATGTGTTAAAATATTATTATATCGAAATCATAAAGTGAGTATAAGAAGTACTCACTAGCGAGTAGTTCAATATTATCGCCATAGGAAAAGGGATCCTCTCCGAATCATTTTCTCCTAATCCATCAATTCCGAGGATTCAGGCCATTGAAATTTGAATCAACGGTTAAAGTTATTATAACTTTTAAAGTATGACCCATATTTGTAATCTTTAAATTAAATTTCAATGATCTGGATTTTCAAATATAATAGATTAAAAGGAAGGAATCCGAAGAGAATTCTTTCCTGCCATAGGTACATGCCATGTGAGTTAGACCAAAAAATAGGGTAGATGCCATGTGACAGTACTGAACCGATAGATCCCTAACCATACACGCATCTCGTTCCCGCCGTTGATCTAACGCTACGTGTTAGCCGTGCAAACACTGGAAACACAGACTATATAACCGCATTAATCCACCCCATCATCCTTCCAGAAGCTCCCAAAACTCTCCAGAATCTCCCAACTCGATCAGACCCTAACCGAACCATCTCTCTCCTCTTCCTCTCTCTGTGAATTAAAAGGTAAAGCCCTATAATTTTCCGAAAAATTAATAAACCCCAGTAAATAAATTCCTAGTTTTTCTTTTGGGGTACGAAAATTCGTAGTTTTGAAACTGTAAAGTTTGAATTTTATTTTATTTTTAATGGTTTTATGATTCTGATTGTGTTTTTCAGGTGAGTAAAAGATGAGTAGTCGATCGAGTCGCACTATCTACGTCGGCAATCTGCCTGGAGATATTCGTATGAGAGAAGTTGAAGATTTGTTCCTGAAGGTCGCATTTTTTTTCTTAATTTTTTCACAATTTAATTGAAATTAATTATTTTCTTCGGAGGTTTTTTTGATAAATTTGATATATTTATTTGTAAAAATCAAATTTTATCTCTTACCATTTTTTTTGTATCTGAATAAGATGAACAATTTGTTAGATTTAATGAGATATATTGACAAAGAAAAAAAAAGATTTAACGAGATATTTACTGTAATTATTTTTTTGCTAGGTTTTGCACGGATGATAATAATTTATATTTTACGCAGAAAAATGTGTTTAATTTTAATATTTCTATGTAAATTGCAGTATGGGCCTATTGTTGACATTGATCTCAAAATCCCTCCAAGACCGCCAGGTTATGCTTTTGTTGAGGTAAGTGTTAAATTTGAGTGTTGATGGATTTGTTAGTTGTGTTTTGTTGGCTGATATGTGTGTTGTACTTTCAAATTCGATGCTTAATTGCAGTTTGAAGATCCTCGTGATGCTGATGATGCAATTTATGGCCGGGATGGGTATGACTTTGATGGGTTTCGTTTACGGGTTAGTCATACTTGTATATATATCCTTCTTCGAATGCATCTTGTATTTGCTAGTTCGTGCGAATTACTTTATTCTTTCTTTATATGTTTTTTGCATATGGCTTTGTAGGTTGAACTAGCACATGGTGGACAGCACTCCTCGTCACATCGTTCCAGCAGTTACAGTCGTAGTAGTAGCAGCCGTGGTGCTTCTCGGCGCTCTGACTATCGTGGTATGAAGGGAGTTCAAAAGTATTTTTGTTGGAGCTTTCTGGAGTTGAATTTGTTTAACTTATTGTTTGTCACTCCCATTTGCAGTGCTGGTCACTGGATTGCCTCCTGCTGCTTCGTGGCAGGATCTGAAAGTAAGAATGTTCTTTTATTCTGTAAATGTGTTCTCTTCCTATACATTTGTTTTCTGGCATTGCAATTAAATATTATAAGAGATACTTGAAACGTTTTTAGTATATGACTTAACTATTAGTTAATTGTATTTAATGATCAGGATCATATGCGCCGAGCTGGCGATGTCTGCTTTTCTCAAGTGTTCCGTGATCGTGGGGGTGAGTTGATTAATTGGCTTGGAGCATGTACTTTTTCCAGATTCATTGGCTTGGAGCATGTACTTTTACCTTTTATGTACTTTTATTCTGTTGAAATGGTATGGTCGTTGTTTTTAATAGATTTCATAACGATATTCTTGTAGGCATGACGGGAATTGTAGATTACACAAACTACGAGGATATGAAATATGCTGTAAGTTAAAGTAATGAAAAGATGATACAATTGCATTGCTCTTTTGAAATTGTCTGATTCGGCGTGATCTGCAGATCAGAAAACTTGATGAGTCTGAATTCAGAAATGCCTTTGCTCGCTCTTACATACGGGTATTATTTTAACTTTGACTTATGTTTGGGTATTACTATGATGTGCACGCTGTGCTGAATTCGAGATTCCACTTATGCCATTTTGGATAATCTTCTTCTGTGTACAGGTGAGGGAGTATGATTCTAGGCATAGCTATTCCAGAAGCCCTGGTTATGACTATAGACGGAGCTACTCTAGAAGCCCTAGTCGTTCTCCGTATATGTCAAGAAGTCCAAGTGTCAGCCGCAGCTATAGCTATGGGGGCCGGAGCAGAAGGTCGACAGCGGTTTTCTGTTCGCATTAGGTAGGTATTATACTTTTGGATAGTGTAGTTTTGACAAAAGATTCTCTTGTTGCAGCATATCACCGGAGGCAACATATTCACGCCGCTCTCCATCAGTATCTTACCGAAGGTCTGTCTCACGTTCCCGCTCAAGGTACCTACATGCTTCCTAAAAGTTCTTAACTTTTACTTATTTGGTATAATCAATGAGTATACCATTTTGATGAGGATCTCATTTTTTTAGGCACACAAACTATTACTCATGGTATTTCTTTCTTTTCTTGTTGTTAGATTGTAATTCAATTATGTTCTACCTCTTGCTTACCTTTTCTCTAGTAGTTGCTTTCTAGGTTTTTTCTCACTATCAAATTAGTGTTTCTCCTACATTTTCTTTCCGTTTCCTGGTAGCCGAGTATTATGTATATAGACATCCACAACCTTGAGGCTTTAGTCATCATTGAGCCTCTAGCATAAATTTTCAGAACGACTACCAATAGGTTTGGGTTACTCATTGCAAATTAGTAGCTGTGTTGCTGTACTGGCCAAGTGCTTAGCTTTTGCTTTATTGCGAGTCAGACGCGTAATTGTGTTTATAAATGTGAAGAAAACTTCAAATTAAATTTTGTTCATGATGGGTTCTCAATCTTGGAAGCTTCTGGCGTACAGGGCAGCTGTACCTTTTTGTTTCCTATCTAGTTGCTTAGTTATCCATATGTGCGCTATAGTTCAAATTATCAATCCTTTAGATTTGTTCTACAGGATTCAGGTATTTCCCGTCTCTTTTACTTTTAAAACTTTATGACTAATGTTTTTTTGGAAAAGGGTACGAGGTGGTTGTGTTTCATCTTTTTATTCTTTTAACAAATCTGAGTATGTTTTTGAAAAATAATAAGGTTCTTGTCTATTTTGAAGTTTATGTCTTGTTTCTTGTCTTTTCCAACATGGGGATCTTACTACCACATCTTTGAAATTCTCGTTTACACTCCCACAAATTTGGTGTACAAAATCATTTGTCTATTTTTTCGATGGTGTAAGGGTTATTAAGAAGGGTTAGCAGGTTATCCTAATCTGTTTATGAAGGTTTCCTTCTTTCTTGCTAGATTTGGCATTTGTGGAGATCTGGGGACTGGATCTTAGGACCTTGATGGGATGTGGTGCTCATGCGTGCAACTCTTAGTTGAGGTAACGCAACTTTGTTGATGAGCACCTCGAAAAAAAAAAAAAAAAAAATCTCAATGAAAATAATTTTAATCACTTCTAAAGATGGATTACTGTTGAACGCACGCCATAGCTACCAAAAACCACAAATCAGCGGTGGGGACGCATAAAGTTCACAAACTACTACATTCACTAACTTGCGATGAGGATGCGAGGATTTTCTCCTCTTTTCATCTAGGATTAGATATTGTGTGATGCTGGTATTTTGATTCTTACTTTTATTAATTGGTTTATATTTTAAGACATGCTGGAAAGATCGTGGGGTGCTTCGTGTAGAGCATCTGAGGATAAAAGGTTTATGATTTTTACTATTTTCTACGCTTTCAATTACGGTAAGTCTTTGGAAGTCATGTTAGGGCCTTTAGGTCAATAGTAAAGAATAGTGTTGTTGATATTAATTTTGGATTATTGGAAATATTGCAGATCTCGGACAATCTCTAGGTCTCCAAATTATATTGTAAGTTAGGTTTTCACTTTGTTTTGTTTTTTCTTGACTTGAAAGAGCAATAATATGAAAAACAAGGTGAATCTCATGGAATTGCATTCCATTAATGCATCTGAAATTGGTGCTATGCAGCCTCGTCGTAGGTCTCTGAGCAGATCGAGGTCAAGGTCCAGAGGCTCATCTCGGTCTCCTTCGCCTTCTGCTTGGTACTGCTAAAATTTTCACTGATGATTGTTACCTTTCAGTTTTTTCATTCAGTAAGTGTTATCTGCATTTTTACCAAATGTTAACATCAGGTATTAACTAAGGTTGCGATTTCCAGGTGAGGTCCGAAGGACGCGTCTCTGTAGACTCCAGGGCCGTCATTATCATTTCCTATTGCCTGTCTCTCGTAGACGGAAGGAAATTAGGAACTTGATGTAGCGTGCTCCGCATTGGGTTTAGGACATTCCTTGAACGGTCATGTTTTGCATCAATGAAGTTTAAATTTAGTATGATGTATTAAAAGTGATCTTAACCAACGCCGTTCTTTTGCTGAATTGGTTTGCACTTGTAGCGCGGTTGCGTTGCGATACAAGCCCCATGTATGCTTGCAGTTATCTATTCTCGTCGTGCCTGAATTTTAGCAAGCTTTTGATGCTTAGCCTGAACTTTAGCAAGCTTTTGGTGCAGTGAAAATGACGCGGAAATATATTTTATGACTTTTGTAGAATTTCAAAATCAATAAAAAAAAAAAAAAGAGAAACTCGAAGAGTTGGCGGTAAATGATCGATCCTTCACGGTATTTTTCGTGTGGATATTAAGAAAAATTGTTATAAACCATTTAGAATTAGTCATTATTTGTCATTTATTTGTCTAGTGATATTCTTCATTTATAAGTGAGAGGTTTTAGGTTCGTGATATTTTTCATTTGTAAGTGAGATGTCTTATGTTCGATTTTCACCAAATGCGAGTTTGAATCACATTATTGCTAGCTCATTATAAAGTTAAGCCCATTCTCTTCCTGTAGTGTAGATAATATCACTTATTCAAAAGAATTAGTCTTATCATTTATTGTGCCTCGCACATTTTTAGAAATTTGTGACAATAAAACTTAGTAGGTAAAAGATGAGTTACTCAAAAAACAAAACAAAAAAGTAATGTTAGGTAGATCAACTTTTTAAATTAAGTTTACAAATTATGTGAAGTATCATTAATAAAATAAGCACGTTAATTAATAATCAAGGAATAATCTAATCAACAATCATGTTATATAATTTAAAAAAAACTCGATTTAAATAATTAGCCTTCCTAACATTACTCATGAAAAACTGAATCATTCTAATAGATGGATTTGACACAGAAGCTTCCTGCAAAATGAAAAATCGTTCTCGTCTACTGTCTACTTTCAATATGCCTTGAACTCAAAGTGTTCCATTCCAAATTTATCCTCTATAGCAAACATATAATTAACTTTAATCTGAAGTGCAAATCAGAATTATTTGTTTTAGTTGCACGGCTTATACAGGCACTTGGCGGGAGAGTAATTGTTAAAAGACTTGATTTCTTGTACATACAACAAATTGTTCAAAAGGAACCAAAGCACTGCAGGAATATATGTTTCTGGACATAAATAAATGACCCACAGATTACTTATCCTCAAGAACAGTTGGTTTTTGTCATCCGGATAAAAACCGGGACATTTGCGGATGACCCGAAAATCTTCAAACACGGCCATGCAGGCGCTCAAATTTTAACTTTAAGGCGAAGAAACTAGACGAATGTTATGTCCATCACACCACCATGTGACTGCAAAAAGACCGTTTCCAGAGCCACTCGACAGAGTATTTTTGGCGTCTTGCCGTCATGACAAGAAGTCAAGCGTTACATATCGTTTTCAAGCATACATAACTTTTGATTTCAGTTATAGATAGTGGTTGTTTGCTTCACCAACAAAAGGATAGGGAGAAAAGCCTATAACCGGTTTTGTGAAGATGACCTCTCAGACCCATGTCTTTGCCGGAAGCTGCTCCCTCTGATCGCGGAGTCTGACCCACTGCCAGCTTGGTTAAAGGCAGGCCAGCCTTGATCTCGGTCAACCTGATTCATTGAGAATGAAGGCAAGTGATCTCTTTCCCATGGATGAAAACGACTAGGTAACGGATTTTCAGCTTCTTGGTAGTTACGACCTGATGAACCGAACGGGAAAAAATAGAAACCTCCATTTTGGTCTGATGATGAAGCCACTGGCCCTACTTGAGCCACCCCTCTTTGACTGCTGGATCTTCGGGCTCCTGGAACTATGGGCATACGCATGGTTGGTGAATTACTAGGCTGTTGCTGTTGATAGTATGCCTGAAGAGCTTGGACTCTGTCGCGGGCCCGTGCATTGCTGCCAGGATAAGGAGGAATCATTGACGATGTCACTGAGCTGCCAGCTCTAGCACTAGAGCTGCAGATGGCAAACACTAATGATTCAATAAACATAACACTTCTGTTATCAGCTTGTCATCAACCACCGTATCGAGAGAGATTTTTGTACTCTTGTTTCATTAAACAAATTCAATGAAAAATACGAGAACCATGGATGATTTTGCAGGTGCGATAACTTTTCTAGAAATTAAAAGTATAAGCAAGGATGGAAACTATCTAAAAACCACCTTTGAAATTTTGTCAAGGCATACCTGTGACCGACAAGGAATGGATGCATAAAAGATCCCGATCTTGCTATTTCAGCACTCGGCCTAGCAGAGCTTTGAGTAACAGATGGAATTGAAGCCCGGTCAGTGCCACCAATATGATTGTTGGTTGTAGAGAATGAAGGCGGGGTATGGTGCTCCCAACTGTGATAATGGAGATCCATGGCAGGAAAAGCATAGGAGTTGGGCATTTCACTCGGTACAGATGTGCCACTCCAATGATGGTTGAAGTTGGAAGCTTCTGACACAATTCCACTGGAGTTTGAGGATGAAGGGTGAATTGGCCCAAAGTAAGCGATATAAGGGCAAGGATGGGCAGCAGATGATACAGCTGTATGCTCACCAAAGATAGCATGCTGTCCAAGTAATTCGTGATCTGCACGACAACATTAATCATATGAATACCACACATTATATTATAATCCTCCACAAAGCCAGAATAGAATATCACAACTTAAATGAAAAGAAGAAAGTCTTACACGAGGTTGGTGAAAACTCCCCTTCCCTGTTAATTGTGAAAAAAAAAGTTCAACACATAGGAGAAAGTATTAAACTTGAATCGCAGGTAAAATGAAAAACAAAAGTCTGCACGCAATAAAAAGTTGATTAGAGGTGATTCTATTTGAAATCCAACATTTGCTTGCAATTCTTCTACTTTATTTTTTCTGGAAAAATTAACCTTCATTTAAAAATTTGAAAGACATAAAGATGAAAGAGTAAAATGATGCAACAAATACATTATGAAGTCCAAATAACAAGCACCCAGTCGAATACCAAATTCTCAATTTTTTTCTGAAACTTATAAACATATAAGAATGGGGAAGAAAAATATAAACAGAGTAAACACACATAACTGTGACCGCAGGAGAAGGATAATAAAAGACTCTTTATAGATAGAAAATAGTCAGATGATGGTGCTCAGTGCTTTCTTGTAACTTCCCAGGAAAATGCAACTGCGCCCAAAAGTGTGCAAAAGATCAATAAAGGTCCACTGGCACTAATACCTTATGTCAATATGATTCCACATGATTCACTTAACCCAGCCAGTAGGCAAAATTAGCAGCATCATTGAAGTTAAATTATTAAGAAAGAACCACTTAGCCACTTGCTACTTCTTTCTAACTCTTTATAATCACTTTGGTTTTCATTTTTTGATAATATCCTCTCCTTGCACATATCAGGAGGGATAATTTATTGTGAAGACCAATACGAATGTTTTTCTATTCAAACTTGCAAATTTAACAAACATAAAAGAAGTTGCGATCAAGATACCCCTTTGCAGGGGTCCATTGGAAAACTAACCCCTTTTAAAAAAACTTGAAAACTTCACCTGCTTTAAACTTGAAAGGACCAAGCTGTGGTCTATGTGAATCAAGATGTGGGTTGAGATCTTGAATCCCCGTCTCAACCCATATCTCAACTCAATCTCAATTTTGGCAAGCTATTGACATAGACCAAAATCACTTTTATTAATAGCCTAAAAGCCTAAGGAAACTGGTTATCTTTTGAGCCCAAGACACTAGACGCTAACTACAGCAAACATAATTTAAGCACGAGCTTTAGCAAATGAGATCACTTACTCAAATGACGAAGGAAGTCGTGCTAAGCTACCAAATGGACACCAGTGCACACCAAAGGACTGCAAAAATCATTTATATACAAACAATATATCAAAATGACGAACATTTTTCTAAATTGTAGTCTATAGAGCACATCAGTTTATCTAAGTTGTTATCTATACACACAAAGGACATAGAAGTTAAAGTCAAAATATGTCACTTCGATTTAATACTACCCAACACAGAATAACATGCAGAAAACATTACATTGTCCTTGTAATTATGAGGGAAGCTACTCATGAGATGAAATAAATACCGTAGTACCGAACTTCTTCATTGGTACTACTACTTCACATGAAGGACCCTAGTTAGGTTTTACCTACAATTATTCATCAATTTACTCTTCCTAAGGTTCCACTCTTCAATTGAAATGTAATGGGAAGAAAAATAAACAGCCGACAAACAATAAGGGCTGCCTTTGGTTCTCTTCCATTCCACTTTGTTCCTTTCCAAATTTGAAGGTAATGGAGAGCCTTATAATTGATATAGACCCTTCAACTGAATCTTTTAATGATAGTACTACATACTAAATTCTTACGCTAATCTGTTCAGGCTCTTTCTCCTCAATAATTGTCAGCTTACTGGGCTCTACCTATGAACCAATTTTAGAGTGTGCTCCTAAATATCATCATTAACTTACATTTTAGAGTGTGCTCCTAATAAGGAATGGGTTATCCAAGCCTTTGAAGCAGAACTTCCTTTTGGTGCTATATTGATTCCATTTTGGTAAGTTAACTTTATTTATTGTTTACAACCTTAAAATTTGTCACAAGTTGAACCCACACAGACGTATCTAAACAGGAACAAAGGGCCATAACCATAGTGTCAGCATATAGAAAACCATTAACCAGAGTTTGCATTTGACTACAAAAATTGAATATTCACAAAAAGGAACTGAAAAATAGAAGTTAAAATTCAACAAGTATCTAAACTATATACCATTTCAGAATAACTTAAATCATAGAGATCCTCATCATGTGTCCAGTCTTCGATGTTCAATTCTGGAAATGAACGGCATCCATTAGAATAAAGCCATTGACCTTTCTCGATTTTCCGACAATTAGGGCATTGCATTGCCCCCTTTATATTGAAGGCTGAACCAATGCAATCTGAAAGAATGAAAACAAAAAAAAAAAAGGAACATGAAAGCTCGGTATCATCTTTAGTGAAAAGGTATAACTAGACTTATGCCCTTATAAAACTATATAACTATGCCTCAGTAAACATGCAACTCCATTTACTGATATGAGATGATTTAAAAATCAAATAATACTATATTCGGAATAATATACTGACGACAATTTTATCAAAGTAATCTTAAGAATGATCTACTGAACCTTGACTAAATTTAGACCTTATAGGGTCTCAATGCCATACAAGTTTGGGTTGTCAACACCACACTTTCGACAATGGGAGTGCAGAAACCTATTATATATATTTCACTTAATTAATGACTCACAGAGATTCCAAATCTCCAAAAGTATTCACTTTCAATGCCGTCCTCTGGTTTTGAGGAAATAAAATGATTCAAGAAACCCTCATGCACAACAATTCTTCATTTTCATTGATAGGTTCCATCAAATTTCGCATCTTCCAGTACAAATTATGGATCTATCCATTGAATCAAACAACTACAACAAAGCGAAATGTAGAAATCCAACTACATGAAAGATCTAATCATCATATCTTGCATAAGCAACAGATTATTAATGTAGTTGAAGTGAAACTATATATGTGTATATATATATATGTATGTATATATAAGTCTAGAACAATGACAACCCAACAAAAGCAAAGCTTTAATTAAATGAAGCACAATTCAGTTTAAATTTCGTATTTTTATTTCTTCAATTTCTTATCTTTCTTCACTGTCTTGACCAATCAAACAACCCATCACCGGAAAATCTAAATCCAACAGAATTGCGAAATCAGAAACCAAATTTGAACCCGGACAGTTGAAATTGCAGTCGGGAAAAATTGAAACTTCCAACCCAAATTAGATTCAATTTTGACTCACCCAGATGAAATTCATGCCCGCATTGCAGCTTGGCCCAAGATCTATCCCCATTATCGGCGACGACTTCAAGGCAAATCGAGCAGGAAACAGAACCTCCGTACGATTTGCCTCCACAACCACCGCCACCGCCAACACCATCGCTTTCTTCAACCCCAACCTCTTCATCGCTGCCGAGCCCCATAGAAACCCCCAAAAATCGAGCCCTCAAAGCCCCAAATCCCGATACGCCGGGGTATCAACGGTCAATTCCCCCCTCTTTCTCTCTGTTTTTTTCCCACATATAAAGACCGAGGCGAAGTAAATCCGGCAGAACACAGCGTTCTGGGTTGGCGAATCACGACGAGACCAAGACGACGTCGTTATGATCGAAGCAGAGACGGAGGAAGACGGTCAGGCGTCGGAGATGGTGTTCTGGGAAGAGAAAAAGTTTTGATTTTTGACGGACAATCGAGAAATGAAAATTTTGCTGTCGCTCAGCTCTCTATCTACGTGTCGTGCGTCACGGGCCGTTGGTTTAGGGAGAGGTTGGACTTCGCGAATTAACCGCTGTCCAAATAAAACCAAATCAACGGCTCATATTCACTCTCGAAATCTTCTGCGGTTTGATTGTTGTTTTGTCTCAATTTCTTTTTTTTTTATTTTTTATTTTTTATGTTTTGGTGTTAGATAAGATTTTGTTTCTACTTTATCGGTTAGAAAAAGGTTTGGTAATTGTGGACAAAAAAAAGGTTGGTAAACTTTGTATTGAGCCATCATAACGGTCCAATTCATTTAATATTTTATCATGCTCCGATGTACAAAATGCACTAAAACAAAACGACCAAGATTAAAAAACTCAACAAACTAATCTCCGTTAAATACCATGTTTCGATTCATATTAAACATTTTTATTGTATTTTAATGTTATAGTTTTTTTGAGCTTTAAGTTAGGAAAGATGCTATTGCTATTTAGAAGTACGAGTGGAGATTCTTTCCAAATTTTTGTATTTGGAGTCCAAAGACTTGGAGGTTTGGGTCGTTAAAGAGAGAAAAATAGATTCGGACCCTTGATTTGACTGAGGTAAGCAAGTAGAATAGACTAATAAGAACGATATGATTTAAAATGAGTAGTTCAAATCTGCGAATTCGTCCAATCTAAACACAAAGATCCGAAGAGGATCAAGAAGTACAACTCAACTTTTTTCTTCCGTGCTCTTTACAACTCATTCACAAATCACAATCAATGCATTGCCTAAAATGTACATTTTTCTTGTTGAAAAAACTTCCGTGTGAGTTTGTGCAGGTGGTGTGCACCATGTTTGATGATGTATTATTTTTGGTATGTTAGGATTTGATCCATGCACTTAACAAATTGTATAAATTGCACATGTATGCATAATATTTGATGCTATTATCTCACCCTTATGACTTTATAAATTGCACATGCATAATGTTTATACCAACGCCTTTTGACTCATTATAAATCTACTGAAAAGGTTAAGAATTTCACGTCAGAAAATTGATATACAACATATAAGGAATGACTGTATTTTAATACCATTAAGATTTTTTATGATGAAATTCTTGCACGTTCCGTAATGTGCATGTAATATAAGATGCAAGTTGATAGATATTATTTGTATGATTAGTAGTGAGTCATTGAATTGTCTTTCAGAAGTTTCGACGAATCTAGTACTTGTATTTGGTTGCATAATTTTTTTTTATTTTAAATTATCTTAAAGTGCAGAAGGGTTTGCTTTTCCATTTGTAACCTTTTTAGGGGTTAGGTGATATTTTTCATGTTTATAACTGAGTTGATAAGAATTTAATTTCTTTTTTGAACAAACGATATACACTAAGAGGTGAGGGGTGGGCTAAGCTTCACAATTGGATAACAATAATGTGATTTAAATTCGTCTATAGAGAGAATCGAACCCAATATCTCTCACTTACAAATAAAGAATAATACCACTAGGCCGTAGTACTAAGTAGCAAGTTGATAAGATGCCTAGAAAATATGTAGATCCAAGCAAGAATTTGGTTAAACTACCACGGGATGGTCTAGTGGTCGGAGACAATTTTAGGATCGTATTCTACATTGCACATTTTAGATTCGATTCTTGAAGCGTATCAGTCATACGAGAGTGGCCAAAGAGATGCTTCTTTTGAGTCTTTTTAAACTCCAAAAAAATAAACTAACGTAGCGGAAACATCAGCTAATCCTCATTTTAAAAGGAAAAAAAGAGTATGAATTTGGTTAAAAGTTGGTACTTATGCTTCATCTTAAACCTTTTCCATGGTTAATGAAATAATAAACAAGGCAGATACAGTTAGCTAGCTCAAGTATATATTATATATATAATTATCTCCTAAACTTAACTTAATGGGAAAGGGATCCTCTTAATGTTGTCATTGTGTTACTTGCATGCATCGATAAACCCTGCAGTAGCCAAGTGGATGATTTGTCATAACACGCGTTTTAACCTAAATTGCTCAGAAAACAACACGCGTTGTTCATCATGCCAGGACATAGGAAACCCCAACTACAAATCATAATTCTGCTGTTGCCTCTGCACTAATATATATTATATTCTCATCAGTCCTATCATTGCAACCCAACTGTTCTTGTTCTTATCTGTCTCCATCAACTTGTCAAAATCTGTGCTACCTCAACCAAATGGTCATCTCTGTGAAAAGGATAGTAAAGTTACAGATGATTTAGTCAGCATACTGTATCTTCGACCAGATTGTCAGAATCTGTAAAAACATTACCAACCTTCTATTCGATCCAATTGATTGATTAAATAATTTTTATTTTTATTTTTCTGTGCCGAGATAATTTTTACACGATAATTTATAATATGACCAGTTATGTAAATCGATTATGAAGTGTTTTGAGGAGGAAATACGCCTCATTTTTGAAGAGCCAAACATTGTTCTTTTTTTGTGCACCTACCAGAAATTCAATGTCGGTCTATAACTAACAGTCTTTAGTCACTTAGTTTAAATCACTAAAACGAACACGTGTCGGCATGAGTACTTTCTTGTGAATTGCATCCTACTCTATCAAACTTGTACCTTCTAAATCTTCACATATAATCAATATTATTATTAAGAGAACACACCTTGTCAACATTTTTACCCATTTTTTTCAATTTTGCCCCTCACTTTTGAATGCACAATATTTGCATAAGAATGGCAAAATAGTAATTTTGTATCAAAATATTTACATAAAATAAAAATATGCACTTATTAAGAGAAATTTTCCCACCATCATTTTTTCATACAGGTAAGTGAAATCATAATGTTTTTTGGATAATTTGAATGAACTGAAGCGGTTGCGCTTGAGAAGAACGTGGAATGATATGAACGGTTGTTCATACACACAAAGCATGTGCTCTCTACTAGTAATGTATAAACTTAACCGTTGTTTTTGTTTTGATTTATTTAATATGATAATCAAAACTAAAAAAAAATAAAGAACTGTAAGAAAATCTTCCCTTAAACTACTCTTACCATCGTAGCCAAAATACTGAAAGTGAAACTGAAGCTACCATATTGGGGACTCTGCAACCCCATGATATGTGGCCAAGAGGAGGAACCACCACTTGTCATATCATGGAACCCAAGTACTGTCCTCGATGCCCATGCTCCAGTGAACGGCTGTGATCAATCTAGAAGAGCACACGGCGGGCCCAGATAAGGACGTCATCTGATCCACTGCAACAGTATATGAACATTACCCTGACACTGAGAATCTTGGGACCCTTCTCGATGTCAGTCAATTTGACTCCGGATCGTACCAAGTTTACCGTCTCCAGTGAAGGGTTAAAGTCACATAATAAAGTCTTAAAATTAACAAAAAGTTTTACGGTTCATTGAGATTTTCATAACTTCTTATTTTGGTTATTGAGATTTAAAATCAATAGAAATAGTTATAGAGTTTGTCCACTATCAATAATTTTGGTCATTCCATAAAAAATTATATTAAATAATGACAAAAATGACAAAAATGCCCTCAATTTAATAAACAATGGGACAAATGATTTGACAAAACTTGAGGGTATTTTTATCATTTTAGCTTTATTTAATGGAGATTTTTCATGGAATGACCAAAATGATTGATAGTGGACAAACATAGGGACTACTTCTATTGATTTCAATTCTCAGGGACCAAAGTGACGAGTTATGCAAATCTTAAGGACCATTTTGACTAAAAAACCTTAACAAAATTAATCTTCAATCATAAGGAGAAAGTGAATTAGAACAAAAGAATCATGTTGAGTTTAGCTTCAGGACAGCTCCAGATTAAGTTAAGTTCGGCCCCAAAAATTAATAAAATATGAAGAAAAATAAAGCCCTGCATGATTGAAGTTGAAAAAAATTTAACCTGAAGTAGTCTAAAATATTAATTTTGAAAGATCAACGTCATCTCCAATTAACGGCTACATGCCATATTTGCCCTAAAATTGACAAAATCAGTCTCAACAGAAGGGCTAAAAATAATCAGACTAAGATTGGTCCCAGATAACCACTTAGTACTACGGTCTAGTGGTATTTCTCTTCACTTGAAAGTGAGAGGTCTTAGGTTCGATTCTCGCCAAAAGCCAGTTTGAACCATATTATTGCTAGCACATTGTGAGGCTAAGCCCACTCCCTCATTCTTAGTATAGATAATATCGTTTGTTCAAAAAAATAGTTTGGTCCCGGGCAATGCTATGTACATACCCAACTCTTTGAATACATAGTATACTTGAATCATCAATAGGAAATGACTTTTATTTTCTTTGTGAGTAGGTTATATATGATAAGAAAGAGCAATGGATTCATCCCAAACCTTAAGGCTCTTATGCCAATCCCTTCTCTCATGGGAGTTGCCTGGAAATGGTATATCATGAAACACCTCCTCACCCGTATCAAACGAAAGGACGACATCGATTCTCCTTTCATCGTTTCCTTGTAGATAAAATGCAGACCAATATCAAATTCCCTTCAAGATGATAGCCAAATCCCACGTCAGTTGTTCTTGCCGTTACTGCATCGTCATCGCGATACAGGTGACAGAAAGGAAGACGAGGCTCGGGAAGAAGATTGAAACCGCGAGAGAGATAGAGTCGAGAAAAAGAATGTAATATATTTTCACTAAATTTCAAGTATTCACTGCTGAACGCCTTTAGTGCAGTGGCCTATCCGTTACTTGATACAAAGAGGGAAAAAAAAGAAGCAGAAATAGGACGACTCAAAATACAAATTATACAAGTCTGTCGAAGAAAAATGAGAAACAAATTACATTTGGTCGATTTTCCGACGGAAAATTTGCCGTGATTCAATCTAGGCATAATAATTGAGGCTAGCCTTTTTCTTTGCCTGAACTTGGATAATGCCCTCGTTAAAGTCCTCGTGGTTCACCTGGAGTAGAATCAAAACAAATACTCAAGATTACTACACTTCCTATAGCATTTCTAAGCATACACACAACGTTAAATAGTAGACTGAGCTAAAATCGTCTACGGAAGTGATTTTCAAACTCCTATTTCCTCCCCCTGCACTCTATTTTTTTCCTAGTTTGTTTTTGTTTATTAACAAACGATATTATATACAGTAAGGGGGTGGGGGGTGGGCTAAGCCTCACAATGGGCTAGCAATAATGTGAAATTAAAGGGACAAAAGGAGAAAACAGGAGTGAAAACCCTTTTTGAGTATGAACAGTTTAATAGAGAGAGAGAAGCACCTCTGTGGCATCACGACGAAGGGCAAGCATGCCTGCCTCCACACATACGGCTTTTAGCTGTGCCCCGTTGAAGTCATCGGTTGAGCGAGCTAATTCTTCGAAATTGACATCCGGATGAACATTCATCTTTCTTGAGTGAATCTACAAAATTAAGAAAAAAATATTAACAGATTAGAATGTTGTAGTGCAAAAGTAATCACAAAACTCATGCAATTGTAAGAGACAAACCTGCAAAATTCGAGCTCTTGCTTCTTCAGTGGGATGTGGAAACTCAATTTTTCGATCCAACCGACCAGAACGCATAAGAGCAGGGTCGAGGATGTCAGCTCGATTGGTTGCTGCTATCACCTGCATTTAAGACAATAAAGTTGGTTACGTCAGCACGGTTGGTTGTTGCTATCACCTGCATTTAAGATTCCAACCAAGTAAAGGAACTGGAACATCTACTATGTATTTCCAAATCCATCATAGTTGCAGGAAAAGCAAAAAGATTTGCAGACAAGGAAACAAACCTTAATTCGATCATCGCTACTAAAACCATCAAGCTGATTAAGCAACTCAAGCATTGTACGCTGCACCTCCCTATCTCCACTCACTTCACTGTAGCCATAAATGAGAGGATATATTTCAATCAAGAAAGAATGCAATGATCAAATTGGATATCCATGATGAAATTGAATTCAAGAAGTACAGCATACCTATCAAACCGCTTTGTGCCAATTGCATCAATTTCATCTATGAAAATGATGCAGGGGGATTTCTCTTTTGCGAGCTGAAAGGCATCACGAACAAGTTTTGCTCCATCCCCAATGAACATCTACATCCATTCAAGTACAATTACTTTATTAAGGATGCAGTTATGAATCTGAAGTTGCAATCGTTGAGCATATTTATGCATAGAGAGCTTGTTAATACAGAGACTATTTACTCTACCAAAAAGGATCAGTTCCTCCTAATCAGAAACAGGTGGAACAACTAATTTAAATCAATGAACCCCAAAGTTTACAAACAAATTTATTATGCACTAGTATGTCAAAATTAAAAGAGTAAGTTAGAGTGATTCTCAAAACCATTAGAAAAACACCTACTCGTGCTCAACATGTACATACATTCTTAATTGAAAGAAAAAAAAATTGGTATCAGAAATAATCAAATCGAATTATGCTGTACCTGAACCAGTTGTGGACCAGCTAGTTTCAGAAAAGTGGCATTTGTCTGCGCAGCACAAGCCCGAGCCATCAAAGTTTTACCAGTTCCCGGAGGTCCATACAGTAGCACTCCCTTTGGTGGACGAACCCCCAATTTCTGAAAACGCTCCTTGTGGGTCATGGGCAAAACAATCGCCTCAACTAGTTCTTGAATCTGTTGCATTAGAAACAAATTAGTGTACAAAATCCAAATGTTTGGTATCTAAGAACAACCATGAATGCCTCAAAAGAGCATGTCCAAAGTATGAAACTTGCCTGCTTCTCCAGCCCTCCAATGTCATTGTAGTCTTCAGTTGGCTTTTCATCAACCTCCATAGCCTTCACCCGAGAATCATACTCAGACGGCAGAGTATCCAAGATCAGGTAACTATCTTTGTTCACACCAACAAGATCCCCAGGTTTCAAGTTATCAGGATCAACAAGCCCAACAACTGGCAGAAAGATTGTCTGCAGTAAAGCAAAACCCATAATTTGGCTTTTGAATAATGCATCAAATATGATTTTCACACTAGTCTCTTTTAGCCATAGACACATATATCACAAAATTAAAATTCGTGAATATAAAAGAAAAGCAATGATGCAGATAACTGCAGTCATTTGCTTTGCTGGTGATATAAGAGAATACGTGCATAGCATTAGTTGCTGGCTTACTTGGCGAGTAGATGTTTTTAACACAACACATTTTCCCTTTCTTTGGGAGTCAAGATCAATATTTGCACCATCCTCCTCGGCCTCATCTTCTGGGTTCATTTCAAGAATCTGAAAGAGACAAAATAGAAAAATCCAATAAGAACGTAAGGCTAACAGAACAACTAAGTCCACACACCATCAAAGACTAAAGTTCTCAATATCGTCTATCGACATTAATAAAACATAACGACAGAGTAACTACTAACAATCTAAATCACATATTCGTAGACTCATCATATTACTAAAATTAGAAAATAAGGGTTCCCCATAAATAGGTGTGTGGTTTAAATGGCAAGCATAAGCAGCCAAGTCCTCCAATTCAACGCACTTTAGTAACAGTCATCATTAGTACTTCTGTTTCTGAGATATTAAGGCAGGGTGACTCCCTTATCAAACTTGCTTGCACCGCAAACTCTGAACTCAAACAAGGCAAAACCCAAACTATGATACAAGATCTTACGCCAATTTCGATTCTCATTTTCAGCGAATTCTATTTTTCACTAAAGAGAGTTACTTTACTGACCTCAACTTCACTCTAACAAAACGAAATCAATACTTTTCTCCAAAATTTTGTTTATGCAACGGACTTTTCGAACGAAAACAATTAAGAATACAAGAAAACACACATACCTCAACAATGTTGCCCACCAAGTAAGGCAACTGCTTATTGAGCTTAATCTTTTCCTGATTCTCCTTAATCTTCTCCTTGTACGAGTCCAGCTCCAAATTCGTTCTTGACATTTCTTCCTTCAATCCCACAAACAAAAATCAGAAAAAACACAAACATTCGCATATTAAAATCCCAAATCCCCCAAATTCAGAAAAACCCACACACTAACAAAGGCATCAAGTAACGTACAGAACTAAAAATTCAAAATTTCCCAAGCAAATCAATCCGAACCTCAAATAGCAAATAAACCCTAAAATCAAAATCAAGTCTTTCATCCCAATTGTGCGCCGATTAGTAGTGCGCAACCATAAACAGTGTGAGAGAGAGAAAAAGAAGGGACCTTGAGTATTCGGATCTCGTTGTCAAGAAGACGAGTGGCTCTGACGACGTCTTCGGTGGTCATCGCGGCGAGCTGATCATCTTCAAAGGTCGTGTCTTCTACCATGACGTTCGCCATCGGATTCCGTTTAGTCCTACCTTTTCTTCTCACAAACCAAGAGTTTTCAGCTGCAGGAGTGCTGGTGGAACGAAGAATGCTTCTCTGCTTGTTCTTAAAGAAAGGTTGCTGAGAAAAAATAAAGGTTTTTGTTCATGTAATGTTGGGCCTCAAAAGCTGTTGTGCCCGGCCCAAAACAAGATGAGATTGATGAAGCAATGGAATCGAACTATCGAAGTCGGAGCGAAGATGATTTTTTTTTTTTTTTAATTTCAAGTACATCGATATTTTTACAGTAAAAAGAGAAAGATTTCGGTTAAGCCACACAATGGGCTATCTAATTTGGTATCAAATTTTCCATCCACGAGATTCGAACCTAAGATCTCTCACTTCCAAGTGAAGAGAAATACCACCAGAACGTAATACTGAGTGGTCGGAACGAAGATGATTGAATTCAAGAAATCGATTAATTTATAGTGTGGTTAGTCCTTGTTAGGCCTTAGGAAACCTGATAAATTTTAGTACTATTCCACTGCTTAATAAATTCTAATCCTTTTTTTTTTGGAAAAAAATAAATTCTAATCCTAGTCCGGTTCAAAAACAAGACAAATAGTGCAATTGTGCGTGAGGTAAGCAAACTAAAATACTCAGATAGCTTTGAAGAATTGATCCCCCCGTGGTGGGAACATATTTCAATCGACATAGTTATTTAGAGCATCTTTAATGGTGTAGGCGAAAAAAAAGAAGCAAAATTATACTATAATAGTTGATGTGATAAGATGTCTACTCAATTGTCTCATAGAAAAAGTGTGTCACATCAATGAAATACAAAAACCAAGTTGGCAAATTTTCATCTTTAACATTTAGTTTTATCCTTTATTTTTGTCTTCTTCCTCTACATAGAATATTTTATTATAAATAGCGACGTGAGATCCCATTTGCCTATAATGTTGAAAGTAGACAATATTGCCTACTTTGTAGGTATAGGCAAACTTTGCCTACTGAATTGACTACACCATTAGAGCATTTTTTGCTTACGTAATTCATCACAACGGGTTTGACTACCTATTTGCCTACTTCATTAGAGATGCTCTAAGTAGCTCAGGCTCCATCACCGATCTAATGCCACTTGATGTTCAATTTTGTTGTTTTTTTCTTTAAACTAGAGATATACGGGATGAGGAAATCATAATCGAACTTGAGACCTCGAGTGCAAGGAAAAATTAGCTCTTAACCCAGCTAGAAACTCCTTGCATCAAAAGTGAGTGTAAGACAAGAAATTTGAGGGGTGGTATAAAAACGTTAAAAGGAAAACGAAAAATTACTGTGCTTAGTTGTTTGCTTGTAATTTCATCTGTATTCACAGAAACTCTGTTTCAGATAGTGCAGATTAATGTTGTTTCTGTTAGAGAAGGACAACGAGTTCTAATATTTTCAGCAGCTTCACATCAGCGCATCAAAACGATAACTTTATACTTTTTTCGTTAATACAAGTGAACCCGAAGGGAATCAATGTGACTACGCTCGCGCCATCTTCACCTTCATGGATCAGTATTTGGGTGGAAATATACGAGAATGTGGGGAAATCACAGCCTCCTGAATGTACTTCTTGGGATTGTTAGGGTCAGGAACCCAACGAATCTCACTCAAATTTGGGGTCTCAACGTACGCCATCATAAATTCCCCAACCTTCTCAATTTTGCCTCTCTTGCCTGCCCTGAGCAAAAGGTTGTTCCTGCAGTAAGAGAAGATGCCATTGCTCAACTCCACGATGTCACCGGGCTCGAAGGCGTCGCACTCGTCCCCCCACAGCTGGAAGTGAACCGCCGCAGTCTCGTCCGCCACCAGCGCCAAGCACGTCTTGTTTTGGGCTTGTGATAAAGTAGTAGTTGTAGTCTTGACGATGCCTTTGTCCAAAAGTATGAACCTTGTGTTTATGTTGTTCTGTGCTGCTGGCACTATGTCTTTCAGTGGCACCATCTCTCAAACAACGCTCAAAGCTTTTGAATCTTCAACGCGTCAACTTCTGCCTCGTTTCAAAGAGTATATCCGATGGCTATGGTGATGGCGACAAGCTGTAGTTCAGACTGCACGACCGATAGATACAGTTGTTTTAAGCACTTAAACTAGCAAAAGGAAAACTAAAAAACATTGAACACAAAACAAACAGAATACAAAGAAAGAGAGGAAAGTTCTGGTCAGCAGGGAACCCTATCTCTATTGTATCATCAGATAGACACACTTCTACGAAAGGCAAATTCATCGAAAACCTTGCCTAGTCTATAGACGAGACTGGTAAAGTGCTTCGGAAAAATTGCCTCACGGAGCACATCGACATATGATTTGGCTAATTTGCATCATCCCAGATAAAGAAACCACGCATACACAAAAAGACATAAATTCAAACCAGTACATGCACACAAAGGTAAGGAAAGTCAAAACTGGATCAAACATAAAGGACAATTCAAAGAAGATGCTGAAGGAAACATTTTATCGACGAAGAATATGGTCAAGAACGAAACTATGAGGAGTAACAAACACCTCATCAGGGACAGAAAACAACTTGAATGTACTCCTACGAATGTAACTCCAGCATTCTCTAAAAACCATCTCCACCCAACATTATCATCTACCCTTACGTACAACCAGTAATTGTAAAAGACCAGAAAACCTTGATCTCCAGCACAAATAAGACTACCAATCTGGCAACTAAACCGGTGGTTTTCGCTTCCTAATGAAAACCCCGCAGTAAAACTGAATGCTAGTTAATTGCTACATATGAATTTGTATATGTGTGTATATATATAAATATGTTACATTCTCAGATCTGATGAATCTTGTTCTGAAATCTACATGATGTCTAACACTAACCTCAGCTAAACCAATCAGTCATCAAGTATATTCCTTTTATCTTTTCCTAATTTGATTGTATATTGTATTTATCTGCAGTGCTCCAAAACAAGGAAATGCACCTGATTTCTCCTTTCCCCCTACATTTTCTCAGTAACCAAACAGAAATTGACAGAAAGATCTTGATGTTACTAACCACATGATGGCCCTGCACTAATTTAAGCAGAGAAAAATGAAGCTGCAATCAAACCAATAAAACAGCTACAACAGCATCAGAACAAATACGACCAAAGTTCCAAAATTTGAGTGAGAATATAGAGAATCAAATTCAAAACCCTAACCCTAAAATCAGTGCAGATATTCGCGTACCACCGATTTCTAAGCCATAAAGTGAGAAAGGCTAGCGGATGCAAACTGCCATGCAACCCAATCGTCCTCCACCATCATTCATCAGAGAGAATAATTACAGGGGAAGTTTATGAACAGGAAAAACATTGCGGCGAGATATTGTTTTCGAAGGCTCACTAATAAGTGATGATTTTATAGCAGGGAATATTTTTCCATCTCTTCGTGTTTGACGAGTTTAAATTTTAAAATAATTGACATAAATTTTAAAATTTAAATAAGAACTTGAATACAAATCTTTGCTGTACTGTCATTCCATGTGAGAGATGTCTAAAATATCCATAATATCCTGATATTTTCATAGAAATTTTCGTGTTTTTGGATTACCGATATTTCCGATGTCATCGATATTTCCATCGAAATTTCCGTATTTTTTAAAATTCTATATTTAAAAAAACACCAAGGGGATTCGAACCCTTCCCATTTTACTCCTTCAACATCTTGACCACCATATCACTTATATTTTTGTGAAAATATGCCAAAATATTTATATATTTTCTACACTCACGATGTTTGTCAGCTCACTATATAATCAACTTAAATCAGTTAAATCTATCATGCAATGCATTTCCTTCCAATTTTTTATGATAAACCAATAGATAATTGACTAAATAAACATCCTGCAAAGTTTCAATAAAAATTTCCAAGTTTTTCTTACAATTTCCGTGGTTTTTATTCAATTTTTATCGATATCGATAATATTCCGATATTTCCATCGAAATTTCCGTATTTTGGACTACCGATATTTCCGATATCATCGATATTTTAGACGGTAGATGTGACTACACGAGCTTGGATGGAATTTATGCTTAGATTTCGTGATGTGGTTTGTGCGGGTTTTGCCCGTTTTAGATTTTCCTTTTCAAGCTGTTGCTCTAACGGTCCTATTGAGATTGTTGTACACATCTTTGCTGTACTGTTGAAAAAAACATCGTCGATTTGATAAAATGAAACCAAGGCACAAATTAAGCCACTCTTCATAACAAATACAAAAACAAACTCCGCAACGCCATCCACGGTGACAAGTTTATAACACAATGAGAAACAGCCACAGCCCCTTTACTATACACAACATAAACAACGATTATATTACAGTGCACCAAAACTGAGGGAGAGAAGCTCCAATGGCGGAGACATGACTCAGTATGGAAACGAGCAAAAGGGAAGAATCATAGAAAGTCGACCCTAAGTACAAGCGGCATACTCATGCTATGGATCACATGGGAAGAAACTCAATCTCGGCTGAACACCTTCGGTTGAATGGGTGAATTCACTTTCCGATCCCAAGTTCTTTTGTAATGTCTCTTGTCAAGCTAAACTGCAAGGTATTCTGCCACGGAAATAGGGTGCGAGTAACTGGAAGCTTTCTTCGAAGATCCTGTATCACATTCATTAAGTTTTGAAGGTTAGTACTGGAATCAAGAAGAATAATAATTCAACAAAGTGAAAAACTGGATTGGGTTCGGGTTAAGCGTAGTAAAGAAACAATTTTCTTCTGCAAATGTGTTTCATGTTTATATTGAACATGTTCGAAGATGTTGAACTGTACAAATATACAAAAGTTCAATTCTCGATGGAAGTCAATAGTACCTTAAAAGTGGTGTCGGGCAAATTTGAATAAGACGCCTGCAGAAGTAAATTTGTTAGTGAAGAGCTCAGAAAGTGAAAAAACATCAGCTATTAACTAGAGAAATTGATGTATTTTGAACCTCAAGAGAAGTTAAGTACTCTGTCTCATGTTGACGAATAATGTTGCTAATGGCAATCGCACTATCTTCAGAGGACTGCAACAAATATGAATCATAGGCAATGTTAAGATACCAAAAACAAAAAAGTTCAAACAGCCACAGGAAATGTTTTATCGATAATGTATCATTAGCATGACACGGGAACTCGTAAGATTCAACTATAGCCCTTCTGTTTCTAAACACAAAAAGTGTCAGATGACTAAGAATATCACACCGAAAACTTAGCTAACGAATACATAAACTTTTTACTATTTACCAACTTTAGCTATGCCTACCAGAAAAAAAAGTCATAAATAGTGCCTATGTTCACATGTTATGATTAATACCCTCGTTTTAAAAGTTTATGTAGAAAGTTATACTAAAACCAATATATTAAGGCCTCGTTTGATAGAAAAGATTGGCTTAGATAAGACTATTCATTATATTAAAGGTATTTTAAAGAAAGAAATGAATGACAAATTCCTTATTTTTTCCAAGTTGAAGGTTACTCATGAAGAACAGTTGTCCCTTTTAATCCTACTATTTTTGTGAGCATTAGTAGGGGAATCTTTTCTTCATGAGTAACCTTCAACTTGGACAAAGTAAGGAATTTGTCATCCATTTCTTCCTTTAAAATGCCTTCAATATAGTGAAAAATCCTACCCCAGCCAATCCTCTCTATCAAACGCGGCCTAAGGGTCTAAATCTAAATAAGAGAAGGTACAATGATCTTGCATGATAGATCATCCTATGCAATACCAAAAGAAAAATGATAATAAATGGAGATAGTCCTATTGTAACATCAACCTGAAAAATTGTTGTATCTTTGCATTCATGCTTGGCGTCTAACTGCACATTGCCCTCCTCGAAATAGTGGGCACCCACCTGAAAGAAGGTGAAGAACAGGAGGACATGGATGAGAAACAGTTACTTCTTGATTAGGTTCTTATATTATGAACTCAATGCTCCATACTGAACGGGGAGTACACAAGAAATACCTGCAGTTTGCCTTTTAATTCCAGCATTTGTATTTCATCTTTGAACTCAATGCTCCATACTGAACGCCAACTACCGTTGCTATGCAACATGAAAAATTAACTTATATCACAAGATGCCCACATAAAAAGAGGCAAGAAAAAGAAAATCAACTTTTTCTTCTTTTATGCAACTAAGAAAGGACCCGGTATAATAACAGGACAGGTTTTTGGATAGTATATACACTATATATACATCTGTTCCAACTGAAATACAATGCTCAGGAGCAATAAACAAGCTCGTGGGTAGGGCACAAAACTAACTTCACATACCAGAAATTTTGTGGGCTGTGTCTAGCAGCTGAAATCACCACTACAAGCTCAAAGTCAAATCCTGGGCCCTCCACATCTTTACCATTGCCACAGTACACTGAGCAGACTCCTTTTGGATAAGCTTCACCAACATATTTAAGTATTTCTGCATCCAGAGCACACCTGAAAGGAAAAAATATTGACTTATACACAAGCCCCCTACACAAGCCCGCCAAACTCCCACAGACACAAACACACAAATGTATGCAATGCACATATATAAAACAACTGTAATTGTACTTGTGTGGTGCTTCGGCAAGCTGCCAATGATTTTCTGTCTTGTATAGTTCCTAAACGAGCATCCTCAAAAGATAACTAGACGAGAAGTGACACGTTTATTTCATCGTTCTCTCTCAGCCATTATGGAAAGGGCATTCTTAAATATCAACATTCTGTAGTAAAGTAAATATTGGTTTGTTACATTAAAATTAACAGATAAAGTAAATCCTACAGGGCTGAATAGTTTACTCAAGAGAAGCTAATGTGAAACTTTTCCCGTGCGAAACTTAAAACCCCTAATATTAAGCCAAATATCTTGGAGCAAGCAAATGCTCTTTCCAGTAGGAGTGAAAAAACGTATGCAAAGTTTCATGGCAAATAAGGCATACCGAAATTCCTCAACATATGCAGATGGAAGTTCCTCATCCAGTGCAGGTCTCACCTCTGTACAAACCTGAACCAATTTTAGCACATTTTAATGAAATAATTGGTAACAATTTAAATGAAAATGCTAATAAAGGGTAACAATCAAGGAAAATAACAGGCAAGCTGCACACACGTCATTTCATACATGCATGGACAAGTCCAGATGGTGAATGACAGAGAAAAATAGGATACATGAAAAGAATGCACTCATGTGCTTGCCCATCAATTGTCTCAAAATATCGTAATGGAACAAATGCATGGATGCTTGATTTCTATCATCAGCGTGTTCCCCATAAAGAAGATCAGCCTAGTCCCTTTTCAAGGTTCATGCTTAGCTAATACTTAATTACCATTATCCTAGAAAGGGTCTTGTAGCTCAGTTGGTCAAGAGCGTTCACTCTTGCACCCGAGGTTCCCCAGTTCAATTCGCCCCTCCCCCACTATCGCTTGTAACGATTACCATTCTCCTAAAACAAAATAAAAGAAACTCTCTTCTTTCACCACCATTTTCAGTATCATCGAATTCATATAGTAGAAGAAAAGTAAAGCACTTGCCTGTTTGATGTGGTTAACTACAGCAACTTGAGCTGTTCTGGGATCAATGAACTCGGTCTCACCGAGCTCACCATATGATGTAACTATAACCTGCTTACACAAACAGAAGCAAAGCCCCATACATTGTCAGATTCTTGAACAAAAAATACAACAAGCAATGAAAGTTTGCAAATTTCACAAATTGGGAACTCGAAAAATTCATCGAAATGCCGATATTTCGTCAGAAAAAGAAAACTTACGTCTCCGATTCGGCCCGGCATTTCGATCGAAATCAAGTGGGATTTGTTGTACAGTGGGAACGCCTCCGACGCAGCCTCCTCGTACAAACCGTCGTCGTTGATGACCGCCTTCACATCTGCCAACCCAGAAGATAAAATCAAATACAGAATGTGATTCGCGCGATCGATCAAAATTTGAAATTTTACGAAATTAAATAGAAATTAAAGAAAAATGTGAAGTTTTTGGGGTGAAAGGTGAGACCTTTGGCGACGAATTGGATTTCGCCGGGAGGAGAGTTGAGGAGGAACCACTTTGCTATCTCCTTCTTCTGCTTCTCGCTTAGCTCTGCTTCTTCTTCGTCCGCCATTTTTCTGTTTTCAGTCTCTCTCCTCTCTCTCTCTCTCTCTCTCCTCTGAGATTTGAATGGGAAATGAACTGGTGTACAGGGGGAGAGGGAAACGTGATTTCTGCGAACCACGAAGAACTGGATGGATCTTAGCCGTTCGTTTTAACGGGCCCTACATAAATTGACGTCAAGATTTGATAGAACCGGAACGCATCGTAGGGGATAGCGTTTGAGGCGTGCTCTGTAAAGGTTCCGCTTGTGGGGCTATGGAAGGAGAGATTTTTTAGAGTAACCGTCACACAGAAGTGATACATCATGTGTCCTTATATAAATTGTGGGATATGTGTGTTAAAAAGTTAATAACTTAAAAAATAAAAGAGTAAATTGTAGCAATGGTCCCTCAACTAAAAATTCATTACCATTGGTCCTTCAACTTATCAAAATATGTAGCTATAGTCATTTTCATCAATTTCGTCAAAATTTTGTCAAAATAAATTATTTTGGAATGACTATTTATACAATTAGGGTCCCTCAACTCATCAAAGTGTGTAATTATGGTCATTTTCGTCAACTACATCAAAATTTTTGTCAAAACGAGTTATGTTGGAAGGACCATTGCTATAATTGGGTTAAAGTTAAGGGACAATTTCTCCAGTTGAATTAAAGTTGAGGGACCAATGGTAATGGATTTTTAGTTGAGGGACCATAGCTGCACGTTTTGATGAGTTGATGAACCAATGGTAATTGATTTTTAGTTGAGGGATCATTGCTTCAATTAAGTTAAAGTTAAGGGACTATAGCTACAATTTACTCAAAATAAAATTTCTCACCCATGTTCTCGCCACAGCTAAAAATTTCTCCTTTGGAGGTGTGAGGTGGTGACTGTGAGTCGAAACGACTTTGAGTGGTGGGGATGGGTTTGTAACCACTAAAACTTGGTGGGGTTAATGATTCATATGATCTGGTCTGTCCGATCATTAGACCTTATGAAGATAAATGACCAACAAAGCAACGTTAAAAAAAATTTAACTTTTACACGTGACAATCAATCAATTTCGTTTTTTTGCATATGATGTATTATTAGTTTGAAATGCAAATCCATGTATAAGTCTTGGATCACGAGGTCTGATTTCATATCTTGTTTGACCCCCATTAAGATTTTCACTTTGTTGTCATTTACTTTCTATCTAAATTTTCACGGATCATATCGAGTTATATGGTCGAGATATCAATAATCTCAACAATACGGGTGACATGTTAATAGTTGATATTGAGTGATTAAACATGTCGCGTGGTCCAAAAGTCTAATTACGATGAGTTGCATTTGAATTGATAGCTTTAAGAATAAAACAGAAGAATGAGTTCTCATTTAACTGAAACGAGACTATACACATACACAAACGCTTGGAAACGTTCTAAAAACACACCACTGACAGGAAGTTCTTTAAGCATCTTGGTATCGAAATTGTGGGAAACTACACGTCCATCTGCGGCAACCATAACAAGTTCTTCACTGTTCCAAAACGTCAATGGCATTCCAAATCCTGCAATCGGTACGATGGTTAAGTGTTTCGTCCAAGAACCCTCCAAATCATTCATTTCCCATATACCAACCGATTTACGAATCCCGCTTTCTATGTGAAAAGAAAAAAGAGCGACAGATCCATTCCACACTGCAAGGCTTCCGTAACATTCTTTTGTATCTTGTAAACTTTCCGGCACGGGTATGTCACAAAATAATTCGTCATCCATGTCGAACGAAAGGATGACCTTCTTGTTTTCGTCTAGGGTTTGCTTGTCCAGCTCTATGGCAAACCAATAGTAAAAACCCTTGAAGTACATTTGGGAAGAAGGAGACCAAACCACACTGCTAGGTATATCAACTTTGATCTCTCTCCAAGAGTTAGAACTCATAGTGTATACCTCTGCCATGTGAGGGTGAAACAAAATCCAAAAACCCTCGAAATGCATTACGATTCTGACGACTTTGTAATCTTTTGCTTTGCGATCGTAGCCAAATCCCACGGCGATTCCTGTGGACTGTAATATATTTATTTCTTTCGGGGGAGGTAAACGAAGGCACGACTTGGGAAGAAGCTTCGATTCCTTCAGAGCCGGATTGCATAGAAAAACATTCTCGGAGTAATCAGTTATGCAAATAATTCCGTGACAGTGGCCTGCAATGTCTAAAAACTCATGCCTTAGCCCTAGAGAAATTGGAACATTGAGGTTGAGATCTTGAAGATAATAGAGATCACTGTTGTTGTCGTTGCAAAGATCTATAAGTGACAGCAAAATTTTCTTCAAGCCATTGTCTGTATCGTTGAGGACGCAACGCTTGAAAAGGATGCATGTGGAGGATTGGAAACTGTTGTCGATGGATTTGGAGAGGTGCACGTCCACAAAGCTAGGGTTGTTGATGAACTTGTACCATGATTTGCGAACGCATCTGAATCGCATCAGAGACTTCGGAGGGAGCCATGACAAGATCTGCAGCACCATTGCTTCCGGCATTTCGCAAAACCCTGCCATTTTCTGCTCCTCTCCTCTCTATGCATTCATAACAAGCATTGTAATTACTTACTGAGAAATGAAACAAAATGGATCATAACAACGTGATAATAAAACAACAGACGAAGATCTAAAAACCCGAAAAAAGCAATTACCTTGTTTGTTTCGTGTAGATTCGAGATTGCATTCACAGGTTCTTTCGATGCTGCGAAATCAAGGCGATTGCTTGTAGTGAGGAAGTCAGCTGGTTTGTTGCAAGAAATGAAATTTTGCGGAAGAAGAAAAACTAAATATAGTAATTAGTGGTTTAAAATACCTACTGAGAAAGAAACATAAGTTGTTTTAGGCTGAACGTGAAGAAAGGAACCATATGCTTCTCTAATTTTTATTTTAACAAGATTCTATTTGAAATATATTTTTTGAAGACGAGAATTTGAACTTAAGCGTCTAAAGTCGACTGATGTAACTTACATCTGCCCTTGTTTGTAGGGGTGTGCTATCCACACACCTCATTTCACTTCTCACACACCCCTTGATAATTTCTATCCGTTGATCTTCTTCAATTCATCTGATCTGACGGCTGAAAATTAAAAAAATGTGTGAGAAGTAAAATCACACCCATGTTTATATTATATTTAAAGGAAAACTAATGAAAATGGCTTGAAAATTTTGAGTTTTAACTAAAATGACAAAATAAGGGGTAAAATGAATAGTATCATAATTGACTTTTTAGTGTAAAAATATGATTTTTCGTTAAAATAAATAGTACCGGGAACTTTTCATTAAAGTTCCTATATTTAATCGGTTGGACACATTCTTTTCTTCTCTGCATGTCTCTGCTTATTTCCAACCTTACTGAAAATCTTAAAATAATAATAATAATAATTGTCCAATCCAAATGCAACATATTGACAAACAATCCCATTGAAACATAACGGGCAACCCCAAGCCAAAACGATCTCCGCTTTGCGAGGACCGGTGAGACGCTATTGTACGCAACCGTACTCTTGCTTTGCAAATAGATGGTTTCCACGACCTAAACCCGTGACCTTTTATTAGAATTTGTGTGTCAAGAAGATGAATATCACAGAAAATGGAGGTCAAGTAAAATGATCATAGAATCTTCCGTCTATACATTAAAATAAAAGGAAAAATCTCAACCAAAATTTCAGTTCACATATGATGAACACCAATATTTTAATTTACATAAGCCTCTCCTAGATTTATGTTAGAAGTTAGAACTAATTCCATTGTGGTAATACATTGGCCTCCAAGTATCGTCTCCACGCTTTCAAGGGGACAACCCCTCTACCGCTCGGAGTGGGTTCTTCGGCTCTACGGTTCATAAATATGCCTCTGGCTGCGAAACCCATAAACTCACTCTGGTCCATGAAACAACGCATCCGTGATGCAATGCCACCTTCACGAGAGAAACCCACTCTGTAACTCCAATCAGCAGGCCGGGGTTCTTCTGTATAGGGAGGAGCAGCTAGTTGGATCTCAGTTTCTTGCACCGGTGAACCATCATCTTCGGAAAATATAAGGTTCCCCATTCCAAATGATTCCCAATCAACCTGCTGCAAAATCACTGCAGCTCGGTCTGTATCCTGCACAGGAAGATTTTGTGGCCGAGTCACTTGAGCCAACTTGTCGACCTGGACTTTCAGTTCACGTAGTCTATGACCAATCCTTGAAGATACTGCATCATACAACTTTCCTCTTGATACATGCTTAGCTCCTTCAGAATTCAACAAATCATCAAAGTAGATTGGATCGCCAATAACCACCGTCACCTACATTTTCCAAAAAGTAAGCCGGACAATACATACTATAAAAGAACAAAACACTGCATAAAGTGTGAAAGGTGTCACGGACTGTAATGATAAATACAACAATCAAATCCTACAGCAGATAAGACTGGGTAAGAAGGTCTATCTGCTCACTCATATGGTTGCTACAGTATCAAGAGTATCTAACTGGAAGGATTACACCCAATCGAAAGGAAACTGAGCCACTCAAAACTGAACATGTATTGACAGTAACAAGTATTGGACTTACTGTATTGCCAATCCTTGGGATGCTAGCGCCGATAGGCATGATGTCCTGCATCCCACTATGCACAAATGGAACAACCATGGGAATATTGTCAGCGTCAAGGACCAACCTGCCAAGTAAGAATATGCAATAGTTACCAAAAAGTGTTTCAATGAAAAGAACACTACTCTCTTTACTGAAAAAGCTTACAGACAAAAGCATGGGAGCATTCCCCCCTCCTCCTCTTCCTTCTCATCCTACTCCTCTCCACAACCAAATATAAATCATCTAGCAAAAATATATCTTTCAAGAAAGGGGGGATCAGACCCTTACCTCCCAACACCTCTCTTGGAAGACCCAATGGTTTTTCCACCATCTCGAGAACGACTACCTTCTGGGAAGATGTGAACCCAACCACCTTGATTCAACTTTGAAATAGCCAAGTCCATTCCCTGAATCAATAAAGAATAAAGATGAGAACGTGGCATGGTTATCACACACTGTCATAGCTTTCAGCCCTTCCGTAGTCCCAAGGTAGATACGAAATGTTCAAAACAAGTAAGGATATAGCATCTTATCTTTTAATTTATCATATTATGACAAGAACAAGACCCATTTCTATAAACAGGTGAAAAAAAGAATATAAACATCAAAACACTACTTACATGCTGCAGACGTTTGGTTTTATTTGCAATTATACAAGTCACGACGGCACACCTAACAAACTACCAACACTTTCGACAAACTTAGTGACATATTTAAAAGATTACCTTTTGATAAATCCCATCACCACGAGAAACTGGCAGCACTTTGACAGATCGGAAAAATGCTGAAGTTACAGGATTTGAAAAACAACGATCAGACGCGCAAAGTGTCCACCTCAAGTTCTGAGCATCCAGAAGAACATGTCGAGGAAGCAATGCCGAGAGGACAAGCGGGTCATCCATAGAAGCAACATGATTGCTCACCTGAAATGAGAACAGATAAAAAAGTAGCCATAATTACCAACGGGAAATCAGAAATAGTGAAGGAGCAAATGGTAGTGATGCAAATAGATTCATATGCATTAAGTTTTAGACACGTAAAATAGGATGACGGGGCTATACCGTTATAAGAGGCTTTCCTTTGGGTCTGCGTAGCACGGCATCATGTAATTTTTCTACACCATACACCTACAACACCCGAAAACCCACATTATTCTTGCAGCCCTCAAAATACTAATCAAAAAACATCTTCGGGTTATTATCAATTCAACACAATCTCACCTACCTGAACCTGATTCAATCCATTCATAAACACATGACAAACATTGCCAATGACCGGAACAGCCACAGCTTGAAGCATGCGTACAAGGATTGATTCTTCTTCAGTATTGAATTCCTTACCCACTGCAGGCACCAAAAAAACAAAAACCCCCCGTTTACTACAGTCCTCTCCGAAAACCCGCCACAGAAACTCACACGGGTAGATTATAAAAGCACAAACTACTCAACTAACCCTAAAAACATTTGCAAATTCTTCAAGCTCAAAGATTTTCAGTTCACTAATTGAAAAAAAAAAAGAAAAAAAAAAAAGTAAAATTTCGTAACGAAATGCAAGCCATTACTGATACAAGCTCGAAATTGTCCTCAAGCTGCAACTTTTAATTTCACTAATTTGAAACATAACTAATCTTGCCAATTATGTTAGCTAATTAACAATTTTTAAAAGTAAGACAAAACGTTTTAACAAATAGAATTAAGAAATTGAAATTCCTTCAGAGAAACAAATCAATCAAATTTTCAATCAATCGAAAACGAAAAAAAACCGAACGAAAGTTAATTAATTTAAGGAAGGAAAGGAGGAAAGGACCTCGTTTGGGGTAGAAGGTGGTGGAAGAAGGGAGGGAGTCACGGCGGAAGTCACGAAAGCGCTGGAGCCAGCGCTGAAACGTGGAGGAGAAGTAACCGTCGTTGGAAAAAATGGGATGGTGACGGAGGCGGCGATCCACCTCCACCCTGAACCGCTGCCTGAGCCGGAGCTGTACGGATAGTGCCTTGCTCTTCCATAGATCGCCACGCTCAACCCTCACAGCAGCCATTACAATCCACACACGCAGGCAGAATGAATTGCAGAGATTGAATTAGAAATCGAAGAGAAAGTGAGAAAGAAACGGAGGAGAGAGAGAGAGAGAGAGAGAGAGAGAGAGAGTAAAGAGAGTTAGGAATGTAGCTTGCGGCAAAGCTTATTATGTGTTGGATTGTACGATGTGCCCGGGTGCGCTCCTAAACGGACATGGATCCTCTCCGGATCCTAATCCTAGGAATACACCAATCCAGACCATTGAAATTTGATCCAACGGCTAAAGTTATTATAACTTTAAAAGTAGGTCCCTGTTTGTAGCCGTTGAATCAAATTTCAATGGCTCAGATTGGTGGATCCCTAGGATTAGAATGCATAGATCCGGAGAGGATCCATGTCCCTCCTAAACCGTCCATTATCCCAAAAATTTCTCTCCAAGTCTAAATAAAATAGTTTTTTTTTTTTATTAGCAAGAGACGGATTGTCTTGGTGAATAAGATATTTATTTTTAATTTAGGAAGTGTTATTGACATTCCAAAAATCTCATTCTACCCTTCTCACATGCGTATTTTTATTTCCTAATATAGAAAGTTTAGAATGTAGAATGAGATTTTTGAAGCGTTAATAACAATTCGCTTAATTTAACGTGTTTTGAATTCAAACTCTAAGATTGCTAGTAAATGAACGATAGGTGCTCTAAGCAAACGTATTAGGCTAGTTAATCGCGGTGTACCTCCTATACTCAATTTGGAATTATTGTTTGTATAGATTAAGGTAATTTAGAGTAACGGCTTGTTAACCCTAACATAAATTCACTCACGCCAATTTAGTAATTTTCGAACGACAGTTATCATTAAAAAATTTATTGATGCATATTTCTAATCAATCAAATAATGTGGGAAGATTTTGAATTCAAAATCGCGAGAAATTTTTAGATGTGACGGGAATACGGATGGTACACCATGTGTTTTTATATAAGGGGTGAAAATTTTTAATTTTTAAGTTATTAACTTTTTAACACACATACCTCACCATTTATATAGAGACACGTGATGTACCACCTCGTGTGACGATCACATTGAAAAATCTCCCTAGAATCACTTAATCAAATTGAGATTGTGTCGCTAGATCAACTAGTACATGAGTGAATGCTTACATAATCATAGCCCAAAACATGGCACAAACTCACAAACGGCTTTCCGCCTAGTGCTTGGCGGTGTCTAGCATCAAACAAACCTAAGACTCGGCCCATTTCAGGCCCAAGTACATTGCCCCTCAGTTCGTTCTACGTTTCACAAATCTGAATCATTGTATGCAGAACATTGTAAGAAACAAACCGTAAGGAGATGTGAGAACAACATCGTACGCTCCTTAGTCATTACATAAAAATGTCGAGCAAACATCAGCCGATCAGCGTAGAAACCGAATTCTGATGTCTTTACAGCCTACGACTCGTTAAGCAAATTCCGAAAGAGAAAAGAGGCACAGAAAGAAGGTGGGACATTTTTAATGCCGTCACATTCACAATTCCATCTATATATAAGGCTATTTTTTGTCAAATTCCCATACGACGCCTCCATCCTCTGCAACACTGAAGCAGGAACATATTAGCATAAGCTCTATAAACGAAATGAAATGATTAGAAACCAAATGACGAAACTGAAAACAATCAGAAATGTATAAGCTAGTTCAGAACAACTAAGATTAGCCAAAACTGATAGCACAGATCAAAAGAGATCGAACGTGTTGGTATATACAACAAAAAATGCTTGTACATGTCTTAGTAATGTATTACAACAAACAATGCCGTGAATGTCAGCAGTCTGATCACATATTTCTTATTTTAACATCGTTCGTGATTTCCTAACGTTCAGATGCCCAATATAAACCAAGAACCCGTAAGTGCATAATTCCGCATCATGGAAAAGGCTCAAAGATACAGTGTTTAATGTTAGCATTGCAGCTAACCAAAAGCATTACTAAACTTGCAAAGGTGGAAATTATAGTTGTCTTGACCAGACCAGAACTTGTGATCACTATGCAGAACATGAGGCGTTCAATCCTACACTTGTTTTCGGCCCTAGAGGTCGAACCCCTACCTTAAGGAAAGAAAACCAACATCGGAATTACAGGGCATACCTCTAACTTTCTTGTTTATCCAGACCTCCAACAGCATGCCAGCACCAATTCCACCAGCAATGCAAGCTCCAAAAAACGCAATGTTATAGGGTAGGGATCTTCGAGGAAGAAAATAGCAATCCGGAATCTGCCTGATCTTCCTGGGAAGCCGCTTCTTAATCCCCGGTTTAACACCGGGGTCCTTCTGCATGTCATTGCCAACAGCTTTCCAATCCACCCCTTTGAACGGGTCCCTTGGCTCCTCGGAGGCCATGACTGTAAACTAGTTCACCTTAGAGCTTGCACAACCTTGAATTTGAACGTCGTACGCCAACCAAAAAAACACTGGTAAATTAGAAATCCACTAGAAAATTAACCACAAAATATGATAGTAATGAAAAAGTTTAAAACTTAATCAAGTGCATCAATGCCTAATCCCACTTATCATCGGCAAACGCCATAAACAAAACAGTTCTTCAATCCATAATTTCATCCAATGCTTTCTAAAAAATATGCAGAAAAATATTAAATTTGGAAATTTCACCAAAAAAAGAAATTATTGGGGCAAATAAATAGACAATAATCCCAAAATCAAGCCCTAGAACACCAAATTCTGCATCACAATTAAACAAATCGGAAAAATAAAAAAAAAGAGCACCCGAGTAAGAAAAAACGAAAATTTCCCAAATCAAAGTCGTGGGTCTATGCATCTCAAGATCACAGCAATAAAAAAATGTCACTCAGCTAATTTAAAGTGCAAGTTTGTGTTTGGTTGCTGAGAAATTTGAGAGAGAAGAGAAAGTTAACTAATTACCTCGAAAATTAAATCTTGCCGACGAAACACTAAACGGATTTCGATCAGGTGACTGGAGATTTTTGATGTGTTTGGTGGCCAGGAAAGTGCAAAAATGGGCGACAAAAATGGTGGACTGGTGAATCCGAATAAACCCCTCTGGGTTTTTTCTCCTCTTTTATGCAGGGGTTTAGGCTGGGAGTCCGGATAGAACCCGGACCCGACCCGTGTTGTTGGATCGCTTGACTTTCCGGCGGTGAAATGTAATTTAATTTGAATTACAAGGCATTTGGGTGTGACTGTGAGAAGAGAACAATTTATATAAAACGAGTTCATTGTCACGTGATATCTTAATTTAATAATAAAATTTATATGTTGAGAAACTTACATATGCCATTATTTTATTTGAATAAAACGTAGTGAACTCATTTCATATAAGTTTTTCTCTCATAAAAGAGGCTGAAATTACTTCTAAAACTTTTAACCAAAAATTAAAAGTGCTTTTCATGAAAATAAAACACTTTACTTCGCCATCGAGGAGTGATTGTTGCATGACTTCTAAATTTTATGCGAACAAAATCTCGAACTTGCACTTTTAAAGTTTAGCATTTGCTTTAAGTATACACCGAGGGCGAGGCAAGAGTCGAACTCTCGTTCACAGCTTAACCGAGAGAACGTACAGAAACGTAGCTCTATGTCCAAAAATCTCAGAAACATGGTATGTGAAAAAAAATAGAGTAGATGCAAGGGGTGGATGCTCAAACCAACTGCATCCAAAGTCAGAGGAGAGACTCGATTTAGCCAAGCCATCGGCTTCCATATGTTTTATTCCATGTAAATATGTTAGAACTGTGAAACTTTGTGTGCGTTTACACGCTTTGATGATACACTTTGAAGGTTAAATGTAATACAAAATGAGAACTAGAAGAGAGACAGACCCCATGGAGAACATCGTCCTCATCGGACATCAATCCGCTGCATATCGCATTCATCAATATCTGGAGGAATTATATATCAATGCCCTCAAGCTTGTTGTCTCCCTTAACGGAAACAATACTGTTCACATAAACAGAAGCTAGCATTAGACCTGGACTTTCCGCGCCACGAACGGGAAGGCACCTGAGCTTTCGTGTATCGATGTTATAGCAGACAACACGTCCATCAGTGGCAGCCATAAGAAGCTCGTCACTCTGCAAAAATACCAACGGAATCCGAATATCTGGTACAGATTCAATGGTTAGCGTTTTATCCACGAACCCTTATACTGATCAGTAGAGTCATCCATCACCCATATATATCAAACATAGAAACTCCACTTTCGGCTTCAAATTTATATAAAATAAAAGCAATGGATTCATTCCACACCAAAATGCTCTTATACCAATGCTTTCTCCGTGGAAAATATCTGGCAATGGTATATTATGAAATACCTCGTCACCCATATCAAACGAAAGGAGGACATCATTTTCTAGATCCCAGCTGCCAAAATTCTACAGTTCTTACAACCTTGTACTGTTTAGTTTTAGAATCATAGCCATATCCGACGACATTGATCACTATCTACTCCATCATCGTCATCTAGATCTGGTTGAGGGAGAAGAAGACCGGACTTGGGAAGAAGCTTAAATTCCTTCTTGGCTGGATTGCATAAAACAACAGTCCTCCCCAAGTAAATTATATAGGCAAATGATCCCATCACAAAATGACCTGAAATTTGAATATTAGAAGGATGATTACTCATCGGAAATTGCGGAACATGAAGCTGTTCCACAACCTCATCAACACCATCACCCCCGTCGTCGTTAGTATCGTTGCAAAGATTACGTAACAAAAATCTGATTTCCTTCGCATTACTGCATGTCGCCTGGGATCAAACGTATTTCCCGCGCATCGGTAACGTTGGTTGTTGAGGACAGTATGCTTGACGATGATGCTGGACGTCGAGGAATTGGAAAGCTGCATGGCCACGAAGCTAGGGCTATTCATCAAATTGTGCCACGACTTCTGAACGCATTTGAATCGCATATAAGAGATTTCGGAGGCAGCCTCGACAGGATTTCCACCACCATATCTTCGAGAAGTTTGAAAATTGTTGCCATTTCTTTGAGAAACAAAACAAATTTAACAGGAAGTTTCACATTGAAAAGACTTTGGTTTGTATAACTTCAAATTTTTCACCCTCGTAAGTTTCTTCGATGTGAAACTTCGTTTGGCAGTGACACATTATACATGGCACAAATTGGATTGCCAAGCGTTTTGTCCGTCGAATTTTTCACCTGACCACTAGGTCATCCATCACCAAGACATCAAACATAAAAACTCCACTTTCTTCTATTTGATAGGGAAAAAAAAGAGACAAGGATTCATTCCGTCCTGCAACGAGTCTTAACGAAACACTCCTGGTACTGTTCACCTTTAACGTTAAGGACATTTTTATTCTAAAAAATCACTCCTGATACTATTTACTTACAACATCTTTTTGTCCTTTTGGTTAAAACTCAAAGTTTTCAAACCCTTTTTATTAGTTTTCTTAAAAACCTTAACCAAGATAATATAGAACATAAGAAAGTGTTGTCATTCTTCAACTCTCAAAAAGTACATGTTTTTTGCAACCTTCAGATTTTTCCAGAGGCAATTCAATTTTGCATCACTGTTCAATCTTTTCCATCCACTTCCTTACACATAAACAAGTCGTTGTCTGGTTCCTTCCATCTTTATACTCCCCCTGCTAGACAATTTAGCGCTCTTTACATTAATGCTTCGACCCATAACCAAAGGGCCCCTGACAAGCAACCAACCATGTAACAACTTCTACAGTATCCATGTGATAACTCCTACACCAAGAAAAGCATTCCGATCAGAAATCTAGCCGAAAGGATCTTGCCACCAAAAACATTATGAACATACAAGAACCGAAACAGTCTGCACTGTGTCTTGCAACTTTCTATTATAACCATGCTTTAATCTGTTGTTCATGTCGTTTTATTCAAATGCAAAACAGCCTGCCATGCATATCTCGTCAACAATCATACCCAGATACAACTAGGTAATGGCTTTGTAGCCTGTGCCTTTTGTATAATCTCTGCTGTGGAAATTCTGTTCGGATCACACCCAGAAAAATGTATGCATAAATACAACATTCTTCTAATCATGACTCAGGTTTCTAATCAATACATGGACGTTCATAACTTCATACCATTACACCTAAATAAATGGAGAAACTCTACAACGTATACTAATCTCCCACTTAAAATCAACACTGATCAACCTGCCATGCCCGTGCACCTAATCATTACTGAGCCATGAATGACAGTTGTTAAATACTGAAGAAAAGGTTAACTCACCTATAATGACCACATTGCTTCCCTTACAGACCACCAAGTTCATCGACAACTTTGACGCCAGCTTTCTTATCCCATTCCTCAGGGGAGGCTACATCTGCCATTATCTTTTCTTGACCACGCCAAAGGATCTGCACCAGGTATTGCCACCCTAGAACAGTCAACTTTCCACAAATATTGAAGAAAAAGGGTACATGAAGACTATGTCGAAGGACTTACCTTGTCAATCACGCCGAATTGTTTAGCAGTTGTAGAATCCATATAAAATGGTCTTCTCATCACATTAGCAACAGCCTCCTCTGACTAATACAAAATAACACGATAACATAAGTTCCCTACTTTTTGCTCGTATGCTGATTAAATCTTATAAATGGAGCTTACATTTCCTGTGTGTTTGGCCAGAAGCTTTACGAGAATGTCCCTATTTGTGATTACCTGCAAAGTACTTCACACAATGTTAATGGTTCCACAAAATGCACAGAATAAATTAAATTCAAAAGATTGTGACAGTATAAATGAAATGAAAGCTTAATTCACAGCACCCCCCCACCCCCCCCCCCCCCCCAACAAAGTTTCTATCATTATATTTTTCATAATGAAAAGATAAAAACGATGTGAAAGAAACCTTTCTATTTTGAATCCTCCAAATAAGTTCAGAGGCCAAGGAAATAAAGAGGTGATGCACAAATACGTGATTAGGACTAGAACAATTAAATGATGGAAAGAAATGAAAGAGGAATTCACCTCTTTTGCACGAATAAGAACGTCACTAGCAGGCATCAGTCCAGATGATGGGACACGAGGTTGCTGGATCATTGCTGAAGCAGGATTGAAGGAAATTAATGAAAGTTTTAAAGATCTGAGATTGCAACCTTTTAAAGAAAAATGTGTCATACCTTTGGCATGTGGCATCATAAATCGTTTGCCCTTGGTTCCTGCTGAAAGCAACAAACAAGCTTGACCTATAGCAGCTCCAACAGCAACCGTATGTATCTGAATAAGCAAGAACAAGTATGTAATAAGGTAAAACGTACAACATTCATATCATAACCACATGCAAATCCTTTCCCTATTTCCCAATGTCCAAATCCCTTCGGACATGTAGTTTGGAGAGTAGAACAAGGATCATAAAAACGTCGCTAAATCTGCATATAAAACTCAATATACACTACTTCATAGAATATATAAACCATCGCCACATTTTCACTGTCACCGCATCCCAACCATTTCACCACCAAAAGATCACCACTAGCACCAATTACTAAAGCATCACATTCGAACTGTTGCTATGGTGCCACCACTTGCATATGGCATTATCTCCACCTTAACACAATTGCTAATCTAGAAACACCCCATGTAGCTCCAAACCCACACCCAAAAAACTAACATCATGGCCACCACCAAGTTAGAGCAAATAATTATGCGAAGTACAACAGTTCTTAAAGTGAATCACCTCATTTTTCAACTGCATCATAGCATCATAGATAGCAAATCCCTCTGACTCCATGCCAACCTGAAAAATAAGCATTTGGAATACATTGATATAGATAATTGGTACAGACATCATTCATATGCATCTTACTTTGAACAGAAACACCAGACTTACGGTTTCACCATCATCACGGGTGGTTCCTGTCGAATTAATATAAATATATATTGGTTGTTTAGGATCCATCCATTGCAGATACATCAATTCCGCAACAATAAGCTCTGTGACTGCTGGCACTAACTGAAAATTAAGAGCAACTTTCAACGGATTTCACAAAATGCACGAACAAAGTGACAATAAGATTGATTGAAACCTATTATGAATAGTTTAGTCATATCTTCCCCTTTTGAATTACCCTGAGAACACGCTCAAGGCATACACTCGGAACCACTACTTTACCAAGAAAAACACTTCCCCATTTTGATTTTGCATCTCATCCCCGAAGACATGCTCTGGCCTCCCAATTCTCACCCCAATAACACGATATGTATGAAAAAACAGCAGAATTTGATACTTCCATAAGATGGCATCTACAACAACATAAATATTGGACTAAAAACTCACAGGCATGCCAATATAAACTATTCTTCCGTGGAGTAACAATGAGGGCAGGTCTGGAGGTGGCTTCTTGGGCCTATGCTCGTTGTAAGAAACCGATCTTTCCACCTAGTTCAAGCAGAGAACAGCATAAAATTACCAAATAACCAAACAAAAAGAATACCGATTAACCGAGAATAACAAGTCAAATTTACAGTGAAAAAACCTGAAAATTCTACTAGCACTAACATATCATTAAAATTTAAAACCTATGCAAATAACTAATTGAAAATTAAATTTTTTGAACAAAAACCTGCTTAACCAATACAAAACTAAGATTCTTTCCCTAATATCAATGGTACCCATCAAATTAATCTATAAATTTCACTTCAATCCTTCAAAAAAAAACAGAAACAATTCATACTTGTAAGTAAAAACTCAGAGAGAGAGAGAGAGAGAGAGAGAGGTACTTGGGCAGGAGTGGCCATGAGAATAGGTTCATCAAACACATCCAAGTACGGGAGAGAGTCGGAATTTTGAGGCGGCCGGTTAAGCAAGGTTTCCGGGGACTTGGCAGCCACCGCAGCGAGCCTCGAAAGAAAGGGGTCCTTGGGGTTTATCGGAGGAATCGGGATTTTGGCCGTTGCTTTCGCGTTAACGGAACAAAAAGCTGCGAACTTCCGAGCATTTCTGGGTCTAAACGACGACGTAGAAGCTGACGATATGGAGATTGGCAGCTGCAAACTGCTCGCCATTAGAGTACTTTTCTGGGTTTTTCTGGGTTTCTCTGCAGAAACTTGGTGGAGAAAATGAAGTGAAAGTTTTGAGATTGGTTCGTTGAAGTTGAAGGAAGAAGGGCTTGAAGCTTCCGTTGGTAAGTTGGGGATGTTGTTGTGGACTTGTGGGTCCCTTTCAGGCCCAGACAAATTTGGTGTTGACTGTTGAGTTCTTTTAGAGCCCACAAAATGGCCCAAAAAGAAAAATACTTGGCACCATGAACACCTCACATGCTTTTTTTACGTGCACTTTTCACCTCGAGATAGCGTGGCTAATGCACAGACTAGGGATTGTTTAAAAGTGTTTTTAAAATAACTTAAAACGATTTTAGAGAAAATGTTTTTGGATTTTAAAATACTTGAAGTGCTTTTTCAAGATTCACTCGCGTTTTTATCAAAGGTTGGTTCAAAAAACATTTTCAATAAAAGTGCTTTCAGTCATTTTATGAGCACTTTTAAATGAGCTTGTTAGTTGAGTGAAATTGTTCTTTAGAAGGGGTTTAAGTTCGAATTCTCGATCAAATAAAAGAAAAAGAAAGATTATAGTTTACAATCTATGTACTCTTGAACAAAGTTGCGTTTAGATTCATCATCCGAATATATAAATTTTTAAAAATGTTATAGGTTACCATTATGTTGGTGATTACAAACCAAATCTAGACATTACATTTCTAGGTCAAGGATCCATAGCCTACTAATCAAAGTTATGTTTGGATCAATCGCCTCGAGTTTTAAATTTTGAGGAAAATTTGTTGGAAGTAAACGTCATTTTAAGAAATCTGCACTTAAATCAATGCAGAATAACTATTTTTGAGTACTAGTGACATTTTATACAGAAAACAATGTATTTTCTAATAAGTAAACATGTAATACATATTAAATATTTGACAGAGAGTAAAAAACCACGCCTAAAGGATGGCCCAAATTCTTACATAAAATCACAAACCCAAAGGGTAGAAAAAAATCAACACTGAATATCCATCAATGAATGGCAACATCAGCTTCACCGTGACTTGCAACCAACGGCTCTGCTTCGGGCGCTTTCTCGGCAAAAACCATCGCGATTTTCTCTGTGGGAACCAAAGGCAGGTAGGAGGAGACCCGGTAGCCCTTCTCCGCAGTGCTCTGCACGGTCTGGTTGTACTTTTCGGAACAATATGCTGCGGTTGGTACAACAACATCAACCACCTTTGGGAGGACTTGATTCACCTTTCGCCATGCAGAAACAGCACACTGCTCGGCTTTTGGTTCGTACTTAGCATACATGTCTTTGGCTGTGGGTTCGCACTTAGAGTAGACAGACTTAGCACAGCTTGAGGCAGTGTCTACAACTCCGGCACGCTTAAGCTCAGAGGCAACCGCTCGTGCTGCCTCTGGGGCCTTTTGAGCGGCGGATAGAGCTTTGGATGAGGCCTGCTTAACCACTGGTGGCACACGGCTGTCCAGCTTGGTAACAGACTGATCAACCTGAAGATATTCCAACATAATTAGCAACTTGCACAATGAAGCTTCGCACATTTGTAATACAACCACCAATCTAACTAAGCTAGTATGGAATTGAAAATTAGATGCGACCATTGATCCTATCAAGGAACAAAATGCAGAGGCCAAAATTTAACAGCCCGACTTGGATTAACTCAATACAACTGAATGCGCCACACAATAATCCGAATACCATAAGACACATAGAAATCTACAAAGACACGATGCAATTGATCAAGATGCACGATGAGGATCACATCCATACAATTAACACTTTTCGACAAACATAGTCTGTTTTGTTAATCTACGTGGTTATTCTATTCTAGGTAATGATGAACATTGTTATTCTTAACTCTTGGGTTCAATAATTCCTACATAACTTAAGAGCCACAACAGCGCGAAAAAACCTTGAAACGTGAAAAAAAAATCAAAGTACCTTGCGATCCACAAAGGTGAGGAGGTGAGCAGGGACATCATGGTACTTGTTGTAGACAGGTCCAACAACGGTCTTCACTGTTCCCTCCACGGACTCAACGCCAGGCTTCAAAGGCCCTGACCTTTCCTTGGCATAACCGTACAGGTTTGTGAAGCAAACCTCGGCATAAGCTGCAGCCACTTGAACAAATTGGAGGTACTTGAGCCTCTGTTCCTCCTCCGCAGTCTAAAAAATTACAAACACATATCAATAAATATTAACACGTAATTCTTTGTTTATCTATTTAAGAAATTGATAAGAACAAAGGGAGCAAATTACAAAACTTGGGTATATCACTATTTCTTAAAATCCGCATATATTTTCTGTTCCAAACTTTCTAGGCAGCCAAACACTCCCAATCCCAATCACAAATGAACAAAGCAATAACATGAAGGTTTATGGCAACTGCTACTCAGCCTAAATAATTTGAACACTATCAAATTTCTGGGCAGCCAAACACTATCAAACTCCAACAAAAATGAACAAAGAAATTACAGAACTTAGTTATTTCTTAAAACCCAACTCCATGATGTTTTAAATTCCAAATTTTCTGAGCAGCCAAACACAATCAAACTCTACCAAAATTGAACAAAGAAATTGCTTATAACAACAAAGGGGGGAAATTTCAGAACTTGGGTATTTCTCAAAATCATATCTCAAAACCCCATGATGTTTTCAATTCCAAAATTTTCTGGGCATCCAAACACTACAAATCTCTACCAAAAACCAAAAAAGAAATAACATAACAACCAAAAAAAAAAAAAAAAGAAGAATTTTGATGGTCCATACCATCTGTTGCTGCACCTGCACGCTCAAATCTTCCTGGGCCATAATCGAATACTTTTCTTTCTCGTCGGTCGGAATTGAAAATTGAAGGTAATGATTGGGTTTCGCTGTAATTTTGTTGGAGATTTGGAGGACGACGACTAGGGTTTTATAGGAGGAAGAAAACCGAATTTTAAATCTTAGCGGTTAAGAAATGACCGGTGGCGAAGCCAACCAGCTGCCAACTCCGTGTGAAAGTTTGTTACGCTTGGCGGGGAAGGATTACGTCAACGTTGGGCCGTTGACTACTCGGCGAATACGATGCGTGAAATAACACCGTTAACGGGTGAACGGGAACGCCGTGAGAGGATTTTTGGGTTTTCGTGTGATGGATAACGGAGACGGGGAGAAAGACGTTCTGGATGTTTCGGCGGTGGGGCGAGTTCGAGAAGGTTCTTGGATCTTACTTAAATGGCCCACTGAGTCAAGGTGGATTAGGTTTCAACGTTCAATATAATATGAGGCCCAAATTATTTGTACTATGTTTTTTTTTTTTTTTAAATAAACGATATTATTTACACTATAGAATAAGACGATATGCTTAGTCTCACAATAGTGCTAGTAATAATATGGTACAAATTCACCTTTGATGAGAATTAAACCTAAAATCTCTTACTTACAAGTAAAAGGAATATCACTAGACCGTAGTACTAAGTGGCAATATAGACTATGTTTTAAATGAATAACTATTAAATACATTTTCGATACTGTTGATATTGTCTCATTATGTCAATAGCAGAATAGTCTCAAATAGTCTTAAGGAAAGATCGGTACCACGCTACCAATTCTCGCCAGTCGTACTTTAATCATCGCTCAATCTATTTATTTTTACATTCGCCTCATCAAGAAGTTTTGAAAATTAAGTTAAAACTTTGCGTTGAGATTCTTGAGGGTAAAACCCTATTTGACAATGTTTTGAGCCTCAGTACTATATTTTTCACTTTTTTTTTTTTTTAGTTTTCGACTTATTTGACAAAAAATAATAATAATCATAAATCCACTTCCAAATGCCTTAAAAATATTTCCTTAACGATCATTAAAACATTTGGTGAAAATAAATAATTTGCATTTTTGACAAAAGAAATGTTTGTTAACACTCACGGTTTTGCAAATTCGTACTAAATTATCATTCAATCTATTTATTTTTACCTTCGCCACACCATGAAGTTTTGAAAATTAATGTAAAACTTTCTATTGGTATTCTTGAGGGTGGAACCCCTTTTTGACAACGTTTTGGGACTCACTACTATATTTTTCATTTATTTTTTTTTAGTTTTCGGCTTAAATATTCAACTAAATATACAATTGTTGCTCAATAAATCATCAAACCTTTTCCAAATGCATTACAAATTTCCTTAATGGTCACGGAAAATATTTCGCTAAAATAAAAAATTTGCATTTTTGACCAAAAAAACGTGGGTTAACACCACGAATTGTTTTCATTTTTACTTTTTGAAAAAGCATGCCTACTGTATGTAATTCAAAACTTGAAAACCCATGTAATAGATTGATTCAGAAGAGTAGTTGATTTTATTCTCGATCATTCTCTCTTATATTCCTTAATTTCTCAATTCAAAGCTTCCTCATTTCAAGTACGTAAACATGTCATAAGTTGAGTATAGGTGTAACTAAAACAAAAGAAACCTATTTACCATTTCATTTACAATTCAAAATAAAACTTTGGATACTTGTTCTATTCAATTTGTCCCCAAAGAATCCCCTTTTTCCTGTGAACAGGTGAAAAAAAGATTTCATCTGTCTTATTGGAGGCTCTTGCATTGTGCTAGGAACACGGGTCAATACAAGTATCATAACACAAAGTGGCTAAATACTTGATGAAAAAAAATTTCAACCACTTATATTATAATACTTAGTGTTCCGGATAGTTTTCAGATACACTAAAAATTTTCTCCTATTGGAGATGGATGGATGTGATGGAGGACCTAAAATCATTTGACAACCCAACAGAACACAACACACACCTACAAAACATAAATTCTAAATCATGGGGATCATATCATCTTTTGATGACATAGCTCCCATTACAATTAAGCTAAAGTTTTCAATTGCTTTCATACACTTTACTTGGAAAAATTTAATCTGCGGCTTCGAATTATATTGAAACAGATAGGTGCAACTGTGACCTTCTGACTTATGAGTTATGAGACCATTATTATTGGGAAAAGCATTTTCATTGGATCCTTTTTCTAGGGATTTTGCACTCGTGTCTGTTTATTTAAAATTTAAATATAAATAGTACCTAACGAAAACTAACCGTACGATGTACGATGAATGTACACGATTGCTGGATCCCTAGGAAAAGGATCCGTCCTTTTCCTTATTATTGGTAGGACAAGTTTGTAGACCTTGTACTCAAGAACAAAATCTACTATGTCCATGCAATCAAAGATAACCCCAAAGCGGTGATATTCCAAGTCAACAACACATTGTAATGAAATAAAACTATAACAAATAGCAGAGCGTAATTGACTTGAGATATCTTCACCGTCGTGGTTGGTAAGTTTGAACCGAAAGAGTTTATGCAATCCATGTATGAAATTTGAGAACTTTGTGGAAGTATTTCAAACCTATCACGCGTTGATATTTGAATACCATTCAAAGCAAAGAACTCGAAAGAATAAGGAAAAACAATGTGAAATATCAAGTTATTAATACTTCATAAAGACAACTTTAAATCAAAAGAGATCCTGCAAAAGGGACCAGAGGCAAGCAGAGAACAAAAAAAAATCTCCACCATTAGATTGAACCTATCTATGAATTTTTTTTCCTTTTGCAAATTTACTTTGTGACACACCCCGACCCGAAAGTGGGGCGTGCTGACCGTCACGTGAGAGTGACGTAACCATGTGCACAGTGCGGAAGCAAGATTAATCAGAAATATACGAACAATTTAAAACCATGCAACCAGCAACCCAAATTAAGATAGTGTGCTAGTGCGAGAATTAAGATGGTTTACACAACCAGAGCATAAATGGTCTACGTGCAGTCAAGCAGAAAGTACTAAATAGAGATACACTCAAATGTGGTCCTACATAAGTGAATTCTGTTAGAACGTCCGATCTCGTATGCCACCAACGAACACTACCTAATACCTAGAGGGGCGAAAAACAGAAAGCGTGAGTGGGCAAAAACAAATCTTTTCAAAACCTTTTCTTTTCTCAAAAGTTATAACCCCTATCCGTAAAACCTGTATAATTTCCCAGAAATAAAGTATATACTCATATATATAATTCTCAAAATCCTGCTGGAAAATATGTATGTATGGATGAATGTATGCCATGCCAAAGTATCATAACTGAATGCCAAAACATAACTCTGTGAATATGATTGAGTACTAGATAATCATCTCAGCCCTCGGCTGTATATAGCTCATAACAATCTCATCATATCATATAACTCATAATCATCTCAATCATATCGTATATATCCTGAACACACATCAATACCACCTCTAGTGGTCTACACAACATCACTGTATATAAAATCATATGCTCTAGTGCTACAATCACGTGAAGACTGTGCGAATAATTCGTGGGTCACCTACGAGTCGAACCCACCTATGGTGGTCTATTCGACATGAATGTGCACCTAACTTGGATCCAAGGCGAGCATGTGGTGCGGGAGGTGAACATCATGTGAAAGACTATGCCCCTAACTCTGGACGGGAGCACTAATATCAGTGTGCAGGTTTATGAGCTCTAATCACATCACATCACATCATCCATTCTCATCATAACTAGTATATAAACTTACCTGTGTGTCCGCATCACCATCATTATTATATGTAATCACTAATGCATAATAAAATAAATAAATACTTTGAATGACATTTCAAATCATACTATTCTTTAAATTCACTTTTTGGGAAAAGCAAGTATATAGGTATATACGGAAAACAAAAGCCCACTCACTGATAAGTAGCCGGGTTGTAACCCATGCCTAGCCTGGCTACGCTCGTCCTCCGGATAGGTCTCGCCTATATGAGAAATAACCGTATAAATGTCATTTTAAGCACATAATCGAATCCTTAGAAATAACTTCTCATATATTGCTCAAATTGGGTATATGAATATACCACCGTGATCTACACAATCTCACGAACACCCAGGAATTTTTAAAATAATTTTTTGATGCTCCACGCGCCGGCGAGTGCACGGCCAGACACGCCCCCCACGCGCAGCCAAGTGCCTGGCACACTGACGGCGTCAGTTAACGCCGTCAGGAATATTCCATTATTTCCAAGTATATTCTGTTAATTAACTAACATCGTCAGTTAACGGCGTTAGCATATTCCGTCAAAACTGACAGAATATTCCTTGTCTTCTCCGGCAAGTCGTCGGTCGCCGGCGACTATTCGCCGGTTTCCGGGTAAACTTCCAAACATGGTTTCTCACTCATTTTTCAACCATTTTTCATAAAATTGGTACCAAAATGAAGCTACGAGCATGTAGAACACAACCATACAAGTTTCAAAGCTTAAAATCCACTAGATTTTACCTGAGGAAGCTCGATAATTCGGTCAACTTTGAAATGCTTCTATCTCAGTCCTCCGACGTCCAAAACCTTCAAATGAACCACCCCTAGCCTCGTGAGGACCTCCTAAAGCTCACTATGACCTTAAAATTTCCTGAAAGGTCCATATTTACGTGTGCATGAACAGTGCACCAAAACTGGGGGTGCAGTTTCGTGATGAATCGAAGGTTTCTAGTTCCAAAAACAGTATCGATGAACTCAGAATCTTACAAGGAGTTCAAATCTTACGTTAAAACCTTCGATCCGCGACGAAATGGCGTAGAATGAGCTTTGTCCGTACATGCACAGTGAAATGGATGCAGAAATTCGAGAGAGAAGAGAGAGAGAAGGTCCACGGGAGAGAGAGAGAGAGAGTAGGTTGTATATGTGTGGTCCAACTTTAGTCCCTAACCACACAAATGAAACAAACTCTAAGTTCCAATTAATTTTCCAAAAGCTTAGGAAGGTAAATATTATCCAAATATATATTACACACACACCTTAGCAACCTTTAGGGACAATTCCGTCTTTTCACGTCCTCGATAAAAATAACATACTTTTCCAGGACGGGCTGTCACACTTTGTCACTTGCTTTGGTTTATGTCTCAATATAACCCCCCATTATTTGGTTTTCCTTTTTCTTGTTTGAGAACTAAAGGAGAAGAAGCCAGCAGTGAGATTGAAAAGAGAATTTTTTTTTTTTTTTTATAACTAAGATTCGTTTAGAATTGCTACTTTTAAAATAACTGAAAGCACTTTCTAAACGAAGTACATAATTGATGCTTTAGTCATCTTAAAAACATTTGAAGTCCAAAAATATTTTCTTTATAAGTGCTTTCAGTCATCTTAAAAGAAGTTATAAATGGAATTCGGATCCTCTTTGTGAGGATTTCGGAGATCCATGAATCGTGTCCGTTCATCGCACATCGTGCAGTTAGAAATCATTTTAAATATTTTTATTTAAAATCAAATACAAACAGTACATGACAAAAACTGACCGTACGATATACGATGAACGGATAAAATTCACAAATTCATAAGATCTTCATCAAAATAATCCAGAGAGAATCCTGTTGGTTCTAAATGAATACTAACACTCTTAGCTCTATATCCAATCAAACACAAGTCCCCAGGAGATGCAAACTTTAATTTTCTACAGAGACAAGGAATTGTTGGACATGACAAATGTGGGGGTGGGGGGTGGGGTAATAATCAAGCAACATTGTGTTTGACAACTAACTTCAATCTAGATAAAATCTAAATAAAAGCGTTCGTTCCACAGCCAAACTACCTAACCATATGGTATTCTAGAAAACTAAAACTAAAACTAATTAGAGCTTGAATTGTTCACCACATCTCCCTCCAAGAGTGACCAATATATCAGTAAGGGTTCATTTCGATAGCCAAAATCTATAAAATTTGAAGAAAAAGAATACCAAATTGTTCAATTTTACAAGAGACGTTGCAAAATATGATGTGATAACATCAATATTTCCATTAATTAATAAAAAAAAAACAATGACACATCACCTCCAATTCCAACTGAACCAAAATAAAAAAACAAAAAAAAAAGTTAAAAAAAAATTAACTCCTGCACCTTGTGATGGCGCTGCAGCCGCGGGTGTAGGGGTTGGACTGGGCCCCGGGCTGGCAATTGTAGTAGGAAGCGCCGCGCCTGGAGCAAGGCACGGTGTTCCTCTGCAGCGCACCGTAGCTGATGTAGTTGCTGGTGGCTAAGATGCGACGGCTGATCTCTGAGTCCATGTCAAACTCCACCTCATCGTTCCCTGCAGCTAAGGCGCACTCTGCTATGGAGCCCTTGCAGGCTGACTTGGCGGTGGCGGTGGGTATCCAGGCGAGGTGGTGGTGGTCTTCACTTGACGAACCCACCACCAATATCGAGGCGCAGATCAGGAGGAGAGAGAAACTGTGCAGACTAGCCATTGCTGCCCAAATAAGAAGCTTTTCACTCTCACTATTTCTTTGTTGCTTCTATTCAAAGTTGAATGCTTTCTGATTCAGCTCCTTAATAATCTCTGTATTTTAATTTTAAATTTCTTTATCTGTGTATGCGTTTTGTTTGTTGATTCTCTTCACCAGTGAGCAGAGAGAGAGAGAGAGAGAGAGAGAGAGAGAAGGGGGGGGTAGAGGAGAGAGAATGGACAAAGCAAACTAGACAAGGACTAAACCTCAGTTAAGAACTTATAAGCGGGCAGTTGCCAACAAATGACATTGGTATTGGTTATTATTTACAGTGGTGCCCTTTTTAGGATTTTTTATTTAATTATTTGTTTATTTTTGCTCCTGGCAAAATGTCAAGCTTGCATTTAACTAAAACTACGAAATTTGAATTCTCTCACTTGCAAGTAAAAAAAAAATATCATTATACCGTTATATCCGTACAAGAACAAGAATATTAATAATTCATTTTAAACCAAATTCATAGTACAATATAGTAACTACAAGGAAAATCATATGCACATTCATAACCCAACCTACTAATTAATATTCAACTTTAGTTGACTGGTTGTGCCACTGTCTCTATCTCTCTCTTAAAAAATGGAGATTAGAGAGAGAGTGGGTGTGTATTAATAAAATATAATATGGAAGAGGGAAATCGGCATCTAGGGTTTACATTACACCTATCCCAAGTGGCCAACTCCATCAAAGAATCGTTAACCTAGACACGTTTTCTCCTTCCTATCCTCCCTGTTTCCCCTCCTTTATTTATTTATTTACTTGATAATTTATTTATACGGTGGATTCGTGGCACCGTAAATTTATAATATTTTTTTACATAAATATTTGTACGGCTTATTCTACAATGTATTTCAATAATTTGAATCATTTATTTTTAAGTTTTCTTTCAAAGATTATGACACCTAAATCTAAAATCATATGAAAAATAGAGTAAGGGCTTAGGATTTCTTTCTAAAATCGGATTCGTCCAATTTTTTCACTATGAATGAATGTTTAGCGGTTTTTGAGACGTCTAAGTTTTTGTAAAGACGATTTATGAATGATGTTCTAAAGATAAACTGTTCGGATCGTTATAATACATTATGAAGTAAATCCCACAAAAGATTGTGTCAAAATTGTATAAAAAAAGTGATGTCACAGATCTGACACCCCTTTATTTATTTGACAGTTAATTTATTTTTATTATTTTATCAGTGAGTAATAGCTAGTCTTCTTCCTCCATCCCATTGGCGTCATCCTTCTTTTTTTTTTTTAACATAAGCGTCATCCTTCATGATTCTGCCCTTTCTGGCTTTGTATTACTTTTTGGTTCTAACATAACCGTCCCCCATTTTACTCTTCTTGTTTTTCCTCCATTATTTAATTTACCAAATCCAATCTATCAGTTGAATCCTTCCAACATAAAGGAAAAAAGAAGAAGAAATTTGGGTTGGATTCACGTACGAAGGTTGAAATAGTTTTTCTTCATGCGTATGCCATTGACATTTGTAAAGTGAAAGCTATTACTCCAGCGGGTTGCAACTCAGTTGATTAAAAATATTTAATTATGCATCAAAGGTTTTGTGTTTTGCATCTTGCTTGTTTTCTAATTTATAAGAGTATACATTCAATATGTACTCTTAAGTTTATTGTTCACAATAAAGGGCATCGGTTTTCTTCGAATCTCATTGTTCGGAGCATAAAGACTAGTCAATCAGGACCACTTAAATTGAAATTGACAATTCTCATTAACTCATTACACTGACTCTTTTTATTCAAAACAAAAATTATAAACTCTCCTCCACACTGATCAGAAGCCCGTATTTTATGATCCATATACTTGAAACGATAATGTTAGAGGATCAAATAGCACAATAAAGTTGAATTAAGCACTATTTCCTTTCTTTTCGATAAAGCTATGCAGATTCGATTCTATGTTTGTTATTGTTTTTAATTAAATACCCGCGTTTTTTTATCATAGAGCTACGGGATTTGAAAGGAGCAACGGATAGTGTGTTTAAATAAGCGGCGTTAAAATGAGCGGCTAAGTGCCGTAGCCGTTAGATAGGTCGTGGGCCCGCCGCAGATCGCGAGGACGGTGTTTGCGCGTCCCAATACCAGATCCTCAGTTCTCCTCAAGCCAGCTGGTCCCTTACCAATCTCTTCCGAGATCAAATCTTCTGCATCCAAAATAGGTGTGGCCTGTAGTCTCAATAAGTATTTGACATATATTAAATTTATGATAATAAAATTAAGAAAAGTTAAGATATTGAATACGTGTCAGACATTTATTAGGACCACATGGATGCCGCATCTATTTTGGGTGCAGAAGATTTGGTTTCATCTCTTCCCCCTACAAATATTTTTAATTTCTTTCCCCAAAGTATACTATTATATTCTACTTTTTTTCTAATAAATAATTTATGCAATTTTATAATTAAAGCCTTCTTTTCTCATGATTCATGAATCTTCCCTCGTCATTTTTTTAATTTTGTTTCTGGAAGTGAACATTTTTTTTAAACAAATTCAAAAGTTGTAATTAAAGATAAGATGAGGACATTTAGAATAAAGTAAAAGTGACCATAATTAACAATAAGATAATAAGATGAGAAAAAATAGGTTAAGGTGACTTGAACATGTGAAATGAAGACTTATAGAATTTTTGGTTAAAAAATGTGATTATAAGACAGAGTCTCAAGGCAAAGAAGACCGTGAAAGACTTGAAAATAGACTTTAAAAAAATACATGCAGTATTTAGAGTTAACGGAAGAACGAACTCAAAATCACACTCAATAACATTTAAAATTCATACAATCGATGCATTTAGTGAAGAAAAACTTTATTGTCGAAGTGACGTTCTTTTAATAAAGAAATTCAAAGGTTGTAAAGGACAATCTCACAGATGGACAGAAGTGCCCTCAAGGATCGTGATATTTTTTGACCCACATGGAGAAAACCCCAAATTATTATCAATGGTTTTTTTTATGAATATCTAAAATTAGGCCAAGGTCCAGGTGCTAAAAAGCACATGAGAAATCCACAACCTGCAGTCCATGCACGCCGAAAGATCAAAAGGAAAGAGCAAATAATAACATCCTGGCATGTAAGCTATATCTTCAGGCATCATGCTGACATTAACGAGAAAAACACAAATTGCTCCAAACTCCTTGAGATAACTAGCCAACTAGGTGTAAGTGTGTCCCACCTGCAGGTTTTTAAGATTTCACAATCAACAACTTGAAAGGTTCCAAAGTGAATGAGAAATCCAAATAAAGGTCCTAAATTGGAGACAGACTTTTTAAATGTTACGGTGACAGTATTTCAAACTAATAATAAACTTCTTAAACCGAGTTTTTACATCACGCATCGTGTGTCCTCTATGGATTCATGGCCATGAGTAAAATGAATAATGAACAAGATATTCCTACTTGGCATTTCCATTGGCTGTCTCAGCAATATTGCAGTTAAAAGGCAGGAAATCACTGCAACTGAGTCTTTCCTATCGTTTTCGTTACCAGTCGTCCGGAAAAACCATCTCAAGACAGACAGAAACTCATTAGGGGTCCTATAAGCTGCTGCGTGATAGTGATGGATCAAAGTCCCCGTGCGTGAATTCTTGTTCCAATCCCACCAATTCTATGACCTATTTCGTACGAGTTCGGTAACTTTGACACCAAGAAATCGTTTCACAGTTTGAATAGAATGACATTTCCGTTTCTGATCTAACTGTGGATGACTTCATATTATTAATCACTCAAAGAAAAGCACAAAGCAGCCTTGCTCAATAAGTAAAGCCAATAAAGCATGTCGTTGAAGGAGAAAGAGATGGACTTACAACATGAGAAAGAAAAAAAAATTTGGCCAACCATCACTGCACCCACGAATCCTACTGTTTTTCATAGTACGGTGATGTTGCTTGAATACAAAGGTCATTCCCTTCGCCCTCATCGCTGTCGTCTTCATCTGCATCTACCCAGTTACTAGGATGGTGTGAAAAACCACCGACCACCGCCGTTAATTTGTGACCTTCTGGAAGCACCAAACTGCACAAGCTTTAGTTACTACAGTTGTATAAAACAAGCAAGATTAACCTAAATATTTTCTTACATACCTCTAGGTTCTTCCATGCGATCATTTTCTTCAGGGTGGCAGCTAGAATGACGAGTCAAGAGAATGATTATGAAATCAAATGAAGAATCATTTTTCATCATGCAATGACTTTGTTTACGACAGAATCACTTCTAGCATAAGGGCTTTAATGAAGAAGCAACTCAAAACACTGAGAGTGATTTTCAAAAGAAACACCTGATATGTGATTCTTCGAAACTGCTGTTATTATCTGCCAACATTGAGGGCAAACAAGCATTAAGAGAATTGGGTGGGAGTTGCTAGGCCCAGGTGGGTATTTACTTAGTTGGGTTTGTTGGGTTATAGGCCCCTCTCACTTTATAAAGCTTGCATTTGATTTTGAAAGAAAAAAAAAAACCGAACTTTACAAGCTTAGATTTAATTAAAATCCTTATAATTCTTAGAAGGAGAATAGTTCTTAGAAACTTATAGAATAGTTTTTAGAAGTTTGCTAACATTTTCCACCCTCGACCTAATCATTGATGCATCAAGGGTTCCACATGTATCAACCGTTAAAGTTTAAACGTTGAAAGTCACTCACACACGCGTGAGTGACTAACCGTAGCATACCCTTTAAATTTTAATCGTATGAGTTGAAATTGACAAACTTCAGTAATCATCTTGAGACTAAACTCTTTAACAGTTTACAACTTAAACATCTTAGCTAGAAGAAAGAAAGTAAAAACGATTGAGAGTAGCCTAAACCATGAAAATAATTGGGGGATGGCGATACGAAACTAACCCACCCAATAATGAATTATTTATACTTAAACTTTTCGTAGAAGACTTATATAAAACAGTTTACCGTGACATGATATGTCAGTCTTATAACTTAGTTTTTCTTTACATGTCAATACAATAATAGTAAATTCATTTTATATAAGTTCGTAACAATGAAGCGGATCCGTGATTACGATTTGTTATTAACTTGGAAGCTGACCCATTTGATTCCTGACCTTTGCGTTTATGTGATTCTGAATGTGATGAGGCTGCTGTGTCAACTCCTCAGTGGTCCATTACCTTTGCGTATATCTCATTTCTCAACACAGCAAGCAAATGCAAGCCTCCAACTACTTATTTATTTATATGCAAAAGAAGACTTAAGTTAAATGGAGTGACCAGGATTTCAACCAGTTCTTATACAATCAAATATAAAGGTTATGTGAGCCACACTCAGAAGAGATCTATTCCAAATATGAAGGCTATTATGATGAATGCCAGTACTTGTAACAGCGTCAGTAAAAAAATTCACTTCTTAAAACACATGCATCCTAAAAATAAAATCAAAGAATTTTGCAATATCTTTGATATTATCATTGATAGACATGAGGCGCCAATGAACACTGCACGATCCTGAAACAATATCAATCACTAACTTCGGGTTGTTCTCCACATAAATTCTGTACTACAGCGTGTTGTTTGACGTTTTTATGGTAATTTTACGGCTTAAATTTTGTGTTTTACTAGACAAATTTGCTTTTGCTTGTTTGGGCATATAAAGCTATACAAACAAATGAATATTATCAAACAATTTGTTGGGTAGGGTTTGATTATGTTATTTGATTTTACGAGAGATATATTAGCATCAGTTGTCCGTGCACATAAAACTAGTACACTTGTAAATTTCTGGCTCTTTATTAGCTTCATGCTTTATAGTGAGTTCGTTACAAGTTAATATAAGTTCAATGTTAACGTCATGTCCTCGCGTGTAAACAACTACCGACAGCAAAACACTTGTAATATGTAGGTACCAGCTAGAATCGATATCCATCAAACTTGTCGCAGGCATAATGTTACTAACCTTGCATTAGTTACATATGTACTTAGAGTTATTTCGAGCTACTTGCTTCTTTTGAACCAGTGTCTCAGGTTGTTAAAGGTGCAACTTTTCATTATATATTTTTTTTTCGTTTATATCTTTTTTTTAATGATGTTTTTTTTCGTTTTATACTCTGGATCTCTGTGTCCAAAACCCTGGAAAAGATTTAGGCTACTTAATTTCAATCTCACGATGCTTATTAGCTCATCTTACTAGTCTACTTCACGAAAACCTGAATACTTGACGGCTTGGATCTCTTTTTCTCTCTATTGAACGATCCAAATTTGGACTCCGAACACAAAAATCCGAAGTGAATGTCTTTGTCATGACTAACTACTCTTACACCTTTACACCAACTGATACCATGTGGCTCAGATCCCATATAATGCAAAGTTTATGGGACATAGTTCCCTTTTAAAGAGACAGTGTTGATACTCTACCTACTAGCCCCATCATTGCATTTAAAACTAAGGCATGTCACCAATGTGGTGAGTTTCAATTTTACGTGTTCAAATAACATTACTAAAACTAATCACATTGCTAAAGCAAAATCTTTAACAGGTAAACTCCATCAGTTTATGTAAAAATCTACGTGTATTAGAGAATGTGTTAACAATGTGATTAATTTTACATGTTTAAATAGGTTTTTTAGCCAAAATAATCTCTGAGATTTGCCTAACTCTTTACTTTGGTCCCTGAGATTTGAAATCAATAGAAGTGATCTCTGAGATTGTCCATCATCAATCATTTTGGTCCATTGGTGAAAAATTATGTTAAATATGGATCAAAATGACAAATCTACCCTCAATATAATAAACAATAGGCCAAAATGATTTGACAAAAATTAAGGGTATTTTTGTCATTTTATCCTTATTTTATGGAGAGTTTTCATGGAATGACTAAAATAATTGATTGTGAACAAACTCATGGATCAATTATATCAATTTTAAATCTTAAAAACCAAAATAAAAAATTATACAAATCTCTGAAACCATTTTAACTAAAAAACCGCTTAAATATTTTTACCATGAGCTAATAAGCAAAAGCATCCTGCTCCTGTTTCCGACTCGATCCAGAACATGATTTGCTTGCTTGTGGGGTTGCTTGCCCCAGGAGGCATGTCTCAAAAGCAAGAATTAAAGAAAAGGCCTACATGCTACTCGTACAAATCTGCTTTTAAATTAATCTAAAAAAAAAATGCTTTTAATCCAAAAGCAGTAGTCTACAGATTAAAAGAAGTAAATAAAAAAAATGAAAACTAAAACAAAGAGGACAGTCCACCACAAACTCCAAAGGATTAATGGAATTAAGAGATTGCTTTTTAAAGTAAAAACTTTCAAAGGAGATAAATTATTTTAATATCTCAAGTTTTATAGTAATTAAAGAACAAAGAGACCTTTTCAATTTAAACATTTTCTTCTTTCACAAAACCAGCAAAGAAAATCTACAAAACCTTAGCTTGATATTTTGGATATTTTATTGGAATCTAGAAATGGGTTTCCACATCTTAGAAAGAGACAAAATTAATCTAGGGCATTACACAATTGTAAATTATTTCTTTCCAGTTAACAATGTGATTAGCATCCTTTTAAGAACATCTCTAATAAATAGTTTTAACTAATCTTTCCACTTTCTCCATTATAATTTTTCGCTTTACGAATCATTAAGAGAGTATTTCCAAAGATTGAAAGGGTCCTACAAACTAACCAAGAAAAAGTTCCTCATGGACAGTGGTGAATTCAGAATTTTAAGGTCGGGGAGTTTAATGTAAAAGGTTCAAAAATAATATTATAAGTTACAAAGTCTAAACCGTAGGCCCTTTTTTAGTAAGGTCATTTATATAAAATAAAAAAAATATGTTCACTCAATTTATGAGTCCATTTGTGTTTTTCCAATACCTCGGGTGCTCCCGCGACTACCCTGGTCCCTCTATGAATCCGCCTATGACCATGGATATTGCTTGAAAAGGTTGACCCAAGAACTTCCATGTAACAAAAATATCACTATGATCATATTCAAAACTAATCATATTTATCCATATGAGAATGTTAAAATTAATGTCACTACGTGATAACTTACATGCAAAAGAATGTTGCTTACATTATTCCATTCTAATCATATGCTATCATGCAAAAATGTTAAAACACGTCAATACATTATAGGCTTAAAACATATCAATCACTACAATGACATATGATAAGTTTCTCCTCGAACGTGTTGTAGCCGTTGCTTCAAAGAAACCTTGAAAGGGTTCTTGTGTGCAACTAGACAGGTCAAAGTAAGTTTGTTTCAATTTCGAATGGTCGAAATTCATTTTACCTCTTTCTCTTCATGCGTGATTAAACAAACAACTGAATAATAAGCCAAATTGTCAAATCTACTTTACACATCAGAAAGCAGAGTTGAGACACAATTAGAGACCTTAATTAATTAAACCGAATATTACAAAGTTAACAACTTGTTTTTTGTAAAGGATAAAGTTATTGAGTTAAGTTGTTAGGAGGAGAGGAATCGATGAAAATTAAACTTGAACCAGGATGCATACGCATAATTATTTTCTACTGCTAAGGTAAAACATTATCTGCAAGTTAACAGCTTTTTTAATATGGATACTGAAACCCTAGTAGATAACTAAACTAGAGTTGGATATAAAGACCAACTACCAGTAAAACCCCAATAGACGAACTACTAGAGCTATTATTCATGCTGTTTATATAGCTTTGAAGAAAGGTTGACATTCTTTTTGTATTGAGTGTGATTTTTTTGTGGCAGTGCATTTTCTTTCAAACGAATATTCTAGGGTGCCTTGACATTTATCAGTTGATTGGGCAAATTATTGTACCATTCTCTCTTCCATATATATTCGTTTTTCTCACATTTGGCAAAGGATTCTTGTCTGCCTTTTACAGTTGCAACTTTTGCTCATAATCTTTTGGGGCTTTCAAACTTTTGTTTATCTTAGGAGTTGCGTTAATTGAATTTTGTTTCTAATAGTTTTCTACTTCTTGTTAGAGAATGAGTTCATATCTCGTGTAATTTATTGTATCTTTATTTTATTTTTTTCTTTCCATATATTCACAATAATGTATGATATTGAAGTGAAAGTAATACTGTTGTTTTAATTAAAAAAACCCTAATAGACCCTTACCTACAACCCCTCCCTTAACAACCCATTTATCCTTCCCCACTAACCCACTACAAGAGTCTTCTCCAAAAGCACTTATACATGTAGTATAACACTTCCAACACCATGCTGTCAGAACGCTGCCAGAATGCTGCCACTGCCACACAATGCTTCACATAATGCTGCACCCGTTCGGATTCTCGTCGCTGAACAGCACGAAGGAATCGGACTGCTGCGGCGAATTATACTCCGGCGGCGAAGGGTAATACTGCGGATACGAGTCCGAATGATAGGACCTGAGCTCACTCTCAGCTGCCACACTTTGAGACGCATAAGTGTAAGAGTGTGCGTGAGGTAGTGGTGCAGCATACTGGGATGCACCGTAGCTCCTGGCGGGGTAGGCCGTATTGAAGTTCATAGCTTGGAGGGGAAGCCCGTTGTAGTTCTGCCTGGGGTACTGGTACTCATACATCTGCTGATGTGGAGCCATGTGATTGGCTGGAGCTGGTGCTGAAGCCGGAGCGGGAGCAAGAGCTGGAGCAAAATTAGGGCCTTGAGTACCAGATGGAAGCATGTAAGGCCCCTGAGGCATAGGAGGCCCACGTGGTACATTGCCATGATTTGGTGGTGATCCAGTGCGTGGAGAAGCAGCATCACCACATTGTTCAACCTCATCTGAATCATCAGCATTGGCCTTCCCCTTTGGCCCCTTCTTGTTCTTCTTAGTTCCACTGCTACTAGCGCTGCCGCCGCCTCCACTTTTATCAACCTCACAATTACTGTCATCTTCATCGTCATCCCCACCAAAACACTTCTCCGCCGCAGCCGGCTGTCCAGACATGTTCACAGGCTTCCCCTGCTTCACCACCTCAACCTTCACCTCTTTGCCTTTTCCACCGCCGCCGGATTTCGCCGGTGCACCACCCCCCTCATTCAATTTCACAGCATTAACCCCCTCAGCGGTCTTACTCCCACCCGCGCCACTACCACCTTTATTTTTCTTCTTACCACTATTATCCTGAACTTGAACAACTTCAGCCTCAACCGACTCCCTTTCATTATCACAACTACCGCCGCCCCCAGTTCCGCCATGGTTGCCGTCCTCGGACCCCTGGGAATCTTCGCCTTGCTGTTTCTCCTTATTCTTCTCCTTATTTTTCTTCTTGTCATTTGAATTATTGCTGTTGTTAGCCTTCTGACAAGGCCACATCTCTGCATATTTCCCTCCCTTAGCCAGTTTCTTGATCAAAATCTCCGGCTCCACATTTCCAGTCACTGTAACTTTGTTTTCCTTTCCGATGTTCCCGTCAAACTCTGTTTTGTAAACCCCTGAAAACCCACCAAAAATAATCATCAAAAAATTAGTAAAAATCAAAATTTTTTTTTAACTTAAACAATAAAAACACATTAAAAATCAAAACCCATGTTATAAAAATTGAGAAATTTGAGCTGAAGTGTAAGTCTGTAACTGAAAAAGTTGATGAAACGAGACATGCAAATCAGAAACCATCGAATCAATAAGGACCGTACGATTAAAAAAAACTACAAAAATAGGTTAATAACATCAGAGGGATTTTAAGGTTTTTACCATCGATTTTTTTCAAGATTTTTGCGACCTTTTTCTTGCAGCCTTCACAGTGGATAGGGACTTTCAAAACCCAAATCTGCAAAACAGAAAAGAAGTTAGAAAAATCTGAAAGTTGAAATCTTTTTCTGAAAAATAACAAAGTTGGTGTTCTTAGAATTTCCATTTACTTTGTAGTTGAGAGGGGGTTGAGAAACTTCTTCACGTCCTTTCGGTTGTTCTGGTTTAGCTTCAGCTGTAGGCATTGGACAGAATCAGAGAGAGTTGAGCAACTCTTGCTTTTCTGAGAGAGATCTTGGTTTTTGGAGAGAGAGAGGGGGAGAGAGGAGAGAGAAAAGAGAGAGAGGGGTTTGCAATGAGTGTGGCAAGTGGCAACTGAGAATGCTTCAGAGGGAAGTGACGGGGATTTATGATGAGAGGAAAGATCTAGTAGCTGAGAGGGAATTGAGTTGCACGGTGGAAATTACAGTGTGATCCCTTCAAGTTGGTGCTTTGGTGGGGTGTCACTGTAATTTTAAATTTTTTTGGTCGAATTTAATTTTTTAATACCAAATCATATTACTTTTCATTGAAATGAGGAAGGTTCAGAATAATAAAACATTCAATGTTCTTACCAAATCTTTCTTTTTTGCAATTAAAACTTTAATCAGAGATTAAGAATTTAAGAGTGTAGTGATTTGGCTCGGTTGTGCAGATTCTATCATTTGGGTCTTGGTTTTAGGGAAAATTATCTGAACATCATGCTGGACTGGAGATAACTAGCAAAATCATCAAACCCAAGTTACACTTTTCCAATGATGGAGGTCAATTGCATGCTTTATTCTTCTGGGTAGAAACTTGATTCTCCATGGCCATTGGCACCTACAAAATTTTGTGTTAATTAGGTTAAGGGTTTTAACTTCTTTTCGTACAACATACGCGATAGAATTGAGACACAGTTTAGTGTAATTTTACAGTGAAAATGTTTCTTGATGATCTATACATAAAACATGGGTCAATGTGATATTGTTTTAATCTATCACGTGCCGGTGTCACCATGTGTTTTAATATATACATAACCATCAGGACAGATTTGAGACAAAACTACATTGACATTCTTGTTTTATGCAAGTCTTTCTCTTTAAAGAGATTATACTACACTATCAGAGTTATCTCTCAATTACACCAAAGTCCTTAGATTTGGAGAGAAACGTAATTAAACGCATTCACTGTCATGTAGCGTCTCGATTAAAAAATACAATATCACGATGAGATAAATTTACACATAATATTATATTATTAGACAAGAATCTTTTAACATGAATTGCTTAATTTGGTACCTATGGGCTGTAGGAACAACTTTCCAATTAGATGGCACTGAGAATACCTTTTAAATCTGCTTTTCCAAAACATTTGTTTACAGTTAATTTGCCAGCGGTTTATCGTAATGGTGCAAGAATTAAGCATTTTTTAAAACAAATGATATTATTTACACTGAGGATATGTGAAAGTAGGCTTAAGACTCATGATAGGCTATCAATAATGTGGTTCAAATTTGTCTTTGACGAGAATCGAACATAAGACCTCTCATTTACAAGTATGAAATTAAACAGAATTTCATCATTCGTAATATTATTATTATCTTTCAAATAAAAAAATAGACGAAATTAGTTATTCGACAATGATCGTGTGCGAGGCATCTACTCTCCTCCAAATAGGTGAGAACCATTACGCCCAAAATGCAACCATACAATTGGAAAATTGAAATTAAAATAATTAAAATATAGAATTCAATATAAATCTGAGATCATTACTTTATTGCTTGCACAATACGTTTATACCCAAAAGGGGAAGTTGAATAAGGAAGTTAATTCAAAAGTTTTCTTTATGGAAATCAAACTTGGTCTCGATAGGGTTGGGTTCGGTTGGCAAACCGTGCCAAATTCTTTGTGCCACTTGCCAGCCACGTATACATAATTACCGAAAATCAATTATCGCTAGCCAATCGTCTTCTTGCGGTTGCCAAAAATCGGTTCAGCCAAAATTATTGGCTGGTTCGGTTGGTAAATGGCGTAACCAGTGGTTTGCAAATAAACTACAAAAACAACAGCTCAAGACCATGCACCGACCCATAAACAACAAACCAGAAAAGCATATACATTTGATTTTCCACTTCTTCCTCGCTATCTTCCAGTTCCAAAGGCTCAATTTGATTTTCAGATTGGGGTGCTTGTTCGGTTGCATTGTGTGGTTCATTTTGGGTTAATCCATGTTGTGCACTAGCGGTTGATTGGCTAGACTCCATCATCCTAAACATAAGCAACACATATGCATTCAAAATCATATATATGTACGTGTGTATATAGTATCAGTAATCATCATGCTATCAATTTTGTTAACAATATTTTTCTATATTTATTATGGCATGAATCATATACATATACATTTATGTTATATTGTGTAAACGTATAACATATATTTTTTAAACCCTAAAACTAAGGAGTCATTTATTTCTAAACCCTAAAACTAAGGAGTCAAGCATGTAAAAAATACCTAAAATATCTAAATAGAAAAAAAAATATATATATATATATACACACATATACATATACATGTATATATATATATATTGATGGGTATGGCATACCACCGGCATACAAAATCAATTACCAAAGCCATGTCATTAATTGTCGGTTCGGTAAAATACCAACCGATTATGAAAAAATGCCAAAACTATACCATACCATTATGAGCCGACCGGTATGGTTTGATCGGTAAATCGATTTATGGAAAAATTTCCCACCCCTAGGTCTCGGTTTTCCTGGAAAAATCCTGAGCTTAACCTCTTTAACTCCCCTACTAATCCATGTGCACCACAGTAAAATACTCCTGCAGCAAAAGGACATAGTCACATATGAAAACCAACTTAATACTTTGAACATTTACAGTAAAAGGGAGAAAAATAATTTTCGCAAACGTTTTTTCTCGTTACATCTTTATTGATTTTTTATATGTTAATATTTCTTTTATTTGTTCAATTTAAAAGCTAAAAGATACACAAGGGTGTGCATAAGAAGAAATTGCGAATATGAAGAAATATGTAGAAATCACTTTTCTAAAAGCAAAGCAAGAAAAACAATTCTTAACCTCCTTGTTTTTGTTAAATTTTGGTAAAAAGATAGAGCTTAAGTAACCCGCATGTTAGGTAAATGTTCTAAACCATACATTTTAGCCTGAACTAATATAATTAACGATCTCAATTTATTTAAACTCCATGATTATCAAATAGTCTAACCAGAAAATATTTTTCATTGCAGTTAAATTAGATGTACTTGCCAACTTGTTGATTAGTGTGCTTAACAGCAGCATGCTTAAAAACGTCACGCCAATTCGGTCTTGCAAAATGAGTCTTAAGCCTCGTACCCGAAACTATGTCAACGCCGTTTTGGCATGATTAAGAGACTGAAGCATTGTGACAGGAGCCGATCGAGCATCTCCTTCCTCATACACACTTGTGCAGTCGTTATGGAGCTCAATCACATCATCTATATCAGTTTCAGCCACCTCATTCATCACACCCCTAAACCACTCAAACAAGCCTTGCTCTCTCGTGATCCAGTAGAAGTAAGCTCTTTTGGTGACAAAAGTCCTTTTGTTGTCTTTGATCCCTTTTGATCCCTTGATTATCTTCAACTTCCTTTTGGTGCTTAATGTTGCTAAGCACGTCTTTGAGAATGGTGAGATATCTGAACAATTTACATAGATATATTACCCACTAGTGTATTTAAATCCTTGAGGTTTTGACATATGCAGTGCCAAAACATTTCCAGGATAAAATGTAACCTGAAATATTAATTAAAATTTTGAATCCTTCACCATCATGAGGAATTTCTGGCTCCATCACTGTGTACTGAATCGTGTTTCTGACAAACTTAAAGATCTCTCAACCAACAAAATAAAAGATTTAACCCAAACAATAAATTGTGGCCATAGATTGAAATAAGTGTGTACTTATCTTTTCGATAAAGATGTTCATAGTGGGAAAGAAGTTGATCAACTTTCGAACATACGTACCTTCGAAATTTTAACAGTTTTATAGCCAGACCTAAATGCACGAATCAAGCGCTCGCATGCGTAGAGGAGGATTGGAACAGCCAAATACATCCACGTCTGTGACAATACATGAACATAGCAAGGTTATAAAATCATCAACAAAAAAAGCAAAAGCCTGCAGACTACGCAAGAGATGGACGTTGCATGGTTACAACGCAATTGTACTATCCCGTGTCAATAGATCATTGGTACAAAATGTTGCGGTGACATCATACTCGTACCATGTGAGTTGTTCTTCGTGTGGGAGTACAATTGTAATTTATGAATCACTTACCGTCTTCTTCTTGCAATTCTTGGAGATATATAGAAACTGTCCATAGATGATAAAGAGGATGTAGACTATGATAAATAGATGGTGGTAGTACCAAAAGGCGTTGAACCCAATTAGTTTCTTGAGGTTAAGCCTGTTGTGACGGAACCATGGTTCTGCTAGCGTGTAGGTCACAAGCATTAGCACCACCATCACCCCACCCCACCCCGGCAAAAAAAAGTCCAGCCATCGGTGGCTCTCACGAACCACCAATAGTCATCTGGCCGTTTGGTCCCGAAAAATGGCTTCATCGGCTTGTAGGCTTGTATTCATTGTCAGTCAAGTGTAATAGTCTTGGAAAGTTACATGTCAAATGTGAACCGGCATGTAGCCCTACTCCAACTAGGATACCAAATGCAATCACCTAATATTTTAAGACCCACTGTATTAGCCATACTATGAAATGAACATTCTGTCTTACTAAAGAACATGTTGCATGCGTCATCGATAATGTGTCAATATCATCATAGCCACCGAAATATGTCGACATGTATCACATTTACGGATCACATTAATCGATGACACCTATGTAGAAATTTTTAGCATCTCACCTTATGAAAATTGATATTGTCATCAAAAGGGACTACAACCCCCAACTTGGTCTTGCTTCTTAGCCAAGTAATTGAATTTCTGCAAACTCGTAGAAGAATTAGGGCGAGGGTCTCTCTCCGCCCTTAGCAATGGACACACAATAGCCCATTACATCAAAGACGGCCCGATTCTTATACTGGATAAATTTCCAAGTGTAGAGGCCCAAACAGATTGAAATCCATAGGGCAATGAGCCAATGACCCAAATCCACCCCAAGTTGTAAATTGCTTCTTTCCAGTTAACAAGGTGATTAGCATCCTGTTAAGCACATCTCTAATAAATAGTTTTAACTAATCTTTCCACTTTCTCCATTAATTTTTCCTTTTATGAATCATTAAGAGAGTATTTCAAAAGATTGAAATGATCCTACGAACTAACCCAGAAAAAGTGCACCATGGACAATGGTGGATCAGAATTTTAAGGTCGGGGAGTTCAATGTAAAATGTTCAAAAATAATATTACAAGTAACAAAATCTAAACCGTAAACACTTTTTTAGCAAGGTCATTTATATATAAAAAATATGTTCCCTCAATTTATGAGTCCAGTAATAGCTTTTTTATATTCGTTCTCTGGATAAAAATCTGTACCATTTCATTGAAAATTAGTAGGACCGCAAGAACGACGACGTTCAAAATAATAGAGAGGGTTTTGTATGGGTCTTCTTCCTCACAAGGAGTCTGCTACAAGCTTGCAACTCATCCACCCTCCTTGAATGAAATTGCTCAGACTATAAGCTTATAACTATATGGTGTTCTACAACATAAATAAGAGTGCTTAGACTGTAGAACATATAGCCCTAGAAATAGAATGATCCTCCTTGCCCAAACATTTGGAGGGTCCTCGAAGGACTCTATTTGCATTTTTTCTCTACCTCGGGTGGTCCTAGGACCACCCAGTCCTTCTATGAATCCGCCCATGACCATGGACATTGCTTGTAAAAGGTTGACCCAAGAATTTCCATGCAACAAAAATCCCACTATGATCATATTCAAAACTAGGGGTGGGCAAACGGGTAGAGGAACCATGGGTCGGGGAGGGTACGGGCCGGTTCCAAATGTTTTAGAAAATAAACAGGACAGAGCGGGGCGAGCCCGTGTCGTTTACGGGGCGGGCCGAGTTCTAAACCCTATAAAAACGGGGCCTCGGACCAACCCATTTCTAATTATAATGAACGGTCGAGATTGAATGATAACCTATCATTCAATCTGAACCATTTTCCAGAATCAGTCTCACTCACTCCCACTTCTCAACCACAATCCGTCGCTCCCTATCCCTCGAATCCGACGACATCCCAGAGAACCCAGCCCATCACCGCCGTCGCAACCAACACAATGGCACCACCCATCCAGCCATCCTCCTCGACGACATCCCAGGACCCAGAGAACCTAGGTCCCAGAACCTCGATTATCTCATCTTTGACAACACCACTGCCGTTGCGACCACCATCACCCCATCACCGCCGTCGAGGACACTGCTACCAGCCTAGATTTTTTTTACTTGGCCAGCTACCAAAGCCCCAATTTCGAATTCGCAATCTCTCTCTCTCCTCGCAGCCTCTTCGTTCTCAGGTAAAAACCCTAACAAACAATTCGATCTCGCTTCTCTCTTTTATTTGACTCGTATTATTGGTTTGTGGACTGAGTGATTCGTATCTAAGTAAAAACCCTAAGCAACTATTTGAATCCGGTTATTGACGTTTCTAGTAGATTCGACTTGTATCACTTTTTTTTTCAAGGCACGAGTGCTCCTTAACAGCTCGGTACAAAGATATCATATCTCAAGTGCTGGACACATATCCGCTGGCGATTCTTTACTTATAACAGCTCGGTACAAAGTTTCATTGCCCCTACTTGTAACATACTTATAGCTTGTACTTACACCCGTTGCTATCTATGAACTTTTGTTTGATAATATATTTGCATTATTAAAGGTGCATGAATAACCGAATTGTTTTTTTTTGGGTTAAAACTTGGAGCTCTGAACGGTGGTCACTAAAACACTAAAACACAATAATGTATGTTTCAGGAGGGAGCTTCAAGGAAGAGCTGGGTATAGTACTTCCAAAGGATGCATTTGAAATGCTATTCGTTTATCTTGAAGAGTGGTTAGTAGGTCAATTCCTTTATTCTGTTGTTGGATATATATATATATATATATATCTTTATCTAACATATTTTATCATAAACTAGTTTTTCTTTAAAATATTGCTATTACTTGTTACTAGGTCTGCACGTTTAATTTTTCCATTTTGTGTTAAGTTGGAATCTGATGTGCGTAGCTAGACATCTTCATTGTTATTGTAATCAAGAATTAGTTCTGGAAGATGAGATGTTATACTTCTGAAGTTGTTGGAGTTGTGGAGGTCTTAAGCAGTTTAATGTATCTCATAAGACTCCAGTTTTGTTCCATCCAGAATCAGTGAATATCTCTGTCCATAGGACCATAGGCCAACTGTTTTGAGTGTTTAAAGATGGATGATAGAAAAGCAGATTTGAAAATCAATCTGTTTACAACAAAATGTGGACTGAGTGATTAGATCCATGAAGTGTCACGTGTCAACCTCCCTTAATCTTATTTACATGTGATTCTTGTGCACAGTGGCTATGAACTTGGATGTTGGACTTTGTATTTGGATTGGACGTGAATCATTGTAGGGACTATGGAGTGAATTTGTGCAAAATTTGCACAAATGCAGTCTGCATTGGGTAGTGAATCGGCTGAATCTGTGCAAATTTTAGTTTTTTTTTTTTTTTTTTTTTTTTTTCCAAAAAAAAGGACCCGTGGACCCCGCCTGAACCTGCTCCTTTCAACCGGGCTGGATAAGGTCCGGTTCCTATATTAGAAAGTGTCATCCCCGGTCCGGCCTGTAATTGGACCCGACGCGGCCCGTGCCCACCCCTATTCAAAACTAATCATATGTATCCATGTGAAAATGTTAAAATAATATCAATACGCGATAGAACTTACATGAAAAAAAGAATGTCACTTACATTATTTCAATCTAATCTTACGCTATCATGCAAAAATGTTAAAACACGACAATACGATATAGGCTTAAAGAGTATCACTACAATGACATATTCCCGGTGTGGTAAGTTACTCTCAAACGTTTAGTAGCTGTTGCTCCAAAGAAACCTAGAAAGTGTTCTTGTGTGCAACTAAACGGGTCAAATTGAGTTTGTTTCAAATTCGAATGGTCGAAATGCATTTTACCTCTCTCTCTCTTCATGCTTAATTAAACAAAAAGTTGAATGGGTTATTGTAGCGTTAATTAAACCGAACATTACAAAGTAATAACTCCTTTTTTTACAAATTATAGTGTTAATATGTTAAATTGTTAGATGTTAGGGAGATAGAAATCAATGGGAATCAAATCCGCATCACGGTGTATAAACATGATTATTTTTTACACTGCAGTAACACGTCATCTGCAAGTTAACAACTCTTTTAATACTGATTTAAAGAGCAAAAGCTACACAGTACTAAATAGTAAACAGAGCTAGACATAACGTACGGCCAACTACTACTGGAACGCTAATAGATAATTAACTTATAGCTGGACATAAAGACAAACTACTAGTGAAATCCTAATATATAGACCAACTACCAGCGAAATCCTATTAGACCAACTACAAGAGTTATTCTTTATATGGCTTTCCAAAGGGGTCGACATTCTATTTGGATTGATTATAATTCTTCTTTAACAGCGCATTTTCTTTATAATAAATCTTCTCAAATGCCATGACGTTTATCGGTTGATTAGGCAAATTATTGTACCATTTTCACATCCATGCATATTTGGTTTTCTTACATTTATTACAAAGAAAATCAAGTGGCGGATTGTTTGACAAACTATGGTGTTGATCATGTTGGGGTTCGTTAGTGGAATTCTTGTTCACCTTTTACTGTTGCGGCTTTTGCTCACAATCTTTTGGGGCTTCCAAATTTTCATTTCACTTAAGAGTTGTCTTAATCAATTTTTTTTTCTAATAGTTTAATACTTCTATTGTGTTTTTATTTTTTTGCTTCTTCAATATATTCACAATAATGTCTTTTTATTTTTATTTTTTATGTAGCAATGTTGGAATAGAAGTATCATTGTTATTTTAAATTTAATTAAAAAAACCCTAATAGACACTTAATCTAGAGCCCCTCCCCTAAAACCCCCATTTATCCGTCCTCACTAACCTAGGCACATTACCGATAACATAACACATAAAGCTCCAAGAGTCTTCTCCAAAAGCACTTATACAAGTAGTATAATCCTTAAGCACCCTTCACCATCTAACTCCACGAGAAATTTTTCATTGTGACCGGTACACCACTTATTTTTATACAAATGGTGAAAATTTTTATTTTTTAAGTTATTAACTTTTTAACATACATATCTCATCATTTGTATAGTGACACGTGGTGTACCATTCCGTGTACCGGTCACCTTGAAAAATTTCTCCAACTCCATGCTGTCACAATGCTGCCACTGTCACATAATGCTGCACCCGTTCGGATTGTCGTCGCTGAACAGCCTGAAGGAATCGGACTGCTGCGGCGGATTATATGCCGGCAGAGACGTGTAGTACTGCGGATACGAGTCTGAATGATAGGACGGGGGCTCAGTGTCAGCTGTCACACTATGAGACGCATAAGTGTAAGAATGTGCGTGAGGAAGTGGCGCAGCATACTGGGATACACCGTAGCTACTGGCGGGGTAGGCCGTGTTGAGGTTCATAGCTTGGATGGGAAGCCTGATGTAGTTCTGCATGGGGTACTGGTAGTACTCATACATCTGCTGATGTGGAGCCATCTGATAGGCTGGAGCCGGGGCCGGAGCAAAGTCTGAGCCTTGAGTACCATATGGAGGCAAGCGAGGCGCGTAGATCCAATTAGACATGTAAGGCCCCTGAGGCATAGGAGGCCCACGTGGCACATTCCCATGATATGGTGGTGATCCAGTTCGTGGTGGAGCAGCATCACCGCATTGTGCATCCTCATCTGAATCACCAGCATTGGCATTCCCCTTTTGCCACTTCTTGTTCTTCTTAGTTCCACTGCTACTAGCACCGCCGCGGCCTCCGCAGCCTCCTCCACTTTTCTCAATCTCACAATCACTGTCATCTTCATCGTAATCCCCGCCAAAACACTTCTGCGCCGCAGCCGGCTGTTCTGACTTGTTCACAGGCTCCCCCTGCCTCACCTCCTCAACCTTCACCTCTTTGCCCTTTCCACCGCCACCTCCACGGCCGCCGGATTTCGCCGGTGCACCACCCCCCTCATTCACTTTCACAGGATTAAGCCCCTTACGGCCCTTACTCCTACCCGCGCCACTACCGCCACCATTTTTCTTCTTACCATCATTATCCTGGACTTGAACAACTTCAGCCTCAACCGTCTCCCTTTCAATATCACAACTACCGCCGCCGCCAGGTCCGCCATGGTTGCCGTCCTCGGACCCTTGGGCATCTTCGCCTTGCTGTTTCTCATTCTTCCCCTTATTTTTCTTCTTGTCGTTTGAGTTATTGCTGTTGTTAGCCTTCTGACCAGGCCACATCTCTGCATGTTTCCCTCCCTTGGCCAGAGCTTTGATCAAAATCTCCGGCTCTACGTTTCCGGTCACTGTCACTTTGCTTTCCTTCCCCTTTTTTCGTCAGAGTCCGTTCGGTAAACCCCTGAAACGGCCAAAAAATCATCAAAATTAGTAAAAATCACATTTTTTGAATTAAAACAATAAAAACACATCAAAAAAGAAAACCCATCATGTATAAACTAAAAAAAAACTGAGAAATTTGATCTGAAGTGTAAGTCTGTAACTGAAGAAGTTGATGAAACGAGGGACATGCAAATCAGAGACTATCAAATCGATTTTAAGGTTATTACTGATGAATTTTTCAGGTCGACGGGCCGAGAGCCCACTCCAACAACACCGATACTGTCCCCACTTAACTACCTGCACAATCCTCAGGTGTGGGGTTTTATCACAAAAGGCCTCAGTATTAGTTAGAGAGGGGTAAATCTATTTAAAGTACTCTTCTCTTCTCCCTCTACCCGATGTGGGACAAATGGGGGTTCCAACAATTACCATCGATTTTTTTCAAGATTTTTTTGACTTCTTTGATGCAGCCTTCACAGTGGATATGGACTTTCAAAACCCAAATCTGCAAAACAGAAAAGAAGTTAGAAAAATTTGAGAGTTTAAATCTTTTTCTGAAAAATAACAAAGTTGGTGTTCTTAGAATTTTCAATTACTTTGTATTTGAGAGGGGGTTGAGAAACTTCTTCAAATTCTTTTGGTTTTTCTGGTTTGGCTTGAGACTTAGCTTCAGCTGTTGGCATTGGAAAGATTCAGAGAGAGTGAGCAACTCCTGGTTTTTAGAGAGAGAGAGGGAGAGAGAAGCGAAAGAGAGGGGTTTGCAATGAGTGTGGCAACTGAGAATGCTTCAGAAGGAAGCTAGGGGGGTTTAGATTTATGGAGGGGATCTAGTGCCAGAGGGGGAATTGAGTTGCGCAGCTGAAATTACAGTGGACTCCTCCTTGAAGTTTCTTGAAAGGGCTACCAATAACATGATTTAAATTCGCATCAGGGAGTTGAATTTAAAACCATTTATAAATGAGATGTTAAATATGTCAAATAAGATAAAAATACATTCAGGTGTTCTCCAATGAATATGCCATATATGATGAAACATGTGAATCATTTGACTCCTTACTTTCTAGCTATTTTTTTTTACAGCAAACAAAGAATGAGTCAAATAATTTAATTTAATTTTTTAATACATGGATCCCGTTAACAACCAATAGAATAAAAACTAAAACTAATCTTGATTTATTTTTTAATAGTTAATATAACACTAGGCCCAATAAAATAATAAAATAAATATTTGACACATCTATTAGAAAAAAAGATGATTTAGCATTTGTATTCAATTTTCCGCATCAGCCATCAAATAAAATTTTGACATATTATATTTGACATCTCCTTTGGAGATGGAGATGCTCTAAGACCTCTCACTTCCAAGTAAAGAGGAATACCATTAGACTACTCACTTACGATATGATCTTCTATTTCTTTCGTCTTTATAAAAGAAATGAGACCCACATGCGTTGGTAGATTTTACTTCTATCAGATAGATGGTACAAATAAATGGATCAGGATCCTCGCCGGATCTTTCCCTAGTGATCCTAGGGATCCCGCAATCCTGTCCGTTCATTTTATATCGTACGGTCAGTTTTCGTTAGGTACAATTTATATTTGAATTTTAAATTTTAAATAATTTTTGACTGCACGATATACGATGAACGAATAAGATTGTGGGATCCTTAGGATCCCTAGAGAATGGATCCGGTGATGATCTTGATTCCAAATAAATAATGTTAAGAAGACCAAATTTTTAAAACTAAATTTACAAACCAGATGAATGGTAAATATCTGGTACATATAAATAGTAAGTACAGCACTGCTTAAAGTAAAAGTGGTAAATTCATTTTTCTCTGTGAGAGCTCTTTTCTCCTTCGTGAGAGTTCTTCTTTCCTTTGTGTGAGAGTTTCCCGGTTCGGTTCACCTGGTTCATCCGTTCATCTCGGTGGCAGTCTTTTCTTCTCCTTTCATTTTCTTCCTTTTCTTTCATTCTCCTTCAGCTTCTGGTTTCACCAATCCCTATTCGCCACTTTCCTCCAACCCTCTGTGCCCCTGATTTCTCTGTATGTAGCCCATTCTTCCGCTTTTTCCATTTCCCCCTCCCTTCCACTTATTTCCCCTGTTTCTTTCCTTCAGCTTCCTGGTACCTATTTCCTTCCACTTTTTTTCCCCCATTTTCCTTCCTTCAGCTTCCTGGTACCTACTTCCTTCCTTCCTTCCAATTTCCTTCCACTTTTTTTTCCCCATTTTCCTTCCTTCAGCTTCCCGGTAATTATTTCATTCCCTCCTTCCAATTTCCTTCCGCTTTTTTCCCCATTTTCCTTCCTTCAGCTTCCTAATACCTATTTCCTTTCTTCCTTCCTTCCAATATCCTTCCGCCTTTTTTTCCCAGTTTCCTTCCTTCAGCTTCCTGGTACCTATTTCCTTACTTCCTTCCAATTTCCTTCCATTTCCCCCCTCTTTCCTTCCTTCAGCTTCCTGGTACCTATTTCTTTCCTTCTTTCCAAATTCCAATAAATTTAATTAGAGCTGCACACTTGGTTTATCATGTGCTTAAACGATGGAATTCATAAGAGATTAGGATATGCTACACTTACAAAGCTATTAGGGAATGTATTTGAACTGATATATAGCTAGAACTAATCCTAGTACAAGTAGGTTTAACTATCTGATATGGACACTATGGCTTGTGGTGATAAGGTTATCTGTTTGGATGATTTGATAGATACATTAGGGAAGTAATCTAATCAAACGCCAACATTAAGAATATATAATACGGGCCTACTCTTACACTAGTCACGCAAGACAGAAGAACAAGGCCCATTGTTTATTAATTGCATACAAAGGTGTCGAGGCGATGGTATTTAAAATTCCATCGAGTTATAAGGGAGCATGATTTTGTTGAAAATCCCTCTGATGCATGCATTTACTTGAAGATTAGTAGGAGCAACTTTATTACTTTGGTGCTCTAATTAGTAGATGACATTTTTATTGGCCACAAACAGTCTGAGTCTTTTAAATGACACCAAGTCTTTCATGCCAAACAATTTTGAAATGAAGGATTTGGGTGAGGCTGCATATGTTTTGGGTATCAAAATTAAAAGGGACAAGAATAAGGGATTACTAAGGTTGTCACAGAGGGATATATAAAGAAAGTGTTGAAGAGATTCAATATGTCAATATGTGGAACTACATAAATGCGAATATCCAAGGAAGATAAAGTAAAGAACAGTGTCCCACGAGCAACCTAGTGAAAGAAACCATGCAAGACAAGTCATATGCATCACTAGTTGGGAGCCTGATGTATGCACATGTTTGCGCTAGGCCAAGATCTTGCTTTTACAATAAGTGTCTTGGGGAGGTTTCAGTCCAATGCAGGTGAGGCACATTGGAATGCAGGGAAAAGAGTATTGATATGCCTTTAGAGGACTAAATCACATATGTTAGGCTATAAAAAATCTGATGAGCTGGTTCTAGAAGGATATAGTGATGCATATTTTGCAGGTTATCTCGATAATTTGAAGTTAACTTCTGGCTGTGTGTGTGGTGGAGCTATATCTTGGAGGAGTCGTCTACAACGGTGGCTGAATACTTGTCATGCTGCGAAGTAATTAATTAGGGATTTTGGTTGAAGATTTTATTACAGGTCTTTGAACAATTGATTCAACTTCAAGGCCAATACAACTTTATTGTGACAATAATGCATCTATATTCTTTACCAAGAATAACAAACACTACAAGAAAACATGGATTCTGTGAGGGACAGGTTTCGTCACATATACACTAAAATTTGTCACATATATCTATATGTGACAAATATCATGTATCACAACGGGCGTCACCTATGACGCGTCACCGATAGTATACGTGAAGAATTTTTCATTCGTCACTTATTAGCTTTATATGTGACCCAACTTTCCTCACACATTCTCAGCTCAAATTCCATAGTTGAACCAATATGTGACACTTTGGGTGTCACTTATTCTTAAAATGTGTTGACACACCCTGATCCGGAATGTCCTCTAAGACTCCGAATCGAGCTGTGCTGGCCGACACCTGGAAAGTGACGAAGCCAAAAAGTGATAATATGGAAGAATGTGAATAGATTTTAACCTAAAGGTGCCTATCTATCAGAGTGCGCTATCAGTGGGTATGGACCCATTTCACACGTGTTGTCAGAGCATAAGTAAAGTACAGTAGTGTGGGTAAAGATCATACCCTCAGAAGTAGCCACCTGAACTGAGATATGCCACGAGTCCTTGTCGATAAAGAACTATGCTACTAGAACCAGGAGGGGCGCAAAACAAAAAGCGTGAGTGGGCAAAAACAAAGTTTTACAAAATCACTTCGATATAAAAGTTATAACCCCTCTCTGTAAAAATATATATACTTCCCAGAAAAATATATACGTACTCATACTGAAAACCAATATTCAAATATTGCCATGTTTGAATAAACCATATCCAATATCAAAGCATGCAACAAATATCATCAAAGTCATTCAGGTGATATCTCAATGCATAACATGCCGGCAATGCATATAAATCAGCCGGAGTCACCTCTCGTGACCTGTACGGCTGAATCTATGGCTCCTTAAATAAATCCTCAATCCAAACTCTTAATCAATAACCTGCACCCATGTTGGAACCACCTGTAGTGGTCTGTACGACAAGCTGGGTATATAAGAACGTTCTGTGCTACGGTCACGTGAAGGCTGGCGACGAATCGCGGGTCACCTACAAGTTGGAACCACCTATAGTGGTCTGTACAACAGGCTGGCACCTGCCTTGGATCCAAGGTGAACGTACGGTGTGGGAGGTGAACGATCACGTGAAAGCTAAGCCCTACTCTAGCGGAGCACAAACCCCGATGTGCAGGTAAATGAGCCATAATCTAATCTCATCAATATCTCCACAATCATCATATCGAAAGTACATACTTACCTGACTTATCTGGCGCCCATAGTGCCTCAACATGTAATCACATAAGATAACAATGAATATATATATGGCATTCGACATGGCATTCAATTTCACATAATCATTTTAAAACGTATTTCTGGGAATCAATCAAGTTCATATATATATACTGAAAACAAAAGCCCACTCACCTAGAGTCTGCGCTATAACTCCCTAGAACGAGTACCGAAGCATCCCGAACGATCGACGCCTAGAACAATTATTAAATCACATCTCAGAATACTTGTCGATAGAACACATAACTCACATAAAACACATCCTCATGGGCATTCAAGAGTGATTCAAGACTCGTTGACCATAAGTCAACCGTCGATCAAAGATCGACAGTAGGGTCCACAACCCTACATAACTCAATCCGCAAGATCCGCATATCAAATTTCCCATCCGTAACTTCTCATGATTCAAATTATGCTTATAGAACAACATACTAAAGTTTTGTTATGATCCAACGGTTGGATCTCCGCCAATTTCCAAAACCGAGTGGCGATTAACCTTTTATTTTATGAACTTACAAATCCAATTCGGAAAGATCCATACGTTGGATTCCCAATCCATAAGTTTCTATATTCTTCAAATATTTAGTACTACAACGTCTCAAATTTTGGTGACGATCCGATGGTTGGATCGCCGATTCACATTTTTACCTAACCACGAATCCTAAAGAATCTGACTCAATGATCCACTTACGTCAAACCACTATCAAAACTGAATTCAGGATATCAAACATAGCCTAAAAATTAACATTAACCGCCCACTGGCCACGCGCCGCCGTCTGCGCTGCCGTGGGTGGCGGTCGGCCGCCCTGGCTCGCCGGAAAAATTCAACTTTCTCCAAAAATTCTCAAAATTTTCAGAATTGAAGATCTCAAAGAGTAGAACAACTTTCATACCTGTGACTAAGGCCAATTTGGTCAATAAGAGCTCCAATTTCATAAAAAACCGTAAGAACCCTAGAACTTGGTGTGCTCTAATTCGACCTCCAAAGCAACTCCGACGCCTCAACCATTGCTTGGGCTTTGTTCTAGGCCTCAAGGGAGTCTAATTGTAGTGGTAATTGAAGGAAAACGTTTCAGAATTGGTGGATTTCGAACACGAGGCCGCCGCACCCACCGTGCGGTTTCGCCCATTTTGACAGCCAAATCTTCCCAAATTTGATGTGGAATGGATAGAGGGAAGGTCGTGGAGGATTTCCCAAGTAGTTTCTTGCAACAATTCGTCGGAAAAATGGGTGAAAAGTCGACGGAAGTCATGAGGGTTGCAGTCGGGTCGCGCAGGTCAGGGGATGACCCGTTTTCCCCCTCATTTTCTCCTTTCCTCCTTTCCCTCCTTTCTTCTTTCTGATTCGGTAGTTTCTTCCTCTCCCCTCTCCTAATTCATCCATCTCCCTCCTGTGCTCTCTTCCTCCCCTCTCATTCGCTGCCATCATGCAGCTTCCCTTCTCTTCTTCTTCTTCTTCTTTTCTTTTCCTTTCCTTTCATCTCCACCATCCATCCCATTTTATCTTTAAATCTGGGCCACACATGTGGCGCCCCAGATTTCTCCAAAAAAAATCTGAAACTCTCTAAAAATAATTAAATTACTAAAATGTCCCAAACTTCAAACATCAATAACTTCTGCGGTATAGCTCCAAATCACGAACCGTCTACGCCCACGCGTCCGTAGCGACGAGTACTATGAGAATATGCCAAGAAAACAAAACTTAGGTGACACGACACCGTAATTAACCTCAGTTAACACACGTGCCTCGAAGGGCAATTTCGTAAAATCACTTATTAAATTTTTTATACAATTGTAAAATCAAGGACGGGCTGTCACATGTGTGATGACTTATGCTTTCGTCACTTAATATGTTAAATTTAATATAATTTAATATTGTTTTTTCTCAATTAATTATTTTCATAATTTTGGCTGATAATCTATAGTTAAAACATTAATATCAATGAACAAGCAAAGCAATAATATGAACGACATCATAATGACAATTTATAATTCAACAGAAGTAATTTTTACATTAGCAACATGTTTGATAAACTAAACATGTACAAAGAGAGCAAAAGTCGCTTAGAAATAATAACAAAAGAAGAAAAAAGCCTAAAGCAACCTAAGTCTCCCATTATCATAAGACTACATGGAACCTAACTGGACCACGAAGATCCTTATGCTGCTGCTACTGTTGGTTGGATAGCGTAAGTAACTTCACCGACAAAAATTTCTCATAAACCTACGGAGATACATGAGAAACAAATTGAGCACTATACCACATGCAACAACTAGCAAACAAACTCAATTAATCTATGCTTATAGTGAACAAATTCTAGTTCGGTATAGTTCAATTTGATTCCAAGGTAAGTAAGGTAAATAATAAACCTGTAACTGAAAAATAACGGGGAGAGAAGTTAGCCAACTAGCTACCAACCTGTAACTGGAAATTATATTACCTAAAAATTAAAGAAGGAGAAGAAATTCGTTCAAGCTAATTGTGGGGTTGGAGTTGCAACCCCAGCTATTTGGACTGCTATTATATAACCTAAGAGCTCAAATTCATGTAAACATTTCTTGTGGCTCAGCCCTTGCTCAAATCCTTATAAATTTTCATAAGATTTTTAAGACACCAAGGTAAAGCAAAATCATCATCAACAAGCAAAAGCACAACAATCATACCCCGTTGAAAGCAAAAGAACAAATTATTCATATGAGCAAGTTAAGCACAATATATGAGAAAATTACAATACTTGAAAAATTAGTAAGACCTAATCTCAAGTTAGTGAAAGATTTACCTGGGCCTTATAAAATGCTAGAGCTCCATGGGAGGAGATGGAATCACATCTTAGATAAGCATACAATCAAACAAGCTTTAGCTTCTACAAAATTCAAACAGAACACAACAACATAACAGAGACATGCCTAAGTCAGGCAAAATTATAAAGACAGAGAAAAACAAAACATGCTAACTTGATTCTTCAAATTGTAACCTGATAACATTATAACAGCATCACAGATGCAATTGGTGCCAAAACATCACTAAATACTAACAAATAGAGAAAAATAAATGAAAACTAATGAAAATGGCTTGAAAACTTTGAGTTTTAACCATAAGAACAAAATAGAGGGTAAAGTGAATAGTACCAGGATTGATTTTTTAGTGTAAAAATGTGGTTTTTCGTTAAAGTAAACAGTACCGGGAGCTTTTCGTTAAAGTTCCCTAAAAATAAATGGCGTTTAAATAGTACAAAGAATGAGAAATTTGATAATTAGCAAATTACAAGAAAAACATATCTAGTTTCATACCATAAACTACTTATTCACTGTCATTTTAAAGCATTCAACTTTTATAAAGAACAAATTGATATCACTACTAGTGAAGGCCAAATTGATATCACTACCTCTGAAAATGATGTTGGTCTGCCCTTGGCTTGCAACCCTTCAGTTGTGCTATCATATCTTCATTCTCCTTTGCGTACCTATCATAGCCTAGTAAGTTACCAAGACACCAAATGTCAGGACTAGATAATCTACTAATAAAAGAGAAAATTAACAAAAACTACTTAAATTCTAATTAAACTTCTAAACTAATCTACAATTGCAAGAATATGAACATACAGAAACTCCATTTTCCTATAGAACTATGTAGTAACTTGGATAAAGAAAATTATAAGTTTACTCATTATTATATATAAAGTCATAGCTCTATCACCCATGTCAGTCATATCAATCCACCTCAACAGTCATCTCCACCACATATCAGTCATATTAATCCACCTCAACAATCCTCTTCTCAAATAGTTTCATCTTATTCAGTACCTACATCTCACTCAGTCCTTACAAATACACATCATATGCAAACCATGTCCAAATCTGGTATTTACAAACCAAAAGCTTTCTCTACAACAAAGCATCATCTCCCTTCTCATCTATCTCTTTATTTTGTTCCCACTACCTATCTACAAGCTTCAAAGTATCCACATTGGAATGTAGGAGGAGTTTTATGCCCGGCAACATACTGGTACTTGGTCTTAGTACCCAAAACTACTCATCAAAACCTTGTGGGATGCAAGTGGGTTTTTAGGAAAACCTAATCGTATCATAGATAGGTACAAAGCTCGATTAGTTGCTAAAGAGTTTCATTAGTAAGAAGGGTTGGATTATACTGAAACCTTTAGTCCAGTGGCTAAACTTGTGACCATTCGATTACTACTTGCACTTACTGTACAATTTGATTGGAGTCTAAATCAACTAGATGTTAGCAATGCCTTTTTGCATGGAACTTTGTCTGAATATGTGTTTTTGCATCGATCTTTAGTAGGTGCTTTACAGAATCTCACCTGGACTAGGCCTGACTTATCATTTGCAGTCAACCTTGTTTGTCAATTTATGCATAGTCCTTGGCAATCTCATTTTCAAGCTGTCAAAAGAATCTTTCGGTATCTCAAGGGCTCTATTGACATTGGTCTTTGGTTTTCCAAATCTTCATCTGCTCCATGTATCAAAGCCTTCTTTGATGCTGATTGGGTAGGCTGTACACTTGATAGAAGATCAACTGGAGGCTATTGCATTTTTCTGGGTTCCTTCATCCTTAGTTTGAGTGCTAAGAAGCAACCAACAGTTGCTCATTCTTCAACAGAGGCAGAGTATCATTCTCTTGCTAATACTGCAGCTGAAATTACATAGATATGTCAGTTACTTGTTGATATTGGTTTCTCTCTTGCCAAAAATCATTTATTTCATGCCAGAACAAAGCATGTCGAGATAGATTATCACTATATTTGTGAAAAAGTGTTATCCAAAGCTATCTTAGTTCATTTTGTTTGCACTCAAGATCAGATTGCAGACATTTGCACCAAATCTCTTTCCAAAGATAGGTTTCAATTTTTAAGGTCCAAATTGTCTCTTCGAAGTTGTCAGTTCAGTTTGAGGGGGGATATTAAGGAAAATATTGTAAAAGACTCAGTTGGTGATAAAACTTAGAGTTTGTTAAATTGTTGAGATGGTTGTAATAGGTAGCAAATTAGTTAGAATGTTAAAAGTTATGTGAGAGAGTGAAAAATTGTATATATACAACAATATTGTAACTTTATGATTCATTCAATGAAATTCATTTTAACCAACAAACTATACGATTGTATTTGTAGGGACAAAATTTAGAACACCACTGGAAATGCTCTCAGCACTACCAGGTCAGGTAACCTGTCGTGAGCCGACCAAGATTTGGAAGACTTCAGGAGATTGTGCCCTATATGCGGTAACCTTTATTGTTTTTCTTACAAATTTATCCAGCAACTCAAATAATTTTGCTACGTGTAATTTTGGCCACTTGCATGCAGGATGGGGACTGGTCTTGGTCGTTAATAATTTGAAAGCTCCACATAATCTTCGACGGTTAGGTTTGAAATTTAGCATCGGTCCACGCGGATACACGCGAATCTCCTTAAAGTGTCTTTTCTATTTGCCTATGAAAGATCTAGACATATTAAGTCTTTTGGAAAGGTTAGAGTATCTCCAACGACTTAGCTAAATGAGATTTTTTGGCTACTTTAACACAAATGCAGAAAAATGAAAATTGATCCTCTCCGGATCCTTATGTGGAGATTATCTCACATCTCAGCCGTTTATCGTCTATCGTGCGGTCAGTTTTCGTCAGGTACTATTTATGTTTAATTTTAAATAATAAAAATCAAATAATTTCTGACCGTACGATATACCATGAACGGCTGATATGTGAGAATTCCTAGAATCCCCACATAATGGATCCGAAGAGGATCCATTTCCGAGAAAAACAACCTTTAAGGAGCTAGCTAAATGAGTATCTAAATTTAGGTAGGAGGAGAGAGGAAGGTAACTTTTTGCTAAACATTAAAAATCTATAAAATTACATTGTTTGTAGATTTCAAGTGAAGAAAATGAACTGGGGTTTCTAAGCAAATTTCCTCTTTATTTTTTCATACATAAACCCCATTTACTAGAGTCCAACTAAGCAAATTTCCTTAACAAGCTTGGTATGTCAGCCTTTATAATTCTCGTGTTCCTAAAATACCCTCATAGAGTGTAACGGGGGTTAGGTTTGACTTATAATTAATAATAAATTTTGCATTTTATTATTTTCAATGCAATTAAATGTCAATTAACCTATTATTTGATTAGGCTTTTTTTTTTCTCATATTTTTTTACCAAAAATTGTTTTATTGTGAAACTAGCTTACCTTATTAGCATGCAATATATAATATAAATAAAAAAATATTATGGTGTTTTACGTTGAGACGTGGACAAATAATTTCTGTCAAAAAAATTATACAAAATAATTGTTGTATTTTTTTCTTTCCATAGAAAATAATTTACCTATCTATATGTTAGTACCCACTTAGAATAGAAATCCTGTAAAAATAATTTACCTACCCCACAGGCGTGATATTGTAAAGAAAAAATGTATATGATTACTTTGGATATTATAAGTAATAATATGACAATATTATTTGTATAGGTAAATTAATAAGTAGATTGGTAATTTAGTATGTACTACAAAAATGCAGATAAATTAGCTCGTAACAAAAGAATGTATGTAAATTAGTGATTTTTTTTTGAAAATATAGGTAAATAGTTTGAATCAAAAGAATGTAGGTCAATTAGTTTGTATCAAAAGAATGTAGGTACAGTGAATTTTCAAAATATAGGTAAATAGTTTGTAATACGTGGTTTAAAACAGGAGCTCAATTGCTCATTGCTAGCATAATTGAAGGTGAGTAATAATAATATTTATTGACATATTTAGGTCATTGTGTTATAAGTTGTAAATATTTTATAAGGATAGGTCATTTATTTGCCAACATGGCAGACTATTTGAAATTTAGGTTTTATTTGAATGTTTAATATGAGGTGGGTTTTTGTCTAGACAATATCAGTTACAAAGGCCTATATCTAAACAACCCAAAAATGTATATAGGGAACAAACAAAAGAAAGTTTACACGTGAATGTATCTTATTCTTAATACACGGACCTTAATTTGCCTTAGCATCAAAGCTAAGTGCAGGATGGTCACACCACCATCACAGCTGGCTCTTGAGTTGAGGAACTCACCATTGCTGTCGCCTCTTTCAACCAACAATTTCAAGCACTCTAACTGGTTGTGTTTAATACACAAGTGCAAAACTGTTTCTTTCGATCTGTTTTCAACTTTGACATAAATGGACTCAGGATTTTTATCAATCAACTTCTGGAGCACCTCAACTTCTCCATTCATGGCTGCATAGTGAAGAGGGATTCTTCCGTTCTCGTCACAACGCAAGCAAGCATCAGCATACACAGATAACAAAGCTTCAATGGTCTCCTTGTGGCCCTCAGCAAAAGCCAAGTTCAGGGGCGTGCGTCCATGGGCGTCCTCCCGCTCTGAAATTTTGGAATTTTTAGTGCAAAGGGCTTTGGTAAACTCCGCGTGGCCGAGCAAAGCCGAAACATGCAAGGGGGTTCCGGTTTTTCCGGTCTGCAGGGATATTCTCCTTAGAATGTCTGGGTTTTTTTTTATCAATCTGTTTAAGTATTCTACACCCCCAGTACGTGATGCCTCATACACTTCATCTTCATCATGCCGTCTGATCTCCATTATTCTCTCTCTCTCTCTCTCTCTCTCTCTCTCTCTTTTTGAACTTTGCTTAACCTACAAAAAATTTCAAAGAGCGATTATTTGTAATAGCGAACAAAACGCATTTTTGGTTGCTTGAACAACACTCTCCAATAATACTAGTTAAATTTTTGTTATTGAAGCTAACTAAAGGATTCAAATGTAATTTGGCTAGCCACCACTTCCAAGAATACTAGCTATTTTAGCTTAAGTTAAAATATTTTCAAATCTTTGAGTAATGCTAGGGAGACCAACTAATGGTGATCCCGAGCCAACAAGGCTCTCCGCTTTGTGAGGGTCCGAAGGAGAGGAACGTCTATTGTACGCAGCTTTATCCTTGTATTGCAAATATGTTTGTTCTATGACTTGAACAAATAACATTTCAGTCACAAAGGAGCAACCTTTCCATAGGGCCAAGGCTCGCCCTTTATGGAGACTAATTATTTAGACCAAGTTTTGTAAACTATACGACGTGGTTGTTGGTGATTGGTTTATTACTTAAGTGTTAATTAACGTACTTATTTCCTAGGGTAAATTACAAAAAACTACCTCAACTATTGATGTCACGACACTTTCATACCTCATTTTTTAAAGTTGACAATGTCATATCTCATCTTACGAATTTGTGCCAATGTCATACCTCCGTCAGTTTTTCTGTTAATTTTTCTGTTAAGTGCTGATGTGGCTACATTCGGGTCCCACTCACTAATCCAACTGGATTAAAAAATTATTAAATATATTTTTAATAATTAAAAATTAAAAAAATTAATTTTTTTTTATAATATTAAATCTCTATCTCTCTCTCCCCCACCTCTCTCTCTTCTCTGCATCCCCAAAACCCTTTCCTACCCATCCCCCTCCCACCCGTCCCCCCCCCAATCTTCCTCCACCACCCTCCCCAAAAACTCAGATACCCGTGTCCCTCCCTCCCCCAAAACCCAACTCCCATTCTCCCATTGACCCGTGTTCCACCACCCCCCCCTCGGGGGCCGCCCTCTCTTCCTCCATCTCCACCTCCCTCCCATTGGCGCTCCTCCCCCTCCTCCTACACACCCATCACCCTCACCAAATTAATCCCTGTAAATATCCCAATTCCACCCAAATCCTAACCCTAAAATTTGAATTCGCCAATTTCAAAAAAAGAAAAAGAAAAGAGAAACGAAAAGCTTCTGCATCTCCCCCACGCGAAGCAAGTTCAAAGCTTGCTGTGATTTTGGGTTGAAGCTTGCAGAGATTAGGAATCGATGTGGAACACCTCCAGCCACCCGCACGGTTTTACACGATTTTTGGGCTTAAAAATCCCCAAATTTGGGTGGAGATCGTAGAGGGGAGGTTGTGGAAGAGGTTGTGGGTGTTGGATGGTGGTGATTCGACGGAAAAAATGACGAAAATCGCCGGAGTTGGTTGGGTTGGGTGTGCGGGTGCAAGTGCCGAGGGGAAGGAAGGAAAATGGGAGCTAGGCTTTGGGGGAGGGGGGACACAGGTATCTGGGTTTTTGGGGAGGGTGGTGGAGGAAGGTTGGGGGAAGGGGTTCTGGGGATGTAGAGAAGAGAAAGGCGTGAGAGGAGGGGGGAGAGAGAGAGAGAGAGGGAGAGAGAGAGAGAGATTTAATATTATAAAAATATTAATTTTTTTAAATTTTAATTATTAAAAATTATATTTAATAAATTTTTAATCTAGTTGGAAAGTAGGCCCCGTATGTAGCCACGTCAGCACTTAACAGAAAAATTAACAGAAAAACTGACGGAGGTATGACATTGGCACAAATTCGTAAGATGAAATATGACATTGTCAATTTTAAAAAATGAGGTATGAAAGTGTCGTGACACCAATAGTTGAGGTAGTTTTTTGTCATTTACCATATTTCCTATTAGTGACATATTGCAGAATTTACAAATTTGGTCTAAAAAATTGGTCTACCTAGGATTACCACTAAACTTAGAAACCCCTACAAACAAAGCTCGCTACATACTAAACAATGTTGAAAAACATTATTTGCCCTTTCAATTGTTATATGCAATGAATGTAAAGCTTGGATACCAGAGTTGATCCTAGCTTGAGGTGTTTCCATAGAACGAAAAATTGACCTTTTGTTGTAACAAATTCCAGAGTGTGTCTCGTACAGTTGTGAATACAACTGCAAAACATAATAAAGACAGTTAGCCAATGATTAAAAAAAATATGCATAAAAAGTTCAAAACTGAGTTTTGGGAGAAAGAGTGGAGAGAGAGAGAGAGGTGAAGTCACCTTATAACCGGAGTTCAAATGTATTTTGTTCCTATTATGGAGGTGGTAATTCGACTTGTGAAATTCTAAAATCAAACATTTAAAGGAAGTTTAATCAAAATTTAGTACGAAATGTTAATTAGAAATGTGTTAAAATGGAAGTAAAAAAGATTGAAACTTGCCTAATGTGATGTGTACAATTTTACCATCTGTTTGTGAAAAATATACTGCTCTGACATGCCATATGTTGATCTTGCATTGTTAGAAGTGATATTAGTCATTGATTGCCAGGTAGCTGAAATCTGTACAATATTTTATAAAATTTGAGACAAATTATTATGTCAAAGTTGTGCGCTAAAAAATAATTTATACTTTTATATTGACGCAAGTTATTATTTTAATTTGCATATACATTGGTGGGGTCATTCTGTGTATGAGTTTCTTATTCATCATCCATGTTATGTAAAAAGCTGATTCCAAGTTCTGCAGAAAGTCACAAAGAAATGATATATATAATTACTATTGAACTGGTGCGGTGATTGATATTTTAGTAGACTGAGATAAACACATACTATAGTTGGCAGAAACCAAAACAAACCCAATAACATTACTATTATATCATCATTTTGAAACATCAATTATTAAAAATTAACCCATGAATGATAGATAGAATTTAAGCAGCACTTATACACTAAAAAAATTGAATAAATCACTACAGAGAGAGAGTATTACTGTTTTCCCCTGAACTGTAAATTGGGCCAGATGAATAGAAGAAACTGAAGACATTGTAAGTTATTTCGTATGTCGCTTGGGACACAAATATCTGTTAAAAAAGCAAAAGTTAATTACATCTGTTAAGTCTCTAAGAACTATAACTACGTGTGTAAGGTTTTGTAGTGTTACATCAATTTTATCAAAGTTACAGCTTATGTCATTCTTATGTTTGAGGGTTATCTTAAGAACTTGTTTGACATAAGATTGTTCAATTATAAATAATATTTTTTTACATGTTTTTAATTCACACCATTAATACTTACTTTCTTGCTTTTTAAATTGTAGAGAAGCTTCAAACTTGTAATTATACAATGAATCTATCTAGACTGTACATAATTAGAGGACCTTAATGATGGAAACACAATTTATATAGAAATTGGGAAGATAGCACAATTCTAAAGTGCATATAAAAGCACTTTACCAAATCGGTGAATTTGTTAATTATAAATTTTGAAAGCAGAATCAAGAAAAATATTAATATCTTGGAGAATCTTGGAGGGCCAGAGGGCTAAAACGAGCCATCTGGCCAGCCATCGGTTGGAGATGGCCTTAGCCCTTTGGCCCTTTCAGATTCTGTGAGGCCCACGAGCCCTCTGACCTAGCTCTCGGTTAAAGACGATTTTTGGGCTATTTTCGGCCCTCTGGTCCTTTGGATTCTTCGGTTGAAGATGGTCTAATCGCATAAGATATGATTTGAAAATATAAATAATATTCAGATTTACGTTATAGAATTGAAAGAGAGTTAAACTCTCCTTTTACGCAACAAACAATCCCTCCCTCTCTTTGTAAACCAATCCAACCAAACCTTTCTTATTTATCTTAAACATATAAAACCAACACATTCTGTGATAGTAAAGATAAAAATGCATTTTTTTTTATGAAATGATATGACTTAGTCAAGTCAATTTATATACAAGACTCTGTTGTCAGACTATATTATAGATGAATGATAATTTATCAAAGTTAATTGGTGGAGGTACTAAACACCGCGAAAGAACGGGAAAACACATGTTTCAATTTGTTATTGTTTATTATTTTTCTTAAACTGCACAGTGAGATGACCAAAATGGCCTTGCCTCTTCATTAGTCTGGATTATTCCTTTACAGTAATTCGGGTCCTTGAAATTTGATCTAACGGTTAAAGTTATTATAAATTTTAAAGTGGACCCATTTTTGTAACCGTTGGATCAAATTCAAGGATCCAGATTTGTGGCCTTGGTAGATTTGATGGAAGGAATCCGGAGAGGATCCCTTTCCCAAAATGCTCAGCCCGATGCCAAAGGACTTGAATTTGGCCTTGTGGGTTCCTTGTTTTTTGGCCCAAACCTCTATTGTAGTTGGGTTTTGTTTCATTTCAGGCTAAAACATAGTCTATGTCCTTATAGCATGATCTATTGGAGATTGTCTAATGTTCAATGACTGAGACCTTATTAGCTTTTAGATTTTGATCGAAATCCTTAACATTAATGTATTAACGAATTTACATGTCAATTGCATATTAGTAATTGATTAGGGTTTTAATACTGACACCTTATTAAACTCCTAATTAATTTTCAGTTCAAACATTTCCAAAATAAAAATAAAATAAAATAAGAATAAGTTTGTACCCAATACCCATTAATTTTTTACAAAAAGATTTTTTCAATTTTTTAATCTTAAATGTACCCATTTGTATAATGGACCCATTCTTAAATATACAAATTCATTATATCTTAAAGGAAAAATTTGAAATAGGTCCAATTTTATAGACCAACTTTTGAAATAGGTCCAATTTTTAGTGACTGTTGACTTTTGAAATAGGTCCAATTTTTAGTCAAATTGGACCCATATCAAAAGACCCGTCCATTTTTTTAAATTAAATGTGTACATTATATTTCATTGATTTGAGAATATATGCATGTCAAGTTTAATGTAAGAAATTTAATAATGGTATTAAGTCTAATATCTTTCTTCTTCTTCTTCTCTTCTTTTTTTTTTTTTTTTTTTTTTTGTTTTTGACAAATGTACCCATGTTTTAGTACAATAATTTTTTTTGTTACTTTGATGAGATGAACGTACTCAAGTTTATATATATATATATAGATATATATATATATATATATGTATGTATATGTATATATATGTATATGTATATATATATACACACACAATATATATGAGAGTATAATTTATTTGTTAATATTTTTAACCTCATAAATAATGCATTTTATTTAAAATCTCTTAATATAAACAATTACTAATTTCAACTTACATAAAATCTATTATTACATTAATATTAGGACTTCGATCTAAAACTGAAAACCATCAGTTTCAATAAAAAAAATAAATTAGTAATTAGAGCGGCATCTAAAGTCTCCACTTTCCTTTTCTTTTCCAAAGAAAAGAACAAAAAGAAGATGATTTAAAAACAGAAAGTTAGATCGCTGCTTTGATGATTTTTTTTTTTTTTTTTTGAACAGCTATCATGATTTTTGGATTGAGAGAGAGAAAAATGGGATACCTCTTCTCTCAGATTTTCCTCCTCGCGATTTTTTTCATCATATCTTTTCTCCTATCATTACACAATGCCGCAGAGTATTACTTGAATGTTCATGGCCAGGGACGAAGTCAGAGATTTGTATGAGCGAAGACATCCTCAAACAACAAAGTCACAATTAAAAATCTCAAGAATTTATTGAACAAAACACTAATATATTAATCTATAAAGTTTTTCGTACAACATATTACATTATTCCTCGAATCGTTTTCATATTTTGAAACCGTTGCATAACAATATTATTACCAATACCATTAAATATCTCTTTATATAAAAATAATCATGTTATCATTCATCTATTAATCTCCAAATTAGAAAGCTAAATTCTAAATTGAAATGCCAAAAACAAATTAATGAAGTAAAGTCGTATAAAATACCTTGTGGAGTAAAATTCTTGTGTTGAATTTTGATAATTGATTACTTGAACTCCAACTATCTATAACACTTCAAATTCAATTGAGTTTTGGTTGAATGAAAGCGGAGGAAAAATCTGGAGAAGTTGAGGACTGTAATTGTTTTGCCGTACTTGGTGGGATGAGTTTTGTGTGGATTAACGACCTAGGGTTAGAAAAACGGGGTGACACAATTAAATTAATTGTTAATTAAATTGTCATCAGGTAGGGTATTTGGGATCCAAAACAGTAGACTAGTTTAGTTGCCTACCAATTTTTTTAATTGTAGTTTAATTAGGACTGGTTATTGAGAATTTGAATGCAACCATACCCTTTTTTTTTTAAATGAGTGGGGGCATCCGCCCCCTAGGCCTACACTAGCCCCATCCTTGTTCACGGCCTACAACACCAACTGCATTTCATGGAGGACAATGCCAAGGCTCCACAAAACCTACAAATTCACAAAGGACAATGCAGGTCCAGTTGTCAATATTTCATGCTCCAATTTTTCAAACTGTGTTCCACAGTTTAGAATCTCGTCCGCATCCTTACATTTAAGGATTTTTATAAGAATTTCGACAAAAGTCTTTATACTTTTCTAAACATTAGGGACTTATTTTCTGCCTTATTATTGGAAGCCTTTTGTCCCTCAATATGAGCTTTATATGACGGTGGAGACTCTTAGGATTAGAGTCTCCACCATCACTCTTGAGAACTCTTATACGGACTTGAAGAGAATATTCATCAGGTTCCTAAAATATAGTTCCAATGGAGAGTTTTTATAGTATAATTTTAAATTTAGAGACACAAAATAAAACAAATTAAGAAGAAACACGAACTGTTGGATTCCCAGAGTTAAAGGAAGAAAAAAGGAAAAAGAATATGCATGGTACAGCAGCTTTATTTGTGCATTGGATTCCCAGAGTAAAAGGGAAGATAAAGGAAAAAGAACATGCATGGTACAGCAGCTTTATTTGTGCATGTTAGGCTCGTCTTTCATATACCTTTACTGCTTTCGACAAAGTGCTCTTTTCTTAGACCAGAAGCAATTTGCTTAGCTTTACACCTGTCCCAAAGTATCATTTCTGATACATATTGCTTTCCGTACAAATTTCTCCAGCAACACAAATAATTTTGCTACGTGTGTACGTATCAGATTTTGGATACTTGCATGCAGGATGGCGTCTGGTCTTGGTCGTCAATAATTTGCGATCTCCCCACAAGCTTCGAACGGTTAGAAATTTAGCAACAGTTCATGCAGAAATTCGCAAATCACTTTAGAGTCTGTTTGTAACTGCTTTTGTAAACTCATGTGAGCATGGGGTGTTAATAAATTTTTTTTGTTTTTGGAAGAGTTAGAGCATCTCCAACAAAGCCTAACTAAATGAAGTTCTTTGCTATTTTAACAAAAAAATGCAGAAAAATAATTCTATTAAGCTACCTAAATGACTAGCTAAATATATTGAGAAAACTTCATTTTAATCCTGAAAAATGGTGAGTCTTAATTTGTAACTTTATGCCCCTGATACATTTAATCATCTCATTGATTAATTATATTTTGATGTTTTATTTCTCTTTTTTTTCCTATTTTTACTGTATTAATTACATTAAATTTTTTATTTTCATTTTATTCATCATAATATATTTTGATGTCTACATTTAGATAAACTAATTTTTTATATATAATATATTCTTGTGCAATTTGTATGTTCTTCATTTAGGTACATTAATTCATTTGATGGGGTAATGTTAGGGAGACTAAATTTATGGATAATGCTAGGGAGACCAATTTTTTTAAACCAAATGATATGTCACCTGTGACAGCCCGTCCCTGATTTTAAGAGTTTTTAAAGTTTTAATAAAGGATTTTACAAAAATGCCCTTTGAGGCACGCACATTGTTCGAGGTTAATCGTTGTGTCGTGCCATCTAAGATTTGTTTTCTTGACATATCCTCGTAGTATTCGTCGCTACGGACGAGTGGGCGCAAGCGGTTCGTGATTTGGAGTTATAACGAAAAAGATATTAATGTTTAAAGTTTGGGCATTTTGGGAATTGTAATAATAAAATCTGGAATTTCTTTTTATAAAAATGAACGGCCCAGATTTAATAAAGGAATCAATGGATGGCTGGGATTTAAAGGAATAAAATTATGTGTGTGTGTGTGTGTGTGTATGTGGCCGGCTGGAGAAGAAATGAGGAAGAAGAGATTGGGCAAAAACTGCCCAACCAGGAGGAAGAGATCAGAGCTCCGGGAGAGGAAAGGAGAGAACTGACGAATGGGGAGAGGAGAGAGGAAGAAGCCCAGCCAATCGGAACAGGGAAAGGAGGAAAGGAGAGAGGGCGAGAAGCGGAGGAGAGAAGGAAGAAACGGGTCTTCACCCGCGACCCGTTTCGACCCGCGGCACCCACACCCAAATTTCGACGTTTTTCACCCAATTTTCCGATGAATTGAGCCAAAAAACCACTCCCAATCATCTTATATGCCTTCCCTCTATCATTTCCATATCAAATTTGAGGAGATTAGGTGTGAGGTTGGATGAAATTACCCACGGGTGCCGCGAGCTTCATGTTCAAAATTCTCCTATGTTTGAAGCAATTTCTTCCAATTACCACACCCATGGCATCCTCTTGAGGCCTAGAACAAAGCCCAAGCATTGGTTAGGACGGCAGAGTTGATTTGAAGACGAATCAAGAACACCCAAAACCTAGGGTTTCCGACGGGTTTTGTTGGAATTGGAGGCTTTGCCGACCGAATTGGCCTTGGCCACAGGTATGAAAGTTGTTCTACTCTTTGAGATCTTCAATTATGAAAATTTTGGTAATTTTCGGTGAAAGTTGAATTTTCCGGCGAGCCGGGGCGGCCGACCGCCACCCACGGCGGCGCGTGGCTAGTGAGCCGCCAATGCTATTTTTAGGCCATAATTTATGTTCTGAGTTCAGTTTTGGTGAATGAATGACGTAGGATGATCATTCGAATCTAAGTTCGTTACGATGCATGGTTAGGCCAAAATATGAATTGACGATCCGACCGTTGGATCGTCACCAAACTTTGATACGTTGTAATACGTAATATTTGAGGATTATAGGAACTTACGGATTGGGAATCCGATTTACGGATCTCCCGAAATTGGAGTTGTAAGTTCATAAAATATAATGTTAACCGTCACTTAGTTTGGCAATTGACGGAGATCCGACCGTTGGATGGTCATGAAATTTTAGGATGTTGTTCTAGAGATTTATTGTGAACCTTTGGAAGTTACGGATTGGAAATCTGAGTTGCAGATCTTCAGGATCGAACTACATAGTGACGTGTTTTATATAAGTGATATATTCTATCGATATGATTTCTGAGGCATGATTTGATGATTGTTCTAGGTGCTGATCGTCATGACGCCTTGATGTGTTGTGCTAGGGAGTTGCAGGGCGAACTCCAGGTGAGTGGGCAGTTTATTCAGTATATATATACACTTAACGTTTTCCCAGAAATCGATTTTTGAATGAAAGTATATTTTGAAATGCCATGCATAGATTTATATGAATCATGTGATTTGAAATGCCATGCATAGAAATTATATGAGATATGTGAATTGATATTTATATGATGCATATATGTGAATTGGTGCTGCGGACGCACAAGTGAGTATCAGGTGAGTTATATTTGGTTCATTGAATTGTTTGATGAGATTTATGTTGATAGCTCATAACATGCACCCCTGGTGTTAGTGCTTATGTTATTCACCCGCATCACACGCTCACCTTGGCGCTCACCTTGGATCCAAGTAGATGCTAGTTGTACAGACCACTGGAGGTGGTTCCGACATGCTAGTCGTACAGACCATTAGAGGAGGTTCCGACTAGTAGGTGACCCTAGATTATGTGCACAGATGATTGATGAGAGAAGCACTAGAGCATATTATTACACCATCCTAGTCGTACAGACTACTTCAGGTAGTTCCGACTTATGTGCAGTGTAGTGCCGTACAGGTCACAGTTGGTGACTCCGGTTGGAATGGATATTGAGCTATAGAATCAGCCGTACAGGACCACTGCAGGGTCTCCGGTCGATTCATTATTTCACCTGATGTATATTGATTCTTCCATATTATGTTTTTGGCACATGGCATGGCATATTTTCTGAAAAGTGTTAAAGAATGGTGTTTTGAGATTTTTGAAGCTATATATATATTTATATATGCTATTTTATGGGAAAGTATACAGGTTTACAGCGAGGGGTTAGAACTTTGATAAAGGAAAGTTTTGAAAAGATTTGTTTTACTGACCCACTCAATTTTGTTTTGCGCCCCTCCAGGTTCGAGTTAGAGCAGAGCTTTGGTGGCCACGAGGAATCCAACGGTATTCTGACAGAATTCACAATGGTATTTTTAAGCTTCCGAACTGTGTAAATGGTTACGTCACTCTCACGTGACGGCCAGCACGCCCTCCTTCGGGACGGGGTGTGTCATCACCAATAAGAAAGAAGCACGTTAATCGACACTTAATTAATAATCCAATCATCTACAACCACATCATTTGGTTTGCGAATTTTGTTTAAAAAATTTGGTCTCCTTAGCATTACCCCTAAATTTATAGATAAAATTTTCAAACTGAATGATGTTCTACTAATAGGAAATGAGCACGTTATCAACACTGAAGTAATAATCTAATCGTCAACTTCTATGTCTTTTAGTTTACAAAATTTTGTTCACAAATTTAGTCTCCCTAGCATTATCCCATTGATATATTTCAGTATGTAGATCGATACAAATAAATAGGTACATTAATGCAATTGTATACATTTTGGTACGCACATTTCGGTATAAACTTTTAAGTATATTAATTCAATATAAATATATTTTGGTCATACATTTTGGTATTGACTTTTAGGTACATTAATTCAATATAATACATTTCAGTATATGTCGGTACAAGGAAGTCAATGTTATATATTTCGGTACAGTCATTTATGTACACTTATGTATATACATATTTCTATATCACTAATTTCTTTTAATATTTTCTCATTTATGTTCATTAATTGATAATTGAAAGAACTAACATGTGCATATTAATAAATTTTTAATTTTAAATATTAAATAAAAATACACATTAAATAATCAAAGAGCGCTACTAGACCCACTTCGTTGTCTTATTTCTCCACCCACCTTATAATTTTACGCACTATAAAAAGTTAAAAAATTAAAATGTTATTTCTTCACCCACTATCATTCCTAGAATATCCTCTAATTTATATCTAAACTCATTCTATTTTAATTTATCAGAATGTCATCACCTTGGCCACGCCAACCCCCTCAAAATGTCACCCACCCCCGTCAACAACGAAAACCTTTACACTTGCTTGGCGGCATCTCCTTTGGGAGGGAAGAAAGAAAAACGGGAGAGAAAAATAGAGAGAGAAACGGGAGTGGAAGGAAGATAGAATATGATCAACTAATATTAGTATAGTAGATAGGCAAGAAACAGAGAATATGATCAACTAATATTAGTATAGAACTATAATTTCGAATCTTTAACGCAAAAAATTTAAGGCTTTGTATTTGTTGGATTGAAGTTAATTGGACTAATCAATACAATTACAAATTCAAGTTGATAGTGGTATTATAAAATTAATTAATGATAGTAGATGTCATTAGGAAAAAATAATTTGAGGATAAGCCCGAGCCTATCCTAGTCTAAAAGTGGCTCAGCCACTGCTCTCTTTGCTAGCGATGGTTGAAATTAATGCAATTTTGATGGAACATGGGTGGACAACAGTGGGGTAGGGGCCGGGTTATGGAGTGGTGATGCGTGATGAGGAGGGAGATTTTGTTGTAGGGCTAACAGGGAAAAAGGAAGAAATCGGTGTCCATTTCGAGTGGAGATTGTGGAGATGAGAGAATCAGCTAAATTGGTAGAGGGTTGGGTTTGATCTCTTTGTTGGCATGGTGGCTCAAGTTATTGTCCTATTTCAGTTTTCCTAGTTTGCGAGAGAGATAGAGAGACGGTGGGGGGAGAGAGAAACAGGGTGGAGGCAGGGTAAAGGTAGCTGGTTTTTTTTATAGGTTTTTTCTTTTCTTTTTTGAGCAATATTATAATAAAATAAATAAGGGTTAAAAAGTTGTTTTATAAAAGGATAAACATGTCACTAATATTTTTATTAAAATATGGGTGAGAAAATAGGACAATGAGGTAGGTTTATCAGCACTCATAACAAAAATAGAATATAAATTTTAATAAAAGTACACTTCAAGGGATTAAATTGAAAATGTAATTAGCACTATTTTGTTTTTTTTTTACATTTAATCTTTTGCAAGTACTAATGCTCAAAACTCCTAATTTTAACTAGGAGGAGAGAGATAGTTACATTTTTTTGCTAAACATTAAAAACTATAAAGAGAAATTGGACTTTCTAAAAAGTGAGGCTCTCCATGTACTATGTGTCACCTCATGTTTTGACACAATATTTTATAATGTTGGCATAGAAATCGATATTAAATTGTGAGATGAAGAGAATCCATGAAAGGTTCAACTTTTGAGAGAGTCCCCCTAATGTTTCTTTAACTATAAAATTGCATGGTTTGGCGACTCCAATTGCTACATGTTGTCTGCGTTTGTTTCAGCATTTAATTTCTTCTAAGTGAAGCAAAGTTCAGAAAGAGAGAGAAAATAATGGAGATCAGACCGCACGATGAAGATGAAGTGTACGAGGCATCACGGACCGGGAGTGTAGAATCCTTAAACAGGTTGATCGAAAAAGACCCCGACATTCTATGGAGAATATCCCTGCAGACTGGCAAAACCGGAACCCCCTTGCATGTTTCGGCTTTGCACGGCCACGCTGGGTTTACCAAAGCCCTTTGCACTAACAATCCCAAACTTGCAAAGGGGGTGGACGCCGATAGACGCACGCCCCTGCACTTGGCTTCTGCTGAGGGCCACAAGGAGATCGTTGAAGCTTTGTTATCTGTGTATGCTGGTGCGTGCTCGGATTTTGATGAAAATGGAAGAATCCCTCTTCACTATGCAGCCATGAGAGGAGAAGTTGAGGTGCTCCAGAAGTTGATTGATAAAAATCCTGAGTCCATTTATGTCAAAGTTGAAAACAGATCGAAAGAAACAGTTTTGCACTTGTGTATTATACACAACCAGTTAGAGTGCTTGAAACTATTGGTTGAAAGAGACGACAGAAATGGTAAGTTCCTCAACTCAAGAGCTGGCTGTGATGGTGGTGTGACCATCCTGCACTTAGCTTTGATGCTAAGGCAAATTAAGGTACGTATATATATTTCCATTTTCTATGCTGGATATTCTTAGTTTTTTACTATATTAATTAAATATGTTCATGTGTAAATTTTCTTTTGTTTGTTCCCCTTTATATATAGTTTATGGCATTAATCTCAGTTATTATTATAAAGGTTTTTGTTTTTACGTTTTCAACATTTAATATATTAAGGTTTTTTCGTCCTAATTTAGTGCTGAAATCATAATTAATTATGAAATAGTTTTATACATTCTTTAAATTTTTTATTAGAATTTCCGTTGATGCATCAACGTAGACAATAATTGGCCCAAGTGAACATTCAAAAAACTAAAATATTAAAAAATTGAAAACTGAGTTATCTGGAATCGCATATGAGGAGGTATTGCAGAGCAAATTTGAGACTATCTCCCTCCCTTCGACTGCACATGGGCGGCGGTGGAATGAATCCACTCCCTTTTTGTGCTGCATATGGGTTTCCCTTCCCCAGATCTGCAACCCACTCCCTTCCCTTACCTCCCGTTCAACTGGAATAAAAGAAAGAATCCCGTCCATCTGCATCTCAAGAAGTTGTAGAAGTATTAGCAGCAGCACCGCTGCCGGTCATCGATTCAGCGTCTTCCGCCGTCACCAACTCCGAATCCGAAGACAACCCATTGTCGCTGCGGCCGAATCCGGATACTCCAGTTGGCTGGCCAGCCGACGGAAAGTTCAGTCTCGAATGGGTTAGGAACCTCGTGTTTGTTTTTTTTATTGGGCATCTAGAAATCTGGACCCGACCCACTTGCCCGTGTTTCCCGTAGTGGTTGTCGAAAGCTTGGTCGTCTGCCCATCCAAGATCCTCCACAAAGAGGCCAAACGTCGATCAGTTAGGCCTGGAATCTACCGTGGTGGTCGTCGGAGACCTTCATGGACCTCCTTTTTCTTTTAAATGATCTTCACGCTTTTACGTTTTTAGTATTTTAGTATTTTAATTTTTTAAATTTTTAAATTTTAGTTTTTAAATTTTTTTAAATTTTTAATTTTAATTTCTTAAAATGTTTTAATATACACGTGCGCCCATATTGACACGTAACGTCCAATTATTGTCTATACGGTTGCAACATCATCAGGAGGTTCTCATATCCAAAATTAATTATGACTTTAAGTACCAAACGGGATGAAAAAAACTTGATGTATCAAATGTTAAAAACTAAGAAACTTCAAAGTAATAAACTAAGATTAATCCTAGTTTATGTGTGCTTTCCCTTGTTTGTTCCCCCTAGGAGCATAATTTCCACCATATTAATGAGAAATTTTTTTCTATGATAGAAACACGGATGGTACACCAGGTGTTTTTATATAAGTGGTGAAAAATTATATTTTTTAAGTTATTAACTTTTTAACACACTTATCTCACTATTTGTATAGTGACACGTGGTGTACCACCCGTGTTTTGGTCACATTGAAAAATCTCTCCATATAATGAAGTGTATATATTATTTACAGACTATACGTTACCTGCTTTCCATTGATGCTATAAGAGCAGAAGCAGTTGGTGTGAATGGGATGTCTCTGACCATGTTAGATATCTTAGAGTACAACAGCGTTGCCAGAGAGGACTTTAGCAAAAGCTTAGAAATTCAACAGATTTTGATGGACGCAGGATTAATCAGAAGAGAAAGTAATGAAAATGATAATTCTAACTCAGCTGTTGCCGCTGCCGCTGTTGTTGCATCACCAAATCCAAGAAGGGTGAAGAAGAAAAAGAAGCTTCACAAACTAGTAGCACCATCGGAAAAGGGATCAAAGCCAACAGGGTGGTTCTTGACAAAATCGATGAATTTGTTAGGATATCCGGATGATTGGGGGAAGGACACACGTGGCATGCTGATGGTTGTGGCTACGGTGATCTCGACCGTGACTTTTCAAGCCGTAGTCAACCCACCCGGAGGTGTTTGGGACCATAATGATACAAACACTACCCTTGGTAATATAACAGTTTGCAATGAAACGAGTGTATGTAAAGCTGGAACTGCAGTGTTAAGCTACGGTAATGATCACAGCAATTACTTCCCCGTTTTCATCTCATGCAATACCTTATCGTTCCTTAATTCTTTGGTTGTCACCCTTTTGCTCGTTAGTGGATTTCCTCTTTACAATCGGTTGTACGCGTGGTTCTTAACGACTTTCGTATGCGGCACTCTCGCATTCTTGGCACTCACCTACCTAACGCTGCTGTTCATAATCGTCCCTGATCACCGTATTTGGGTTTCATTCATCCTGTACGGGCTACCCTATTTTCTTTGGATTCTGTTGCTGGTCATAGGCGGTGTACTTCACACTATCCGGTTTCTTATTTGGGTGATGGAGTGGTCGCGGCCCATGTACTTCAAGTCAACATCAGGTCTCAAGAACATGATCACTACTGGCTCCTTTTCACATAACGATGCAACGCGTTTTGAAGAGAATGATGCGCCTGCAGTTGTGTGATTACTCTACCGCGGTGTGTTTGCTTGAAAAAATAATTTACTAGGACATACACCCTGTATGCATGTAGCAATTAGGGTTTAGGGTAATGAACTAGGTCAATGACGATTTCTGGATCCGGGTTGGTAATTCAAGAGTGTTGCTTAGTTATGATAAGTAATCCATCTGCTATGCAAATTAGAAGTGTTTGTTGTCTTTAATTTGATGCTGGACGGTAGCTACTTTTTTTATATTTTATTATTATTCATTTATGTCATTTGTTATCACATTAGCAAACTAACAACTGTTCTCATTCTCTTTGCTCAACTAAAATAAATTGCTTTTCATGACTAAAATAGCCAACCAACCAACACTCATTTGATAAAATTGAACATTTGGAGTTACATATCCACATATTCCACATATTTAAGATCGAACAAACCTTCTCATGAAGACCACCCAAAGGTCCATTAGTGAGTTGTGTGACCAGAGGATTTACTGCACTTGAGTCTCCTCGTGCAGCTGCAAGAGCTATGAGCTTACGTTGACCGTCAACCACTTCTCCGCTTAAGGTTTGAGTCACCGATGATGCAGAATTAATAGCTTCCTGCAAAGAAGTGAAATAAGAAACCTTAATTTGTTAAAATGTGAGTAATTACTGTTTTCTCGATTGATTAAAACATCATCCGATGGTGTTTTCTAGGCTTTTTTTTCCTTCCTTTCTCAGGCCATTATTTCATTAGCCATCTGCAGAATTGCAAATGATAGAATCAGTGTTCTTTGAAATAATCATAACACTTCACAACACAATGGCAGCAATTTATACAAATTCTAACAACAAATTGTCAAAAACAATGAGAACAATTACCAGAAATTTCAAATCTTTTGGGGGTTCAGAGTAATTACCAGAGAGACGAAAGCTAAAATCAACATTAGTCCAATTTTTTCAAAATAAGAGCAGCTCCGATCTGAGAAATACAGTGCAATTTCTGAAGAAAAAAAAAAGAGCGAGAAAACCCTAAAATCCCTAAGAACCCTAATTTATAAACCCTAAACAAATGCAAAAGGAGAGAGGAAAACAAATAAAGGGAAAATCGAGAAATTCAACATACCATAATCGGAGCGAGGACGTTTTTCGACGGCCAAATTCATCGACACTGGAGGCGGTTGTCGACCGTCAATGTACCTCCATTTCGCCTCCGCCACGTTTGAGGCTTTCGACAGTCACTACTTGGTTTGTGGGCTTCATGTCGAGAGATATGGGGAGCGGGGAGAGAGGAAAAGCAGAGGAAGATGAAAGATTGTGGGTTTTCCAGTAGAGAGAGACAGAAACAGGAAGAGTGAGAGATGAGAGAGCGCTCGTGTAGGAGAGAAAGAGGAAGATGAGAGATGATAGGAGAGCGCACGCGTCTAACCCATCGCAATCCGTTCTAAACCATACGGACAAAATTACCCTCTCAACTTTTGAGAATTACCCTCCCAACCTAGCCCCATGTGGGTGGCATTGTTGTAAATAGCATGAAATTGAGTGGCAAAAATTGGACTGTAGCTAAGCTACAGTCAATTGCTCCTCAACTTTAGAATAGACAAGAAAATACGCCCGCGCGTTGCTGCGGGAACCAGCTGTTTCAGACATAATCGGATGAATAAAACACATTTAAGTTGAATAAATTCAACACAATTATGAACAAATAGAGTGATACATGAGTGAATGAGGTCGATAAGATAAGCAGTTTTACTTTTATATGCATTCAAGTGAGCTGGCATATAAACACATTGTACAATGAGTGAGAAGAAACTGAACGTCTTCTATTAGAAAGAGATGGTTTCCAAAAAAGTTCTGTTTCCTTAAGAAACAGAAGAAAGTTCACACATATAATATGTGTCCTGCAGTGTAGGCAGCTAGGGGTGGGCACGGACCGTTTCGGCCCGGTTCCCCCCTTAAAATGGAACCAAAACAAGAAAATTTCAATGGTTTGGTTTGGTGCGGTTCCGCTTAAATTTATTACTAAAACCGTACGGTTTGATTCATGACAGTTTTGGTTCGGTTCATGCCGGTTTACTGTTCTAACCAAAATTATATATATGTTTTTTCTAATTTTCTACTTCTAATACCAAACACATATTTCAACCACAAATTCAAGTAAATTTGAGTTTCCACTACTAGATCTACAAGATTTGTGATCAGAAGATAGAAAGTGTGCATATAAATATAAATCAAAAGATAGAAAGGCTCATATCAAGACCAAAGTGTAGATCTTAAACTAAAACTAAAATGTACATAATGCAGAATATACTGGAAAAGAATGGAGAAAAATAATGTAGGGGGAGAAAAGTGATAAAAACAACAAAGGAGGGGGAGAGAAGTGAAGAAAAATATTGGGCTTATGCACATGGTCTTCTTGGAAAAATGTCTTTATTTATATAAAAATAATAATAAAACAATAATTTATATTAAAGGCTGTTTGGTCCAGTTCCTCTAGTTCTTAATATTTCCAAACCGAAATCGGAACCGGAACCATTTGAAACGGTTCGGTTCGGTTTTTGTTCCGGTTTTGACTGTTTTGGTCAACGCGATTTTTTACAGTTTTTTTTGTCACGGCTTGATTCGGTTTTCCAGTTTGGCGGTTTTTATGCCCACCCCTTTAGGCAGCCATTTCAAGTAATTAAAAACAAAAAGTGTTGATGACTTGTTCAAGTAGCTAATTTTGTAACCATACCACCTCCCTAGAAACCGACCCTAAAAGCCCATACCCATACTTCCTTCACCCAATAAATCTTCATGGACATGTTGCATAGACAGGCACACATAAGGAACACGAATGCATGAAATAAACAAACATTCATAGAAGAAGTTTCAAATTTTACCTGCCGATCCAGCAACAGCCCCAATTCAAAGGTCAACCCCTTCGCTATGTCACGCAAACATCATTCATATAAGAAGTTTGAGATTTCTACTCTACATTATACAAATTTATTCAATTAGAATCAAACTAATAAGGTACCGTTTGATACGTGGGATGGGACGGAATGCAGTGAGACGAAGCGTTCCATCCCACGCTTGGTGCGCCAAATTGACTGGGACATGTCGTCCCATGGAACGAATTTTAGTCATTTTTTGGTTCCACCTTACCCCCCTAGAGCGACTTGTTTTAGCCCATGAGACACTAAATTATAACTTTTTTGGACAACAATACCCCTCATATTTTTCATTAATTCCACTGTCTACCCTCCCTCTCTTTCCCTTAGCCTCTCTTTCTTTGAACTCAATCCCAGCAAACCCATCCGAACCCAAACCCAGCTTGATGAGATGCTCTCACGACGGTGCTCTCCTCAAAGCCCTCAAACCTCTCCGTTTGAACGTCCCCAAATACTCCATTGGAGCCAAATTCAAACAACCCATTTTCTGCTCCTTAGCCTCAGAAGCTTCATTACCCTCTCTCTCTCTCTCTCTCCTGTAGCCTCCTCCTCCACCACAAGCCCAGCAACCCAATTATGGCTAACCCAAACCTGATTCTGTCGCATAGTAGAGAGGATACCACAGCTGCCAGTTCAGTCCCTCCGCGCTCAACCTTCTTCTTCGACGCTCCGACGAAGCCTCTGTAAATTGAAAAAAAAAACAATTTGGGATTTTTCTGTGTTTGGTTTGAAGAGAAGGAAATTAAAAGAATAGAAATATGGGTTTGAATTGAATAGAAAGAAAATGAAATGAAGAGAAAGTATGGGTTTGATTTACTGAGTTTGATTTTTACTGGGATCAATCTGGGCATGCGAAGAACAAGAAACATATGGAAGAAAAGAAAGCAGAGAAACGGGAGAGAGAGAGAGTCAAATAAAAAGGGTAAGTTAGTCATTTAATCCCGTTCCGTTCTGTTCCATCTTGCCAGTACCAAACATGACATGAAATCTTTGTTCCGTCTCATTCCGTCCCGTCTGCGTACCAAACGGTACCTAAAGGAACTAATAAGATGTTACAATGTTGCCTCGTCAACCATTTTCTGAATGTCATAGTTATATTGCCTTGCTTAAAAGAAAATTATACCCACAGAGCGATGACAAAGGCATTTGCTCAGCCAGATAAAACCCTGCAAAGACCAAAAATCCTTGAAAATCAATATATTATACTACATCTATATCAAATAGTAGTACAATTTTCTTTTGTTTTTGCAATTTGAAGATTTAAACCAACGACCTCCAATCGTTATGCTTAAACCTACTTTGGTCAGCACTATGATTAACTCAGTCACATGCATATGGGGTGTGTGTGTGTGTGGGAGTGAGAGAGAGAGAGAGGTCAGCACTATGATTAACTCAGTCACATGCATAGGGGTGTGAGTGTGTGTGTGTGTGGGAGGGAGGGAGGGAGGGAGGGAGGGAGGGGGAGAGAGAGAGAGAGAGAGAGAGAGAGAGAGAGAGAGAGAGAGAGAGAGAGAGAGAGGGGAAAATAAAACAAACATACAATATGAATCACCTCAAGGAAGGATGAATCTCATCACTGAAGTCAGAATCCAACCCACTTAAGAGGACCAGGATTGTCTGCCCTCCCTCATCTCATCCTCTTATATTTCTGTGGTCACGATTAAGTCACGTCAACATTTTATATTAATTTTTTTTGTAAAAATAATAAGACAAAAAGCAAAGGGAATATAAAATGTTGACATAGCTTAACCGTGACCACATAAATAGGAGGGGATGAGAAGGGTATGAGATGGGGAGGACAGACAATCCAGGTCCCACTTAAGATACCTCTGATGTCCTCCTCAAAATACGTTTCTCTAAATGCCTTTAATTTCACCGTTAAAGATGGCAAATCTCCAGCCATAACTTTCCCATTCTAGAAAAAAATTTAGTTGTGACAAGAATACGGATGGTACACCACGTGTTTTTATATAAGTGGTGGAAAATTTTAATTTTTAAGTTATTAATCTTTCAACACATATATCCTACCATTTATATAAGGACATGTGGTGTACCACCTCGTGTGACGGTCACACTGAAAAATCTCTCCCCATTTGGAGTCTTCATTGAATTAAACAGAAAAGCACAAAAAGTTTGTAATTAACTCAAAGCCCACGTATCAAAGAAAGGAAGCCTTTAAGGGAAGGGATTCCTATTATTTTTTTTTTTAAATGGAACACCCTCTAGACCGTTAGATTTGACTTTAATGAAATTCTGTGGTTGAGATTCTGTGGCCTGTGATTTAATTTCAACCACAGAATTTCATTAAAGTCAAATCTAATGATTAAGAGAGTGTCTCCATTTTTAAAAAAAAATTGGGATCCCTTCCCTTAAAGGGCCTGATCAAAGAAAAACTATCACATAAGATCCACATATACCACAAGATATCAAAATTCAGATAAACCTCCTATACTTGAAATATCAACTGGCTAGGGAACAAATTATACATACTTTAGATTCTAGACTGCACAGCTCAACCTGCGTGAACTGGCTTTGAAGCGATTGATCCGTAATGTGAACACCCACATAACTTTAGATTCAGGATTCATCCTTCTTCATCATAAAAAATGCTCCGAACTGCAATTTTCAATACAATTTGAGCCAAAATTCAATTTAGTATCTGTCATCATCAAAATCTTCTTCCGAGTCAAAACTCATGATTAGGGGAGTTCAATAACCAACAGATAATTACCTAAAGGTTTCATCCACCAACAACAATCCCTTCCTCAATAGCCGAATGAAAAAAAAAAAAAGTTTAAATTTTGATGGTGCTTTCTGTGCCAAAGATAAGATGAAAGAAAACTTAACATGTGTATCTGTTCAAGTAGAGTGAACAAAGATTTTATACAAAACAAAAAAATTAGCAATTTGTAAATTTATTTTGTCATGCCGTACAGTTTTTTTAAGAATCGAGTAACATATATTTTTGGACATATTGGTTCTTTGCGCGAATAAACTGAAGGTGTAACCCCGCCTTCTTCTGTGGAATGCTTCTCTAACTGCAATAGCAGACAAACTGATGATGATGGGGACTACTGAATTCCTGAAAAAAGCTTGAAATTTTGAAGCTTTACAAAGTGTAACAATAAAACTGCACCCCGTGGAGAAACCACATAATTCACTAACTCATAATACATTCTAATTCTAACAAATATATATGATAACTATACTGCAAAAAACAAAAAGAACTTCAATGAAAAACAAAAGCAGCACAACGAAAAATCACCTTCGACAAACACTCGATCAAATAAGGTCAAACTGAATCAAAATCTTCAAAACTAAAAACTGTGACTGCAAAAAACAAGAACAAAATCTAAACCGAAATAAATTCAAAAACACACAACACTTCGAAAATCTAAATTGGAACACGAGAGATAAACTTGAGAGAAACACTTACCTTCGAAGAAAACTTGAATGATTCGAATAGAAATTATGGCGAGAGATAATTGAGGGAGATGGCGAAATATAAATCGGAACATATAAACTTCAAAGAGAAAGAAAAACAGCAGAAAAACGAAAATATAATTTGAATGATTCGAATCACCGCCGATCGCTATTTAACAGAATACGTAACTCCGTTTCTAACGAAAAAACCGGACATGACGTCATCTTACTCAGATTTAAAAAATGTCTTTTCTTGAAATACTTAAAAAGTGTTGTCTCAATATATAATTAAGTATTGAAAGTGTACTAGTATACTAGTATAATTTTTCCCTAAATATATGAGTACAAATTTAAATTAACAAGAAAATTGGTAAAGATTAAAAAATAGGTGCAAATTAAAAATACAAATATATGATACAAAAATTTAACCATGTAAATATACCAAAGTGTAACGTTTTGGAAATGTTTAATAATTTTTAATTATAAAATTTAAATATGCTAACATGTAAATCTATTGTTATTCAAATTATGACACAATAAAACTAAAGGACCTTGATCAAAAGTTGAAAAAGAATAAGGTTTCAATTACTAAATTGTAAAAATGATATATTGAAACCTAATTTCTCCCTTCTTTTTTTGTAGGGTTTTTACACATATGGTCTCTGAAATTGGACATTTTAATCAAAACGTTACCTGAAACAAAAAATCCATCAATTTGGTCTTTGAAATGAAACCAACAGATCAAATTGATCGTTCTATCAAATTTTTTATTATGTGTTAATGTGGCACACGAATGGATCCTACATGTCCAATCATATCAAGCAACATGGATTAATAATAAAAACCAAACTTTTATAAATATTTAAAAACTAAAATTAACAAAATTATCATTCCCTTAGTGTAGATAATATCGTTTGTTAAAAAAAAAAACAAAAAAAACTAGGGGTTTATGATACCCTCTCCTTTTAAGTGACTGACCATTAAAAGTTAGGTTTTTTTTTTTTTTTTTTTTATCTTTGCTGCCGATCCAAGAAGAGGGCTCTTGAGAGTTGTCGGATCAAAGATACCGTAAAGTGAAGCCGAAAAACCATCCGGGGAAGGAGATTGCCACCAAGATCGATGCTTTCAGTGCTATACCAGCATGCATGTAGGATGGGGACTGGTCTTGTTCGTCCATAATTTGAAAGTGAGAGGTATCAAATTATGGCACCTTGCATGCAAGATGGGGACTGGTCTTGATCGTCCATAATTTAAAAGCTCCACACAAGGTTTAACGGTTAGAAATTTAGCATCAGTCATACGCGAATCACCTTAAAGAGTCTTTTTGTAATTGCCTCTGAAATAGCTACACGTATTAAATCATGTGAGCATGCACGAATCACCTTAGGCTGGATGAATGAGATTTTTTGGCTACTTTAACAAAACAATGCAGAAAAAATAGCTAGCTAAATTTAGCAAGAGGAGAATGTGGACTTAACTGGATTGTTAAGTTTAGGGGTAATGTTAGGCAGATTAACTTTTTAAATCAAATTTGTATAATATGTGATATGTCACCAATAGGAAATAAATAAGTTAATTAACACTTAAATAATAATAATCTAATAATTAAGAACCACGTCATATAATTTATAAAATTTGATCTAAATAGATGGTCACCCTAGCATTACCCCAAGATTTAGAAATATTCTACCATAAGTTAAAATAGCTAATATTATTGGAAGTGGTGACTAGCCAAATTAACATTTGAGTCATTTAATTAGCTACAATAACAAAAATTTAACTAGCATTATTGGAAATACTTTTAGAAGTGCTCTTCTAACAACCAAAAAGGCGTTTTGTTCGCTATTATAAATAATCGCTCTCTAAAATTTTTTCTAAGTGAAGCACAGTTCAAAGAGAGAGAGAGAGAAATAATGGAGATCAGACGACATGATGAAGAAGAAGTGTACGAGGCATCACGGATTGGGAGTGTAGAGTACTTAAACAGATTGATCGAAAAAGACCCAGACATTCTAAGGAGAGTATCCCTGCAGACCGGAAAAACCCCCTTGCATGTATCGGCTTTGCTCGGACACGCTGAGTTTACCAAAGCCCTTTGCACTAACAATCCCAAACTTGCAGAGCGGGTGGACGCCGATGGACGCACGCCCCTCCACTTGGCTTCTGCTTAGGGCCACAAGGAGACCATCGAAGCTTTGTTATCTGTGTATGCTGATGCGTGCTTGCGTTATGATGAAAAGGGAAGAATCCCTCTTCACTATGCAGCCATGAATGGAGAAGTTGAGGTGCTCCAGAAGTTAATTGATAAAAATCCTGAGTCCATTTATGTCAAAGTTGAAAACAAATCGAAAGAGACAGTTTTGCACTTGTGTATTATACACAAGAAGTTAGAGTGCTTGAAACTGTTGGTGGAAAGCGTCGACAACAATGTTGAGTTCCTCAACTCAAGAGCTGGCTGTGATGGTGATGTGACCATCCTGCACTTAGCTTTAATGCTAAGGCAAATTAAGGTACGTATATATATTTCCATTTTCTATAATGGATATTCTTAGTTTTTCACTATATTAATTAATATATGTTCATGTGTAAATGTTTTTTTTTTTTGTTTCTTCCCCTTTATACATAGTTTATGGGATTAATCTCAGTTTACTATGGAGTTTTTTTGTTTTCAACATTTGATACATAAAGTTTTTTTCGTTCTAATTTTGTACTTAAAGTCATAATTAATTCTGAGACATTTTCATACATCCTTTAAATTTTCTATTAGAACATCCGTTAACTGATGACGTGGCACTCACGTAGGCAATGATTGAGCGTCACGTGTCAATATGAGCCCACGTGGATATTACTATCTCCCTCCCTTCGACTGCACATGGGCGGCGGTGGAATGAATCCACTCCCTTTTTGTGCTGCATATGGGTTTCCCTTCCCCAGATCTGCAACACACTCCCTTCCCTTACCTCCCGTGTTTGCCATGTCGATAGCTTGGTCCTCTGCACATCCAGATCCTCCACAAAAGGCCAACGTTGATCAGTTAGGCCTGGAATCTACCGTGGTGGTCGTTGGAGACCTTCATGGTCAGCTGCACAGACCTCCTTTTTCTTTTAAATGATCTTTAGGTTTTTAGGATTTGTTTTTTAATTTTTTTAATCTTTTAATTTTTAGTTTCTAATTTTTTAATTTTCATGTGCGCCCATATTGACGCGTAGCGTCCAGTCATTGTCTATGCGGGTGCCACGTCATCAGTTAACGGAGGTTCTGATGAAAAATTTAACGGATGTATGAAAGTCTCCCATAATTAATTATAACTTTTAAGTACAAAATTTGGACGAAAAAAACTTGATGTATCAAGTGTTGAAAACCAAGAAACTTCATAATAGTAAACTGAGATGAACCTTAGTTTATGTGTGCGCTTTCTCTTGTTTGTTTCCCTAGGAGCATAATTTCCACTATGTTAATAGAGTGTATATATTATTTACAGACGATACGTTACCTGCTTTCCGTTGATGCTGTAAGAGCAGAAGCAATTGGTGTGAATGAGATGTCTCTGACCATGTTAGATATCTTAGAGTACAGTAGCGTTGCAAGAGAGGACTTTAGCAGAAGCTTAGAAATTCAACAGACTTTGATGGATGCAGGATTAATCAGAAGACAAAATAATGAAAATGATAATCCTAACTCAGCTGTTGCCCCTGCTGCTGTTGTTGTATCTCCAAGTCCAAGAACGGTAAAGAAGAAAACGAAGGGATCAAAGCCACCAGGGTGGTTCTGGAGAAAATTGATGATATGGTTAGGATATCCGCATGAATGGGTGAAGGAGACACGTGGCTCTCTGACGGTTGTGGCTACGGTGATCTCGACCATGACTTTTCAAGACGTAGTCAACCCAGCTGGTCGTCTTTGGGTTGATGATCTTACAAAAACTTCTACAACAGTTTGGAGGGAAAATAATGGTACAAACACTACCTTAGGCCACGGTAAGGATCCCATGGATTACTTCCCCAGTTTCATAGCATACAACATCGTCTCGTTCCTTGCTTCTTTGTCTGTCACCCTTTTGCTCATTAGTCGATTTCCTCTCCACAATCGGTTGTCCACGTGGCTTTTATCGATGTCCATGTGCGTCACTCTCGCATTCTTGGCACTCACCTACCTAACGGTGCTGTCCATGATCGGCCCTAATTACGGTATTCAGGAACCATGGAGCTTGTCAGCAATATTCATAATTCTTTGGATTGTGTTGATGGTCATAGGCGGTGTACTTCACACTCTCCGGTTTCTTATTTGGATGATGAAGTGGTTGCGGCCCATATACTTCAAGTCAACATCAGGTCTCAAGAACATGATCACTACTGGCTCTTTTTCACGTAAAGATCCAACGCGTTTTGAAGAGAATGATGCGCCTGCAGTTGTGTGATTAATCTGCCGCGGTGTGTTTGCTTGAAAAAATAATTAACTAGGTCATACACCCTGTATGCATGTAGCGATTAGGGTTTAGGGTAATGAACTAGCTCAATGACGCTTTCTGGATCCGGATTGGTAATTCAAGAGTGTTGCTTAGTTATGATAAGTAATCCATCTGCTATACAAATTAGAAGTGTTTGTTGTCTTTGATGCTGGACGGCAGCTACTTTTTTATTATTATTCATTTATGTCATTCGTTATCACTTAGCAAATTAACAACTGTTCTCATTCTCTTTGCTAGTAGTGTGTTATTAGTCAATACAACATAAATGGCTTTCTCAAAAACAAAAATTACAGTATAAATAGCTAAATATAGTCTTATGATTTGTTTGAAAGTGCTTTTAAAATTATTAAAAACGATTTTTAGAGAAAATGTTTTTGAGTTCAAAAAGTATTTGAAGTGCTTCATGTGATTTTCCAAAATTCACTTGCGTTTTTAATAAGGATTGAATCCTAAAAAAATTTCACTAAAAGTGCTTTCAGTTATTTTAAAAACATTTTCAAACGAGCGCTTTCACAAATATTTGCTTCTCTTGTAGTTTCATCAACGGAAACTACAAGCTCTAACTTGGTCTTGCTCCTTAGCCAAGTAATAGTACTTCTAGTTCTAGTTTCTCTACGTTGTACACACTGGTAGAAGAATTGGGGCCATGTTGAACTTGAGGATGCCCTGAGGGGCCGTAGTGAAATTGAATTGAAATGTCGTTTGGAGGCGAACAGTCATAAAAGTTCAAGAGCTGAGCCTTTGGTCTCACAGTGTCTTTAGGCCTTATATCATGATTAATCACGTCATATGGTTTACAAAATATGATTTAAATAGTTGATCTCCATAGCATTACCCATTATGTTGTAGGGTATCTGTCCTCATTTTCCTTACGGTAATAATCATTTTCTTTAAAATAGCCATTCATAAGTACCATCATAGAATAAAATTCATAACCATACAAATTTCATTTTTCTTGCATTGTTGAGATGTCTCTAATGCCTTGAATCTGGCAGATTCATCTTTTCCAGTGTCAAGTGATCAATCATTGCTTCAACAGCAAAGTAAATTTGAGTCACATCATCTTTCCGACCAAAACTAAACTACATTCATCAGTTTCTATTTGTTTGTTTTTACTTGGTTTGAGCAAAAGAATAGTGATTTGTATTCTAAGTAAATGTTGTGACCGTACATCATGTTTGTTTTGAAGGACAGACATGATATGGCCTAGGGGGACAATAATGGTGGAATGTGCAATGTAGATATAGGTGAAGCCACCAGTCTAAATTACTTGAGAGTGGAGGGAATATGTTCAAGATCAAATCACAATGAGCTGAGGACAAGAGCTAAAACGCAACTTGAAATTTTGACTAAACTTCGCTTTTGAAGGACATTGCTCGACTCAACTAACAAGACATTCCTACTCACCTTCCGAATTTAGAATCTTAACATTGTTGCCAAAATTAGATTCATAAATCAACTCAATTAAGTCCAAATTTTAATGCTCGCAAGTGTACGAATCGTAGTATAATATACTAGGCAAGCACAAGATCGTTCCAACTAAGATTGAATGTAATTCTAACTATCTAACTAAATTTAAGTTTCACTTGAATTGGAAAAGAAAAATTGATGATTTGAATAAGAATTTTGAAATGGTGATTGTAAATAAAATGAAATGAACTTAGCTAAGTGATGACAACGACAAAGAAAACAAATTATAATTCAATTGTGAAAAACACTAGAGCATCCGATTCACCATAACCAATTCTACTTAATTCCAACAGATAATTATTAACGAATAAACATCCAACTTGACAGTCTAGTTCCTCTAATTCATATAGTATCCATGGCATCTAGATTACTATGTATACTCATATGTGCTAACAATCTATGGCATCTAGATTACTAAACACACAAGAGTTCATTAACGATTTGGGAACTACTTAAGAGACCACATGAAACCTAGTGTACGGCATCTACAACAAGGAATTCATGGTACCATTTGCAAGACGCTAAACCCGAATTTACAACATGGCATATGTGTTAACTCGCATCAAATACACTCAACTCAAACCCTAGTGGTAGCTAATCACCATGATTAAAATTAAGCTCATAAGCACAGCAAAATGATACTCAAAGTGAACGAAAATTCATAAATAATTAAGCTGAGAAATTAAGAATTCATAGTTAGGCTACATCGTAGCCCTAGCAAAATGAAATTAGTTCCTAAACATAATCGGAAATATTATTGAATTCATAAAAAGAAAAATAAGTTTTAGAAAAGCCTGAAAATGCCCTTGCTCTGCCGCTGCCTTCTTCTCCCTTTTTCTTTTTTTTTTTTCTGCCTGCCTTCTTCTCCTTTTTTAAATCTTTTTGTTTTCTCTACTTCTGCTTCATTTATGATTAGCCCCAATTGACTAGATTAATGCCCAGCCGTTTCTGGTTTTTCTTCTTTGTCTTCCCTCTTCTCGCCGTAGCTTTTATCTTTTCGTAACCGACAAAGTTTAAAGCCAAGTTATTACCTTGTACCGCCTGGGTTTACTCACTGCAGTCCTAGCCTCCCAATCAATTTCTTCGACTCTCCAGTTGCTTAGTAACTGAAATTTTAATCTCCCAAATCAATTGACTTCCAATAAATTTGAAAGTGGCTGAATCCCCAAGTCAATTGACACCAGTAAGTAATGGACCAATAACCAGAACCCATGCTCCTGCTAAGAAACCACGAACTGAAATCTGAAATGGAAATTTGGGTTTCCATCTCTTGTTGAATTTGATCGCTTAAAGCCCCTTGCTCTGCTGCAATTGTATGTGGCGGTTTGCTCCAGAAAATTTTGGATTAGACCTTTCTTTCCTCTGTCGGTGTAAATGGAAGAATAAGGCCTTCCTTTGTACAATTGAATAAATCACGTGCCATGCATGTCTACCCATTTTGTTGACTTATCAAACCTCTTTTTGGACTTGTAAAACAACATGATTCCTACACAAAAATTCAACCAAATAAGCTGCTCTAATTTCTGAAGGAAAGTAAGATTTGGATGAGCCAAAAATGTAATTAAAAATTTCCCAACTTGCGAATATCACTTCAGACCAATTTCAACTTACAAAAATGACAAACACACTTCCACTCAATCTACTTACTGAACTAAACTACATTCCAGCTACTTTACTTGAATTGAACTTAAAAGGATTGAATTCATATTTTTCTCAAAACCATGTAGATCAACTTGTTGATTTGTTCACAAAAGCCCTAGACTCTACTCAGTTTCAGCGTTTGTTGTGCAAGCTTGGATCAATCAACCCCCTTGATCCAACTTGAGGGGGAGTATTGAAACCGATTGCTTGTATCCTATTACTTGTATAGGTCTAGCTAAGTCATGGGTTAAAGTGATTTTCTCAACCCTACTCACTTGTCTTCCATACCTTGTCATTCCTACTTACCTCTTTTGTCAACCTTTCTTCCTTGTTTCTAAGAACAACTTTCCTTGTAAATAATATTTGTCTTGTCCACTTGTTAGGACTGTTTTGAGAGTGGGTTGTAGCTGTTAGCCTACAATTCTTGTAGTCTTCTTTTTCGGCTCTCTATAAGAGTTGCCTTTTACTCTTGTAAACTTTACAATGAAATATACAACAAAGATTTGAAGCCAAAAGTTAACAATAAATGGCTAAATATAGTCTTAGGGTTGGAAATGTTTTTAAAATGATTGAAAGCGCTTTTAGAGAAAATGTTTTTGGGTTCCAAATGTACTTGAAGTGCTTCCTGGAAGAAGAACAAGTTATGTGCTTCTTCCAAGAAGCACTTCAAGTGCTTTTCTAGAATTCACTTGCGTTTTTACTAAGTATTGGTTCCAAATACATTTTTATCAAAAACGCTTTCAATCATTTTAAAACCACGGTTCACAGTTAGGGAAGTCGTGTGTCAAATGTGAAACTATAAGTAAACATTACTTCTGCAGTAATTCCAAAAGCGATAACCTAAAAAAATTTCATAACATATCACATTGATTACATAATAACATGTATTATATTCTCATCAAATTGTTCATTAAACAACTTCCTACTTAATTAATTAAGAAATTCGATATTATTATGGTCAATGATGGGTTGAACTGATTATGCAAAAATGATCGAGAACGGGTTGAATTGATTCTGCAAAAATGATCGATGACTGGTTGAACTGATTTTACAAAAATGATCGATGACAGGTTGACCTGATTCTGTATCAACTTATTCTGCAAAACTGATCGAGGACGGGTTAAACTAATTCTGCAAAAATGATTAAGGACAGGTTAAACTGATTCTGCAAAAATGGTCGAAGACAGATTGAACTGATTTTGCAAAAATGGTCGAAGACAGGTTGAACTGATTCTGCAATAGGACTAATTGAACTGATTATAGTAATAAATGATACAAACTTATTCTACATATAGTTTCAAAACTGATTTTGTTGAAATAGTCAAGGATGGGTTAAGTTTATAGCACAAATTTTGTTAGAGTTGTGAGGACTGAGTTCTTTTAAAAGCCCTAAAATCTTAGGGGTATGCCTGATATTTTAAAACATTGTTTTCATGTTTCTTGGCTGGACTTTAATTGTTTTTATGCTTTTGTCTCTTCTTGACATGTTTAAAAACTAGTGGAGTATCTTGAAATATAGTAAAAGTTTCTGGCTCTACACATAAAGCTCCCTTTTACAAATGTTTAAATTTTTAATGCTAAATAGCCAAAATGGTCCCTGAGATTTGCATAACACATCACTTTGGTTTCTGAGAATGAAAATCAATAGAAATGGTCCCTGAGATTGTTCATCATCCATCATTTTGGTCATTCCGTTAAAAACTCTTTGGGCAATTTTCAAAGCTTCGTAACTCAATCGTTTCTTAACCAAATTCGACCCATAATATATCAAAATGAAGATAGGAAAGTGTAGAACAAGATTATACCTATTTGGAATCCCAATGATTGCTGGACATGGCCAGTAAATAGCCTGAAAGGTAACTGGTCCACAGGAAAACTGGAAAACTCGTCGGAAACTGGGTAAACTTTAAATGTTCATAACTTCTTCAATACTCAATGAAGTTGAGTGATTCAGATATGAAAATCAAACTTCTCGATGAGATAAAGAGAATGATACCTTTTTTTACTGCTAATTCCTGTTTTCCGGTCAAACCATAGCAAGTTATCCATCGAAAAAGGTATCATTCTCCTCGTCTCGTCGAGAAGTATGATTTTTGTTTTTGAATCACTCAATTTCATTGAGTATTGAAGAAGTTAGGAATGTTTAAAATTTACCCAGTTTTCGGCAAGTTTTCCAGTTTTCCCGCGAACCAGTCACTTTTTAGGCTATTTTTCGGCCATCTCTGGCAACCATTGGCCTTCCAAATAGGTATAATCTTGTTTTACACTTTCCTATCTTCATTTTGATATATTATGGGTCGAATTTGGTTAAGAAACGATTGAGTTAAGAAGTTTTGAAAATTGCCCAAAGAGTTTTTAACAGAATGACCAAAATGGTGGATGGTGGTAGGGGTGGGCAAATAGGTCTTGGACCCGCGGGTAGGGGCGGGTACAAGCGAGTCGAGGTGGGTACGGGGCGGGTCTTATTGTATAAATTAAAACGGGGCGGGGCGGTTCTATGTTACTTGCGGGGCGGGGCGGGTCCAAATTGCTAAGAAAACGGGGCCCTGGCCCGGACTGTATCTACAGTCCAATATGTGGAGATTAAATCTCCACCTTTGATTAAATCCCACAACCCACCTGGTGCGGTGTTCGTCGATGCAGGTTCTGGGCTGAACGAAAAAGATGCGGCGGAAGGGAGCAACGAGTGTGGAATACAGGCTTCAAATAGGCACTATGCGATGACGATCTGGGCTAGAGGTTCATCAGGACGCTGCAGCAAGCATCAACAGAGGTTCAAGACATGCGCGAGATGGTGGTTGGTCAAGGTCTCAGTCGAATCTGGACATACACAGGTCAAGCAGCGGCAGTCTTGAGGTGCAAAGGTGCAGCGGAGTAACGACAGCGGTCGAGTGTGACTTCCCACATCGCCCATGGGAGTGATCCTTAAATGTATATTCTCATCCCTACCTAGCACGTGGCCTTTCGGGAGCTCACTGGCTTCGGATTTCGTAGGAACTCCGAAGTTAAGCGAGAAGGGGGCTAAAGCACTCCCATGATGGGTGACCCACTGGGAAGTTGCTCGTGAGTTCCCATAAACAAAACCGTGATGGCCTGGTCAGGGCCCAAAGCGAACAATATCGTGCTACAGTGGTGGAACGGGCCCGGGAAGTGATCCGCCCCGGGCCAGGATGTGACAATTGGTATCAGAGCCTATCCCTGGCTGGAAGTATGCTGACGAGGACGTCGGGCCCCTAAGGGGGGTGGATTGTGACATCCCACATCGCCCAGGGGGTGATCCTTAAATGTATATTCCCATCCCATTTAAATTAGGATTGATTACCAAGTTAATTGCAAGATATTATTTCACATAATATCTTGCAATTAACCCATAATACCACCATAAGTGGCTAGTCCCTATTCTCCAAATAGGGTCGGCCACTCCCCTATAAATAGTCCAATTTTTCTCCAAAAAGCGAAGTTCATTCTCTCCGCAAAAATTCCCTAAACACTTTCTCTCTCAATTCTAACTTTGACATCAGAGATTCTTCGGCCAAAACCCCCCATTCATCGTGGGCGCATGCGGCTCTTGGCCTTAGTCTTAGGTGTTATTATTTTCCAAGTGCATTTTTGTCAAATGAGAAGACGACGGAAATTTGCATCCACAAATTGATGCTTTCATTGAGAGTCTTGATTCACACGCTCGAAAAAGACTCTCACATTCAAAGTTTCTCGTTTCTTGTTTGTATTCAAAGTTTAAATATATGAGTACAAATTAAAATTAACAAGAAAATTCGTAAGGATTAAAAAATAGTTGCAAATTAAAAATACAAATGTATGACACAAAATTTAAACATATAAATATACTAAATGTAACATTTTGAAAATGTTTAATAATTTTTAATTATAAAATTTAAATATGCTAACAAGTAAATCTATTGTTATTCAAATTATGACACGATAAAAACTAAAGGACCTTGATCAAAAGTTGAAAAACAATAAGGTTTCAATTACTAAAATGGAAAATTGAAATATTGAAACCTAATTTGGACCTTTTAATCAAAATGTTACCTAAAATAGAAAATTCAACAATTTGGTCTTTCAAAACGAAACCAAAAGATCAAATTAATCGTTCCGTCAAATTTTTTGTTATGTGTTAATGTGACACTCGAATAGATCCTACATGTTCAATCATATCAAGCTATGTGCATTAATAATAAAAACCAAACTTTCATAAATATTTAAAAACTAAAATTAACAAAAATAAAAACATATCACTAGAAGAAAAAAGGTCATTTACCACGATGGATGCCCGTTGTAAATTGAAATCAACCACGGACGCTCTGCCCGTTAGTATTCTGGATGTGATAGAAGTGCTTCATGTGATTTTCCAAAATTCACTTGCGTTTTTAATAAGGATTGAATCCAAAAATATTTTCACTAAAAGCGCTTTCAGTTATTTTAAAAACATTTTCAAACAAACGCTTTCACAAATATTTGCTTCTCTTGTAGTTTCATCAACGGAAACTACAAGCTCTAACTTGGTCTTGCTCCTTAGCCAAGTAATAGTACTTCTAGTTCTAGTTTCTCTACGTTGTACACACTGGTAGAAGAATTGGGGCCATGTTGAACTTGAGGATGCCTTGAGGGGCCGTAGTGAAATTGAATTGAAATGTCGTTTGGAGGCGAACAGTCATAAAAGTTCAAGAGCTGAGCCTTTGGTCTCACAGTGTCTTTAGGCCTCATATCATGATTAATCACGTCATATGGTTTACAAAATATGATTTAAATAGTTGATCTCCATAGCATTACCCATTATGTTGTAGGGTATCTGTCCTCATTTTCCTTACGGTAATAATCATTTTCTTTAAAATAGTCATTCATAAGTACCATCATAGAATAAAATTCATAACCATACAAATTTCATTTTTCTTGCATTGTTGAGATGTCTCTAATGCCTTGAATCTGGCAGATTCATCTTTTCCAGTGTCAAGTGATCAATCATTGCTTCAACAGCAAAGTAAATTTGAGTCACATCATCTTTCCGACCAAAACTAAACTACATTCATCAGTTTCTTTTTGTTTGTTTTTACTTGGTTTGAGCAAAAGAATAGTGATTTGTATTCTAAGTAAATGTTGTGACCGTACATCATGTTTGTTTTGAAGGACAGACATGATATGGCCTAGGGGGACAATAATGGTGGAATGTGCAATGTAGATATAGGTGAAGCCACCAGTCTAAATTACTTGAGAGTGGAGGGAATATGTTCAAGATCAAATCACAATGAGCTGAGGACGAGCTAAAACGCAACTTGAAATTTTGACTAAACTTCGCTTTTGAAGGACATTGCTCGACTCAACTAACAAGACATTCCTACTCACCTTCCGAAATTAGAGTCTTAACATTGTTGCCAAAATTAGATTCATAAATCAACTCAATTAAGTCCAAATTTTAATGCTCGCAAGTGTACGAATCGTAGTATAATATAGTAGGCAAGCACAAGATCGTTCCAACTAAGATTGAATGTAATTCTAACTATCTAACTAAATTTAAGTTTCACTTGAATTGGAAAAGAAAAATTGATGATTTGAATAAGAATTTTGAAATGGTGATTGTAAATAAAATGAAATGAACTTAGCTAAGTGATGACAACGACAAAGAAAACAAATTATAATTCAATTGTGAAAAACACTAGAGCATCCGATTCACCATAACCAATTCTACTTAATTCCAACAGCTAATTATTAACGAATAAACATCCAACTTGACAGTCTAGTTCCTCTAATTCATATAGTATCCATGGCATCTAGATTACTACGTATACTCATATGTGCTAACAATCTATGGCATCTAGATTACTAAACACACAAGAGTTCATTAACGATTTGGGAACTACTTAAGAGACCACATGAAACCTAGTGTACGGCATCTACAACAAGGAATTCATGGTACCATTTGCAAGACGCTAAACCCGAATTTACAACATGGCATATGTGTTAACTCGCATCAAATACACTCAACTCAAACCCTAGTGGTAGCTAATCACCATGATTAAAATTAAGCTCATAAGCACAGCAAAATGATACTCAAAGTGAAAGAAAATTCATAAATAATTAAGCTGAGAAATTAAGAATTCATAGTTAGGCTACATCGTAGCCCTAGCAAAATGAAATTAGTTCCTAAACATAATCGGAAATATTATTGAATTCATAAAAAGAAAAATAAGTTTTAGAAAAGCCTGAAAATGCCCTTGCTCTGCCGCTGCCTTCTTCCCCCTTTTTCTTTTTTTTTTTCTGCCTGCCTTCTTCTCCTTTTTTAAATCTTTTTGTTTTCTCTACTTCTGCTTCATTTATGATTAGCCCCAATTGACTAGATTAATGCCCAGCCGTTTCTGGTTTTTCTTCTTTGTCTTCCCTCTTCTCGCCGTAGCTTTTATCTTTTCGTAACCGACAAAGTTTAAAGCCAAGTTATTACCTTGTACCGCCTGGGTTTACTCACTGCAGTCCTAGCCTCCCAATCAATTTCTTCGACTCTCCAGTTGCTTAGTAACTGAAATTTTAATCTCCCAAATCAATTGACTTCCAATAAATTTGAAAGTGGCTGAATCCCCAAGTCAATTGACACCAGTAAGTAATGGACCAATAACCAGAACCCATGCTCCTGCTAAGAAACCACGAACTGAAATCTGAAATGGAAATTTGGGTTTCCATCTCTTGTTGAATTTGATCGTTTAAAGCCCCTTGCTCTGCTGCAATTGTATGTGGCGGTTTGCTCCAGAAAATTTTGGATTAGACCTTTCTTTCCTCTGTCGGTGTAAATGGAAGAATAAGGCCTTCCTTTGTACAATTGAATAAATCACGTGCCATGCATGTCTACCCATTTTGTTGACTTATCAAACCTCTTTTTGGACTTGTAAAACAACATGATTCCTACACAAAAATTCAACCAAATAAGCTGCTCTAATTTCTGAAGGAAAGTAAGATTTGGATGAGCCAAAAATGTAATTAAAAATTTCCCAACTTGCGAATATCACTTCAGACCAATTTCAACTTACAAAAATGACAAACACACTTCCACTCAATCTATTTACTGAACTAAACTACATTCCAGCTACTTTACTTGAATTGAACTTAAAAGGATTGAATTCATATTTTTCTCAAAACCATGTAGATCAACTTGTTGATTTGTTCACAAAAGCCCTAGACTCTACTCAGTTTTAGCGTTTGTTGTGCAAGCTTGGATCAATCAACCCCCTTGATCCAACTTGAGGGGTAGTATTGAAACCGATTGCTTGTATCCTATTACTTGTATAGGTCTAGCTAAGTCATTGGTTAAAGTGATTTTCTCAACCCTACTCACTTGTCTTCCATACCTTGTCATTCCTACTTACCTCTTTTGTCAACCTTTCTTCCTTGTTTCTAAGAACAACTTTCCTTGTAAATAATATTTGTCTTGTCCACTTGTTAGGACTGTTTTGAGAGTGGGTTGTAGCTGTTAGCCTACAATTCTTGTAGTCTTCTTTTTCGGCTCTCTATAAGAGTTGCCTTTTACTCTTGTAAACTTTACAATGAAATATACAACAAAGATTTGAAGCCAAAAGTTAACAATAAATGGCTAAATATAGTCTTAGGGTTGGAAATGTTTTTAAAATGACTGAAAACGCTTTTAGAGAAAATGTTTTTGGATTCCAAATGTACTTGAAGTGCTTCCTGGAAGAAGAACAAGTTATGTGCTTCTTCCAAGAAGCACTTCAAGTGCTTTTCTAGAATTCACTTGCGTTTTTACTAAGTATTGGTTCCAAATACATTTCTATCAAAAACGCTTTCAATCATTTTAAAACCACGGTTCACAGTTAGGGAAGTCATGTGTCAAATGTGAAACTATAAGTAAACATTACTTCTGCAGTAATTCCAAAAGCGATAACCTAAAAAAATTTCATAACATATCACATTGATTACATAATAACATGTATTATATTCTCATCAAATTGTTCATTAAACAACTTCCTACTTAATTAATTAAGAAATTCGATATTATTATGGTCAATGATGGGTTGAACTGATTATGCAAAAATGATCGAGAACGGGTTGAATTGATTCTGCGAAATGATCGATGACTGGTTGAACTGATTTTACAAAAATGATCGATGACAGGTTGACCTGATTCTGCATCAACTTATTCTGCAAAACTGATCGAGGACGGGTTAAACTAATTCTGCAAAAATGATTAAGGACGGGTTAAACTGATTCTGCAAAAATGGTCGAAGACAGATTGAACTGATTTTGCAAAAATGGTCGAAGACAGGTTGAACTGATTCTGCAATAATGGTCTAGGACTAATTGAACTGATTATAGTAATAAATGATACAAACTTATTCTACATATAGTTTCAAAACTGATTTTGTTGAAATAGTCAAGGATGGGTTAAGTTTATAGCACAAATTTTGTTAGAGTTGTGAGGACTGAGTTCTTTTAAAAGCCCTAAAATCTTAGGGGCATGCCTGATATTTTAAAACATTGTTTTCATGTTTTTTGGCTGGACTTTAATTGTTTTTATGCTTTTGTCTCTTCTTGACATGTTTAAAAACTAGTGGAGTATCTTGAACTATAGTAAAAGTTTCTGGCTCTACACATAAAGCTCCCTTTTACAAATGTTTACATTTTTAATGCTAAATAGCCAAAATAGTCCCTGAGATTTGCATAACACATCACTTTGGTTTCTGAGAATGAAAATCAATAGAAATGGTCCCTGAGATTGTTCATCATCCATCATTTTGGTCATTCCGTTAAAAACTCTTTGGGCAATTTTCAAAGCTTCGTAACTCAATCGTTTCTTAACCAAATTCGACCCATAATATATCAAAATGAAGATAGGAAAGTGTAGAACAAGATTATACCATTTGGAAGCCCAATGATTGCTGGACATGGCCAGTAAATAGCCTGAAAGGTAACTGGTCCACAGGAAAACTGGAAAACTCGTCGGAAACTGGGTAAACTTTAAATGTTCATAACTTCTTCAATACTCAATGAAGTTGAGTGATTCAGATATGAAAATCAAACTTCTCGATGAGATAAAGAGAATGGTACCTTTTTTTACTGTTAATTCATCATGGTTTGACCGGAAAACAGCTCGAAAATGGCTAACCATTTTGGAGCCATTTTCCGGCCAAACCATAGCAAGTTATCCATCGAAAAAGGTATCATTCTCCTCGTCTCGTCGAGAAGTATGATTTTTGTTTTTGAATCACTCAATTTCATTGAGTATTGAAGAAGTTAGGAATGTTTAAAATTTACCCAGTTTTCGGCAAGTTTTCCAGTTTTCCCGCGAACCAGTCACTTTTTAGGCTATTTTTCGGCCATCTCTGGCAACCATTGGCCTTCCAAATAGGTATAATCTTGTTTTACACTTTCCTATCTTCATTTTGATATATTATGGGTCGAATTTGGTTAAGAAACGATTGAGTTAAGAAGTTTTGAAAATTGCCCAAAGAGTTTTTAACAGAATGACCAAAATGATGGATGGTGGTAGGGGTGGGCAAATAGGTCTTGGACCCGCGGGTAGGGGCGGGTACAAGCGAGTCGAGGTGGGTACGGGGCGGGTCTTATTGTATAAATCTAAAACGGGGCGGGGCGGTTCTATGTTACTTGTGGGGCGGGGCGGGTCCAAATTGCTAAGAAAACGGGGCCCTGGCCCGGACCGTATCTACAGTCCAATATGTGGAGATTAAATCTCCACCTTTGATTAAATCCCACAACCCACCTGGTGCGGTGTTCGTCGATGCAGGTTCTGGGCTGAACGAAAAAGATGCGGCGGAAGGGAGCAACGAGTGTGGAATACAGGCTTCAAATAGGCACTATGCGATGACGATCTGGGCTAGAGGTTCATCAGGACGCTGCAGCAAGCATCAACAGAGGTTCAAGACATGCGCGAGATGGTGGTTGGTCAAGGTCTCAGTCGAATCTGGACATACACAGGTCAGGCAGCGGCAGTCTTGAGGTGCAAAGGTGCAGCGGAGTAACGACAGCGGTCGAGTGTGACTTCCCACATCCCCCATGGGAGTGATCCTTAAATGTATATTCTCATCCCTACCTAGCACGTGGCCTTTCGGGAGCTCACTGGCTTCGGATTTCGTAGGAACTCCGAAGTTAAGCGAGAAGGGGGCTAAAGCACTCCTATGATGGGTGACCCGCTGGGAAGTTGCTCGTGAGTTCCCAGAAACAAAACCGTGATGGCCTGGTCAGGGCCCAAAGCGAACAATATCGTGCTACAGTGGTGGAACGGGCTCGGGAAGTGATCCGCCCCGGGCCAGGATGTGACAATTGGTATCAGAGCCTATCCCTGGCTGGAAGTATGCTGACAAGGACGTCGGGCCCCTAAGGGGGGTGGATTGTGACATCCCACATCGCCCAGGGGGTGATCCTTAAATGTATATTCCCATCCCATTTAAATTAGGATTGATTACCAAGTTAATTGCAAGATATTATTTCACATAATATCTTGCAATTAACCCATAATACCACCATAAGTGGCTAGTCCCTATTCTCCAAATAGGGTCGGCCACTCCCCTATAAATAGTCCAATTTTTCTCCAAAAAGCGAAGTTCATTCTCTCCGCAATAATTCCCTAAACACTTTCTCTCTCAATTCTAACTTTGACATCAGAGATTCTTCGGCCAAAGCCCCCCCATTCATCGTGGGCGCATGCGGCTCTTGGCCTTAATCTTAGGTGTTATTATTTTCCAAGTGCATTTTTGTCAAATGAGAAGACGACGGAAATTTGCATCCACAAATTGATGTTTTCATTGAGAGTCTTGATTCACACGCTCGAAGAAGACTCTCACATTCAAAGTTTCTCATTTCTTGTTTGTATTCAAAGTTTAAATATATGAATACAAATTAAAATTAACAAGAAAATTCGTAAGGATTAAAAAATAGTTGCAAATTAAAAATACAAATGTATGACACAAAATTTAAACATATAAATATACTAAATGTAACGTTTTGAAAATGTTTAATAATTTTTAATTATAAAATTTAAATATGCTAACAAGTAAATCTATTGTTATTCAAATTATGACACGATAAAAACTAAAGGACCTTGATCAAAAGTTGAAAAACAATAAGGTTTCAATTACTAAAATGGAAAATTGAAATATTGAAACCTAATTTGGACCTTTTAATCAAAATGTTACCTAAAATAGAAAATTCATCAATTTGGTCTTTCAAAACAAAACCAAAAGATCAAATTAATCGTTCCGTCAAATTTTTTGTTATGTGTTAATGTGACACTCAAATAGATCCTACATGTTCAATCATATCAAGCTATGTGCATTAATAATAAAAACCAAACTTTCATAAATATTTAAAAACTAAAATTAACAAAAATAAAAACATATCACTAGAAGAAAAAAGGTCATTTACCACGATGGATGCCCGTTGTAAATTGAAATCAACCACGGACGCTCTGCCCGTTAGTATTCTGGATGTGATAAAAAATTTAGACTTTTACCACGGCCAAAGCGCATTGTCAATTAAATAATAATCACAAACTTAGTCCGTAGTAGATTCGAATCTAACACCACGTGCTAAAACCGTTGTGGACCATTAATTAACCACGGCTAATGCCCATTATAAAAAGTTTTCAAAAAATTTATAAAAAAAAACTATTTAATTAAAAACAATATATAAAATTTGACAACAAAAAAAACCAATATATAAAAACCCACAGAATTGCAAATTTACTATAATACAATAAAATTTTAAATTATCACATGTTAAAAAAAAAATTACAAGCATTACACTAAACTACAACAAAATCACCTATAAAACTGATGAGCTATCCTAAGAAATATGAAACTATCTATCAATTATGAAATACACCTCCATTTACAAGGAAATTGTCAATTAGAAGACTTTAATTTTCCTTGAACAACTCCAAAAAAAATCCTTTCAAATTTGCAGTTGCCCACCCATGTACACTCTTGAAATTTGTAGTTTCCCGTTGATGTAATAGCCGACATTGGAGTTATGGACCCTCATGAATTAGAACCACCAACCACCTTTGAGATAAAACAAGAAAAAATATATATCTTAGAAAGCAAACTCATGTCTCAACTCAAGGATGATACACAAAAAAATTTAATCCATAAAGTCAATTCCCAAAAGGCAAGCAATCCATCATCTAAGAGATAAAAAAATGTCCACGTACCGATTATCCCAAGGATATAGTAAACTACTGAGACAGGCAGGGGATCAACAGGTATCAAATGCTGAACCCTGTGGATAAACTCATCCCAGTCCAAACTTCTGCATTCCTTCTAATAAAGATTTTAACAGAAATAGGCATTCATTCTGTAACAATCTTACGAAACCCTCTAAATAATACCTTATAATCAAAGTCCCAATCATGGGCATGAAAGAAGCTTAGTTATTGTTGGTTACAATCAAGCCCTTCACATTTTGTTGATCATCATTGATTCTTATCTTTACATTTATCAAGATTTCACCCCAAAATGGATTAAGGGCAAGTTTTTTTTCTGAGCATACATCAGTAGCCAATGTATTGCAAAGCCAATCCTATTTATTTTCTAAAAGCTCTAATCCCTTTTGCTTTGGATGCCCCTTTTGTTCAATTCCAATTCTTATTAGCAAACGTCAACTTAGTTTACGTAACTATGAATCTCCCAAGTTTACACAATTCTACGTTCCCTTTAATCTCTAAAATTTTAACAAATTCAAAACTTTTGGATCATCAAATTCTCAATCATTCAATAGCATATCAAAATTCAGAAAGCAAAATAACGAAAGGTTAAACATTTATTACTCGATTTTAAACAAAATTGAAATCCTAACAATATCAACCCTGAGATAATTTACAGAGCATAGCGAAAGCAATGCATTTGTATCATTGAATTACCGATTAAGCTCCGAATCCGAACCAGGACCCAGACCTCAAGTTCCGCCACTAGATCGGTGGAGGTACAACTTGCCGAACACATGACGACAACAATTGGGGTACTAGCAGGGAGATTTAGAGCGATACTAGCAAATTGACGAAGATCGTTAAGTAAAAACTCAGAGGGCTAAGAAGCTCACCATTGTTGCAGTTTTCTCAGAGAAAAAAAATGAAAATAAGAAGTTAGAAAGAGAGAGAAAAAGAAATCTTCCCATAACAAGTACGAAAGGGAAGAAAGAATAAGGGGTAAATAAGAGGAAAATGGTGAATAGGAAAATCTGTAGATGGCTAAGAACGAGTGAGGAGTTTTCAAGTCGGCACTGGTAGGTGGAGTCTGCCTAGAGAATAAAGAGGAAGCCACAAGAAAAAGGAATTGAGAAGGATTTCAGTTTTCACTTAAATTTTGAGAAGGGCGGGAATATTAGTAAATTTCATAGATTTCAAAATTTGGGAAATTTTGAATCTTGCTTTTTGAAATTTTTTTTTTTTAATAATGTGTAATTTCACCACACTTAATGATCGTGGTAGATAAAAATAATTGAGTGTGGTTACGAACAAATTCAACGTTGAATGCCCGTAGTGGTTTAATATTTTTACAATGCGCTGACTAAGTCTGTGGTATTAGATTATTTTATCATAACAGGTCACTATTTGCTCGTTGTAAAATATTATTATCCACAACGTGCTCACTAAGCCCGTGATAAATATTCACTTTTTATCACGCGCACATAAAATTCGTGGTAGAATTGTCGTGGTAGATGAGCTGCTTTGTTCTAGTGTATAAAAACTCGAAAGAAAAACATCATCTTCTTCAAGGTGCTCTCTCCATTTTAGTGACTCATAGTTAAAAGTTAGGGTTTTTATTTTATTTTATTTTTTTATCTCCGCTGCCGATCCACGGATAGGCTCTCGAGAGTCGTCGGATCATAGATACGGTAAAGTGAAGCCGAAAAATCATACGGGGAAGGAGATTGCCACCAAGATCGATGTTGCAACGACGAACAACGGCAGTAGGAAAGCCAGAATAGCTAACTATAAGATAAGAGAAGGGAGGACACACGAGATTGAGTGCCCGAACTGCAGCATTACGGCGTCTGTGGAAGCCTGAAGAAGTGAAATTTACAGCAAAATCAAATCTTCTATATGGAGTTGCGCGCGCTTTCTCTCTATCTCTCTCGCTGCTCTTTCTTCGATCCTATAACGATGTCGCCGATGCTTTCACTTCCAGAATTTTTTTACGAAAAAACTAAAATAATTAATGGTAGATAAATTTAAAGATCAGAAAACAAAATAAGGAGTTACAACTTATATCAATTTTAAAAATTATTTTACCTAAAAATCTTTATCAGCGCATGTTTGGCGCGTCTATCAAAGCTGCAGAGCAGTTTCCCATTCATTTCACGTGGTGATCTTGTTTCCCACTCAAAAATTTATCTGGACTCCACTCCATTTTGAGTCACTGAACCCGATCCTTATTTGTGGGAATTTTTTTTTTTTATACAATAAGGTCTGATCGTTTTTCTGACCCGTTGGAAGGCTTCGGACATTTATATGATTGTAGGGACAAAATATAGAACACTATTGGAGATGCTCTCAGTGCTACCAGCTCGGGTAGCCTGTCGTGGGCCATTACGAACCAAGACTTGGAAAGACTTCAAGAGATGACGCTCCTGCCCTACACACGGGTACCTTTATTGTATTCTATACAAATTTCTCTGGCAACACAAATAATTTTGTTGCGTGTACGTATCAGATTTTGGCAACTTGCATGCAGGATGGGGACTGGTCTTGGTCGTCCATAATTTGAAAGCTCTGCACAAGCTTCAATGGTTAGAAATTTAGTATCAGTCTCCATGCGCGGATATACACAATCACCACAAAGAGTTTTTGTAATTGCCTCTGAAAGAGCTAAACGTATTAAGTCATGCAAGCATGCACGAATCACCTTAGGCTGGGTGTTATAAAAAATTGTTTTTTGGAAGGGGTTAGAGTATCTCCAACAATCTAGCTAGATGAGATTTTTTGGCTACTTTAACAAAACAATGCAGAAAAAATAGCTAGCTAATTTAGCTAGAGGAGAATATGGACTTAATTAGGTTGTTAAGTTTAGAGGTAATGTTAGGTAGACCAACTTTTTAAACCAAATTTGTAAATCATGTGATATGCCACCAATAGGAAATAAGCACGTTAATTAACACTTAAATAGTAATCCAATAATTAACAACTACGTCATATGATTTATAAAGTTTGGTCTAAATGGTTGGTCTCCTAGCATTACCCTCTTATCTTAAGCTAATATAGCTAATATTGGTAGAAGTAGTGGCTAGCCAAATTAACATTTAAGTCATTTAGTTAGCTACAATAACAAAAATTTAACTAGCATTATTGGAGATACTTTTAGAAGTGCTCTTCTAACAACCAAAAAGGCGTTTTGTTGGCTATTATAAATAATCGCTCTCTCAAATGTTTTTTCTAAGCGAACCAAAGTTCTCAGAGAGAGAGAGAGAGAGAGAGAGAGAGAGAGAGAGAGAGAGAGGGAGATAATCGAGATCAGACGGCATGATGAAGAAGAAGTGTACGAGGCATCACGGACTGGGAGTGTAGAGTACTTAAACAGATTGATCGAAAAAGACCCAGACATTCTAAGGAGAGTATCCCTGGGCAAAACCGAAACCCCCTTGCATGTTTCGGCTTTGCTCGGCCACGCTAAGTTTACCAAAGCCCTTTGCACTAACAATCCCAAACTTGCAGAGCGGGTGGACGCAGATGGACTCACGCCCCTGCACTTGGCTTCTGCTGAGGGCCACAAGGAGACTGTCGAAGCTTTGTTATCTGTGTATGCTGATGCGTGCTTGCGTTGTGACGAGAAAGGAAGAATCCCTCTTCACTATGCAGCCATGAGAGGAGAAGTAGAGGTGCTCCAGAAGTTGATTGATAAAAATCCTGAGTCCATTTATGTCAAAGTTGAAAACAAATCGAAAGAATCAGTTTTGCACGTGTGTATTAAACACAACCAGTTAGAGTGCTTGAAACTGTTGGTTGAAAGAGACGACAGCAATGGCGAGTTCCTCAACTCAAGAGCTGGCTGCTGTGATGGTAGTGTGACCATCCTGCACTTAGCTTTGATGCTAAGGCAAATTAAGGTACGTATATATATTTCCATTTTCCATACTGAATATTCTTAGTTTTTTACTATATTAATTAATACTAGCAGCGAACAATTTCATTTTGTTTTGTTTTGTTTTTTATTATGAATGGTAACTAGTTTTTAAAATTAAAAAAAATAATTAGTTATGAAAAGTGGAATAATGATGAACAGTTTTTTTTTATTATTATTTTATTTTATTTTTAATTTTTAAATACAGAATGCTATACTAACTTGGTTGTAAGGTTGCTCTAAAAAACAACAAAATTTATGTTTATGTAATTATTAAAGGGAGCTGTTATTAGCATTCATCAAATCTCAATCTACACTCCTCCTGTACTTTTAATTTACATATTCTAATTTTCTTAATTTTGTTTCCAATTTTACCCCTAATTTTTTTTTATGTTCTTAGAATTTTGAAAACCTCATTAAGTATATGATTTTGATGACTTGAATAAATTGGTGGGACTACTTTAATTTTGGGCGTTTCTTTTCTTGAAAGCCTCATTAATCTTTCATTTGGGATTGATCTTCTTGATGAAAAAAAAATTGGAGGAATTTTGTGTAGATTTATTTTTCATTCCAGAATTGCAAATGTTATCAATGAGCATCTTTCTTCCTTTTTTTCAACAAAATAAAATTGTTGCTAAGCAAGGGCGACAAACAATCTTTCTGAAATATTGAATAATAGGTGTGGCCATCATAATTCATATCTTGAACAACATAACAAAAAATAAGCTCACGTTTTTTTTTTCTATGTCAATGTAAAATTAAACAATTCACATGAACTAAACATAGCATCCAAACATTTTAAAAAAGGTAGCTCCATTAATGGTTGTTCTCAATCTTCTAAAAATACAAAATAGCCATAACAACGTTTTACATTGTGTCATCACAACTCAAACGAAAGCATTGCTCAGTCACTGCCAAAAGAGAAAAACGGTTTTTTATAAACATCGTACAAAAGCAAGTAGCTAACAACGAAGCCTCAAGAAATGTAGTTTAAGAAGCAATATACCACTAAATGCCAGAAAGAAAGCAAACGTAAAACAAACCACCTGCTCACTTTCGATTATAATCGAGCGTTCACGCAATCTAACAAAAGTATCTGGTAAAATGCCCAGAAACTAAATATGCAATCTCATGTTCCTTAACAACCTTGAACAATATTTTTGAAGATCGGTGGCAAAGTCCCTGAAATGGCCGACTAGCTTGGCTTTTGTGCGGCAAAGTCCCAAAAATGGCCGACTTGGCTTTTGTGTGGAGATGACGTGTCTGGTACTGCTTGCTTCTAGAGCACAAAAGGTCTCTACAGTTTCCTTTAATATTTATGTCATCACACTTAATGAGGTTTTCAAGTGTCTGTAAACATTAAAAGTGATACAGGGGTAAAATTGGAAATCACATTAAATGAATTAGAAAAGATAATTTAAAAATAGAGCTGTTAATTCCACCGCCAAATCCTATTTCCCCACCCCTTTATTAATTTATTTTTAATGACATATTTACCCCCTACGTCAAATGACGTAAATACCTAAATAATCTAAAACCCTTCTCTCTCCCCTCCCCTCTTTCAGACCTCTCGTAATCCGGAGGAAGATTGTGGCAGCCATCCTCCACCGGCTTGACACTTCGACCTAATCTTTTCCTTCCCCCATCTCAATCGAACTCACAAATAATAAAACTCAACTTCAACCGTGGATGTTGTCGTGGATGTCGCTCATCCTCCTCCTCCTAGTCAAAATGGGCCACGTCAAGGCCTTCCCCTCCAAATTTCCAGAGAGAAAAAATTGTTTCTGGTGGGAAGGAGGTTGTTGTCGAATTGAGTCGGATGACGTTAATTGTATCTTAGGATATTTCTGGAATAAAAATAGGTGGAGAAAGAGTATTAAGTATTTTTAACTTTCTATAATGGATGAAATTATAAGTTGGGTGGAAAAATAGAACAATGAGATAAGTCTAGTAACATTTTTTAAAAATACAGAAGGAGAACAAATTGAAATTTTAGAAGTATCAATAACAGCTCTATTATTAAATTGCTCATATTATTTTTATTTTGAGTTAATCTCAGTTTGCTAACTCAAAATTTCTTAGTTTTTAATATTTGGTATATCAAGTTTTTTTATCCCAAAGTTATACCTGAAATCATAATTTTGGAACACTTTTATACATTCATTAATGTTAGTGATAAATCAACCATTAATTGGTAACGCGACATATATGAACAATGATTGGGCACCACCCAGATGAAAATTATTAAAAATAAAAATTAAAAAAAATTAAAAAAAAAGAACCCATCATCTCCTACCTCCTTTCCCCCACCCCAATCCCAGCCAGCCTTCCTCCTTCTCCCCTACCTTACCCCCTCCCCTCGCGAGAATTGTAGCCACACATCCCTTAATCAACAAACCAAACCTCCAATTTATCTGATACAAAACCTAGCCATGCCGCTGACAGAGCTCCGATTGAAGCTCAAACCTTCACACTTTGGTTTTGAGAAGACAAAACCCAGTAACTTCGAAGCCAACCCCAGATTTGCTAAAACCGTCGTTGCTTCAGCGGTTCAGGAACTTGGCGCTGTCCAACAGCCTAGCAGCGACCGCCGGGGAAATGCAGCGGTGTAGTTCCAGGCACCGCGCAGATCGCCGACCACCGATCTCACCGTGATCCTGTTCATCTTCGCCCGTCCAAGAGGGTTCTAGATCGTGCATGTTTTAGGGAGGGAGGGTTGCGTGGGCGCAGATGAGAGAAGGGAGGGAGGGTTGGGTGGGATCAGGGAACGTCGAAGATGACGGGTTTTTGAAATTTTTTTTACCTTTTAATGTTTTTAATTTTTAATTTTTTTATTTTCACGTGGGCTCCATTGACATTGTCCACGTGAGTGCTACGTAACTAGTTAATGGCTGACTTAACAGCAATCATAACAGATGTATGAAAGTATCCCTAAATTATGACTTCATGTATCACTTTGAGATGAAAAAAACTTAATGTACCAAATATTGAAGACCAATAAACTTCATGTTAGTAAACTGAAAATAATCCTTTTATTTTTGTTTAGTTTTATAAGTGGGTTAAAATAATAATTTTATAAAGTTTTGGTTGACAACTAGGATCCTATTAATAGGTAATTTAGGTATGTTCACTTGTAAATTTTCTCTTGTTTGTTCCCCTTTTTATATAGTTTATGAGAATAATCTCAGTTTACTATTCTGAAATTTTTTGGTTTTTATTATTTGATACATCAAGTATTTTTCGTATCAATTTGATACCTAAAATCATAATTATGAAACACTTTAATACATCTGTTAAGTTTTTCGTAAAAACCTCGATGATTCGGCACCCAAGTGAAAAATGACTGAGCACTACATGATATGGCCCACATGGATATTAAAAAAATTCAATATATTTTTAATATTCATGTGGGCCTATATTGATACGTGATGCTCATTCATTGTTCACAGGGGCACCACATTATCAGGTAACGAAACTGCTGATAAAAAAACTTAACGGATCTGTGAAAATCTTTTAGAATTATGATTTTAATTAGGTACCAAACTAAGACGAAAAAAACTTAAATGTATCAAATGTTAAAAACCAAAAAAATTCAAAATGGTAAATTAAGATTAACCCAAATTTATGTGTGCGATTTCTTTTGTTTGCTCCCCTAGGAACATAATTTCCACCAAATTAATAAAGTGTATATATTATTTACAGACTATACGTTACCTGCTTTCCGTTGATGCTATAAGAGCAGAAGCAATGGGTGTGAATGGGATGTCTCTGACCATGTTAGATATCTTGGAGTACAGTGGCATTGCAAGAGATGAGTTTAGCAGAAGCTTAGAAATTCAACAGATTTTGATAGACGCAGGATTAATCAGAAGGGAAAATAATGAAAATGATAAGCCTAACTCAGATGTTGCCGCTGCTGCTGTTGTATCACGAAATCCAAGAAGGGTAAAGAAGAAAAAGAAGCTTCACAACAAACAAGTAGCATCATCGGAAAAGGGATCAAAGCCAGCAAGGAGGTGCTGGATAAAATTGATGAAATGGTTGAGATATCCGAGTGATTGGGTGGTCAAGACACGTGGCATGCTGATGGTTGTGGCTACGATGATCTCGGCCATGACTTTTCAAGCCGTAGTTAACCCACCTGGTGGTGTTTGGGAAAATAATAATACCAACTCTACCGCTGGTTTTAAAAGAGTTTGCGGTGAAGAGGAGGATACATGTATAGCTGGAACCGCGGTGTTAGGCTACATTTGGCAAGACAACTTCGTCACTTTCGTAAAGTACAATACCATCTCGTTCCTTGCTTCTTTGAGTGTCACCCTTTTGCTCGTTAGTGGATTTCCTCTCCACAATCGGTTGTGCATGTGGCTTTTATCGATGTCCATGTGCGTCACTCTCACGTTCATGGCACTCACCTACCTAAATGTGCTGCTCTTGGTCGTCCCTGCTAACGACATTTTTGATTCATCTATGGGCATTTACAAGAAATCCTTTCGTCTCTGGGTTGTGTTGCTGGTCATAGTCGGTGTAATTCACACTATTCGGTTTCTTATTTGGGTGATGAAGAGGATGCAGCCTCTGTACTTCAGGTCAACATCAGGTCTGAAGAACATGATCACTACTGGCTCCTTTTCATGTAATGATCCAATGCGTTTTGAAGAGATTGATGAACAAGCAGTTGTGTGATTACTCCACCGCGATGTGTGTGCTTGAGAGAATAATTAACTAGGTCAGACACCCTGTATGCATGTAGCAATTAGGGTTAATTATGCTTTCGATTTCTACTCGTTGGTAAATAAAGACTGTTGCTTAATTAAGTAAACGATCAATCTGGTATGCAAATTAGAAGTGCTTGTTGTCTTTGATGCAGGATGTTATTAGTTAATACAGATTTCTTTTAAGTTGTAAGGTCTATTGTACATATATTGGCTCCTTATTATAAATGGCTAAATATAGTCTTATACTATTGTTCTTGATCAATCAAACAACATTATCTTTCACAAATGTTCGCTTCTCTATTATGGTCAACTATAATATAGAGTTCACATTTAAGGAATTCGCACATCAATAAATGTGAATCCGTGCGTAAACCTTACTCCTGCTGTAATTCCAAACGTGTTCACCTAAAAAATTTCATAACATATCACATTGAGTACATAATGGCATATTATATTTACTCATCAGATTGTTCATTAAACAATTTCCTACTTAATTAATTAAGAAAATCGATTTTATCATCAAAGGGAACTACAAGCCCTAACTTGGTCTTGCTTGCCAAGTAATGGTAGAAGAATTGGGGCCATGTTGAACTTGAGGATGCCTTGAGGCCCGTATTGAAATAGAATTGAAATGTCGTGTCGTTTGTAGGCGAACAGCCGAGCCCTTGGTCTCCCTGTGTCCTTACTCTTTAGGCCTCATATTTTAATTAAAATAACCATTCATCAGTGCCATATCATATCATAAGTTCATAACCATAAAAAAATATCATTTTTCTTGCAGTTGTTGAGATGTTTCCAATGCCTTGAGTCTTGCAGATTCATCTCTTCCAATGTCAAGCGATGAGTCATGGCTTCAACAACAAAGTACATTTGAGCCGCATCATCTTTCCAACCAAAACTAAACTACATTCATCAGTTTTTTGGTATTTTTTTTTTTTTAACTTGGTTTGTCGTTGTTCCATTCCATGTTAACATGTGCATGACATGTGTTAACATGAAATGAAATAATGACCAACCGTAGTAGCATGGGGTTTGAGCAAAAGAATAGTGATTTATATTTCAAGTAAAAGTTGTGACCGTACATCGTGTTTGTCTTGAAGGACAGACATGATATGGCCTAGGGGATCATAATGGTGGAATATGCAATGTAGATATAGGTGAAAGTTGAAATCACCAGTCTAAATTACTCTAGACTGGAAAACAATATGTACAAAGTTGATTAAATCACATTGAGTTGAGGATGAGAAGTAAAATGCAACTTGAAATTTCGACTAAACGACACAGCTAAGCTCATGTATGACAACATTCTTACTTACCTGCACAGATTAGGGTCTAAACATATATAAAATAACTCATTAAAATCACAGAAAGAAAAGGTTGTACACATGTGTACATGTGCATGTGTACATGTACATATTAAAGTATATATAATTTGTCTATGAATAAAAATAAGTTCTTACATTGTAACAATTTCTATATTAAACTATATAGTTTTAGCTCTTTCAAAAAAATTTTTTTTTTTTGTTTATTGTTAATCTACATTGTACATGTGATTGGATATGTGGTATTCACTTATATGTCACATTTGCACACTAATAGAAATAAAAAATAAAAATAAAAAGTTGAAACACCGCCACCCCCTCATCTCTCATCTCTTTCAAATTTCAAGGCAACACTCAGCAATCAAAGCCTAAGAGAATAACGGGTGAAAGCACACATCGCGCAAACCTTCCATAGGCTTAGGCTTCTCCATAAAAGAAGACCCAAAATCACCACCGCCGCCGTTGATGGCGTTGAAGTGGTCTCCACCATCGAAGTCATCACCCTTCACAAACCCGACCCACAGCTACCTATTCTCACCACCAACCTCTTCTTAGGTTTTGAGTTATCTGAAGGTTGAAGGTAGGTCGACGGAGAAGAGAAGGCCTCCGACGCAAGTTGAGTGGCGCAATCATCGCCTACGACGGAGCCATGAAAGGTTGGGGAATCGATGTCGGAGTCCTTGAGCGACTCGAGATCGAGGGGGTAGTCGAATCGCTGGGAAGGGAGCCGGACGTCGCAGCCCGGGTGTCGATGGATGATTATTCGCAGAGGTCGCTGGAGCTGCGGGTTTGGGGGACTTAGATCTATCAGGTCCCTACTCAACCCAAGCGACGCCGGCTTTGGCTAACTCGTCGAAGAATCGGTGTCGGCGCTCGCAAACTTGCCGCGAGCAGGTCCTGCATCCTGCAACTATTGGCCACCAACCCAAGAGAAAGATAAGACGTCATCTAACCTAATTCCTGTTAATATTTTATATTATTATTTAATGTTTATTACAAGACCACTTGACTGCACGTGACTTAGTCTTGCCACCTCATCTTAGAATGGTACTACTAATAGTGATCACACGTTGCTTAGAATGGTACTAGTAATAGTGATCACACGTTGCTGCGGGTTTAAAAAACGTATAAACATATGTGCATTCATAGTAGGTGTATTATTTACAATTGTATTTATACACATAATAATTAGTACCTGGAAATTTTATTGATTGTTGCTTCACAACTTTTTTGTTTTATTTGTGATGATGTACATGCTTCTTTCTTATGATTTGAAAAAATAGAAGTTGTTAGTACAAATAAATAAGAATCTTAAAAGAAGAACGATTTTTATAATTGCTAAAGAAATTCAGTAATTTTTTCAGTTTTTAAATAAATTTAATAAGATACTTAAAAGAAAACTGCAAGGTACCTATTATTTTGATCAGCAATCTACTCCAATAGTAACATCGGATGATGGCATAAACTCTCATAATCTTCAAAAATAACAATTGGTAAAAACCTCTTTATATCAAAGATAAAATTTTAATGACACTCACAGGATAAAACCTGTTATTCTTGTTCTAGTATTATTGTAAAAAAAAAAAAAAAAATTGATTGCTTTCTTTACAAATTGAATTTACGTATCATATGAGAGGTTAATCTAGATTTGAAGCAAGGTTCTAAAAAACGCTAGGCGCTAGTCGGACGGTGAGCTAGCGCCTAGCGCCTAGGCGGATTTAGGTAAATTTCTTGTATATCTTGTAAATAAGTGCATATTGACACTTACAAAAAATTATACTTGTATGAAATCTATGGATAAGATAATAAAAGAATGATAAAATGCAAAAAGAGTATCCAACAAGTCCAAAATTTAAAAACACATTAAGCATATATGCCATATAACCATAGTAAGGAGTATTGTAGGATGACACATGTACAACAAGTTCGCAATTTAAAACCACATCAAATGCAAAATAGGAGGAAAATAAGGAAATATAGTAATGTAACTTTTACAACACGCAAAAGTGTTAAAAACTCCAATAATACTTGCAAGAATGACAATGTTATTGTAGTATATACGAATCTCGCAAGGTCGTTATCTACAAGAATTATTAAATAATGCGAAGCAAACCAAATTCCAATTAATTATTGTAAAATAGAAATTTGAGATAATTGATTTTATGTCTCACTTTAATAAAAACGAACGCCTAGAACAAAGAAACTAAAAGAAGGGAAAAACATAAAATAAACAAATAACTTAAAATAAACAAATAATAAAACAAAAAGAAAAGAAGAAAAAGGAAAGGGCTCACCTGGATTCGAATTTTATCCAAGACCTAGAGCCATGGGAAAGGAGCATAAAAAATAAAAGAAAAATATGATGGGCGCAGGGTTCGAACTGAAGACCTGGGAGCTTGTGAGGACGCGCTAGCCAACACATCCAAGTCCACACTGGTGTCAAACTTTAGCAACAACTACAATATATCCTAATTTAGCAGCTTCATGTTCATTTTAAAAAAAACCCTAGCATCTGCGACCTCTCTGTCATGCCTTGAGCCTAGAGCCCCAAACGGTTCCCTATCTCTCCGTGTCAGAACGTCCCTTTCAACAGACATGACATACACACGTGTCATGCACCATGCGGTGAACTTCTTAGGATTCCAAAATAAAGGTTAAGATGTGTCCTATTTCTAATTACTTTTTCCTAGGCCTCTCTCTCTAGAATGTGAGAGATATCTCTCAATAGCAGACCCCCCTCTCATTTTTCACTCGACCCCTCCCATTTCTCTTAGACTTCTCTCTCTTTAAGATTAAAAAAAAAAAAAAAAAAGCTCTCATTTCCCTATAATGAAGAACCCTAGCCGCTCCTCATCTGCCATTTTAGCTCCAATTCTTGACCCTCCTCTCTCATTTCAATACACCCACTCATCTTTAGTTGCTCACAATAGTCAATTTTCTCTGCAAAAACCAAAACCAACGAGTCTTACCATGGAAATGGTGGCACATTAAAGCTCCAATCGTCCCACAGAGGTAAGCATCGCCCCTGCCATTGTTGAATATGTGTCCATTTGATGATTTAAGATAGAAAAAAAATAAGAAGACTAACACATGCTCTCTTTTTTTTATTTATGTATGAGGGTGAGGAACCGCCTAAGCCGCCTACCATCGTCTAGGCTCCCGCCTAGAGCCCAGCCAATTTTTCCAACCGATTTGTAAGAAATCGCTTCGGGTCACCACCGTCCAGCGCCTAGGCCGCCTAGGCCGTTTTTTAGAACACTGATTTGAAGTACATGCTGAAGTTCTCAATATGGGTGGGCAAAATACCTATGGGTTTGGGTAACTGTGGTTACTCGTCCATTTAAAGTTCACGGTTACGGTTATGGGTAACCGTTTAGACGAACAAACGGTTATGGGTATAACTGTTTATCCGTGAAATTTAAATGGGCGGTTATGGATATTACCCGCGGTTATAACGAGTATCCATCGGTTATGGGTATTACCCGTGGTTATTACGGATATCCATTTACCCATTTAATTTAATATATGTAAAATTAAAAAAAAAAAATTATGGGCCCTTGGATTGGTTATACCCATTTAATATAGGGTGAAGTGCCGATTTAGTCACTGAACTATCATCTCAATGAAAATTAGGTTTCTAAATTATTTTTTCCGTAAAATAAGTTCCTAAATTCATTAAAAATTGCCAATTTCATCCCTACTATTATATTCAAAGCTATTTTATCTAATTTTTCTTCAACTTAAGTCACTTCACATACTTTATAATGTAATACCGTCATTTTCTTGCCCATAAGCCCTTCACATTTTATATAGGTTGCGAATCTACATCTAATTTACCCTCCAAAGTTAACTTACACTTTGTTTTATATGAAAAACTACCAATTTACTCTCCAAAATTAACTCTATATACTATTAATTTATGAAAAACTACCAATCTACCCTCCAGTGTGTATCACATATAAGTAACGTGACTTAAATTGACGAAAAATTGAATATAGTAGCTTCGAATATAATATTAGGGATGTAATTGGCAAATTTTCATAATTCAAGGACTGATTTTTCTGAAAAAAAAAATAGTTTAGGGACCCAATTTTCACTAAGGTGATAATTAGGGACTAAATTGGCCGTTCATCCTTTAATTTAACATCGAAGTTCTGTGGTTGAATTCGTATCTGATAGCTTTTTTTTCCCGTGTTTATATTTTTCTAAGGCGGGAAGAAGTTTGATGCTTTGTGTTGTCTGGTATATTACCTGGCAGTGTACTGAAAAAAATGCTTTCTGCAATATCGAATGATGAATGTATTTGTCATTTTACTAGTATGGTGGTATACATCAGATAAACTTCTGTAGAATGGGTCGATGGTTGAGTTACAGTAAGCAATTTTGGGATTCCCAAAATTTGAAATTCCCGAAATTTTGGTTTGGGATCGGTCTTGAAATTAAAGACTTGCTTTGGTGTAGCAGAAAAATATCGTTCGTAAACTATTATTTCAATTATTGGAATTGTATGAAGACTTAAATGATTAAAATAGGAAAATGAATGCTAAAATGTATCTATAACGGTGTTTAATTGTCAGAAAACAAAATTATGACAAATTTTTCTTTTATAATTTTGAAGTTGTTAAAAAACAACATGTAGACGGGTGAAAAAAGGGTAAATGGGTAAAAAAAGGATAAACCGGGTTCAAAAACGGGTAAATGGGTAAACGGTTATGGTTAAATGGGTAAACGGTTATGGTTAAATGGGTACACAGTTATGGGTATGGTTAACCGTTTATAAACGGTTATGGGTATGTGTATAACCGTTTATGCAATTACCCAACGGGTAAACGATTATGCGGGTATGAACATAAACGGTTATGGGTAAATAATCGCGGTTACCTGCCGGCCATAACCGTTGCCCATCCCTAGTTCTCAATGATTGAAGGTGATGGTATACAGTTGATTGACTCGTTTCGGATGAAGACAATTGTGAACATTTCTAAGCCAAAAGCTGTTGTAGAGTTTGTTAGAGAGTTAGGCAATATATGTAAAAACCGGGAATTGTTCCAAGTGATGAACCATGGATATAGAGGAGTTTCATTTTATAGTGGAAAACAACATAAAACAATAAAAGAAATTCTTTACAAATTCGTTTGAATTTCCTATACCATATGTTACTAGGTTTTCAATTTTACACACCAATGTGCCTATCATAGTTGCAGGACGAAACCAACATTTACATATAACAAAATGTTGAGTTTTTAACTGCCAATCTAGCAACAGGAACGAACACTATAGCTCCAATTCAAACGTCAACCCTTTTTGCAAAAACACCACTCTACGTTTCACCAATTTATTCCATCTCACAACAAAAACTGAGCAAACACAAACCCGCATTACAAAATTAACATTTAAAAGAAAATGGAGCTCGTCTTCTTCGAAATTTAAGCACCAATAAATAAAATTGTCCATTAGTTCTTAGTTCTTCTATGCATCGCGGGATCATATGCTAACTTGCAATTGACGTTATAATTTGTGAATTTTATGTAAACGACCCTTAAGTTTATATCTTGATAGTTAAGACATAATAAAAGCTAAAATATATTTACTCTGATTGATTAAATTACTTAGACTAATTCCCAAACTATGTAATGTACAACATGATCATCCTTACACATTCATTATGGAACAAACCGCAACCAAATTAATGAATTTTAATTTAAAAACAAAGGTAAAACATAAGGTGCAAATTACACCAAGTGTGGACATTGCATCCAAAAAAACGAAATAAAAAGAATGGATCATTTACTGTCAAGTTAATATTGTAATCTCTTATTACATTATCAAGGTCTTCTTCTTACTACAAAGATAATAAACAAAGTTTAAGTCCACTAATCTTGAGGCCAAATACGAAATTATATCACAATAATAAAAAACTAAAACGGTTGACAAATAATTTGATCAAAGTGAACAGAAGATGATCTTACAATGCCATACCCTACGATCAATGATAATTTGATACAATGCCACGTGGAAATTCCTTAGCCCATCTACTGAAGACTAAATGAGTGAAAAAATAGGCTGCAAAAGAAGAGTAAACCAAGCATAAGTTGAAAAAGAATATTTGGTCGCAAATGACTTGACTGTTAAAAGTAAATTGATAAGAACTTACCATGGGTACTGATAGAAGCAGAAGCGTTCACAAAGATTTATCAATTACCAAAGAATTAGTCAAAAGAAAACTAATTAAATAACAATTAGGCAAGAACCACAAAATGCAACCCAAAAAAAATTGAACCAAATCCACAATCCAAAAGCAAATAAATCACAAAAACACTAACTAATTTATGCTAGTTATTGATTTGACATACTAATCTGGTCATAATTCTGTCGCTCAGGATGGTGAAGTCAGTCATCTATCATAAAGGTCTGGAAAATATAAAGATTTTTGCTCTCATTTTTTTCAGTGGTATACCTGCTCTGTATACAAAAGTTAGTTCTGATATAGTTGTTATCATCTCTTCTGTTTCTTTATTCCAAAACCTTGAAAAACAACCTAAAAGCATCGGTATGACCTCCAGTGGAACTGGTACCCTTTGTAATTATGTAGTGGGTATATGATTTATCACCTCAGATTTTGTTTGTTGACATTATGGTCACTTAAGCTCCGAAGACATCCATCATTCCCAAACCACGTATTTCTAGTTACTTAAGGTTTTTAAACCCTGCAAATTGAAAATACAATGGAAAAATAATGAATCTTGGTAAAAACCAAACTCCAAACTGTTTTCGGAACTTAATCCTCTGCACTATGACCAACAGCCTCTAAGATGAAAATTTAAAAGACCAGGCAATAATGTTTCCACATTCTGCAAAAATTATCGGTACAATTTAGCATGTTAGTTATATACTTTATCTAACATAATAATGCAACTATCATACCCAAGAAACGTAGAAGTCCAAGTTATCTCTATGATTACATTCTCCAGTATTTCTCATCTAATTTTCAATCCAAAAAACACATTAAGGTCAGTTACATGACCTTTCAAATGCCACAACTATTTAACAACTACTATGCATAATTCTTGAAAAATGAGTACAAAATTAACCTCTTTTGAAAAAAGAAGGAAGAAAGATGAAAGCTTAAGCCAAGGAATATAACTATGTTGAACTCAATTATATGCCCACTAAGAGGGAAACGCTTCTGCAAGTGAAAAAAAAGTGTATTTATATAAAACAGGCCTGTAACTTTAGCTTAAGGTCGTGCACCATCTAAAAGAGACTCTTGTATCCATTCCAATTATAATCATGTGTACCATATCCCTCTACAATTCCCCACCACCAATCAACCATAACTGGTTTCAAATTATACTCGTGTACCATATCCCTCTACAATCACCCTTGCTGAGTAATGATTCACATACTTCCTCATGCTTGTTTATGGGTTCCTATCCAACAAAATTCCGGCTTAGTACCCAAAAACTGTATTAGCTCACGAACCCAGAGAGGTTTATCAAATTCAAAGCAAAACCCACATATATTCTGAAGATTCTAGAGTTAAAGAGGAGCAAGGAGGTTTGGTTACGGAACCCAATACGCCATTTTAATGAGCAAATGAATATTTAAACTGAGGTTAACAATTTTCAGCAATAAAAACCATGGCTTTGAATCAAAGTTGCATAAATTACAGAACTATGGGATAAGGATGAATAAAAAGTCCAAATTCCAATCAAGAAAAATAAAAAAAATTTGTATGTAAATTTAACCTTTACCTATAGATTGGCAGCAGCTAAAGCATACTGAATCCAACGAGAGGCACATGACCTCCAAACAAAGTCACAGGTCAGCAATCACCTGATTGATCATAACACCATCGCAAATATGAAAAAGATAAACAATTAAGTCAGCAACATGATATGCCATCCCTTTCATACAAACACAGATTGCAATTCAAATATGCCACATTATTTACAAACAATTACAAATCGAGAAACAATTAAATCATCATCATGAATCGCAGTGCAACATGAACACACATCAATTAGAAAAGACAGAACTACATGGCAAAAAACATACAGAGAGTAAACATACAGAGAGGAACTGCTTCAGATCCTTCTCAAAAGCAATCTTCCGCATGATAGCAAAAGAGCGGTTGATCTCTGATCTAATTGCAGACACAATCTGCAAAACCGACTTCTATGGAATTTGAACTTGTTAAATGTGGGTGGAGACCTGAATGTAACAAATTGGTGTTAAGTGAATAATTCCAAACATATAAAATTTAGATCATCACACCCGAACGCAAACAGAACAATTAAATAAAGAATTGAAGGCATACGCAATCTAATTAACAAATAAGTGAACTTTCCCATGCCGAAATCCGAAAGGCCAACAGAAATCTCTCATTACAGCACAGAAGACAAAAATTAAAAGACAAAACTTGTAGGACAAAACTTAAAAAATTTAAATTTCATGAAAATTTTGATAAGTAAAGAGATTGAAGCCAAAACTTGAAACTAAAACCAAAAAAAAAAAATTAAAATTGAACAAAACCCTAACCCAATTTAAGCCCCTGTTCGAAACCCCTTATACCTTAAAATTTAAATTTCAAAACTGAAAGAGGAAGGCAAGTTATGGGTATATTCAAGATTTCTTGGCAAATAAACAGGAATTAAACAACCAATTTCAAATTGGACAAAAATCTTACCAGACAAACGAGCTATCTAGCTCGTCAATGTCGGAGTTATAGAAGACGCACCAGAGGCAGTTGCGGGAACCATGTTCACCCAGAAGTGGTTGCGGAAACCGGGAACGGTCTGATATACATCGGATTAGAACAGAAGTAGAAATGTATGCAATCATTAGAGAAAATTTACGTAGTCTTCTTCCTGTCAATACGTTTACTAACTTATACCGTGTACAAAAACTAATCGCATAAGATATGACTTGAAAATATAATAATATTCAGATTTACGTTATAGAATTGAAAGAGAGTTAAACTCTCCTTTTACGCAACAAACAATTCCTCTCTCTTTGTAAACCAATCCAACCAGACATTTCTTATTTATCTTAAACATATAAAACCAACACATTCTATGATAGTAAAGATAAAAATGCATTTTTTTTATGAAATGATATGACGTAGTCAAGGTCAAATTATATATAAGACTTTGTTGTCGGACTATATTATAGATGAATGATAATTTATCAAAGTTAATTGGTGTGGGAACTAAACACGGCAAAAGAACGGAAAAACACATGTTTCAATTTTTTTACTGTTTATTCCTTTTCTTAAACTGCACAGTGAGATGGCCAAAATGGCCTTGCCTCTTCATTAGTCTGGATTATTCCTTCACACAACATTTCAATCTCCCGACCCTCCCTCTCAACACGTAAAAAATCGCTGCCTGCTTCCTGCTCTCCCTATCTCCCTCCTCGGCTCATATATCAATCTCCCAACTTATTTACAATTTACACTTAAAGCTCATCGGTACCTCCTCTGAACCCAGAAAAAATTTAGCTTTCGGACGACGCCGACTGCTATAATCTAAGTGGCTCAGAAACTAATAGGTATGCCCAATACCTATTACTGGTTGCGACAACCTTCAATTTCTTTCTCTTTCTGTACATATAATATATATTATCATCACATATATAAACTGATCTATACATCATTCAAATATGCCAACCTATGGCCCATCTCATCGTTCCAAAATATATGGAAAAAAAAAAATCAATACCAATTCAATTCAAATGCCAGAGAACCAATATTTGTCTACAAAAGCTCTACCTCAAGCGTATGAAAATTACCCAAACCCATACACCCTTCTAAAATCTTAGCAATCGATATAAATTTGAAAAACAAAATGGGGAAAATTAATAGATAATCAAATTTACTTGAGGAGATGAAGAGGGAAATTTTCGCTTACCTTCAGTCAACAGGAATCTGTAAAACGTGGTGATGGAGGCGGCTGTGTGGGTTTTGGATGAGCAACAGCGATCTGGGTTTTTGGGTGGTAAAATTGATTGGGACTGAAGCAAGAACTAAGCGGTGGAGGAGGAAAGCTTTAAATGGACCCACCTTTATTTTGATTCCCCAAATACAATTTAACACATGAATCCCTTTAGAAGGAATGCAATTCCGTTTCCACTCATTCCATTCCCGTTACGTAAACATGCCCTAAGGTCATTTCTAACCGAATGAGTTCAGTGAGCTCTCTTTTGCCTTATACCCCTCTAAGAAATTAATATTTTAATGAACAATATCAAACCTTTTTTCTTACCATCTCTAATCGGGGCTAGAGGGCTTTCTTTCGCTAAACATAATTTATTATTTTAATTGAATTAATATGATTACTTAAATTAAAGGGTAAATTACATAATATCTCCTCAAGTTTGAGATCTATTACAACCTCATACAACATCTTTAAAACATTTACTTCACCTACTATTTTATTTCAATATAGTACATCCGTTACATTTTTCATCCATTGATCCGTTAAGAGCTAACGTGACTGACACATTTGTACCACGTGGCAAAAAAAAAAAACTTGAATCTTCTCAAAAAAAAAAAAAAAAAAAAACCACATGTTTTTCCCCTTGCCTTCCCCCTTCCCTGCAATCCAAACACCTCATCCCCCCACCCAAAACCAACCCATCTCCTACCTCATCACCCAAAACCAAAACCACTCCCCCACCGCCATCCTCTCCTACTCCATCTTCGATTCGAGCTCTATTTTCAAAAATTCCTCCCTGAATCGGCCCAGACAACCACACCTGCAATAAAGGTTATAAAACCTCAGATCCCATGCCAGAACGAGATTCGGGAGATGATGAAGGAGGTCCGGCGGAGCATGTTGTTCGTCTCGTCGAATGAGAAGAAGGCGTGTACGGATGAGCGGGAAGAGGACAGTGTGGGGTTGTTGGAGGAGATGAAGTCGCCGAGGTCGGTGGGGCGATGGCCGAGGAGGACGACGAAGGAGGGGTGCATGTTGCACAGCCAGGCCTTGAGGATCAGAGAGGAGGACTCGCATCTCGGCGAGAGTACGGTGTCCATCCTGCCGGAGGCGATGCGGCGGCGGCGGCAGATTGCGGATTGTGGATGCGAGGCCCAACATTGCTGAGCCAATAGAGGTGAGGCAGCCGGCGACTCTGTGGGATATGAGGAGGAGGGTGCCATTTTTATGGGTGTGAGTTCTTCTGGGCATCGGTTATGGAGAGAGAATGGAGGGTGGGGTGCAGGAGAGGGAGGTGAGTCGGGGGGGGGGGGCAAGATGGGTTCTGGGGATTATATATATATTTTTTTAATTTTTATAATAATTTTTCTTGAATTAATAATTTTTAAATGTATAAAAAAAATTATTTTTTTGCCACGTGACATAAATTTGGCAGCCACGTGGCACAAATGTAGCAGCCACGTTAGATCTTAACGGATGAATTGATGGAAAATGTAACGGAGGTACTATATTGAAATAAAATAGTAGGTGAGGTATGAAAGTGAAATGTTTTAAAGATGTTGTATGGGGTTGTAGTAGACCTCAAACCTGAGGAGGTATTATGTAATTTACCCTAAATTAAACTACCTCAACAATTTTACGTTATGGATTGCCAATAATTTTTCAAGATGGATTCTCAATAATTTTACGTTTCCGATTTCGAGTGTCACGTGTCGATATGTGAGTAACTTTATAGATTTCTTGTCGATAAGGAATTTTAATAACTTTACGTCTCGAATTTCGAGTGCCACATTGTTAAATGTTTTTAAAAATGTTGTTTAAGTTTCATGTTGTTAAATGTTTTTTTTTATGTTGTATAATTTTTATGTTGTTTAATGTTACTTAATGTTATTTAATGTTGTTTAATATTGTTTACTGTTGTTTCATGTTACTTAATGTTATCTAATATTGTTTAATGGCTTAGGAAGTTATAAGAAGAAAAAAAAGAATTTTTAATTTTTTAAAAAATAAAATAAAACTGTAAAAAAAAAAAAAACAAATCAGACAGCTAGCTGACGTTAGCAACTAGTCGTTGGTTTCAAACTTTGGCCTGGCCCAGGACTGGTTGGCTGGCTGGGTTGGGCCAGCTGGTTGGCCCTTTTCTCCTTTTTTAGCCTGGTGGGGCCCACGAGCCCTTTGGCCTAGCCTTCGGTTGGAGACGGTTTTCGTGTTATTTTAGGCTATTTTCGACCTTATGGTCCTCTGACCGGATCGGTTGGAGATGACCTAAGCGATGGAGGGGAAAACAACTAAACGACGCGAAAAGAAGAGGTGCTTGTGGATCAAAGGGTGTGGAAGCATCTAGACTTGGGAACAGTAAAGCATGTGGATCAAAGGAAAACATCCCAACGTGTAGGCAAGAGTATTATCGGAATTTTACTGTGCTGTCAAATTAAGTGGGCAATAACAGCTGCAAAAGGAGGGCATTTCCGTCTTTAAATTGTGCTTAGGAACAATGTTTTTTCCATTGCACGTTAGTATATATAATTTCTATATGGTACCAACGAATTAAGGATGTGAAACTCTACCGTGCCAACCCCCCCTAAATTTTTTTTATCTCTCCTTCCATGGCAATGGCTTCCTCTCTCTTTTGCTCCATCTCTTCTTCCGGACCTAATGTGGCTCACTTTTTCAAGGTTATACATTTTCCAAGCTTATTGAGACCAATTTTCTCATTTGGACATGTCAGATGCGTCCCTTCTTAATTGATTCACTACAAGAAAAATGAGCATTGGGTACAAAACAAAGGGCATAATTGAGAATTTTGTGTCTGTTTGACCACCAAAAAGCTTAAACAGTTCCCATTCCATAAAGGGCACCATAGATGGTGCCCAATGTTAAAAAAAGAAGACACAAAACAGTAATGGACACGGAAACCATGCCGAGTGGGGTTATATGACAACTTTTTTTACTGAAGATGGGCACAAAAAACATTTTGTGTCTATAAAAATTATTTGTCAGAAGCTTTGTATGTGTTTTTTCCTTTGTCTTTACCTCCTCTAGCACACCAATAATTAAAATTTATAAAACTGTGGTAAATAAAGGTATGGAGCTGTTTATTACCGTGCAATGTTTTAGCCTCAAAATAAGTTAGCAATAATGTTGTTCAAATTTGTTTTTCGTGAGAGCTGAACCTCAGATCTCTCACTTACAAGTAAACAAGGAAAGAAGAATACCACTACACCGTAGTACTAAGTGGCGTGTTTTAGATTTACAATGGATCAATTCCAGCTGCAATGAATGTTTGTTAGATTCGTATATTTTTGAACTACTTTTTAGATTGTTATCTTCCTAGAGGTTTGTTTTTTATACTTGGTGATATGATTTTTGGTTTTATAGTAAGTGTTTATTTATTTTTACTGTATTAAAAGTCCTTCATGTAATGACACATAACCAACAATTGTGCCCTTAGGGTCGATCTCCATGCAAAAGTTGAAAAATAGACAATTGAGTTAATAATTGTAGATTCCTTTTTATGACACTAATGATAGAAATTGTCTCCAGTAAATATTAATAAATAATAAATCACTCTAGTACTTCCCATTGGGTCTTCATCAGATAGACAATATATCTTAATAATTATAAATTCCTTTTTATGACACTAATGTTAGAAATTGTGTCCAGTAAACATTAATAAATAATAAATCACTCTATAGCGAAAGAATATGTTAGCACAATTATGGATTTGTGCCTTTATTCTAGTATAAAACGTCCACACTCCTTTACTAATTTGTATATGGAAAATTAGTAGGTTGCTTCATACACTTGTGTTTCTTTTGAATTTGATCAAGTTCTACATCATTGAGAATGGGGGACAGGCGACGTCACGGAGTTAGAATTGGAACCGAATCTCCATCATCACATTCGTCTATTACTTCAAACATTACAACAACAAATTCCAGAACGAATCCTCCAGCTCAACGTCCACAACAACCTGTTAATGTCAGGCGCGTACCTTGTTCTATTGATAATCAATACATTCTTACTACTGTTGTTGATGGTCGCCTTGGCTCTTCATTACCCTCCAATAACGGATGCGTATGAGGACCTCAAGGACGTGTGTTGCCAGCATTGGCATACCTGGGTATATATTTAAATCAAATGTACATTTTGAATTATTTGCACTGTATACTTTTTAAATTTCAGATGGCACGTATAAAAAGTATCGTGCCTTTTGTGCAAAATAAAAATAAAAAAAATATGAAAAACTTGAAGATAGAAAAAGGTTATTAGTCTTCTCTCTCTCCCCTTCATCCTCTCTCTTCCTTCCCCTTCACTCTCCTTCCCGTATACTTTCTCTCCTCCTTCTCTTTCAGGCAACAGCGCCGCCTTCCATTTCACTACTACAAAAAAGGGTATAAGTGGCGTTTTAAAACCAACAAGAACCACCATTTAATGTCGGATATTTGGTAAAAATCCGACATTAAATCGTGCAATGTCAGATTGAGAAACCGACACCAATACTACCGTCACAAATGGGTAATGACGTCGCTTAGACATCCTTAATCCGCCACCAAGTAGTAAAATAATATAAAATCAAATTAACAACATTGTCGCTTATAAGCGACATGGGACCTTACGTCGCTTTTAAGCGACATGAATAGGCGCCAATATGTCGGTTAAAACCGACATTGAGTAACAAATAATTAATTAAAATATTACACTTGGTGTCGCTTCCAACCGACATCAGTTGAGTTGCATATATAAAATGCTCAAGCTCACGTCGCTTATAAGCGCCACTAGATATATTAAAATATTAAAATTTTACGAATCTTTTAACAAATAAATAATTAAAATATCACACTTGGTGTCGATTCCAACCGACATAACTTGATTTAAATAAATAAAATACTCAACCTAACGTCGCTTATAAGCGACACTAGACATATTAAAAATAAATTTTTTTTTTACCAATCTTCACGTCAATTTATAATAATAACAATTACAAAAAATTATGTAAAAATAATTATAGGTCAATCAACCATTAACAAAAACTCATAACAAACATTTTATATTTCACATAACATATAAAAATTCATCTGTCATAACAAACACCAAATCCGACATAACAAATGCAACATACAAAAAAAAAGAAATAGACACAATATATGCTTACACAAGTGTCATACATATCCGCCAAGAAAGCGAACCACACACTACTCAACAGATCCAGAGCCCGAATGTGACCCCGTTCCTTCTTGAGTTCCTTCTCGAGTTCCTTGTTGAGATCCTCCTTGTGATGCTTGTTGAGATCCTCTTTGTGATGCTTGTTGAGATCTTCCTTGTGATCCAATAAACCTCCTTATGTCAACATCTACTGGACCACCTGCAAGCATTCCAGAAAAATCTCCAATTGGAACATCCGGGCAAATCTCATCATGAGAATGTATCTCGGGTCGATATACAGGCATTTGATATGACGGCTGCTGCATGTATGACATGGGTGGCTACTGCATGTAAGCCATGGGTGGCTGCTGCATGTATGCCATGGGCTGCGTCGAATACATCGGATAGGGAGGTTGCTGATTATAGCCTGTATACGAATACACAGGTGCACCAGAAGGCTGATTTTGGGGTGACTGTTGGGTTCCTTGTGGGCATGGATATGGAGGAGGAGGCTGACCCTGGCCTGACTGTTGGGATCCCGGGCTATACGGTGGTGCCAGCTGATATTTTTGCAGTAACAACGCAACCACCTGATTATTTTGCTGCTGCTCGCTGCGTGTTTGTTTAAGCTTAAATTCCAGTTCTGCCATCCGTTTAGCATTAGCATCTTCATTCCATTTCAATTGATTGTTCTCGGTTAACAACATTGCCACTGAACTCGTGGAAGATTTCCTGGAAGAATTACAAGTAGAAGCTGAGGAAGATGCATACGACACCATATCCGGAGTCACCCCATGTCCATACCCTCGTACTCTGTTATGACGCTCCGGACCCATTGTCTCCACATACACTCGAGTCCTAAGCTCCTCACTATCTTCTTGCCCAGACTCAATAATAGTTTGAATATTCCCTTCCATAGTTGTCTTGCAAGAAAAATTTTAAAAATATGAATTCAACTATAGACAATAAAATTTAATAACAATGACATAATACACAGAAAAAATCATTTACCCCAGTGCGCTCTGCCGTTTCATCAATCCAAGTGCGATCCTTTCGGGTATGACAGTGACGAAAAAACGAGACAGGATCCACCTTATTCCCATGCTTTTTCCTCTATAATTATAAGTAAACAAAAAAAAATTTAAAACTACCAACCACCAAATTAAAAATAAATTTCTACCAAATTAAAAATAAATTTCTACCAATAATATATTAAATTTAAAACTATCTACGATTCTTGAATATGTACAACCCTTACAAGTTCTGCCCGAACTCTTGCAAACGATTGTGCACCGGTTGTGTGGTTCATCGTTTTCATCAGCCTATTATACTTATTTTTTGCTGCAATCTCCTACGAAAAAAAGAATTTATTAAACACATTTCAAGCTTTAATAAAATAAATAATAAAAAGTTTACCTTCGTTTTTTCTTTATTCCAGTAGGACACCAAATCAGCCCACTGTTGAGGATTCACATTAGGAGGTGTTTTCTGGTGCTCCTCGACTGGTTTATCGGTATAATGTTTTCTTTTTAATTTATTTTTGTATTCCTTATGCGCATGCTCTGCAATATGAAGTGTCATTTGCCGGATCATTGGCATTTTCACCCTATCCTCTTCTTGAAAAATAATAGTTTCATGTACGCATCAAAATAATAAAGCAAATTAATTATTACTAAAAACAATAACTTATTATACTCTTCTAGTAGCAAAAAATATTTCTACCTTTATTCTTTTCCAGAAAGCTTCCCTGCGATCTTCCTTGATTTTACGCCACTCACTCACCAACGGCATATGTCTATAATCTCTTACCTCTACCGCTACATGTTTTGAAAATGCACTAGAATTTTCACTAATGCATTTTCCCGACGTATCAAAACAACAAAGTTGTTCATTCCAGTTGGGAATCGAGGGACCCCGTCCTCGTTGAGTTGTTCTTATAAACAAAGAAAAAACAATTAAAAACCAAGGACCAAAAAACAATTTTCAATTTGAGCATCATAATAGTTAGACTACAAAACAAAAAACTGAAACTAAAGACCATAATAAATTAAAAATGGACCACCTTCGACTTCTTCCTCTTCGAATTGGGGTTCGTCAGCATGTTCCCCTTCAAAATGATCCATAGCAAAACAATTTGAAAGAAGTACAATGGGGAGAATAAATGGAAAAACGGACGAAAAGGGAGAGAGATGGAGAGACTGAAATTTGGGAAGAAAAGAATGCACGGGCAAATTGGGGGAAGAAGGGATTAAATATGGATGCTAAATTGGCATTGGTTGAAACCGACATTAAATCACTGACGTCGCATTAAGACACGCTGGCGTCGAAATAAGTTAGTCTTAGTGTCGGTTTAAACCAACACCACAACTGACACATTTCCTCATAAAATTAAATCCAACTACTTTCTAACAAAATTTAATGAACTAGCGTCGCTTCAATAAACTTGGTGTCGGTTTAAACCGACATCACGACTGACACATTTACTGATAAAATTAAATCCACCTACTTCCTGACAAAATTTAATGCGTTAGCGTCGCTTTAGAATAACTTGGTGTCGATGTAAATCGACACCACAACTCACACATTTATTGCTGCATCAAACCAAACAACAACTTTCTGACACAGTAATTTGAAATTTATATGGCGTCGCTTTATTTAAAATTGGTGTCGTTGATTTTAATAAAATACATAATAAAAATTAAAAATATTGTCTAATTAATACTTAAAACACATAAAACAGTTACTATATTTATTCTATGTCATCATTTGTTGTGTCGTCGTCGGCATTAGCATTACTAGCGAACTAGGTAGGCAACGGTAATGATTCATGAAAATGTGTCTCTTCCACGCCAACCCTTGTATGGAAATTTTCATGGTCAAGTATCTGATCATCCAAATTTGGTATCGCATAATCTTCAATTGCATCATTATCCTCTAATACGTCAAACAAATCTCTTGGCTGCGTTCGAACAACTACATGCCAATCTTTTTCAATTGTGTCCTCGACGTAAAATGCTTGTAATGCTTGTAATGCTTGTGATGCTAATATGAAAGGATCATCTTTAAATCCTAATCGATTGAAGTTCACCATAGTAAATCCATATTGATCAGTCTTCATTCCTCGTGGACTTTCACTATTAACCCATTCGCACTTAAATAACATCACAACTCGACCCCTATCTCCTGGCTCAGCATGACCACAATATTTAACCTCAAACATTTCTACAACTCTACCATAACAATTCACTTGCCCAATTGCACCAGGAACATTTGCAGGTACAAAGACACCACAATTTTGATTCTTATGCTTGTCATCCACAGATTTTATACGAAATCTGAACCCATGAACAATGTAACTTTTATATCTACGCACAACCCTGCTAGGATAATTAGCTAGCCAATGCAAGTCTTGAGATATCAACGTGTCATTAGGATGACATCTTGAATTAATCTGTAAGAATGATGATAAAAGTTGACATGATAACTATAATCATGTTATAATTAAAATGTAAAAATATAAACAAATAATGTGATTGTTGTATCAACTCACATGTTGCTTGAACCATTCTGGAAATTCTTTCTTGCTTAGCTCTTGAATTTGTCGCATAGTTAACCTTTCTCGACGATTTTTCATTTTCAAGAATTTCTCATGTTGCCTGGGCATTTATGTCCAAATTTAGATAATTAATTTTTCAAAGTTAAGAAAACCAATAAAACATTAAGACGTAAGATTCAACGTTCTTACCTTCTAAATGGGTTAACTTCATCACAATTATTTAGAATGTATCTATGGCACTGATCAAGAACATTTAGATCGAGCTCCACATTTTCTCCTGAACCCATATAACATCATTTGGAGTCAAAAATTGATAACCCACCAGACACTCCACGTCCAATACCATCTTCATTTCGGCCTCTACGGGTGCGACAAGACTCGACATCTCTAAGATACATGGAACAGAAGGACAAGCACTCATCCACCAAATATGCTTCAGCAATAGAACCTTCAGGACGACCCTTATTACGAACATAACGTTTCAACGTTTGCAAATACCTACAATTATAAACGAAACACAAATTATTATAATTATAAATTAATTCTATGACTACAATAGTAAAAAAAAATTATTAATTACCGTTCAATTGGATACATCCATCTATATGGAACAGGCCCTGCAAGAGTTGCTTCATCTGCCAAGTGAACTGGAAGGTGCACCATTATATCAAAAAATGCAGGAGGGAATATTTTTTCAAGTTGACATATTGTCAAGGCAATTCTTGAATTCAGCTGCTTGAATCCTTCCTCAGACTCTTTCTTACTACACAACTGTCTGAAAATTGCACTCAACTCTAATAATACCATAGTAACAGCTTTAGGCAAAACCGGGCGTATTGCAAGCGGGAGTAACTGCTGCATTAAAACATGGAAATCGTGACTTTTCAACCCATGTATTTTTCGTTCATTCACGTGCACACATCGCAATAAATTTGAAGAATATCCATCGGGGACACGAATGGTAGACAGCACTTTGCAAAATGCAGTTTTTTCTTCTCTTTTCAACGTGAACAATGCTGGAGGTAGAAATGTTCTATTTCCTTCTCTACGTGGGTGTTGACTATGTCTCATGTTCAAGACTTCAAGATCTGCATGTGCAGTCAATCCATCTTTAGACTTTTCTATATCTAGCAATGTTCCCACCACACTGTCACATATATTCTTCTCGATATGCATAACATCAAGATTGTGTCTAATCAACAGATGCCTCCAATAAGGTAGTTCATAAAAAATAGATTTCTTCTTCCACTGACTGTTACTACTTGTACTGCGCAAAGTTTTTTTTCTGTGTTGCCCAACTGAAGCATCTTTCTTTGGTTTTCCAAAAGTAAATCTCAATGTAGAAAGTTCTTCGAGACACTGTAAACCAGTTCACTGCCTTGGTGCACTACAATGCTCTCGACGACCATTAAAAGTTATGGTTTGCCTTCGAAACCTATGATTATCTTCAAGAAAGAGTCGATGCCCCATATAACAAATCTTACGACTCGCCGGTAAGTAAATAGATTCTTTATCACGCATGCAATGTGAACAGGCTTTATAGCCATGTGTACTCCATCCTGACAACATTCCATAAGCCGGAAAATCACTTATAGTCCATAAGACGGCAGCCTTCATCGTAAAACTTTGGTTGGAATATGCATCATAAGTGGGAGTGCCCACCTCCCACAACTCATTCAACTCGTCAATTAGTGGACGCATGTATACATTAATCTCTTTACCAGGACTGCGCGGTCCTGGTATTAATAGAGACAACAACAAATTTGGTTGCTTCATGCACATCCAGGGGGCAAATTGTAAATAGAAAGCACCACAGGCCATGTGCTATGGTCATGCCTCATTTTCCCAAAAGGATTAAATCCATCACTGGCCAACCCTAATCTAACATTTCGAATTTCTGACGCAAAATCTGGATATAAATTATCCAAATGCTTCCATGCTGGAGAATCTAAAAGATGCCTCATAAACTCATCCTTAGGACATTCAGTTGCATGCCACCTCATGTATTCGGCCGTATGCTTCGACATAAAAAATCGTTGCAATCATGATTTTAAAGGAAAATACCACATAACCTTAGCTGCGATCTTTTTTCTCGAGCTATCCTCTGCGTTGGTAATTTTATATCTTGATTCACCACAAACAGAGCACATGGTTAACTTCGAAGTATCTTTCCAAAAAATCATGCAATCATTGGGACATGCATCAATTTTCACATACGTCAGACCCAAGTCATTTATAAGTTTTTTTGCCTTATAACAGGATTCAAGCAAACAATCTCCTTCAAGCAACATTCTTTTAATTAACTCCAGTAAAGTGGTGAAGATCTCGTCTGGCATTCCCACTAAACACTTGATCTGATACAGTCTTACAACTGCTTCCAATTTCTTAAACTCTTTACATCCTGGCCACAATCTTGATCTGCTTCTTCAAGCAACCTAAAAAAAGTCTCCACCTCTTCTGGACGCCCTTCCCCAATAGGTGGTTCAGTAAACGGCCCAACACCTTCTTCTGTTAATGGTTGGACAAATACATCATTAAGAAAATCATGCATACCAGCCACCTCATCTCCTGTTTCTTCTTCTCCGATTGCCACATTTTTCTCTCCAATGTTTTTCTCACCATGATGTCACCACCAAGCTTTTTTATAATCTTTATCCATATCATACAATATGAGATGTTCAACAACAGTGTTCCTAACAAAAGTATATCGATTACAACATCTTTTGCAAGGACATCTAAACTTATCAGGGCCAACACCATTTGCAACTGCTTGGTCCAAAAACAAATTAATTCCAGCTGTATAAGCTTCCAAATTTCGAGCTATCGTCAACCAACTCCTGTCCATGTTTTACCACTTTACGAGGGCAAAATATTACGTTGACACTAATATGCCTACAATCTTTCAATCCCTATCATGTAGGCATAACTATTAGAATTTTCAATTTCTATCTTTCAACCCTCGAACTCTATCACGATTGCAATCTTTTAATTTTCAACACCTATTATAGTAAAAACAAATTAAAATAACAACAAAAAATTATCAAAATTATGCTCATCCAATCTATTCTAGTAAATAACAACCAAAAGTTATCAAAGCTATCAAAATAACAACAAAAACAAATTAAAATAACAATTAGAGTGCAAAACAAATTAATTTAACATAATATATTCTTATATTACTAAATATTATAAGTTTTTGTTATATTTAATATGTCAATTTCACATAAATGCTTATAAATATTATTCATTTCCATTTTCTCATAACAATTCAAGTGACAAAACTAATTAATTCGACTAAATATTTATTAATTTAACAAAAAATAGTAGAAATTTATCTAAGTACTTAAATTAGAACTTTTAAATAAATAAACTTGTGTATTATACAATTTAAAAATTAAAGAATTTAGTGATAGAAACCTGAATTATGGAAGAATTCCGTCGTCGATCAAATCTTTATGTACCCAACCAGCTCAAATAAATTCCCTACAAAAATAAATTATAAACAACATAAGTGGAGAAAATAAAAATATTAGAAGCAAGAAAAACTTACTGTTGTGAAGAAGGAACAAATGAAGTAGGAAGAACAAATAAGAAAGGTGGAAGAGAGAAAGCACAGTGAGGGTTTGAAATTGGAAGAACGAATAAGAAAAATGAAAGAGAGGAACAAGAAAACACGGAGGGGGGGATATAAAGATCATTATTCTGTCGCTTACAACCGACACCAGATTTTAAAATATTTAAAAAACTAAAATATCCTGTCGCTCAGAACCGACCCAGGATTTAAAATATTTAAAAAAATACGAACAAGTTTGTGTGGCGTCGAAATAAGGACACATTTGCGTCGGTTAAAACCGACGTATTTCTGACAGACTTGACAGTCCTAGCAGGCGGCCTTGAAATAGCAAACTTGCGTCGGTTCAAGCCGATGCCAAGACTGACTGAAAAAGCTCTTCCAGTCGTTTGCCACTCATACTTTATGTCGCTTAAAAGCGACACCAGTATTTTAAAAATATTGCAATGTATGTTTACGTCGGTTTAAAAGCGACACCACTATTTAAAAATATTAAAATGTATGTTTACGTCGGTTTAAAAGCGACACCAGTATTTAAAAATATTAAAATGTATGTTTACGTCGGTTTAAAAGCGACACCAGTATTTAAACATATTAAAATGCATGTTTACGTCGGTTTCAAAGCGACACCACTATTTAAAAATATTAAAATGCATGTTTACGTCGGTTTAAAAGCGACACCACTATTTAAACATATTAAAATGTATGTTTACGTCGGTTTAAAAGCGACACCAGTATTTAAAAATATTAAAATGCATGTTTACGTCGGTTCAAAAGCGACACCAATATTTAAAAATATTAAAATGCATGTTTACGTCGGTTTAGAAGCGACACCAGTATTTTATGGCGCTTATAAGCGACAGTAAATCTGACGTCATTTTAAATTAGTGTCGGAACTGTTTAATCCGCCACTATATTAAATTAAACCAACACCACTTACTGACACTATAAGGCCATTTTGTAGTAGTGCTTGTCACCAAAGACCGTCAAATTATACCTCCATAATCCTTTTCCCATCCTCTTTCCGATCCTTAAGTTAGTTTCTACAAATTCATAGCCAAATTTCTTCAATTTCATATCTAAGAAACATATGATTTTGTTCGGGTTTTGTGTATTTTCCAGGTATGAGAGCTGCGTACGGGACGGCGAAGAGAGGAGTAGCAGTGGCGTCGATGGGTGATGATGCCCGAGCTGGTGATGAAGCCTATCGTTTCTCTCGTATGTAAGCCACTGTTCTAAAAATCCCCGCCAAGCGCCTCCTAGGCCCCGCGTAGGCACTAGACGGCTGGCCACTACCCCGATTAATGCTAAGGGCGCCTAGACCTACTGAGGCACCGCCTAGACCGCCTAGGTACCCGCCTAGACCGCCTAGGCTCCCGCCTAGACCCGCCTAAACACTCACCTAGGTCGCAACTCACTTAGACAGAAAATAGATAACTTTCATTTTTCATTTTGCATTTTGTTTTATTTCTAATAAATTGTAAGAGACTTGTTGCATACTTAAATGAACACACATTATATCCTTATTTCACATGTTTTCATTATGTTCCAATACTTCATAATATATATGCATTCTATTTTGTAGTTTATGACGAAATTATATATATTTCGAGTATAAGTAAACACTTATTTACACGAAATATGATTGATTTACTTAAATTCGCCTAGGCCCCGCCTAGCCGCCTAGGCGCTAGGCCCCAGCCCGCCGCCTAACTAGCGCCTAGCAACTTTTAGAACCTTGATGTAAGCATACTAGCACAATGTGGGTATCAATTTTGTAGGGGTTGGAAATTGCTACCCCTTGGGAACAGTTTTTCCTTTACTTGAGTAGTCACCAGAGTATAATAGGCTTAAACATCTCATCTAAGGCTGTCTGTGCTGCATTTTATGGTTAATTACTTAAAGTTATGTACTAGGTCGCATCCATGCGAAAAAAACTTCGAAGATAAAGTAAGGGCCACTGACAAAAATCCACCAAGCTCATAACATGGGTAAAACTAAATCACTTTTAATTGATGACAATAAATCTTAATTCGAAATGTTAAAATGATAAGATTATTGGCAGATCATTCAATGAAGGATCACTTAAAAATTCAACGTTAATCAGATCTTTGTATTTGCGAATTTGTGCAATATGACAGTTGGAAATGTAAAACCTTTGTCTCTGCCTTTTGCAACAGTCATAATTATACCAGCAGGGATTCAGCATCATTGTGCTTGTCCTCAATTTTAATGCCATATCATGTAACATACAGTTGAAAGAAAGCGACAGTTCTGGATGGTCGTCGGAGAGGCAAACGAAGTTCATTGGAAACATTGGATTATCTTGACAAGACGCAGAACAGGAAACGTTGCACTGAACAAGGCGATGCTATAACATTTGAGTCAGAGGTAAGCTTAAGTTGCTATTCATTCTTAATTTGTTGCATTTATTAATTTTGTTCATTTCTTTTCACTTTATTTTCCAAATAATAATTAGGTGGACAAGATATATCTCAGCACTCCTACAAAGATTGCCATTCTGGATCATGAGAAGAAGAGAACATTTGTAATACGCAAAGATGGTCTTCCAGATGCCGGTTAGAATTAACATGTTCAATCTTTCATAATGAAGTTATTGCTGCCTGAATTTATTTTCTTTATTTTTAAAATTTCCAGAGTCCTGACTGAAGCGTATTACGGCTTAACATAACTAACAACACAACGGATCGAATTGCTGTATCATATGACTCATGAGATAACTAGGATTAGTGGAGAGAACTCTTGTTCTTTCTTTGTGCTTTTAAAATATTATTCTCCGATTTGATTAATTTACAAGTTGATATTAAAGAATTATAATGTCAAATACTTGCCCTCATAGTGTTCGTTGGAATTGTATTTTGTACTGTAGTGATTAGTTTTCTGTTTTCCCATTCAGTTGTATGGAATCCCTGGGATAAGAAGGCAAAGGCTTTGACTGATTTTGGAGGTGATGAATACAAGCATATGTTGTGTGTGGAGGCTGCTGCTATTGAGAAACCTATAACATTGAAACCTGGAGAGGAGTGGAGAGGAAGGCAGGAGCTTTCAGCTGTTCCTTCCTGTTACTGCAGCGGGCAGCTCGATCCTCGAAAGGTTCTCCAGGGAATCTGAAAGGTCCATCATTCTGGCCTATATTTTGTACAGGTACTTTCCCCGAGAGTTAAAACTACTGAATATCATCACAGAGTTTATGTGTAACTTTGCATTTGACGCTTGTGCAGTCGGAGATGAAATTTTTTGAAGGGTCCGACACTGTGGCACTCAAGCAGTATTTTGGAAAGAAAATTTTGGAACTAGAAGATGAGAAAAGAACTGTGCAGGTTCACTTATAACCTTAATATTTGATGTTCTTATTCTTGAGAAAACCGATATTCACTTAAAACCTTTACGATTTTAGTTTTATTTTAGTTGGGGATAGAACATGTAAAATTCTAGTTGTTTTTATATATAATGGTTGTGAATATCTTTGTAACGAGATACATGACTTCTTTGTGAAAGCTCATGTTTTGTGTTCAGTTCATCATTTTGTGTCTTGGAAAAGAACAGATCAAATAATGTAGAAAGTTTCAGTTTGATTGCTTAGTTCAGATTACTTTAAGAAATTTGGGTTTGAGCGGACATTTGTTTGTGGTAATTGTTATCCAACTTTCTTGTTGAGATGCAATTGCGTTCTAGTCATGTGCAAAAGAAAAATGTACCTCACAAGCAAAATGCTTTTCGAAATTAAAATGAACATCCAGTGCTGACTTGTTCTCTGCATTTTGCTTCGTGTGTAGAGAGCACGAAGTATATGGAAGAGTGGCTCTCTTCTCTGAGGAGCAGCTGACACCGGATGAAATGGATACTGGCCTAGTTTGATGTAATTACTTACTAGTAGTACGGGACTGGCTAATATAGCTTTGAGTAGCAGAGATGGAGTATTATAGAGGATTCTAGTGCCACTATTGCTGGAAGGTGGTTTGTTTTCCAGCTGCCTTTGCCTTGGGATTGACTTGGAAGGAAGCTGCTACGACCGTCTTTCTTGCTGTTCAAAATTATGGTAATAGATCTCTTTAAGGGAATTAGATCTCTCATAGCTCAAAATGATATATATTATTATATTTACGGAGCCATGTTGCTTAGAATTTTAGGATTTTGGATCTTCAATTCTGTAATTGATTTATCAGGAGTTGTCTTGATTCCACCCCTACCCCAATATCTTAAGTATTTATTCGTTGTTGACTTTTCTTTTATGGTGTGGCAGCATTGAAAGAAAAAGATTTAGTAATTGGATTTAGATGGAGATGAAACCAGAAGTGAAATACAAAAAATGTAAATGTATTCAGGTGTGAAGTTGTTAAGGTGCTAATGTTTAATCATGTTAGTTTTATTATTTTTATTCTTATTGGAACCATACAAGTTTCATCATGGAAAATGCAATATTGTTATACTGTCTACGCTAACTTAAACAAATATTTACTAGGTATGTGATTAAAATAAGCAACTCACTTTGACCATAAATAATATGCATACTTATATATTTCTTTGATTCAGGTGGCCGTGAGCTAAATGCATCATCTCCAACCCAAAAGTTGCTTTTACTGATATGGCAGATCTGGAACTTGTAGGTACTGGTTTTAATTAACTCTTTTTAGTTGTAATTGTGGACTGATTGTGTTTTGAATTCGACTATATTTGTGTTGGCTTCTATTGAATATTGTAGTCTATCTTAGTTGAGTGAGTCTTTTACTCACTGACATCAAGCTAGAGATTATGTCAGTTGGTCTTCAACAGTTTTTAGCCATGGTCGTTAATAGCATTAATTCCATTTGGTCAATTTCTATGGTTTGTTACAAAACTTACCTTGGTCTTTGTGTTTGAATACTGGAATCAAAATGAAGATGATAATATTTCTGCACCAAATCTGAACCTTGAGCAACTAGCCATGTAACGTTATGTAAAGTGTGATGAGTCTGAACAATGTAGTAATGCAGAATCAGTTGTTATGGAGGGTGGACTTATTTTTAATACTTGTGAACTTATTTTTGATGAGGAATATTTGTATACTTTCCGCATTCAATGTTGGTTGTTCTGGAGGGTGGAGTTGTTATATAAGAATCATCTTAAAGCAAGTGGTGGAAAGACCCTTGAGGCAAATAAGAGTCCTCCCACAAAGGTATTCCCTTCTTACTTTCTTTATCCCTTCATTTTCTTTGCTCTTGTAAAGTGTGTGGTTTTTCTTTATCTTTGCATTTGATATTCATGACTTCTGTGAGAGTCCATATACTGCATGTCATCTGATTAATTTGTTTATGGAGCAACAAAGATTTGATGAGGTGCAAGGCCTGCTGGGTAGATGCACTATCCAAAAATGTTTGCTTTCAAGTTTCTTTTTTGTATTAGAGAGAAAATATGTAACACTACAATATATGTTTGTGAGATTCAGATAGTGAAGGTTGGTTTCATGGTTGTAGGCTTTCCTCATTTCGTGAAAATTTAAATTTTTGCATTTCCTCAATTTAGTTTCAATTTTTCAAATTTTGATTTTTTTTTATTAATTAATTCATGTTGGCATAATTACAATTTAAGTGCCAACATGGCTGGAAAAGCTAATCTGACAAAGTTGTTAGAACGGGGCACAAATGGGCCATTATTTGTGCTTGTCTCTCTGGGACAAACACCCCTATTGTGCCCTTTCATCAAAGGTGATGCCCATAGAGGGCACATACAATATAATAGTTGATGCACTGTTGCCATTGGTCTATGGGCACATATGTTGGTGCCCTTTGGCCTCAAAGGGCACAAATAATTTATTGTGTGCAGTGCCCATTTTTCTTGTAGTGATCATGATCTTTTCTCTCATGTTAATGGCTCATCCTCTGCGCCTGACCCTGAACTTCATGTTGATATAGTATAAATGGCTAAACATAGTTTTATACTATTGATCTTGATCAATCAAAATGCATTATGATTATCTTTCACAAATGTTTGTTTCTCTTGTACGGTCAACTGTAATAGAGTTCACAGTTAGGGAAGTCACATATCAAATGTGAAACTGTATGTAAACTTCCTCCCGCTGTAATTCAAAAAACGCGATCACCTAAAACTTTCCACAACATATATCACATTGATGACATAATAGCATGTATTATATTTACTCGTCAGATTGTTCATTAAACAACTTCCTAGTTAATTAAGAAAATCGATATTATCATCAACGGGAACTACAACCACTAACTTGGTCTTGCTCCTTAGCCAAGTAATGGTATTTCAAGTTTCTCTACGTACACACAGGTAGAAGAATTGGGGCCATGTTGAACTTGAGGATGCCTCGAGGCCCGTATTGAAATACAATTCAAATGTCATTAGAAGGCGAACAGTCATAAAATTCCAAGAGCTGAGCCTTTGGTCTCACTGTGTCTTTAGGCCTCATATCTTCTTTAATTATGTTGTAGGGAGCAGAACGCCACTCGGCGCTCATCCTACAACTGATCCGCTTATAGTGTCAAACACACATAAGCATCGATTTTGTTGTCCTTACGACGGTTGTCAAACACTGGGGCTTTGCACTTTGCAACCCTAAAAACAGGACAGTTATGCCATTCAGAAGAAGTCTTCTACAGAGGAAAAGAGATCTCTAGAGATTCTTATCTCATTCCATTCCAGTTGCCACCGTTGAGTTTGGAATCCTGAGTAGCTTGCTAGTGATAAGACAGAGGAAGGTGAGGATGACATCAAGTCATCATGCCCCTTATGCCCTGGGCAACTCACGTGCTACAATGGCCGAGCTAAAGGGTCGTGATCCTGTGAGGGTGAGTTAACTCCAAAAACTCGTCCTCATTTCAGATTGTAGGCTACAACTCACCTACATGAAGCCAGAATGGCTTGTAATAGCCGGTCAGCCATACAACGGTGAATTATGTCCTTATTTACTTACAATAATCATTTTCCTTAAAATAGCCATTCATAAGCACCATCATATAATAAATTCATGACCATACAAATTTCTAATGCCTTGAGTCTTGCAGATTCATCTTTTCCAGTGTCAAGCGATGAGTCATTGCTTCAACAACAAAGTACATTTGAGCCGCATCATCTTTCTAACCAAAACTAAACACATTCATCAGTTTCTTTTTGTTTTTTTTTTTTATATTTGGTTTGAGCAAAACAATAGTGATTCATATTCTATGTAAAAGTTGTGACTGTACATCATGTTTGTCTTGAAGGACAAACATGATATGACCTAGGGGACAATAATGGTGGAATATGCAATGTAGATATAGGTGAAGCCACCAGTCTAAATTACTCGAGAGTGGAGGAAATATGTTCGAAGTTGAACAAATCACATTTAGCTGAGGACAAGCGGTAAAATGTAACTTGATATTTCGACTAAACCTTGCTTTTGAAGGACACTACTCGACTCAAGTAACAAGACATTCCTACTTACCTTCCGGGATTAGAGTCTCAACATATATAAAATAACTCATTAAAATTACAAAGAAAAGGTAATACCACACACATTAAACTATATAATTTGTCTATGAATATAAATAACTTCTTACATGTAACAATTTCTATGTTAGTTTCAATAAATTAGCTAGGTTAAAAACTTGGTTGCAGCCTTGCAGCTAATTGTTCACAAAAAAAGTGGTTCCATGAAGTAACTTGGTAAGGTAAGGTTGCACAGTGTTGAATTCTAAGCAACAGGTTAGCCAATTACTAACGACATACAGGTAGTCTCTGTGTTGTCGGTTCGAGACTCTCTCTCTCTCTCTCTCCCCCTCTCCCTCCCTCAGGTTAGGTGAAGGGAACAACACAGAAGCTAATGATGACATGGTGAATTAGGTCATGAAAAAACCAAATTAATCCCACCAAAATTTGGATGCAAGTCCAAAAGGTTAACAACTCGTGAGCAGTACGATTTACCACTAAAGTATGAGAGAGGGACAGGCAGTCACTAACCAACTTTAAAACATCCCATAATTTCGCACTCATCAAGATCTTATTATTTTTCACTTTCTTGATGTTTTGCTTTTGGCTTCCGAAGATCTCATAGGAAAGTGATCAGGTGCCATCACCCTCTACACAGGGAGACTGGGAGAGAGACTTGCATAAAACAAAGACGTTATGATATCGATGTTTTAAATTCATCACATAATAGTTTGTTTCATGTAAGTCATTTTTCATTGCTGATTTAAACGATTTAGATTAAAGAATCCCACAAGGCAATGTAGCAACATTGAAATTCTGTCCTTTGGGTCACTTGATAGCTAAGGATTTATGGTCATCTACCATTGAATTTGTTATTAAGGGTTGATACTAAAACGTTAAACGCACGTTCATTTATTATCCACCATGAATAACCCAAGGATAAGTAACCATACATTCTCTTTAGTCACCTGATGACCTATTGAACATTTCTACAATGAGTGATACAAGAGAGATCATATTTTAAAGACAACATCAAAGTCCACAATACAAATAAGTCTACCTCTACTTGAAAAATGATTTAGAAGTGTTCTACAAAATATAATCTTCCTAACATTTTCCTTCTGGAATACATCAATGCATAGTAGAATCTTCATTCTAGACAGTTAAGTAGGGCAACCAAAATGGAACCCACCAATTTGTTTTTATTTGATGACTTTTATCGGAATAGGATCCTTTTTTTGTGGGGATCCGAAGGATCAATCAATCGAGTTCGGTCATCGTACATCGTGCGGTTTGAAATTATTTTGAATTTTGAATTCAAAATTGTATAGAAATAGTAATTAACTAAAACTGATCGCACGATGTACAATGAACGGACACGATTGATTGATCTCCGGATCCCCACAAAGAAGATCCGGAGAGCATCCTCGTCCACTTTTATCTACTAAAAAAATCACATTCAATTGCAAATCCCATTACTCGTTTAACATGTAAAGTGGCCTTCATGAACTCATAAATCATCATAAACTTTGAGAGAAAATGAACTTCATGATTGGCATTTGATGAATATATAGCAGAAAACATCTTCAACTTTCCTCAAATAAAAGATAGTTAAACAGAAAAAAATAAGACAAAATAAATGGTGTCAAATTAGGGTTTTCGATTGAACATTGTTTGTGAGACATTTAGGAAGCAAATTAACGGTGTTTTTGCAGAGGGATTAATGGAGGTGAGAGATAAGTGTGCAGATAAAACTAATTTTAGGGTTTCAATATATTTCTCTATATTCTTTTCTCATAGGAGGCAACACACACACACACACACACACACATATATATATATATATATATATATATATATATATATATATATATACGCACACATACATACATACTCAATCCTTGTACTACAAGGAATATTAAAGACATAAAAGGAATATTAAAGACATAAAGGGAGAGTTGTACCCAAACTAGGAAACACAATTACATTCCTATTGTATTATTGTTGACTCACACCAACACTCCCCCTCAAGTTGGTGCATAGATATCACCTAGGCCCAACTTGTCGAGTGAGTCTTGAAACCTTCTTGCAGAAACTGCATAAGTTAGAATATCTGCCAACTGTTCTTCTGTCTTCACGAACGGAATGTCAACCAACTTAACATCCAACTTTTCTTTGATAAAATGTCTATCCACCTCAACATGTTTGGTCCTATCATGCTGCACTGGATTGTTAGCTATCTCCCGTGCTACTTGATTATCACAGTACAACAGCATAGAACCTTTCGGTTTAAACCCTATCTCAGTGAGTAGAATCTGAAGCCATATAAGCTCACAAATACCATGCATCATTCATCTGTACTCAACCTCGGCCGAAGACCTTGCCACCACATTTTGCTTCTTACTTCTCCATGTCACAAGATTACCAGCTACAAATGTGAAGTATCCCAACGTAAACCGCTGATCAGTGATATTTCTAACCCAATGTGCATCGGTATAACCTTTCACCTCCATATGCCCATGCTTTCTATACATCAAACCTTTTCCTAGAGCTCATTTTAAGTAACTCAGAATCTGCATTACTGCTGCCATATGATCCTCACTAGGAGCATGCATAAATTGACTCACCACATTTACTGCGTAAGCAATATCTGGCTTTGTAAGCGACAAATAAATCAATCGCCCTATCAATCTTTGATACCTTTCCCTAGTCACTGGGATTTGATCCTGATAAATTGATAGATGATGATTCTGCACAATAGGTGTATCCACTGGTTTACACCCTAACATACCAGTTTCAGACAAAATATCCAATACATACTTTCTCTAAGATAAGTATATTCTTTCATGAGACCTAGCCACTTCAATTCCCAAGAAGTATTTAAGTCCTCCAAGATCTTTCATCTCAAACTTAGAAGACAAATGCCCTTGCAGACGTTCGATTTCCATTATGTCATCACCTGTGACAATCATATCATCTACATATATGATAAACAGAGTTACCTTGCCATCCTTGCGTTTGATGAATAATGTATGGTCTACATTTCCCTGTCAATACCCATACTTCTTCATTGCCTAGGTGAACCGCCCAAACCACGCTCTGGGTGACTGTTTAAGGTCATAAAGTGCCTTCCGAAGTCTACACACTTTCCCACTGGAGTTCGCAACGCCATAACCTGGTGGAATATCCATGTACACCTCTTCCTCTAAATCACCATGTAGAAAAGCATTTTTAACATCAAACAGTCTCAAAGACTAGTCATGGTTCGCAGCAAGAGATAATAAAACTCCCACCATTGGGGAATGGTAACCAATCAGAAATGAGGGAGGAAAGGGAAGGAAGGTGGTACGGGGGGAGGAAGCTTCCATCTGATGAAAGACGGACGAATCAGAGAATGAGGAGGTGAGTGGACCAATTAGGAGAGAAGGAAATGAGGGAAAGGAAAGAAGAAGAAGAAGGGGACACGGGCCAACCCGTGCAAACCGTCGGACCCGACTCGGACCTTCCATTTCCCAACGATTTTCCGCCATTTTTCCGACGAACCACATCAATCAAACCTTGGGAAATCACTCCATAACCTTCCCTCTACCTATTCTACCCCAAATTGGAGAGAATTTGGCCTTAGAATTGGGAGAACCGCACGGTGGGTGCCGTGGAAACCCTTACTCGTGATCTACCATTTGTGAAATGTTTTCCTTCAATTACCACCACCAAAACACTTCTCTGGAGGTCAGGAACAAAGCCCAAGCAGTTTTAGGGGCGGTGGTGTTGCGGATTGATCGAATCAAGAACACCCAATTTTTAGGGTTTCGGGCGGGTTCGAGGAAAATTGGAGCCTTTCCAGGCCAAGTTGGCCTTGGTCGTAGGTATGAAAGTTTCTCTACTCACTGAGATCTTCATTCTTGTAAAATTTGGTAATTTTTAGAAATAGTTGAATTTTCCGGCGAGTCAGGCGGCGCGTGGGCCGAGGTGTCCCCTGACCTTCTTAGACTAAATTTGAATACCTTGGTTCTATTTGTGAAGTCCGATTGACGAAATTCCGTCATTTGAACTTAGTTCCATTAAGGTCCGCCACTTGATTATTATAGCAACCGACGATCCGACCGTTGGATCGTCACTAAACTTTAATACATTATAGAATGTAATATTTGAGGACCATAGAAACTTACGGATTGGGAATCAGATGTACGGATCTTCCCGAATTGGATTTGTAAGTTCATAAAATAAAATGTTGACAACCATTTGGTTTTGACAATTGGCGAAGATCCGACCGTTGGATCGTAATGAAACATTAGGACATTGTTCTAGGAACATAATGTGGATCTTTGGATGTAACGGATTGGAAATCCGTGATGCAGATCTTCCGGACTGAATTACGTAGGGATGTGTTTTATGTAAATTATGTATTATATCGGTACAAACTCTGAGACGTGATTTGATCATTGTTCTAGGCAACGTTGGTTCGTGATGTCTCGATATTCGCACTAGGGAGTCGTAGCGCGGACCTCAGGTGAGTGGGTCTTTTCCTTTCTATCCTGTGTGTGTGTGTATATATATATGTGATTGTTAATTTCACAAACGTTTATAAATTGAATATTTCATATAATTACTATGAACTACGAATGGCTTGATCCCTGTTTAGGGTACGTAGGCAGTCTAACGAGACATTAGATGCAGCCATACAATAAATGAGATTAAATAATCAAGACCAAAGCCTTGTTTGGGGAATTGAGTAATGTGAAGGAATTTGGTGAAATGTGAGATCTAACCTTATGATGTGGTGGTTAAATGTTGGTATCAAATTAATATGTGAGGAATTGAGAAGTTGAATAAAGAATCTTAAGTAATGATAGTTAATTAAACTAGTGTTTAACCGGACTTATCATCGATAATTATTCCCGAAAATAAATAATTCGGGAGTGTGGTGTTGCAGCTTATGCATTTTATGTCATTTGTATATATGTTTATATATTTGGGAATATTATGAGATGGTTGTATTTCAGATTTACATCCTGGTATATCCATATGTATATTACTTGCACATAATTATTGTGAACGCTCTGAAGTGCAAAGGTGAACGCATGACACACAGGTAAGTTCAGGTGAGTATATAGTATTAGTTGAAATGATGGGATTATGGCATGACTACATTTATGTTATAGGGAACTCCGACACTGTCGTACGGGTTGCCTATGAATCGTACATGTGGTATTAGATGCATTTAGAGCTCATCAACCTGCACCCCGGTGTTAGTGCTCCCGCCCATGGCCAGGGCACAGTCATTCACGTGATGTTCACCTCCCGCACCTTACACTCACCTTGGATTCAAGGTAGGTGCATAGTCATGTCGTATAGACCACTTTAAGTGGGTTTGACTTGTAAGTGACCCACAATCATTCGCACAGTCTTCACGTGATTGTAGCACTAGTGCGTATTATTTACACCCAATCCTGTCATATAGACCACTTTAAGTGGGTTCGACTCGTGTGCATGGATATTTGATGAGCTATGGATAAGTCGTACAGGTCACTATAGGTGACTCCGACTTATGTGCTAGCATTGATTGATGAGATATGTGCTAGTACTGATTGATGAGATATGTGCTAACACTGATTGATGAGATATGACGAGATATGTGTTAGCCTTGATTGATGAGATATGTGCTAGCATTGATTGATGAAATATGATGAGATATGTGTTAGCACTGATTGATGAGATATGTGTTAGCACTGATTTATGAGATATGATGAGATATGTGCTAGCATTGGTTGATGAAATATGATGAGATATGTGCTAGCATTGATTGATGAGATATGTGCTAGCATTGATTGATGAGTTATGGATGAGTCGTACAGGTCACTATAGGTGACTCCAGCTGATATTCATTTTATATTGATTTATTTCATCTTGCTTACATGGTTGTTACTGAGATGTTTCGACATGGCATACCTTGGTTGTTACCGTTCTTCAGCATGATTCTTATATACATATGTATTGTTATTTTGGGGAATTATACGGATTTTGGTGAGGGGTTATTGCATTTTTTTGAATGATGTTTCCAAAGTTTTGGTTTGCTTACTCACATGTTATGTTTTGTGCCCCTCCAGGTTTTGATTACTGAATGTTCGTCTCGATGAGGATTTTTGGCAAATCTCAGTTCTGGTGGCTGCTTCTGAGGGTATAATTCTTATTCACTCTACTGTACTTTACTTATGCTCTGACATCACGTGTGAGATGGGTTTGCCCCCATTCACCAGCACACTCTGGTATTTAGACATTTTTAGGTTTAAATTTATTCACATTTTCCTTATCATTACACTTTATGGCTTCATCACCTTCCAGGTGTCGGCCAGCACAGCTCGATTTCGGAGTCCTAGTGGACATTCCGGGTCGGGTTGTGTCACATATACTTTCAACCAATCTTTTATTATTATCCAAAAATAAAATAAAATAAGTTATCTTTTATTAATCTATTAAATAAAAAATACTAATATTTTAATACGAATTGCCTAGGCTATTCAATTTAAGAGTGGGGATGTACTTGGGCAGTTACTGTTCATTTAAAGGATTGAGTTACCTATTGCCTAAGAAGCTATACTACACTCACAGTGCTATTAAGGTCTGTTTAATGGGCTGAACGGTATAAGTTGTGAATGATTAAAATGGACTTAAGATCAACCGTTGTTTGATGCGTTAAAATGAAACACGAATGACGTTGGACTTAAGTCCATAATATGACGTTGGACTTGAGTCCATAATATCATTGGCTTTGTGCTGTAACCTAACTTTCCCCAACCCTAGCCGCTCCAGCTTTTCTCTCTCACAGGAAACCCCCCAAATTCCCAGCCTTCGTCGCCGACTCCTTCCTCTGGTTGGAGTCGGGCGGCTTTCCCTTGCTGTTACCTCTTTTATTTTCCTTTCTAGCCCAGTACCCATGCCCTTAAGTCTTCCTCATTCCCCATCCGCCATTTTCCCTCTTGCTGCAACCCAACCCGCTACCCATACCCACAAGTCTTCCCACTTCCCCTGTCACGCTTTCCCTCCTCTGTTCTTTTCCTACGATTTTCCTTTTGGCTTTCTTTGAGCTTTGTCTCAATTTGTTTGAGCTTTGTCTCAATTCTCTGAGCTTGTCTTAGATCGAACCCCGTAGACACCTCTCTTGCTCCGATGCTTCCTTCATTCGAGAGTCCATAACTACCAACCACTACTACTGAGCCCCAGGTGCTTCTCCTCAGTGACGTGCTTGGGTTTTGTATGGCTGTTAAAGTGCTTTTTGCACTATTTGGTAGGACTCGCTCACCCATATTTTTCGTTGATCCAGTTGCTGCTTTTGGTTCGTTTTCTGGTGGTGGTGGCCTTCCGATAGAGGCGCATCAGATTTGGCGGTGGCTGCTGGTTTCTTCTTTATGTTTAGGGTTTCTGTTGTTTTTCAGCTATGCATTTTGGGCTTTGTGTTGTATTTACTTTTTCCTACTGGGTTTGTATTTTGGTTGTGGGATGCCTTTTGGGCTCTCTTTTCTTTGCACTAGTCTCAGTTTGTCCAAAAAAAAAAAATCATTGGCTTTGTAACCCATTGCGGGACACTGGTTATGAGTCCAATCCCTGTTTAGCGAACGTGCAACGAGTTCGAAGTTGCCTTCACCTTCCTCTTTTTTCTTTGCTTTCTCCATGGTTTCTTCTTTAACATTCGAATCTCTGCAAGCGACTTCTACAAGGATTTACAGCAGTCACTTCATCGTTTTCAGGTGCGTTTCCACCGCGATGCCTCGTTCAACAAGCTCGGTGCTCTCGCTGAATCAATTTCATCAATTTTGTTCCTATTAAATTTCATCGATTTTGTTTTCAAACAATCTCATCGAATCAATGCAATGACAAATCTTTTTTTATTTTGTCATTACATGTTTTTCATTCTCGTTTTAATTTGTATTTGATTTAAACTAAGAAAAATTATAAGGAGGGGTATTCAATTGAGAAAGTGAGAGATTTTAGTTCTTTTAATGAATTTCGGTGTATTCAATCAGAATTTTAAATGATTCTCTGAAATTTAAGGTGTATTCAATGAAGATTTTAAGATAGTTTATTAAAATCATTAGAAATCCAGATGTATTCAATTAGGATTTCAAATAAGTTTATAACATTTCAAGTGTATTCAATTAGGAATTTATTTTAAATTGTTAAGAAATTTGAAGGAATTGGAGAGATCTCGTAGTGCAATTTAAGCATTCACAAATCTCAGAAAAACTTGTGTGGGGCTTGACATGCCACTGGACAATGCTGAGTAACAGTTTGATACCATTCATAACTTGCCACGTGTTAAATATTGTTGCATTAGTATTATTTCTTATTTTTATTTTATATCACTTCCCGGACCCGCTCCAACCACCGTAGCACGATATTGTCCGCTTTGGGCTCCGACTACGCCCTCACGGTTTTGTTTCTGGGAACTCACGAGCAACTTCGGGCCGGGATATGACAAAAATCCTAAATCAATTATTAATTTTTATTTTAAAAATTATGTAACTGACATGTAAATTTATTATTACATTAATGTTAGGAATTTTGATCAAAATCTGAAAACTAATAAGGTTTCAATAAAAAAACATTAGTAACTAAAGACTAGATACTAATTTTTCCTTTTTTTTTTCATCATATATTTTCTCCTATCATTACAAAATGCAGTGATAGGGATTTTACCGCTACCAAAAGTAGGGTTAAAAACACATGAAATACTTCCAAGAGAACAAGGTAGTCGTAGTATAGCAGCCCAAGCAAGGTCGTTTTCCACAGGGATTGAATGAATAATCTGTATTTAAACTAATTCTTAATTAACTATTTAAAACAAGATTTGGAAAATATTGATTTTGGAATTTAAAATAATAAAAACGAATTTAATAAAAACGACTAAATAAAATGACTAAAGAAAATAGTTTTGAAAATAAAGTTAAAAGCCTAGGGTTCCGCCGTCACCCTAACAATCCTATGTAGTTTTACCAATTACTTATGAATTGCACATGCGACTTTGAAGGTTAGGTTTTCCTTATGCATATTCTTCTCGTGATATTCAAGCAAGAATGTATATCTAACATGCAATCCGTCTGTGATATTCAGATCAAATATGAACATGCAAGACTCATTAAGTTTTATGAAAACCCTTTGAAAAACCGTACAACCACTAAGAACGTGATATACGCCTTAGGTGAAATTACAATTAAAAACCACAAGAAGCAATACTCAATCCTCCGGTGATATTCCAACCGAATTGCATCCGATTACTTATCTAAACATCCTAATGGTAGCTAAGCATTAAGACATAGAGACAGTTTCAGCACAGTGATTAATAATTCAAAGTAAACATGCATAATATCATAAGCAATTGAATAAAGGCTACATATTCATGCTAAGGCTCAAGGCTTCGCCCTAGCAAACGGAAATTAGTTACGAACAATCATAAACAAAATACTATAAAAAATAAGGATAGAAAACACCTTAAAAATAAACTTAAAAAATCCTCTAAAGTAGTGAGTGCGTTTCTCCTATGTTGCCTCCCTACTAAACCATAATGGCTAAAAGTCTTATTTATACTACTACAAAATAAAATCCTAAAAAGTCTTAGAGTAAAACTAGGAAACATAATTAAATAATAAAACAGAAAATAAAAAAGTTTCCTATTGGAACTAAAATTCGGAGTTCTCAGAAAATTAGTCTTTTGATGGACCAAATCAATTCCAATTTGGTCCCAAAAGGTCTCTTTTGAAAGCTGAAGTCTTCCCCTACAAATCCTCAGAAGGAATCTTCCTCAAAATGTTCCCTCTTGACCTCCAAAATACCCAAAACGTCCAGAAACGTCAATCTGGGAAAGCAGCGCGCTGGGCCTTAATTTCATCGCCACGGTCAAACAGCTTGGTAGAAAAATCTGGAAGTTTGATACAATCATCTTGAAAGACTCACGAACCTCCTTCAATTGGAATCACTCCAAAATTCATCTGTTTGATTACTTTTTGCTCAGAGGAAGTCGCATGTCCTACATTGAAAATACAATTCAGAGTATCAAAATTCTTCTAAAATATACTAAGAATAGGGTTAAATATATAATATAATATGGACTCATCATGCAGCAGAGTACTACTTGAATGTTCATGGCCTACAACACCACCTACATTTCATGGAGGACAATGCCGGGGCTCCCCAAAACCTACAAATTCACAAAGGAGAATGCAGGTCCGGTTATCGATAATTTAAGCTCCAATTTTTCAAACTGGGTTCCACTGTTTAGAGTCCCTATCCACATCTGTTGTAAAATCAATGGTGTGTGCAGTAGAATAAATAAACAAGACACAAAATTTACGAGATTCCTCTACAGTTTGTGTGACTGAAGTACGTCCTCGGGGTAGCAATGATGCTTTATTTATAATCTGAAATAATAAGATTACTAAGATAACTCTCTTTATTTTCTCCCTCATTTTCCTCTCTTCTTCTTCTCTTCTCTTCCTCTTCCTTCCTCTTTCTTTCTTCCGTATGTCTATTTGTGCATCTTCTTTTATTTGCGACTTTGTTTTATAGGTAAAGTTAGTTGTAGACAATACTTAGTGGGATGATTGGTAGTAGGATGAGTGAGTGGTAGTAGGATGAGTGGCCATCCAAATTGAATGGCTTATGAATTACAACAGCATCCTTTACATTTGAGGATTTTTATAAGAATTTTGACAAGTCTTTATACTTTCCTATACTTTAGGGACTCTTTTCCGCTTTGTTGGAAGCCTTTTGTCCTTAAATTTGAGCTTTTATATGGTGGTGGAAACTCTTTTAGGGTCTCCACCATCACTCTTGAGGACACTTATAAGGACTTATAAAGAATATTTAGGTCCCTAAAATATAGTTCCAATGGAGAGTTCTTGTAGTATAATCTTTAAATTTAGACACTACAAAATAAAAAAATTCAAGAAGAAACATGAACCTTTGGATTCCCATAGTTAAAAGAAGAAAAAGGAAAAAGAATGTGTGGTACAACAGCTTTATTTGTGCATGTTAGGTGCGTCTTTCATAGCTGCACGGTAGCTTTACTTCCATTTCACGTGGTGTTTCCCGCTCAAATTTCATCCGGTCCTTATTCGTGGGAATCTTTATACAAATAATATGGAAAGAAATTATCTTTGGATGTCTTCTACCTAAACCTGTGGATAAAGTGATTCGGATTCTTGAAATTTGATCTAACAGCTACATACAACGAGTCCTTTTAAAGTTATAATAATTGTAGCAGTTTGATCAAATTTCAAGAATCCGGATCATTTGATTCTTAAATTTAGGTGTGAGGGATCCGGAAAGATCTCTTTCCAAATGATATGGTCTGATTTTTGGAGATGGATTGTCTGCCATCCCACTTTCCATCCCCTTCCCATCCTCTTATGTTTGTTCGGTCATGGTTAAGCCACGTCAACATTTTATATTGATTTTTTTATAGAGCTAATAAGACAAAAAGTAATAAAAATATAAAATATTGACGTGATTTAACCGTGACCGCACAAACAGAAAAGGATGGAAGGGGATGGAAAGTGAGAGAGCAGACAATCCATCTCCCTGATTTTCTGACCCATTGGCAGGTTTTAGACCTCATATATTACAACTGTACGATTGCAGAGACAAAATTTGGAACAGCGATGGCCACAAGGACTAATCAAATCCAGTCCAGTCTGCTGGCCTAGTGAGTACCAAACTACGGATACTATTCCAATTAAGTCGCATTCAGTCCAATCAGTCCAGCAATACAAGTCATATTCATGCCAATCTATGGCCCACCAAACGTACCCCTCTATCTTCTCTTTGTCTCTCTGCGCAATACCTTCATTCCACACCACCTATCCTCTCCTGAGCACAGGAGATCAGATCCCCCTTATCCACTAATATGGATCATTAAATTTTGATCAAACAGCTGCAAACAGGAGGTCCCTTTAAAAGTTATAATAATTATAACTGTTTGATTAAAATTCAACGGCACGTGTTAGTGGGTCAAGAGGATCCTGATCTCCTGCTCAAGAGAGGATACAATTCCTTCTGCTATACCCACCCAAAGAACTTTTTCTTTTTTCTTTTGGAAAAATTAATATCTAGTCCCTAGTTACTAATGTTCAATAATTAAGACCTTTTTAATTTTTCAGATTTTGATTGTAACTCTTTTTTATTTTTTTTATAAGAAGTACGATTTCTTGACGATATTCATTAAAGAGCAAGAAATCGTACAGCCACTAGGTTAGGGTGCAATAGTGGGCCTCGATAAAAACCTTGCCGGGGCTTTCAACCAGGCAATTTGCTTAGTTTATTAATGAATTTACATGTATGTTCTTGGAACTGAAGCAATTTGCTTAGTTTTACACCTGTCCAAGTATCATTTCTTATACATTTTGTGTGGAGCCAAAAATAATCACAAGGCGACACGTGGATTTTTAGATAAAAGAGGACAAAAATACCCTTGAGACATACTGGGATTCCTACACCCGAGCAGCGGACAATCATCCCTCAACCAAGTCAAAAGTGCCAAAAGAAGGTAACAAATTCAAATTTATTTCATCCATCCTCATCTTATATTCCATACAAGGTAGTTATTCCATAACCTTCAAAACATTCCATAAAAATTAGGTTAATTGGTTAATTAACGGATTTATTTCCTAATCAATCCATTAATCACCAATTAAATCACCCATTATACCACTTAATCACTCATTACACAAATTATAACCCATTACACACCAAAAATACCCCAAAGGGCCAGCCACCTTTTCTCCAAAGAGGACCGGCCATGCTCTATATATTGAACCTCATTTTCTCTAAAAAGCTAAGTCCACACTCTTGCAAAACTCCCAAAAACTCTCTAAACACTTTTCTCTTTAAATTTTAACTTTGGCATTAGAGGTTCTTCGGCCAAAGCCCCCCCCATTCATAATGGGAGCGTGAGGCTCTTGGCCTTAACCTAAAGTGTTAATTGTTTTGTAGGTGCAATTTTGTCCAAGAAGAAGGAGACAAAAATTTGCATCCACATTTTGCTTTCCGTACAAATTTCTCCAACAACACAAATAATTTTGCTACGTGTACATATCAGATTTTGACTACTTGCATGCACGATGGGGTCTGGTCTTGATTGTCAACAATTTGCGAGCTCCCCACAAGCTTCCAACAGTTAGAAATTTAGCAGCAGTCCATACAAATATACGCGAATCATCTTAGAGTCTGTTTGTAATTGCTTTTTTAAACTCATGTGAGTATGGGTGTGTATACTTTTTTATTTTTTTGAAAAGGTTAGAGCATTTCCAACAGGGCCTAACTAAATGAAGTTCTTTGCTATTTTAACAAAAAAATGCAGAAAAAAATTTCTATTAAGCTACCAAAATGACTAGCTAAATATATTTAGAAATCATTTTAATCTTGAAAAATGGTGAGTTTAAAAATGTAACTTTATGCCCCTGATACATTTAATCATCTCATTGATTAATTATATTTTGATGTTTTATTTCTCTTATTCTTCTTATTTTTTAATGTATTAATTACATTTAAATTTTTATTTTCATTTTATTCATCATAATATATTTTGATTACATTTAGGTAAACTAATTTTTTTAATATAATATATTCCTGTGCAATTTGTATGTTCTTCATTTAGATACATTAATTCATTTGATGGGGGTAACGTTAGGGAGATTAAATTTATGGATAATGCTAGGGTGACCAAATTTTTTAAATCAAATATTTTAAACTAAATTTATGGGCTCTATGTCACCTCATATCTTAGCACAATGTTTTATAATGTTAGCATAGAAATTGATGTTAAATTGTAAGACAACAGAGAGTCCATGAGGAGTTTCACTTTTGAGAGACTCCCCCCTAGTGTTTCTCAACTATAAAATTGCATGGTTTGGCGACTCCAATTGCTACCTGTTGTCTGCGTTTGTTTTGGCATTTAATTTCTTCTACGTGAAGCAAAGTTCAGAGAGAGAGAGAGAATAATGGAGATCAGACCGCACGATGAGGATGAAGTGTACGAGGCATCACAGACCGGGAGTGTAGAATCCTTAAACAGGTTGATCGAAAAAGACCCAGACATTCTATGGAGAATATCCCTGCATACCGGCAAAACCGGAACCCCCTTGCATGTTTCGGCTTTGCACGGCCAAGCTGAGTTTACCAAAGCCCTTTGCACTAACAATCCCAAACTTGCAAAGGGGGTGGACGCCGATAGACGCACGCCCCTGCACTTGGCTTCTGCTGAGGGCCACAAGGAGACCGTCGAAGCTTTGTTATCTGTGTATGCTGGTGCGTGCTCGGATTTTGATGAAAACGGAAGAATCCCTCTTCACTATGCAGCCATGAGAGGAGAAGTTGAGGTGCTCCATAAGTTGATTGATGAAAATCCTGGGTCCATTTATGCCAAAGTTGAAAACAGATCGAAAGAAACAGTTTTGCACTTGTGTATTATACACAGCCAGTTAGAGTGCTTGAAACTGTTGGTTGAAAGACTGTTGGTTGAAGGAGACGGCAATGGTGAGTTCCTCAACTCAAGAGCTGGCTGTGATGGTGGTGTGACCATCCTGCACTTAGCTTTGATGCTAAGGCAAATTAAGGTACGTACATATATTTCCATTTTCTATACTGGATATTCTTAGTTTTTTACTATATTAATTAATATATGTTCATGTGTAAAGTCTCTTTTGTTGCTTTCCTTTTATATATATAGTTTATGGCATTAATTTCGTGAAGTTTTTTGTTTTTGGGTTTTTAACATTTAGTACTTTAAATTTTTTCGTCTAGTTGGGTACTAAAGTCACAATTAATTCTGAGATATTTTTATACATTCTTTAAAGTATCTGTTAGAATCTCTGTTGATGCATCCAGTAATTAGGCGCCACGTGTCATCTACGTGAATATTAGAAAAACTAAAATATTAAAAAACTAAAAACTAAGTTATCTGGAATCGCATATGAGGAGTTGCAGAGCAAATTTGAGACTCTATCTCCCTCCCTTCGACTGCACATTGGCGGCGGTGGAATGAATCCACTCCCTTTTTGTGCTGCATATGGGTTTCCCTTACCCAGATCTGCAACCCACTCCCTTCCCTTACCTCCCGTTCAACTGGAATAAAAGAAAGAATCCCGTCCATCTGCATCTCAAGAAGTTGCAGAAGTATTAGCAGCAGCACCGCTGCCGGTCATCGATTCGGCGTCTTCCGCCGTCACCAACTCCGAATCCGAAGATGACCCATCGTCGCTGTGGCCTAATCCGGATACTCCAGTTGGCTGGCCGGCCGACGGAAAGCTCAGTCTCGAATGGGTTAGGAACCTCGTGTTTGTTTTTTATTGGGTATCTAGAAAGCCGGACCCGACCCAATTGCCCGTGTTTCCCGTAGTGGTTGTTGACAGCTTGGTGGTCTGCACATCCAAGATCCTCCACAAAGAGGCCAAACGTCAATCAGTTAGGCCTGGATTCTGCCGTGGTGGTCGTCGGAGACCTTCGTGGACCTACTTTCTCTTTTAAATGATCTTCACCCCTTTAGGTTTTTAGTATTTTAATTTTTTTAAACTTTTATTTTTATTTCTTAAAATGTCTTAATATTCACGTGCACTCATATTGACATGTGACGACATCATCAGTTAATAGAGATCTTGATGGAAAACTTAACAGATGTATGAAAGTGTCTCATAATTAATTATGACTTTAAGTACTAAACTGAGACGAAAAAAATTTGATGTATCAAATATTAAAAACCAAGAAACTTCAAAATAATAAACTGAGATTAACCCTAGTTTATGTGTGCGCTTTCCCTTGTTTGTTTCCCTAGTAGCATAATTTCCACCATATTAATGAAGTGTATATATTTATTTACAGACTATACGTTACCTGCTTTCCGTTGATGCTATAAGAGCAGAAGCAATTGGTGTGAATGGGATGTCTCTGACCATGTTAGACATCTTAGAGTACGGTAGCGTTGCAAGAGAGGATTTTAGCAGAAGCTTAGAAATTCAACAGATTTTGATGGACGCAGGATTATCAGAAGAGAAAATAATGAAAATGATAATCCTAACTCAGCTGTTGTCGCTGCTGCTGTTGTTGTATCACCAAATCCAAGAAGGGTAAAGAAGAAAAAGAAGGGATCAAAGCCAGCAGGGTGGTTCTGGAGAAAATTGATGAAATGGTTAAGATGTCCGCATGAATGGGCGAAGGAGACACGAAACTCTCTGATGGTTGTGGCGACGGTGATCTCGACCATGACTTTTCAAGCCGTAGTCGACCCACCTGATCGTGATTGGGAAAATAATCATAAAAAACCTACCTTTGGTTCTAGAACATTTTGGAGGAAAAATAATGATACAAACACTACCTTAGGCAACGGTTATGATCCCGTGGTTTACTTCACCGCTTTCATAGCATACAATACCATCTCGTTCCTTGCTTCTTTGACCGTCACCCTTTTGCTCATTAGTCGATTTCCTCCCCACAATAAGTTGTGCATGTGGCTCTTATCGATATCCATGCGCGTCACTCTCGCATTCTTGGCACTCACCTACCCAATGGTGGTGTCCATGATCGACCCTTATAACGGTATTTTGGTATCATGGAGCGTGTACAGGATATTCATTATCCTTTGGATTGCGTTGCTGGTCATAGGCGGTGTACTTCACACTATCCGGTTTCTTATTTGGGTGATGACATGGTTGCGGCCCCCGTACTTCAGGTCAAAAAGAGGCCTCAACATTTTGATCACTACTGACTCCATTTCCTGTGATGAGTCAATGAGTTTCGAAGAGATTAATGTGCTTGTTGTGTAATTGTGTTTGCTTGAGAAAATAATTAATTTGGCCAGACACCGTGTATGCATGTAGCAATTAGGGTTTGGGGAATGAACTAGGTCAATATCGCTTTCTCAATCTATCTGGGTTTGAGAAAATAACATATCTCTAATTATTATAAAAAATAAAAAAAAAACTTCCCACTTCTACGTTCTCTATCACTCCCTTCTTCTCTCCTTCTATTTCAAAAACAAAAATAAAAAAATTTCTCACACACTGTGTGTGCCCATATGCTACTAAAGATTTAAGTCAACCAATTACACAAAATAATTCATGCAAAGTAGGCTCCTAAGAAAATATACCACTACGGTGGTGGAAGAGGCCCAGGCTCAAACAGTGGAGGACAGCAGCATTTAAATATACCGCAGCAGCACGGAATCCACGAACTGCATAATCAAAACCAAAATTTTAAAATTTATATTTAAATTTAAATTTGAAAAAAAAAATGCAGTAGAATTGTATAATGAGAAATTCTCCAATGTGGATAAATTAATCTTGCGGGATGCGATCAGTTGTATTGGGCTGGCAACCGGCTTATGCTCAAATCCCACTAAATTTATCATACACCCTTCCAACTAAACTTCAAAGGAAGAAGTTCCAAGTCCATGCATTATGTTTGCTCAACTAAAATAAATTGCTTTTCATGATTAAAATAGCCAACCAGCCAACTCTCATTTGATAAAATTGAACATTTGGAGTTACATATCCACATATTCCACATATTTAAGATCGAACAAACCTTCTCATGAAGACCACCCAAAGGTCCATTAGTGAGTTGTGTGACCAGAGGATTTACTGCACTTGAGTCTCCTCGTGCAGCTGCAAGAGCTATGAGCTTACGTTGACCGTCAGCCACTTCTCCGCTTAAGGTTTGAGTCACCGATGATGCAGAATTAATAGCTTCCTGCAAAGAAGTGAAATAAGAAACCTTAATTTGTTAAAATGTGAGTAATTACGGTTTTCTCAATTGATTAAAACATCATCCGATGGTGTTTTCTAGGCTTTTTTTCCCCTTCCTTTCGCAGGCCATTATTTAATTAGCCATCTGCAGAATTGCAATTGATAGAATTGGTGTTCTTTGAAATAATCATAACACTTCACAACACAATGGCAGCAATTTATACAAATTCTAACAGCAAATTGTCAAAACCAATGAGAACAATTACCAGAGAGACGAAAGCAAAAATCAAAATTAGTCCAATTTTTTCAAAATAAGAACAGCTCCGATCTGAGAAATACAGTGCAATTTCTTAAGAAAAAAAAAAAGAGCCAGAAAACCCTAAAATCCCTAAGAACCCTAATTTATAAACCCTAAACAAACGCAAAAGGAGAGAGGAAAACAAATAAAGGGAAAATTGAGAAATTCAACATACCATAATCGGAGCGATGACGCTTTCCGACGGCTAAATTCATCGACACTGGAGGCGGTTGTCGACCGTCACTACTTGGTTTGTGGGCTTCATGTCGAGAGATATGGGGAGCGGAGAGAGAGGGAAAGCAGAGGAAGATGAAAGATTGTTGGTTTTCCAGTAGAGAAAGACAGAAACAGGAGAGCGCTCGCGTAGGTGAGAGGAAAGAGTGAGAGATGAGAGGAGAGCGCACGCGTATAACCCATCCCAATCCGTTCTAGACCATACGGACAAAATTACCCTCCCAACTTTTGAGAATTACCCTCCGAACCCAGCCCCATGTGGTTGGCATTGTTGTAAATATCGTGAAATTGAGTGGCAAAGATTTGACTGTAACTTAGCTACAGTCAATTGCTAATCAACTTTAGAATAAACTAGAAAATACGTCTGCACGTTGACGGGGGAACCAACTGTTTCAGGCATAATCGGATAAATAAAACACATTTAATTTAAAAAAATTCAACACAATTATAAACAAATAGAGGGATACATGAGTGAACGAGGTCAATAAGATAAGCAGTTTTGCTTTTATATACATTCAAGTGAGCTGGCATATAAACACATTGTCCAGTGAGTGGGAATATGGTTTCCAAAAAAAGTCTGTTTCCTTAAGAAACAAAAGAAACATGTAGTTCACACATATAATATATATCCTGCAATGTAAGCAGTCATTTCAACCGGTAATTAAAAACATAAAGTGTTGAGAACTTGTTCACGTACCACCACCTCATATCATGCCCCCACCCTGCAAAGGCACCGACACCAGACCACCTCCCTAGAAACAGGCCCTAAAAGCCCATACCCATACTTCCCTCACCCAGTAAATCTTCATGGACATGTTGCAGAGAAAGCCACACATAAGGAACACCAATGCATGAAATAAACAAACATAACATTCATAGAAGAAGTTTCAAATTTTACATGCCGATCCAGCAACAGCCCCAATTCAAAGGTCAACCCCTTCTCTATGTCACGCAAACATCATTCATATAAGAAGTTTGAGATTTCTACTCTACATTATACAAATTTATTCAATTATAATCAAACTAATAAATTAACTAATAAGATGTTACAGTGGTACCTCATCAATCATTTTCTGAATGTCATAGTTATATTGCCTTGCTTAAAAGAAAATTATACCCACAGAGCGTTGGCAAAGGCATTTGCTCAGCCAGATAAAACCCTGCAAAGACCAAAAATCCTTGAAAATCAATATATTATGGGGTGTGATATCTACACACCCCATTTTACTTCTCACACACCCCTTGATAATTTATGTCCGTTGATCTTCTTCAATTCATGCGATTCGACGGCCGAAAATTAAAAATATGTGTGAGAAGAAAAATAGGATGTGTGGATATCATACCCCTATATTATACTACATCTATATCAAACAGTAGTACAATTTTCTTTTGTTTTTGGAATTTGAAGTTTTAAACCAACGACCTCCAATCGTTATGCTTATAGTTATACCTACTTTGGTCAGCGAATCTCATCATTAAAGTCAGAATCCAACCCGCTTAAGATATCTCTGATGTCCTCCTCAGAATACATTTCTCTAAATGCCTTTAATTTCACCATTATTAAAGGTGGCATATCTCTCCTCTTATTCTCATCTGCTTCACTCATTTCCTTTTCTATATTGTTTTTTATCTTATTATCTCTATAAAAAAATCAATATAAGATATTGACGTGATTAAACCGTAACCGTTCAAATATAATGGTAAGGAATGAGAGAATCCTCCATCTGAGTCTTCACTGAATTAAACATAAAAGCAAAAAAAGTTTGTAATTAACTCAAAGCCCACATATCAAAGAAAAACTATCACATAAGATCCACAAATACCACACGATATCAAAATTCAGATAAACCTCCTATACTTTAAACATCAACTGGCTTAGGGAACAAACTATACATACTTTAGATTCTAGATTGCACAGCTCAACCTCCGTGAACTGGCTTTGAAGCGATTGATCCGTAATGTGAACACCCACACAACTGTAGATTCAGGATTCATCCTTCTTCATCATAAAAATTGCTCCGAATTGCAATTTTCATAAAAATTGCTCAGAACTGCAATTTTCAATACAATTTGAGCCAAAATTCAATTTAGTATCTGTCATCATCAAAATCTTCTTCCGAGTCAAAACCCATGATTGGGGGAGTTCAATAGGCAACAGATAATTACCTGAAGGGTTCATCCACCAACAACAATTCCCTTCCTCAATAGCCGAATGAAAAAGAAAAAAAAAAAGTTTAAATTTTGATGGTGCTTTCTGTGCCAAAGATAGGATGAAAGAAAACTTAACATGTGTACCTGTTCAAGTAGAGTGAACAAAGATTTTATACAAAACAAAAAAATTAGCAATTTGTAAATTTATTTTGTCATGCCATACAGATTTTTTAAGAATCGAGTAACATATATTTTTGGACATACTGGTTCTTTGCGCGAATAAACTGAAGGTTTAACCCCGCCTTCTTCTGTGGAATGCCTCTCTAACTGCAATAGCAGAGACAAACTGATGATGATGGGGACTATTGAATTCCTGAAAAAACCATGAAATTTTGAAGCTTTACAAAGTGCAACAAGAAAACTGCACCCCGTGGAGAAACCACATAATTCATTAACTCATAATACATTCTAATTCTAACAAATATGTATGATAACTATACTGCAAAAAACAAAAGGAACTTCAATGAAAAACAAAAGCAGCACAATGGAAAATCACCTTCGACAAACACTCGATCAAATAAGGTCAAACCGAATCAAAATCTTCAAAACTAAAAAACCTTGACTGCAAAAAACAAGAACAAAATCTAAACCGAAATAAAATAAAAACACACAACACTTCGAAAATCTAAATCGGAACGCATAAAATTCAAGAGATAAACTTGAGAGAAACACTTACTTTCAAAGAAAACTTGAATGATTCGAATAAAAATTATGGCGAGAGATAATTGAGGAAGATGGCGAAATATAAATTGGAACATATAAACTTCAAAGAGAAAGAAAAACAGCAGAGAAACAAAAATATATTTTGAATGATTCGAATCATCGCCGATCGCTATTTAATAGAATACGTAACTCAATTTCTAACGAAAAAACCAGACATGATGCCATCTTACGCGGATTTAAAAAATGTCCTTTAATGTTTAAAAAGTGTTGTCTCAATATATAATTAAGTATTTAAAGTATACTCTAAGTGTAATCTTTCCTTAAATATATGAGTACAAATTTAAATTAACAAGAAAATGGGTAAAGATTAAAAAATAGGTGTAAATTAAAAATACAAATATATGATACAAAAATTTAACCATGTAAATATACCAAAGTGTAACGTTTTGAAAATGTTTAATAATTTTTAATTATAAAATTTAAAAATGCTAACATGTAAATCTATTGTTATTCAAATTATGACACGATACAAACTAAAGGACCTTGATCAAAAGTTGAAAAAGAATAAGGTTTCAATTACTAAATTGGAAAAATGATATATTGAAACCCAATTTCTCTTCTCTTTTTTTTTTTTTTTTTTTTTTTTGTAGGGTTTTTATCACATATGATCTCTGAAATTAGACATTTTAATCAAAATGTAACCTTAAACAAAAAATCCATCAATTTGGTCTTTGAAACGAAACCAACAGATCAAATTGATTGTTCTGTCAAATTTTTTGTTATGTCTTAATGTGACACACGAATGGATCCTACATGTCCAATCATATCAAGCAATGTGGATTAATAATAAAAACCAAACTTTTATAAATATTTAAAAACTAAAATTAACAAAATTATCATTCTCTTAGTATAGATAATATTGTTTGTTCAAAAAAAAAAACAAAATTAGGGTTTAGGGTACCCTCTTCTTTTAAGTGACTGACAATTAAAAGTTAGGGTTTTTTTTATCTTCGCTGCCGATCCAAGAAGGCTCTTGAGAGTCGTCGGATCAAAGATACCGTAAAGTGAAGCCGAAAAGCCATACGGGGAAGGAGATTGCCACCAAGATCGATGTTGCAACAACGAACGGGGATTGAGTGCCTGCACTGCAGCATTACGGCGTCTGTGGAAGCCTGAAGAAGTGAAATTTACAGCAAAATCAAATCTTCTAAATAGAGTTGCGCGCGCTCTCTCTATCTCTCTCGTTGCTCTTTCTTCAATCCGACAACGACATTGCCGATGCTTCCACTTTTAAAGATCTTTCATGAAAGAACTAAAATAATTAATGATAGACAAATTTAAAAATCAGAAATTAAAGTAAGGGGTTATATTAATTTCAATGATTATTTTACCTTAAAAAAACCTTTATCAGCGCATGTTTGGCGCATCTTTCAAAGCTGCAGAGCAGCTTCCCATTCATTTCACGTGGTGATCTTGTTTCCCACTTAATAATTCGTCTGGGCTCCATTCCATTTTGAGTCACTTACCGATTCTTATTGGTGGGAATTTTTTTTAAGAAAACTAATGAAAATGATTTAAAAACTTTAAGTTTTAACGATAAGGATAAAATAAAAGGTAAAATAAATAGTACCATAATTGATTTTTTAATGTAAAAATGTTGTTTTTCGTTAAAGTAAACAATACCGAAAGCTTTTCGTTATGTCGTATCAATTTTCTGTCCCATTGGAAGGCTTCGGACATTTATGCGATTGTAGGGACAAAATAGAGAACACCATTAGAGATGCTCTCAGTCCTACCAACATGCATGCAGAATGGGGACTGGTCATGGTTGTCCATAATTTAAAAGTGAGAGGTATCAGATTATGGCACCTTATGCAGGATGGGGACTGGTCTTGGTTGTCCATAATTTGAAAGCTCCTCCACACAAGCTTTAACGATTATAAATTTAGCATGAGTCATACGCGAATCACCTTAAAGAGTCTTTTTGTAATTGCCTCTGAAATAGCTACACGTATTAAGTCATGTGAGCATGCACGAATCACCTTAGGCTGGGTGTTATAAAAAATTATTTTTTGGAAGGGTTAGACAATCTCTAACAACCTAGAGAGAGAGAGAGAGAGAGAGAGAGAGAGAGAGAGAGAGAGAAATAATGGAGATCAGACGGCATGATGAAGAAGAAGTGTACGAGGCATCACGGACTGGGAGTGTAGAGTACTTAAACAGATTGATCGAAAAAGACTCAGACATTCTAAGGAGAGTATCCCTGCAGACCGGAAAAACCGGAACCCCCTTGCATGTTTCGGCTTTGCTCGGACACGCTGAGTTTACCAAAGCCCTTTGCACTAACAATCCCAAACTTGCAGAGCGGGTGGACGCCGATGGACGCACGCCCCTCCACTTGGCTTCTGCTGAGGGCCACAAGGGGACCGTCGAAGCTTTGTTATCTGTGTATACTGATGCGTGCTTGCGTTATGATGAAAAGGGAAGAATCCCTCTTCACTATGCAGCCATGAATGGAGAAGTTGAGGTGCTCCAGAAGTTAATTGATAAAAATCCTGAGTCCATTTATGTCAAAGTCGAAAACAGGTCGAAAGAAACAGTTTTGCACTTGTGTATTATACACAACCAGTTAGAGTGCTTGAAACTGTTGGTTGAAAGAGACGACAGCAATGGCGAGTTCCTCAACTCAAGAGCTGGTTGCTGTGATGGTAGTGTCACCATCCTGCACTTAGCTTTGATGCTAAGGCAAATTAAGGTACGTACATATATTTTCATTTTCTATACTGGATATTCTTATTTTTTTTACTATAGTAATTAATACTAGCAGATGCCCACAATGTGTGAACCATTTTATTTTGTTTTTTAATTATGGATTGTAACTAGTTTTTAAAACTAAAAGAAAAATAGTTATGAAAACTGGAATAATTATGCGCAGGATTTTTTTTTATTTTTTTTATTTTTAATTTTTAAATACAGCATGCTATACTAATTTGGTTGTAAGGTTGCTGTGAAAATCAGCAAAATTTATGTTTATGTAATTAAAAGAAAGAAAAAAAACCATATCCGTTAAGATTAGTGTTAAATCGGCGATTAATTAGTGATGTGGTACTTACGTAGATAATGACTAGAACCCAACAGTCAATATGGGCCCACATGAAAAAAAAAAAAAAAAAACATCATTTCCTTCCTCTTTCCCCCAAACACATCCCTCCCCCTCCCCCCAATGCCAGCCAACCTTCCCTCATTCTCCCCAACCTCACCCCTCCCCTCGCGAGAATCGTAGCCACACATCCCTTAATCAACAAACCAAACCTCCAATTTCTCCGATACAAAACCTAGCCATGCCGCTGACAGATCTCCGATTGAAGCTCAAACCTTCACACTTTGGTTTTGAGAAGACAAAACCCAGTAACTTCGAAGCCAGCCCCAAATTTGCTAAAATCGTCGTTGCTCTGGTGGTTCAGGAACTTGGCATTGTCCAACAACCTAGCAGCGACCGCCGTGGAAATGCAGCGATATAGTTCCAGGCACCGCGTAGACTGTCGAACACCGATCTCACCATGATCCTGTTCATCTTTGCCGGTCCAAGAGGGTTCTAGATCGTGCATGTTTTGGGGAGGGAGGGTTAGGTAGGCGCATATGAGAGAAGGGAAGGAGGGTTGGCTGGGATCAGGGGAGGTAGAAGACGATGGGTTTTTGAAATTTTTTTTTATGTTTTTTATTTTTTAATTTTGTTACGTCCGATCATTGTTCACGTGTTTGTCACGTAATTAGTTAATGACTGATTTAACAGCAACTTTAACGCTTGTATGAAAGTACTCCTAAATTATCACTTCATGTATCACTTTGAGACCAAAAAAACTTGATTGAATACCAATAAGATTCAGGTTAGTAAACTTAGAATAATCTTTCTATTTTTGTTTAGTTTTATAAGTGGGTTAAAATAATAATTTCATAAAGTTTTAGTTGACAATTAAGATCCTATTAATAAGAAATCTATATATGTTCAAGTGTAAATTTTCTTTTATTTGTTTCTCTTTTGACAATAATCTCAATTTATTATTATGAAGTTTTTTTTTTATTTTCAACATTTGATATATCAAGTATTTTTTGTTTTAATTTGATATTTAAAGTCATAAGTCTGAGACACTTTAATACATTCGTTAAGTTTTCCATAAAAATCTCGATGATCCGACACGCACATGAATAATGACTGAGCTTCACATGTCAATGGAGCCCACTTGGATATTAAAAAAATTTAAAAAAAAATTATAAAAAAAAAAAACTAAGTTACCTGATAAACATTGAGGAGGAATCGCAAACGAGCAAATTTGACTGCATGGGGCGGAGGTAGAATGAATCCACTCATTTTTGTGCTGCATATGGGTTTCCCTTCCCCAGATCTGCAACCCAATTCCTTCCCTTACCTCCCATTCAGCTGGAATAAAAGAGAATCCCGTCCATCTGCATCTAAAAAAGTTGCAAGAAGTATTAGCAGCAGAACTGTTGCCGGTCATTGATTCGGCATCTTCCGCAGTCACCAACTTCGAATCCGAAGACAACCCATCGTAGCCACGACCTAATCCGAAAACCCCAGTTGGCTGGCCGGCCGACGGAAAGCTCAGTCTCAAATGGGTTAGGAACCTCAGGTTCATTTTTTATTGGGCATCTTGAAATCTGGACCCGACCCAATTGCCCGACATGTTTCCCATAGAGGTTGTCGATAGCTTGGTCCTCTGCACATCCAAAATCCTTCACAAAGAGGCAAACGTCGATCAGTTAGGCCTACCGTGGTGGTCGTCGGAGACCTTCATGGTCAGCTGCACGACCTCCTTTTTCTTTTAAATGATCTTCACCCCTTTAGGTTTGTAGGTTTTTAGTTTTTTTTAATTTTTTTGTTAATTTTTAATTTTTTTAATATTCACGTGGGCCCATATTGACACGTGATGCTCATCCATTGTTCACAGAGACGTCACGTTATCAGTTAACGAAACTTTTGATGAAAAACCTAACGCGTTTGTGAAAATTTTCCAAAATTATGACTTTAATTGGGTATCAAACTGAGACAAAAAAATCTTAAATGTATTAAATGTAAAAAAAAATGAAAATAGTAAATTAAGATTAATCGAAATTTATGTGTGCGATTTCTTTTGTTTGCTCCCCTAGGAGCATAATTTTCACCAAATTAATAAAGTGTATATATTATTTACAGACTATACGTTACCTGCTTTCCATTGATGCTATAAGAGCAGAAGCAATTGGTGTGAATGGGATGTCTCTGACCATGTTAGATATCTTAGAGTATAGTAGCATTGCAAGAGATGAGTTTAGCAGAAGCTTAGAAATTCAACAGATTTTGATAGACGCAGGATTAATCAGAAGGGAAAATAATGAAAATGATAAGCCTAACTCAAATGTTGCCGCTGCTACTGTTGTATCACCAAATCCAAAAAGGGTAACGAAGAAAAAGAAGCTTCACAAACAAGTAGCATCATCGGAAAAGGGATCAACGCCAGCAAAGAGGTGCTGGATAAAATTGATGGAATGGTGGAGATATCCGAGTGATTGGGTGGTGGAGACACGTGGCATGCTGATGGTTGTGGCTACGATGATCTCGACCATGACTTTTCAAGCCGCAGTTAACCCACCTGGTGGTGTTTGGCAAGATAATGAGAAGAACTCAACCGTTTATGATTATGGTTGGATAATTTGCACTGAAGAGCGTCCATGTATAGCTGGAACTGCAGTGTTAGGCTACATTTGGGAAGATGACTTCGTCACTTTCATAAAACACAATACCATCTCGTTCCTTGCTTCTTTGAGTGTCACCATTTTGCTCGTTAGTGGATTTCCTCTCCACAATCGGTTGTGCACGTGGCTCTTATCGATGTTCATGTGCGTCACTCTCACATTCATGGCACTCACCTACATGAATGGGCTGAGCCTGATCCTCCCTCAAAACATTATTATGCATTCAGATCCTACACCCATTTATGGGATATTCGTTTATATTTGGATTGCTTTGCTGGGCATAGTCGGTGTAATGCACACTATTCGGTTTCTTTGGGTGACAAGGTGGTTGCGGCCCATGTATTTCAGGTCAAAATCATGTCTCAAGAACATGATCACTACTGGCTCCTTTTTATGTAACGATGCAACGCGCTTTGAAGAGATTGATTCGCCTGCGGTTGTGTAATTACTCTGCCGCGGTGTGTTAGCTTGAGAAAATAATTAACTAGGTCAGACACCCTATATGCATGTAGCAATTAGGGTTTGGGGTAATGAACAATGACGCTTTCTCGATCTTTACTGGGTTGGCAATTCAAGAGTGTCGCTTAGTTATGATAAATAATCCATCTGCTATGCAAAGTGGAAGTGTTTGTTGTCATTGATGCAAGATGGTAGCTACTTAGAGAAGTAATCTTTGTCTAAGGAAATAATCTCTCTTCAGGTTTAGGAACTAATATTGTAACTTGATTTTGAATGTATTTCTGATTTGTAGAGATCTTTAATTGTCAAGTATACATGCTTGTATATATAATCCTTTGTGGTATGAATAGAATTATCACTAGCAAAAATGCCCGAGCTTCGCAACGGGTTTTGGAATCGTAACCCACAATCTATCAAAGCCACTTCTAAATAATTCAAAAATTAATCAAAGCAACTTAATTCACATGGTATAATAAGTCTTTCAGTTTCATCTAGATTCTATTGGATTTGCATTAAGAGCCTATGTACCATAAAAATAGCTAATTTCTATGTTCTAACCATATACAATTTACATGATTTTTTTTATGGATTCTACAACGTGCTTTTTTAATTGTCCCTAATGTGTAGTAGTAGCTGTTGGTGATGTGGCAAAATGCACCTGCATAGAAATTCAAAACTAAATCCCGATTTGAGATTGTGCTTGTTTAACTTCCAAGTTTTACCTGTTAAATCATGGTGAATCAATACGGCAATATATAAATACCTTTTTAAAACCTCTTGGGATTGAAGTCAAGCCGAGTCATCTGTGACGCTGCATAAAATTATTGCAGTTTCAGCAATCTAAACAAAGCATGTATAAGCATAAATAATAAAGTATTTGGGATCAAAAAAGTTTGTTCACACTTACAACGAGGCCACCGGAGCCAAGTCAAAAAGGAGCAATTGATGATTCTTTTTCGGTTTTGTTACGTTTAAAGTGGCACCCAAACCTGATGTTAGAAAAAAATAATACAGCATTACATTAGAATCGGTTTTAATAAATATGTATGTTACATGTAAGATTATTAGGTAGTTTTGCGTTGAATAATTAGAATCGGATGTAGGTTACAAGTAAGATTATTAGGTAGTTCTGCGTTGAATAATTAGAATCGGTTTTAAGTCAACTAATATTCTGACTTGTATTCAACTGTATGAAAGTGAAGATACTGTAAGTCAACATAGATAGTATAACTGAACGATTTTCTCACCATATCATTAAGTAATATGCGTAGAAAACCACCAATTCGATCATGAGATCCGATTACTTTGGGTCTCAAAATCTTCATATTTGGACTCTAATCTTCTTGTTCGACTGAAAAGGTTTCAAATAGTGAATCGCAAATGTAAGATGTACATTGTTAGTATATAAATGTATGCATGTATGTATCGAAATTAAAGTTTGTTCTAACTTACAGTGAAGCCAACATTGTCAAATCCAAAACCAGCAACTCAAGATCCTTTTTTTCAATTTTCCTACATTTAAAGTGGCACCCAACCTGATGTTTGGATAATTAGAATCGTTTCTAGTTCAACGAATATTCTATTTCATTTCATCGTATGCAAGTGAAAGTATTATAACTGAATATAGATACTATAATGAAAGGATTTTCTGACCTTTTAAGCAAAGCAATATGCACTGGAAACCACCAAATTGATTATGAGATCCATTTACTTTGGGTTTCCAACTTCATCGCACTCGGTTTCTATTCTACTTGTTCGAGTAAAAAGATTCCAAATGGTGGATCGAAATACGCTCATTGTATTGCAAACGTGAAAGTAAAATATACATATTGTTCGTATATAAAAGTGTGCATGTGTGTATCGAAATTAAAGTTTGTCCAAATTTACAGCGAGGCCTACAGCAACTGAATATCATTTTTTCAATCTCCTAAGTAGCATCCAAACCTAATTTTGGAAAAGAAAATATTCAACATTACATTAGCTTCGGATACAGAAGTCAAGATGGTAATGTTCTTTAGTTTTGGATTGAACTAAATGTTCGTAATGAAGAATAAATTGTCTACCTTGTACTTATATTTCTACAAAACAAAGGATTGTAACAAATATGTAAGTTAAAGGTTGGATTATTAAGTATTTACGTGTTGGATTATTAGGACCTACCCAAAGTCGACTAATATTAAGTTGGATTAAATTGTATTAAAGGGAAACTACTACAACTGAATTTAAGTAATATAATAAAACAAATGTAACCTATCAGTAATAGAACAAAACAATTATAAGTTAATAGAAAAACTGTAAGCGAAAAAGATGACATACTTACCCTGCTTCTCTGAAAGAAGGCTTGACCACCCCTATCCATCTGATTAAAATTGTCAAATTCGATCTCATCTACAATTGCTTCAGCTGTATAATGTATTCATATTGCTGCAGGATGCGTTTTCTTTTTTTTTCTTTTTCTTTTTGTCTTTTGTTTTGGGCTTCAGAAATTATTTTGAGGCCATCTATATCTGAAGCGTGAGAATTGCACTCTTGTTGCATCACAAAACTTTGTTCGGCAAATGTAAGGCTTTCAGGTAACATATGCTCATCATTAGTATGACAAACATTTTCAGTAAACATTTCAATTCCAATTGGAGTGCCAAAATTACTATCATTTTGTAGTATCTGATTCCTTTTGTTATTCCTAGTTCTTTTTTGCATCGTGTGTGGAAATTGTAAAATCCAAAGAAAAAATCGATAGCTGCACCAGCCAAAAACCCATAGATTGATATCTGAGAAGAAAAAAAAATGAAACACGCAGAAATCAAATTTAAAATTTTCCATCATACCTAAATTGTAATTAAATAAAGCGAATACACAGTATCATATCAGGATCATGGAAGCAAAGACTTTTAAATGCCACAGTATTTAACAAATACTATGCATAGTTTATAAAAAATGAGTATACGGCTAACCTGTACAACGCACCTATAAATTGCTTCTAAAAAGAGATGCACAAAATTTGACAACGGCATCTATCCAAACAAAAAAAGAAAAAAAAAAGAAAACTAATTAAGTAAGAATTAGGCAAGAACCACAAAATGCAACCCAAAAAAATTGAACCAAATCCACAATCCAAAAGCAAATAAATCACAAAAACACTGACTAATTTATGCAAGTTATTGATTTGACATACTAATTTGTGGTCATAATTCTATCACTCAGAATGGTGAAGTCATTCACCTATCATAATGGTCTGCAAAATTTAAAGATTTTTGCTCTCATTTTTTTCAGTGATGTACCTGCTCTGCATACAAAAGTTAGTTCTGATATAGTTGTTATCATCTCTTCTGCTTCTTTAGGATAAAAAAGTTATTTCATTCCAAAACCTTGAAAAAGAACCTAAAAGCATCGGTATGACCTCCAGTGGAACTGGTACCCTTTGTAATTATGTAGTTGGTATATGATTTATCACCTCAGATTTTGTTTGTTGACATTATGCTCACTTAAGCTCCAAAGACATCCATCAGTCCCAAACCACATAATTCTAGGTACTTAAGGTTTTTAAACCCTGCAAATTGAAAATACAATGGAAAAATAATGAATCTTGGTAAAAACCAAACTCCAAACTGTTTTCGGAACTTAATCCTCTACACTATGACCAACAGCCTCTAAGATGAAAATTTAGAAGACCAGGCAATATTGTTTCCACGTTCTGCAAATATTATCAGCACAATTTAGCATGTTAGTTATATACTTTATCTAACATAATAATGCAACTATCACACCCAAGAAACGTAGAAATCCAAGTTATCTCTATAATTACATTCTCCACAATTTCTCATCTAATTTTCAATCCAAAAAAACACATTAAGGTCAGTTACATGACCTTTCAAATGCCACAACTATTTAACAACTACTATGCATAATTCTTAAAAAATGAGTACAAAATTAACCTCTTTTGAAAAAAGAAGGAACAAAGATGAAAGCTTAAGCCAAGGAATATAACCATGTTGAACTCAATTATATGCCCACTGAGAGGGAAACGCTTCTGCAAGTGAAAAAAAAACGTAATTATATAAAACAGGCCTGTAGCTTTAGCTTAAGGTCGTGCACCATCTAAAAGAGACTCTTGTATCCATTCCAATTATACTCATGTGTACCATATCCCTCTACAATTCCCCACCACCAATCAACCATAACTGGTTTCAAATTATACTCGTGTACCATATCCCTCTACAATAAAATTTGGATCATCACACCCGAACGCAAACAGAACAATTAAATAAAGAATTGAAGGCATACACAATCTAATTAAACAAATAAGTGAACTTTCCCATGCCGAAATCCGAAGGGCCAACAGAAATCTCTCATTACAGAAGACAAAACTTAAAGGACAAAACTTAAAAAATTTAAATTTCATGAATATTTTGATAAGTAAAGAGATTGAAGCCAAAACTTGAAAAAAAAGAAATTAAATTGAACAAAACCTAACCCAATTTAAGCCCCTGTTCGAAACCCCTCATACCTTAAAATTTAAGTTTCAAAACTGCAAGAGGAAGGCAAGTTATGCGTATATTCAAGATTTCTTGGCCCATAAGTGGTTGTGGGAACCGGGAACGGTCTGATATATATCGGATTAGAATAGAAGTAGAAATGTATGCAACCATTAGAGAAAATTTACATAGTCTTCTTCCTGTCAGTACGTTTACTAACTTATACTGTGTACAAAAATTAAGGCCATCTCCAACTGAGGGCTGGCCAGATGGCTCGTTTTAGCTATCTGGCCCTCCAAGATATTAATATTTTAATGAACAGTACATGACCATATTTGCCTTTGTCTCCAACCGAGGGCCATGGGGCTCGTTTTAGCCTTGTCAAAAAAAACCGTCTCCAACCAAGGGCCAAACATAATTTATTATTTAAATTTAAAAACTACAACAACTTAAATTTAAAAACTATAACTTATATTTAAAAATTACAACGGTAACTGGCCCAAAAAACCAAAAAAATTAGAACTTAAATTTAATGAATGGTTTAGGTATTTATAAGAAAAAAAAAATTAGAATTTCTAAGAATTTAAAAAAATAAAATAAAATTTGAATACAACGACTAGCTAACTAGCCGTTGGATTCAAAATTTTGTTTAAGCATTCCTGTCGGTTATATCCGACATGAATGCTCACATTTTCTAGCCAGCCCTTTAACCCTTTCAGATTCTGTGGGGCCCACGAGCCCTCTGGCCTAGCCCTCGGTTGGAGACGATTGTCGGGCTATTTTCGACCCTCTGGACTCTTCGGTTGGAGATGGCCTAATCGCATAAGATATGACTTGAAAATATAATAATATTCAGATTTACGTTATAGAATTGAAAGAGAGTTAAACTCTCCTTTTACGCAACAAACAATCCCTCTCTCTTTGTAAACCAATCCGGCCAAACCTTTCTTATTTATCTTAAACATATAAAACCAACACATTCTGTGAGAGTAAAGATAAAAATGCATTTTTTATATGAAATGATATGACTTAGTCAAGTCGAATTATATACAAGACTCTGTTGTCAGACTATATTATAGATGAATGATAATTTATCAAAGTTAATTGGTGGGGGTACTAAACACCGCGAAAGAACGGGAAAACACATGTTTCAATTTTTTTATTGTTTATTATTTTTCTTAAACTGCACAGTGAGATGGTCAAAATGGCCTTGCCTCTTCATTAGTCTGGATTATTCCTTAACAGTAATTTGGGCCCTTGAAATTTAATCTAACGGCTAAAATTATTATAACTTTTAAAATGGATCCATTTTTGTAATCGTTTGATCAAATTCAATGGTCCAAATTTGTGGCATTGATAGATTTGATGAAAGGGATCCGGAGAGGAAGGATCCCCTTCCCAAAATGCTCAGCCCGATGCCAAAGGGCTTGAATGGCCTTGTGGGTTTCTTTTTTTTGGGCCCAGACCTCTATTGTTGTTGGGTTTTGTTTCATTTTAGGCTAAAATATAGCCTATGTCCTTATGGCATGATCCTTTGGAGATTGTCTAATTTTCAATGACTAAGACCTTATCAGTCTTTAGATTTTGATCGAAATTCTTAACATTAATGTATTAACGAATTTACATGTCAATTGCATAATTTTTTAAAATAAAAATTAGTAATTGATTAGAGTTTTAATACTGACACCTTATTAAACTCCTAATTAATTTTCAGTTCAAACATTTCCAAAATAAAAATAGAATAAAATAAGAATAAGTTTGTACCCAATGCCCATTAATTTTTAGGAAAATTAATGAAAATGGTATGAAAACTTTGAGTTTTAACAATAATGACAAAATAAAGGGTAAAGTGAATAGTACCATGTTTGACTTTTTAGTGTAAAAATGTGGTTTTTCATTAAAGTGAACAGTATCGCGGGTTTTTCGTTAAAACTCCTTTAATTTTTTACAAAAAGATTTTTCAATTTTTTAATCTTAAATGTACCCATTCGTATAATGGACCCATTCTTAAATATACAAATTCATTATATGTTAAATGTACTCTTTATAATATAAAATGTACCCCTTTTTTTAATATGAAATCAAGTCAATTGTTTCCTAATCCATTTTTTTAACTTAAATGGGTACATTATATTTCATTGATTTGAGAATATTTGCATCTCAAGTTTAATGTAAGAAATTTAATAATGGTATTAAGTCTAATATCTTTCTTCTTCTTCTCTTTTTTGTTTTTTGTGTTTTTGACAAATGCACCCATGTTTTGGTAAAATAATTTTTTTTGTTACTTTGATGAGATGAACTGTGAGATCCCACATTGTCCAGGGGAGTGGATCCTATGAGCCTTATATGTATATTCCCATCTCTACCTAGCGCGAGGCCTTCTGGGAGCTCACTGGCTTCGGGTTCCATTGGAACTCCGAAGTTAAGCGAGTAGTGCACGAGAGCATTCCCATGATGGGTGACCCACTAGGAAGTTCTTGTGTGAGTTCCCAGAAACAAAACCGTGAGGGCGTGGTCGGGGCCCAAAACAGACAATATCGTGCTACAGCGGAGTCATGCCAGGGAAGTGGTCGAACTCGGGCCGGGATGTGACAGTTTGGTATTAGAGCCTAACTCTGGTCACGTGTGTGCCGACGAGAACGTTGGGCCCCTAAGGGGGGTGGATTGTGAGATCCGTGGATCCTGTGAGCCTATATGTATATTCTCATCTCTACCTAGCACGAGGCTTTTTGGGAGCTCACTGGCTTCGGGTTCCATTGGAACTCCAAAGTTAAGTGAGTAGCGCGCGAGAGCATTCCTATGATGGGTGACCCACTGGGAAGTTCTCGTGTGAGTTCCCAGAAACAAAACCGTGAGGGCGTGGTCGGGGTCCAAAGTGGACAATATCGTGCTTCGGCGGAGTCGTGCCCGGGAAGTGGTCGAACCCGGGCCGGGATGTGACATGAACGTACTCAAGTTTTTATATATATATACACACACACACACACACAATATATATGAGAGTATAATTTATTTGTTAATATTTTTAATCTCATAAATAATGCATTTTATTTAAAATCTCTTAATATAAACAATTACTAATTTCAACTTACATAAAATCTATTATTGCATTAATACTAGAACTTCCATCTAAAACTGAAAACCACCAGTTTCAATAAAATAAAATAAATTAGTAATTAGGGCGGCATCTAAAGTCTCCACTTTCCTTTCCTTTTCCAAAGAAAAGAACAAAAATAAGATGATTTAAAAACAGAAAGTTAATCGCTGCTTTGATGATTTTTTTTTTTTTGAACAGCTGTAATGATTTTTGGATTGAGAGAGAGAAAAATGGGATACCTCTTCTGTCAGATTTTCCTCCTTGCGATTTTTTTCATCATATCTTTTCTCCTATCATTACACAATGCCGCATAGTACTCCTTGAATGTTCACGGCTAGAGACGAAGTCAGAAATTTATATGAGCGGAGTCATCCTCAAATAACAAAGTCACAATTAAAAATCTCAAGAATTTATTGAACAAAACACTAATATATTAATCCATAAAATTTTTCATACAACATATTACATTATTCCTCGAATCATTTTCATGTTTTGAAAGCGTTGCATAACAATATCATTACTAATACCATTATATATCTCTTTATATAAAAATAATCATGTTATCATTCATCTATTAATCTCTAAATTAGAAAGCTAAATTCTAAATTGAAATGCCAAAAACAAATTAATGAAGTAAAGTCGTATAAAATACCTTGTGGAGTAAAATTCTTGTGTTGAATTTTGATAATTGATTACTTGAACTCCAACTGTCTATACTACTCCAAATTCAATTGAGTTTTGGTTGAATGAAAGGGGAGGAAAAATCTGGAGAAGTTGAGAACTGGAATTGTTTTGCCGTACGTGGTGGGATGAATTTTGTGTGGATTAACGATCTAGGGTTAGAAAAACGGGGTGGCACAATTAAATTAATTTTTAATTAAATTGTCATCATGTAGAGCATTTGGGATCCAAAACGGTAGACTAGTTTAGTTGCCTACCAATTTTTTTAATTGTAGTTTAATTAGGGCTTGTTATTTAGAATTTGAATGCAACCACTACTTCTTCTTTTTTAAATGAGTGGGGCCATCCGCCTCCTAGGCCTACACTAGCTCCGTCCTTGTTCACGGCCTACAACACCATTTCATGGAGGACAATGCCAAGGCTCCACAAAACCTACAAATTCACAAAGGACAATGCAGGTCCAGTTGTCAATAATTTATGCTCCAATTTTTCAAGCTGTGTTCCACAGTTTAGAATCTCTATCTGCATCTTTACATTTGAGGATTTTTATAAGAATTTCGACAAGTCTTTATACTTTCCTTCTGTCTTATTATTGGAAGCCTTTTGTCCCTTAATATGAGCTTTATACGATGATGGAGACTCTTAGAATTAGAGTCTCCACCATCACTCTTGAGAACTCTTATAAGGACTTGAAGAGAATATTCATCAGGTCCCTAAATATCGTTCCAATGGAGAGTTTTTATAGTATATCTTTAAATTTAGAGACACAAAATAAGAAAATTTAAGAAGAAACACGAACTATTGGATTCCCAGAGTTAAGGGAAGATAAAGGAAAAAGAATATGCATGGTACATCAGCTTTGTTTGTGGATGTTAGGCTCGTCTTTCATAGCAACCTTTACTGCTTTCGACACAGTGCTCTTTTCTTAGAGCAGAAGCAATTTGCTTAGCTTTACACCTGTCCCAAGTATCATTTCTGATACATTTTGCTTTCCGTACAAATTTCTCCAGCAACACAAATAATTTTGCTACGTGTGTACGTATCAGATTTTGGATACTTGCATGCAGGATGGCGTCTGGTCTTGGTCGTCAATAATTTGCGATCTCCCCACAAGCTTCGAACAGTTAGAAATTTAGCAACAGTTCATGCAGAAATTCGCAAATCACTTTAGGGTGCGTTTGTTGCACCGGACTATCTCGAACTGGATTAGCTTTAGGGATTAAGCTGGATTGGCTTAGACTAGACTAAGCTGGACTAGCTTAATGAAGCGTTTGGTGCAGTGTCGGACTAACAAGCAGGATAATTAACAAACTCTAATATTATATTATTTATTCCTTAATTATTAATTTTTTATTTTTATCATATTTTTTTTATCCCTCTATTCCTCCCTAACCGCCCCATTCTCTCCCTCTTTTTCTCCATCTTTTTCTCCCTTTTCCTTTCCAATCTTTTCCTCCCCCGATTATTCCAGACTCTCTCTCCTCCCTCCTTCTCGATTTCAGTCTACATCTCTCTCTCCCCTCCCTTTCTCTCTCTCTAGCTATGCCCTAGTAGAATGGAACCCTCACAACTCCATTTTTTTCGATGAGTTGCAGGTTTCCTGACGAGTTTTCCGACTAAACCTCGTCGGATTAGAAGAGGTTTGCACCACTAACAAACTCTTCCCCATCTCTGGTCCCAGATCCGAGCTTTGCATGCTCGAATCTGTCATGGATTCGAAAAAACCCAAACCGGCCAAGACTTCCAAGCCATTTTTCGGCCACCTCCGACCACCTTTTGGACTCGATTCAGGTAGAATTGTAATCACCTCATTCACATCTTCAATTTGGTATTTTATATGAAAATTGTTTGTGAAAAGCATCTGGTCCAATGGTTTTCGAGGGTGAGTGGTCGAGGAGCAAGGCGAGGAGAGAAGGGGAGAGAGGGGGGGGACAGTCTTAGCTAGTCCCATGGTTTTCGAAGGGTTTCACTAAGACCAGCGAATCCCTGATTTAGTCCAGGCGAGTGAGACTTAGTCTCATTAAACCTGGTCCCTGTCGAGAACAAACATGGGACTGGACTAACCCTTAGTCCAGTCCAGTACACTTTAGTGAGGGCAAACAAACGCCCCTTTAGAGTTTGTTTGTATCTGCTTTTGTAAACTCATGTGAGCATGGGTTGTTGATAATTTTTTTTTTTTTTGTTGTGAAGAGTTAGAGCATCTCATGCCTAACTAAATGAAGTTCTTTGCTATTTTAACAAAAAAATGCAGAAAAATAATTCTATTAAGTTACCTAAATGACTAGCTAAATATATTGAGAAAACTTTATTTTAATCCTGAAAAATTGTGAGTCTTAATTTGTAACTTTATGCCCTTGATACATTTAATCATCTCATTGATTAATTATATTTTGATGTTTTATTTCTCTTTTTTTCCTATTTTTAATGTATTAATTACATATAAATTTTTATTTTCATTTTATTCATCATAATATATTTTGATGTCTACATTTAGGTGAACTAATTTTTTTTTAAATAATATATTCTTGTACAATTTGTATGTTCTTCATTTAGGTACATTAATTCATTTGATGGGCTAATGTTAGGGAGACTAAATTTATGGTAATGCTAGGGAGACCAATTTTTTTTAAGGAAAACTAATGAAAGGGGCTTGAAAACTTTGAGTTTTAATGATAAGGATAAAATAAAGGATAAAGTGAATAGTACCAGGATTGACTTTTTAGTGTAAAAATGTGGTTTTTCGTTAAAGTGAACAGTACCGTGAGCTTTTCGTTAAAGTTCCCTTTTTTTTTAAACCAAATGATATGTCACCAATAAGATAGAAGCACGTTAATCGACACTTAATTAATAATATAATCATCTTCATCTACAACCCATCATTTGGTTTGCGAATTTGGTTTAAAAAAATTCGTCTCCCTAGCATTACCCCTAAATTTATAGATAAAATTTTCAAACCAAATGATGTTCTACTAATAGGAAATGAGCACGTTTATCAATACTTAAGCAATAATCTAATCGTCAATTTCTATGTCTTTTAGTTTACAAAATTTTGTCCACAAATTTAGTCTCTCTAACATTATCCCATTGATATATTTCAGTATATAGATCGATACAAATAAATAGGTACATTAATGCAATCGTATACATTTTGGTACATACATTTCGGTATAAACTTTTAAGTATATTAATTCAATATAAATATATTTTGGTCATACATTTTGGTATCAAAAATGCTATTCATACCATGTTTTTGTACCACATTTTCATACCACCTTAGGTGGCATTTGATGTGGATAGCCACATCATTTGAATTAATAAGATTTTTAAATTTAGTTCATTATTTAATAAACTTATAATTAATAAAAACTAGTTAATTAAATGATGATTGTGGTATATGAGGAGTCTTTCTCCTTCCTTTCCTTGGGTTTTGCAAATTTTTCAAATGATGTGGTTGTTCACATCAGATGCCACCTAACGCAGTATAGAAATGTGGTATAAAAACATGGTATGAATAGCATTACTCTTTTGGTATTGACTTTTAGGTACATTAATTCAATATAATACATTTCAGTATATATCGGTAAAAAGAAGTCAATGTTATATATTTCGGTACAGTCATTTATGTACACTTATGTATATACATATTTCTATGTCACTAATTTCTTTTAATATTTTCTCATTTATGTTCATTAATTGATAATTGAAAGAACTAACATGTGCATATTAATAAATTTTAATTTTAAACCTTAAATAAAAATACACATTAAATAATCAAAGAGCGCTACTAGACCCACTTCATTGTCTAAATCAAATGATCACCATTCTATTTAACAGAATTTTTTTACTACAATGTGTTAATATCTGATTATTTTTTCAATTTTTTTACTACAATGTGTTAATATTTCTAATTACTAAATCAAATGATCACCATTCTATTTAACAGAATTTTTTTTTCCAACATTAAATCTCCTTATCATTCACAGATGGGTTGATGGTTGTACACACATTACATTTTGTTATGATACTTAAAAATAACATCTTATTTCGGGGATGAATTTATTTCTACTCATCGTTTAGGCATTGAAACTGATGCAATCTTAACTTCTTGATAGAATAGAAGTAGATATCTGTTTTGCATTCTCCACACTTCTGTCTAACTTCTTCTTGAGTGATAGTTTAGTTAATTTTTTTTATTACTTTCTTGCATGTTACATACATATGGTTTATATGAACTAAGAGTTTTTGGTGATGGGAATTATCAGATATCTACAATAATGAGGATGCAAAGTAATAGGTTTGTCATTTTTTATTTGTACTAATTTCTTATCGTTTCGTAGGTTAATAATTATGCGACTAATTATATTTTATTGTGTTAAAGTGTACCAAAATAGAGCGAGAGTGAAAAATGAATAAGGGTAAGATTTTCAAGCTATCCAAGGGCTTTAGTATAACAAAAAGTCTTTTGACATTTTAAACTTTTTTTACTTTTAAATTTTTTTAGCCTCTCAAATCCATTTTGTGCATTAGTTTTAAATTTTCGCTTTAATTTCATTAGTTTGATTCTAATTCAATAAATTTGTGTTACATACAATTTTCTATTAGAAAAAGAATTGACATTTGAAAAGAAGCTGTAGTCTTGCTTGATATTACTAGACTCGCAAGTAAAAAACTCAACCTTTTCCTATCTCTAAATGTTGATTCCTCACTATTCAACTTGGAGTAATTCCTTTTTATTTCCAAGCCTTGAATGTTATAAACCATTACATTTTTAAAACTGTAAGTTGATGATTACATCGGTCCATTTCTTGAAAAATTTAAATTATCAGATGATGTCTCATGATACCAACTCCCCATATAAGGGCATTATGAATCCACCCAAATGTAACCTTCTTATTCCCTTTTTCCAACATTTAGAATATAATTTTTTTTTATCATGCATATTATTGTTCGTCATTCTAGATTTGATTCGTTTAGTATTAAAGCTGATGCAAGGATTAATATCTCATTGTACCACTGCAGCTTCTGGGGTGTGAATATTTTCCATTTTTAGCTTATCCTTGAGTAGGGAATTTTGATGAATTTATATTTACTCCTCTGTTTTTTGGTGTTTTAAGGCGATTAGAGCTGAATATGGAGAAGTTTTTGAGACTTTAAGACTTAATGGACCTCTCAAGGTTGATGTGGTAAAGAGTTTATGGATTTATACGTATAGTAGTCAAATTATTCTCTATGTTCTGTTGAATATAATTTACTAGTAATACTTTCTGCTGGTATGACTTACTACTATTAATTTTACTCTAAGTAGGAGTTTTTGAATGATAAACTGCAAGAAGGTTTTCTTAAATGAATACGATGTGCCATGAAATGAGATGAAGTTTATGGTCTTATATTCTTTTTTGACGATGTCATTATAAGTTTCTATAACACTCATTAGTTATCTAAACAACATCTGATGGTTTTATGTTCTTTTTTGACGATGTCATTATAAGTTTTTCCGGTTAGGGTTTTCGAGTTATTTAGTTACATGTAATAATTTATGGTCAATGCGATCCCATATCTATTTGATTAATTATATTCTTAGATTATGCAGGAAGACTGGCAAATGGCAATGATGTGATGCTTTTTAAGTTGTTACTCTTCTTGTTGTAGACAAAATCATTGGGATAATAACCTTGCATATAACATTGTTTCAGAAACAATCCATATATACACATTGGTAAGCATCGTTTTCCTATTTTTCTTTTATTATACATTCTTCAAATTGTAGTATTTTGACCAACAATTTGTTATTACAAGGGAATTAGCTTCTGTTTTCACAACATGATATTTTCAATTATATTTTTCTATAATCAGTTACTAGAAAGGAATCATTGAATTTTGTTGTATTTTTGGACCTGTTGTTTAATTTTTGTTTTCTTTGTTGGGATTGTCATTCAATTTTGACCAGAAATTTGACTACATCGTCTCTCTTTGGATGGAGGTTTTCAAGTTTCGGACCTCTCAGTTTTGGTCCATGGGAGAGCTAATAATGTTTTTATGAGTTATCAAAATCAATAGTACAATGGAATTTCTGTTTGATAAATTGTTCCAGCGTTTATTTTAAACTTTCTGCAATGACTGTTTGCAAATTTACAAAATTTGTATTTAATTTCAGTAGCTTGAATGAAAGACGCAGTTCCAACACCTATCAATCAGGTACAACCGTATAAAAATGCAGTAAAGATTAAGGATAAAGTACAAAAAACTACCTCAACTATTGGTGTCACGACACTTTCATATCTCATCTTTTAAAATTGACAATGTCATACCTCATCTTTAGAATTTGGTCAATTTTATACCTTCCGTTAGCTTAACCGTTAATTTATTAGTGAAATACTGACGTGGCTTAATCTAGACCCGACTTTCTATTAAAATATTATTAAAAACTAAAAAAAAATATTTAATATGTTTTAAATATTAAAATAATAAAAAAAAATTTATTTTAAAAACAACTTTCGTTCCCCCCTCCCTCCTTCATCTTCTTCCCTCCCCCCCCAACTCCCTCTTCTCCCCCTTCATCTTCCCCCATCTGCTTAATCTCCAACAAAGAAAAAAAATTGAAACCCACCAACCCCCCCCCCCCCGGAAACCCCATACCTGAACCCTCACCAGATCCGCGCGCCCAGATCACGTCACACCCCCCCTCCCCGGCGCCCCCAGATCCCGTCAACCCCTCGCCCCGCCTGAATTTACCTGTCTTTCTTTTCTTTTCTCTCTCTCTCCTTCCTCCTCTTCTTCTGCAGGTTGGGTGGTTTCCTTTTTTTTTTTTCCTTCTCCTTCTTCTTCTCTCCTCCTCCTCCTCTGCAAGTTGGGTGTAGGGGGTGGGGGGGGGGGGGTGGGGGAGGAACGAACGAACTGGGTTTTGGGGAGCTGCTGCTGCTGCAACTGGGGTGGGGTGGAACGAATGGACGACGAGTGGAGGAAGAGATGGCCGACGCGGGGAGGAAGAGAGGGTGGATGCGGGGAGGTCGGGGAGCTGCTGCTGCTGCAACTGGGGTGGGGTGGGGTGGGGGGGAGGAACGGACGGACGACGGATGGAGGAAGAGAGGGCCGACGCGGGGAGGAAGAGAGGGTGGACGAATGCAGGAAGATAGGGCGACACGGGGCTGGGGTGGGGATACCTGGGTCTGGGTTTTTGGACAACGGTGAAGGAAGGTTGGGGAGGGATGGATGACGGTGAAGGAAGGTTGGGGAGGGACAGGTGAGAGGGGCTGGGTGCAGAGGAGAGAAAGAGCATAGAGAGAGGTGGGGAGGAGAGAGACAGAGATTTAATATTATAAAAAATAATAATTTTTTAATCCAATTGGATTAGTTAGTGGGACCCAAATGTAGCCACATCAGCACTTAACAGAAAAATTAACAGAAAAACTGACGGAGGTATGACATTGGCATAAATTCGTAAGATGAGATATGACATTGTCAACTTTAAAAAATGAGGTATGAAAGTGTCGTGACACCAATAATTGAGGTAGTTTTTTGTACTTTACCCAAAGATTAAAGTCCACGTGTGTAGAATGTGGAGACCGAGAATTTCAGGAATGACTGATAAATATACAACTCTGCACTGTATACTGGTTGACAAAAGGTGAGCAATCATTATTTAATGATTTTAATTAATAAACCTTTAGTATTGTCAGTTGAAAATTTGTTAATTGTTTTAATGCATATGATATAACGTTTCTGTTTTTGAGGTATGATATTCACACATCTCATTTTACTTCTCGCACATTTTTTAAATTTTCTGTCGTCGGATTAGATGAATTGAAGAAGATCAACGGGCATAAATTATCAAGGGGTGTGTGAGAAGTTGAATGGGGTGTGTGGATAGCACACCCCTTCTGCTTTCTGTAATAAACACTATCTAGGATCTGATTATCATCTTTAGACATTACTTGATTTTGTATTGTCAAATGATATATATTTTCATACTCACTGTGTCTATAGTATATGGATTTCTTTTCATAATATTCAGAGCCTTCTATTCTTTGTATTAGATTTTTGTATACGTAAACAATTTTTTTAAAGTGTTAATTAAAATGGTTAATTGATAGTTACTATTTACCTATGCATATTCTTGCTTAGTATTTAGAGTAAATTGTACGAATGGTCCCTCAACTTTAATCAAATTGGAGCAATGGTCCCTCAACTAAAAATCCATTACCATTGGTCCTTCAACTTATCAAAATGTGTAGCTATAGTTCTTTTCATAAATTTTGTCAAAATTTTGTCAAAATAAGTTATATTGGAATGACCATTTATACAATTAGGGTCTGACACACCCCGTCCCGAAGGAGGGCGTGCTGGCCGTCACGTAAGAGTGACGTAACCATTTACACAGTTCGGAAGCTTAAAAATACCATTGTGAATTCTGTCAGAATACCGTTGGATTCCTCGTGGCCACCAAAGCTCTGCTCTAACTCGAACCTGGAGGGGCGCAAAACAAAATTGAGTGGGTCAGTAAAACAAATCTTTTCAAAACTTTCCTTTATCAAAGTTCTAACCCCTCACTGTAAAACCTGTATACTTTCCCAGAAAATAGCATATATAAATATATATAGCTTCAAAAATCTCAAAACACTATTCTTTAACACTTTTCAGAAAATATGTCATGCCATGTGCCAAAAACATAATATGGAAGTATCAATATAAATCAGGTGAAATAATGAATCGACCGGAGACCCTGCAGTGGTCCTGTACGGCTGATTCTATAGCTCAATATCCAATCCAACCGGAGTCACCAATTGTGACATGTACGGCACTACACTGCACATAAGTCGGAACTACCTGAAGTAGTCTGTACGACTAGGATGGTGTAATAATACGCTCTAGTGCTTCTCTCATCAATCATCTGTGCACATAATCTAGGGTCACCTACTAGTCGGAACCTCCTCTAATGGTCTGTACGACTAGCATGTCGGAACCACCTCGAGTGGTCTGTACGACTAGCATCTACTTGGATCCAAGGTGAGCGTGTGATGCGGGTGAATAACATAAGCACTAACACCAGGGGTGCAGGTTATGAGCTATCAACATAAATCTCATCAAACAATTCAATGAACCAAATATAACTCACCTGATACTCACATGTGCGTCCGCAGCACCAATTCACATATATGCATCATATAAACATCAATTCACATATCTCATATAATTTCTATGCATGGCATTTCAAATCACATGATTCATATAAATCTATGCATGGCATTTCAAAATATACTTTCATTCAAAAATCGATTTCTGAGAAAACGTTAAGTGTATATATATACAGAAATAAACTGCCCACTCACCTGGAGTTCGCCCTGCAACTCCCTAGCACAACACATCAAGGCGTCATGACGATCAGCGCCTAGAACAATCATCAAATCATGCCTCAGAGATCATATCGATAGAATATATTACTTATATAAAACACGTCACTATGTAGTTCGATCCGGAAGATCTGCAACTCAGATTTCCAATCCGCAACTTCCAGAGGTCCACAAAAAATCCCTAGAACAACATCCTAAAATTTCATGACCATCCAACGGTCGGATCTCCGTCAATTGCCAAACTAAGTCACAGTTAACATTATATTTTATGAACTTACAACTTCAATTCCGGGAGATCCGTAAATCGGATTCCCAATCCGTAAGTTTCTATAATCCTCAAATATTACGTATTACAATGTATCAAAGTTTGGTGACGATCCAACGGTCGGATCGTCAATTCATATTTTGGCCTAACCATGCATCGTAACGAACCTAGATTCGAACAATCATCCTACGTCATTCATTCACCAAAACTGAATTCAGAACATAAATTATGGCCTAAAAATAGCATTGGCGGCTCACTGGCCACGCGCCGCCGCACGCGCCGCCGTGGGTGGCGGTCGGCCGTCCCGGCTCGCCGGAAAATTCAACTTTCACCAAAAATTACCAAAATTTGCATAATTGAACAACTTTCATACCTGTGGACAAGGCCAATTCGGTCGGCAAAGCCTCCAATTCCAACAAAACCCATCGGAAACCCTAGGTTTTGGGTGTTCTTGATTCGTCCTCAAATCAACTCCGCCGTCCTAACCAATGCTTGGGCTTTGTTCTAGGCCTCAAGAGGATGCCATAGGTGGTGGTAATTGGAAGAAATTGCTTCACACATAGGAGAATTTTGAACATGAAGCTCGCGGCACCCGTGGGTAATTTCATCCAACCTCACACCTAATCTCCTCAAATTTGATATGGAAATGATAGAGGGAAGGCATATAAGATGATTGGGAGTGGTTGTTTGGCTCAATTCATCGGAAAATTGGGTGAAAAACGTCGAAATTTGGGTGTGGGTGCCGCGGGTCGAAACGGGTCGCGGGTGAAGACCCGTTTCTTCCTTCTCTCCTCCGCTTCTCGCCCTCTCTCCTTTCCTTATTTCCCTGTTCCGATTGGCTGGGCTTCTTCCTCTCTCCTCTCCCCATTCGTCAGCTCTCTCCTTTCCTCTCCCGGAGCTCTGATCTCTTCCTCCTGGTTGGGCAGTTTTTGCCCAATCTCTTCTTCCTCATTTCTTCTCCAGCCGGCCACACACACACACACACACACACATAATTTTATTCCTTTAAATCCCAGCCATCCATTGATTCCTTTATTAAATCTGGGCCGTCCATTTTTATAAAAAGAAATTCCAGATTTTATTATTATAATTCCCAAAATGCCCAAACTTTAAACATCAATATCTTTTTCGTTATAACTCCAAATCACGAACCGCTTGCGCCCACGCGTCCGTAGCGACGAATACTACGAGGATATGTCAAGAAAACAAATCTTAGATGGCACGACACAACGATTAACCTCGAACAATGCGCGTGCCTCAAAGGGCATTTTTGTAAAATCCTTTATTAAAACTTTAAAAACTCTTAAAATCAGGGACGGGCTGTCACAGGGTCCCTCAACTCATCAAAGTGTATAATTATGGTTCTTTTTGTCAACTATGTCAAAATTTTTGTCAAAACGAGTTACATTGGAAGGACCATTGCTACAATTGGGTTAAAGTTAAGGGACCATTGCTACAATTGGGTTAAAGTTAAGGGACCATTTCTCCAGTTGAATTAAAGTTGAGGGACCAATGGTAATGGATTTTTAGTTGAGGGACCATAGCTGCACGTTTTGATAAGTTGAGGGACCAATGGTAATGGATTTTTAGTTGAGGGACCATTGCTCCAATTGAGTTAAAGTTAAGGGACCATAGCTACAATTTACTCTAGTATTTACTATCCACATGCATATTCATGTTATACTAAATCTAAATGTAATGTTCACCGTCATTCGCTTATTCACCGGATATTTAACAATATTTTTTTCCTTGCATTTTTTCTCACACTTAATTGTCAAGCAACAAGCAATATAAACTTATACGAATTTTGTTTTTTCATTGTTAATCTACTGATGCTAGGGATAATTTGAGTTGAGCTTTGACATTCTGTTGAACATTTTTCATATTTAACTTGCAGGGTCAACGTCATTGTACAACTTTCCACAATTGGTTGCTATGTCTTTCTCCCTTTTGTGTAATTTTAGTCAATTGAACTACTCTTTTTAGCTTAAGATTGAACTGAAGTGCTAAGAATTTAGTTGAATAAATATTTAACTTGGTTTAATGACATTTTGTTGTTTGGTGTTGAATGCATGATTATTAGTGCCACAATCATTGGATACATGATCTTTCATATGTTTTTACCATAATATATCATAATTCCGCAGCAACGTGCGGATCACACTTTCTAGTTAGAACTATACGATCGCAGGGACAAAATTTGGAACAGCAATGGACCACAAGGACTAATCAAATTCAGTCCAGCTGGCTTAGTGATTACCAAACGATGGATAGTAATCCAATCAAGTCCCATTCAGTGGAATCAGTCCAGCACTACAAGTCATATTCATGCCAGTCTATGGCGCACCAAACGTACCCCTCTTCTCTCTGTCTATCTGTCTCTCTGTGCACTGCCACACCTTCATTGCACACCACCCTCTCTGGTCCTTAGTTATTAGTATTCAATAATTAAGATCTAATTAATTTTTAGATTTTAATGGTAACTCTTAACATTAATATATTAATGAATTTACATGTTCTTGAAGCAGAAGCAATTTGCTTAGCTTTACACTTGTCCCAAGTATCATTTCTGATACATTTTGCTTTCCGTACAAATTTCTCTGGCAACACAAATAGTTTTGCTACGCGTACGTATCAGATTTTGGCTACTTGCATGCAGGATGGGGTCTGATCATGGTCGTCAATAATTTGCGAGCTCCCCACAAGCTTCGAACGGTTAGAAATTTAGCAGCAGTCCATGCAAATATACGCGAATCACCTTAGAGTCTGTTTGTAATTGCTTTTTTAAACTCATGTGAGCATGGGGTGTTTATTAAAAAAAAATTTGGAAAGGTTAGAGCATTTCCAACGGGGCCTAACTAAATGAAGTTCTTTGCTATTTTAACAAAAAAATGTAGAAAAAAATTCTATTAAGCTACCTAATTGACTAGCTAAATATATTTAAAAAATTTCATTTTAATCTTGAAAAATGGTGAGTTTTAAAATCTCTTATATATAAAGCCAAAGCCTCAATTTGGGGCCACGGCCTCGACAAAAATGATTAGGACCAGAATGCTCCTCAGCCAAAAAAAAAATCAAAAGCCACAAAGAAGAATGCATAAAATAATACAAGGGTAATTTTTTAAATGTACTTTTTAATAATTTTGTCATAGAACAAGTGGGTAGGCAATCCAACAGAGTTAGGAGCAATTAAGTATGAACAGTCATATCACCAAAATATACGACCATAACATCTTAAGAGTCGTGTAATGTCGGTTATAAAAAAAAGTCTTTCGCACGCGGATAATAATGTGATTAAATTAGTTATCAAATGATTGTTTTTTTTCTGACAAACGATATTATCTACACTAAGGGAAGAGGCTGGGCTTAGCCTTACAATGGGCTAGCAATATCGTGATTCAATTAATTGTTTATTAAATATTATTTTCTCTATTCTTAATGTAAATTCTATAGAGATCGATTTTATTATGTGAATTTAATTGCTTTAATTGGTTTTTGAAGGGTTTCTTCTAGCATGATATAAGATTATTAGTTTATTATCTGAATGATTACTTTCTTCTCCGGGCTTTGGCTAACGCGTGGCTAAAACAGTGGGCCTGATACAAGCTCTCAACTCTCAAGCATTAACTGCAACTGCAATGGGAGGAGGATTCTCTACTTTCATAATCTCTCTGCCCTTCTATGTCCTCCTATTTGAACGGTCACGGTTAAGTCATGTTAACATCTTATACTGATTTTTTTATAGAGATAATAAGGCAAAAAGTAATGTGTGAGAGGAAATGATGAAAGTGGATGAGAATAGGAAGGTAAATAATCCTCCTCTACTGCAATGACTCAGATGTATGCAGTGCAAGTTCTGTGAGTGATTACGTTGTGAACTTGTTGCCGGAGGTTCTCGCTCACTGTGCCTTTGTGTTAGTCCACACAAATCCAACACGATTTTTTTTAGATTCTTTTAGTGAGGATTCTAAAAAATTCTAAAAATTCATAAATTGTATTCGTTTATCGTACATCACGCGATTAGTTTTTGTTAAATTTTAAATAAAATTTTTAAATCGTATTATGTTTGTATTTAATTTTAAATAAAAATATTTAAAATAATTTTTAATTACACGATGTACGATGAACGGATACGATTCACAATTCTCTGGATCCTCACAAAAAGAATCCGACGAGGATCCGGATTTCTTCCTTGGTTCCCCCGGCGTCGGCAAACGGTCTCTTATTTCTCGTAATTAATAAAGCTAATGGAAATGATTGAGGCAATAACAATAATTAGACATGTAATTAATTTTTCCTATATTTTGTTTGATATGTCTTAGCTGTATATGCTCATGATTAATTTGTTCGAGGAAAAACAAATCTCATATTTAATTTGTGTAGTATGATTGTGGTGGGTACGTTAGTGCTATAAAATATGATATTTTAGAACTCGTTTGAAATGTCTTTAAAATTATTGAAAGCGTTGTTAGAAAAAATATTTTTGAAGTTTTAAAAGTATTTAAAATATTTTCTACAAAAAATACCAATAATGTGCTTCTTTCAAAAAACATTTTAAGTGTTTTTTCAGGATTTACTTGCATTTTCATCAAAAAGCTTTCAGCAATTTTAAAAACACTTCCAAACGATCTCCTGTATTAAGATTCGTATTTTTTATATTGAGTCTTGATATATATATATATATATATAATATTTTTTATAAATATATATAAAGAAGATGTGTTGTGATCCAAGAAGGGGTCATAAGAAATTATAAGTGAAGATGCAAGTCCTATATTCGTTCAAATCACCCCAAGGGAGGATGGAAACTTTTGCACTTAGTATTTGGATAAAATATATAATGCATATCTTTTGATACGCTTATCAGTTCGGGGTGCTAGTGTAACTTTATGCTCTTGATACATTTAATTATCTCATTGATTAATTATATTTTAATGTTTTATTTCTCCTTTTCTTCCTATTTTTAATTTATTAATTACATTTAAATTTTCATTTTCATTTTATTCATCATAATATATTTTGATTACATTTAGGAAAACTAATTTTTTTAATATAATATATTCCCGTGCAATTTGTATGTTCTTCATTTAGGTACATTAATTTATTTGATGGGTAACATTGGGGAGACTAAATTTATGCATAATGCTACTAGGGAGACCAAATTTTTTAAACCAAATTTATAGACTCTGTGTCACCTCATATTTTAGCATAATATTTTATAATGTTAGCACAGAAATCGATATCAAATTGTGAGATAACAGAGAGTCTATACGTTTCACTTTTGAGAGACTCCCCTAGTGTTTCTCAACTATAAATTTGCATGGTTTGGCAACTCCAATTGCTACGTAATGTCTGCGTTTGTTTTGGCATTAAGTGAAGCAAAGTTCAGAGAGAGAGAGAGAAAATAATGGAGATCAGACCGCACGACGAAGATGAAGTGTACAAGGCATCACACGATGAAGATGAAGTGTACAAGGCATCACGGACCGGGAATGTAGAATCCTTAAACAGGTTGATCGAAAAAGACCCAGACATTCTATGGAGAATATCCCTGCAGACCGGCAAAACCGGAACCCCCTTGCATGTTTCGGCTTTGCACGGCCACGCTGAGTTTACCAAAGCCCTTTGCACTAACAATCCCAAACTTGCAAAGGGGGTGGATGCCGATAGACGCAGGCCCCTGCACTTGGCTTCAGCTGAGGGCCACAAGGAGACCGTCGAAGCTTTGTTATCTGTGTATGCTGGTGCGTGCTTGGATTTTGATGAAAATGGAAGAATCCCTCTTCACTATGCAGCCATGAGAGGAGAAGTTGAGGTGCTCCAGAAGTTGATTGATAAAAATCCTGAGTCCATTTATGCCAAAGTTAAAAACAGATCGAAAGAAACAGTTTTGCACTTGTGTATTAAACACAACCAGTTAGAGTGCTTGAAACTGTTGGTTGAAAGAGACGACAGCAATGGCGAGTTCCTCAACTCAAGAGCAGGCTGTGATGGTGGTGTGACCATACTGCACTTAGCTTTGATGCTAAGGCAAATTAAGGTACGTACATATATTTCCATTTTCTATACTGGATATTCTTAGTTTTTTACTATATTAAGTAAATATGTTCATGTGTAAATTTTCTTTTGTTTGTTTCCCTTTATATATAGTTTATGGCATTAATCTCAGTTATTATTATGAAGTTTTTTGTTTTTTAATTTTCAACATTTAACACATTAAGTTTTTTTGTTCTAATTTGGTACTTAAGTCATAATTAATTATGAGATATTTTTATACATTCTTTAAATTTTTTTTTAGAATTTCTGTTGACGCACCCACGGAGAAAATAATTGGACGCGGCAATATGGGCCCACCCACGTGAACATTAAAAAAAACTAAAATATTAAAAAAATTAAAAACTGAGTTATCTGGATTCGCATATGAGGAGGTATTGCAGAGCAAATTTGAGACTCCATCTCCCTCCCTTGGACTGCACAGGGGCGGCGGTGGAATGAACCCACTCCCTTTTTGTGCTGCATATGGGTTTCCCTTCGCTGCGGCCTAATCCGAATACTCCAGTTGGCTGGCCAGCCGACGGAAAGTTCAGTCTCGAATGGGTTAGGAACCTCGTGTTGCATCTAGAAATCTGGACCCGACCCAGTTGCCCGTGTTTCCCGTAGTGGTTGTCGATAGCTTGGTCGTCTGCCCATCCAAGATCCTCCCCAAAGAGGCCAAACGTCGATCAGTTAGGCCTGGAATCTACAGTGGTGGTCGTCGGAGACCTTCCTGGACCTAAATTACATTTTCATACTTCAGGTTTGGAGCATATTTCAATTCCTTACAACATCTTTAAAAAATTTCACTTTCATACCTTAAGTATTATTTTATTTCAAAATAATACATCTGTTATATTTTCCATCCATTGATCCGTTAAATGCTGACGTGGCTGCCACGTATATGTCACGTGGCTGTGCCAAATGTCTGCCACGTGGCAAATAGAATAATTTTTTATTTTTTAAAAAAAATACCTGAAATTCAAAAAAAAAAAAAAAAAAATAATTGAAATCCACTATCCCTTCCCCCATCCTCCAGCGACACAATGAAGAAGAAGAAGAAGCAGCAGCAGAGGGAGGAAGGGAGGGAAAAAAACAAAAAACCCCAAACACAGAGGAAGAAAGAAAGAGAAAAAAAAAAACCTCAATCCCACCCCAAACCCAGTTCGAAGATGAAGAAGAAGAAGAGGAGGAAGAAGAGGGAGGAAGGAAGGGAAAAAAAACAAAAAACCCCAAACCCAGTTCGAAGATGAAGAAGAAGAAGAGGAGGAGGAGGAGGAGGAAGAGGGACGGGATCGATTGCGCGGGGGGGACGGGATGTGGGTCGCCGGGGGGGAAGGGAGATGGGTCGCGGCGGGGGGAGGGAGGTGGGTCGTCGCGGGGGGAGGGGAGGTGGGTCGCGGCGGGGGGACGGCCGGACGGGTTCAGGAAGGAAGGAAAAAATAAAAAAACAAAAAACCCCAAACCCACCCCAAATCCAGTTCGAAGGAGGAAGAAGAAGAAGGGGGTCACGTGGCAGGTTTCTTCTTCCTGGGTTTCAAATTTTTTTTTTTTTTTTTTTTGAAAATTCAGGTTTTTTTTAAAAAAAATAAAAAATTATTTTATTTGCCACGTGGCATATATGTGGTAGCCACGTCAGCATTTAACAAATCAACGGATGGAAAATGTAATTTTGAAATAAAATAATACTTAAGTTATGAAAGTGAAATTTTTTAAAGATGTTGTAAGGAATTGAAATATGCACCAAACCTAAGGTATGAAAATGTAATTTACCATTTTTCTTTTAAATGATCTTCACCCTTTTAGGTTTTTAGTATTTTAGTTTTTAAAAAACAATTATTTTAATTTCTTCAAACATTTTAATACCCACGTGCGTCCATATTGACACGTGACGTCCATTTATTATTTATGTTGCTGCAACATCATCAGGAGGTTCTGATAGAAAACTTAACGGATGTATAAAAGTGTTCCAAAATTAATTATGACTTTGAATACTAAATTGGGATGAAAAAACTTGATGTATCAAATGTTAAAAACTAAGAAACTTCAAAGTAGTAAACTCATATTAATCCTAGTTTATGTGCGCTTTCCCTTGTTTGTTCCCCCTAAGAGCATAATTTCCATCATATTAATGAGAAATTTTTTAGTGTGATCGAAACACGGATAGTACATCACGTGTTTTTATATAAGTAATGAGAAATTATATTTTTTAAGTTATTAACTTTTTAACTTACTTATCCCACTATTTATATAGTGAGACGTGGTGTACCACTCCGTGTTCCAGTAACATTGAAAAATCTCCCCATATTAATGAAGTGTATATATTATTTACAGACTATACATTACCTGCTTTCCGTTGATACTATAAGAGCAGAAGCAGTTGGTGTGAATGGGATGTCTCTGACCATGTTAGATATATTAGAGTACAGCAGCGTTGCAAGAGAGGACTTTAGCAAAAGCTTAGAAATTCAACAGATTTTGATGGACGCAGGATTAATCAGAAGAGAAAATAATGAAAAGGATAATCCTAACTCAACTGTTGCCGCTGCCGCTGTTGTTGTATCACCAAATCCAAGAAGGGTAGAGAAGAAAAAGAAGCTTCACAAACGAGTAGCACCATTGGAAAAGGGATCAAAGCCAGAAAGGTGGCTCTTGACAAAATTGATGAAATGGTTAAGATATCCGCATGATTGGGTGAGGGACACACGTGGCTTGCTGATGGTTGTGGCTACGGTGATCTCGACCATGACTTTTCAAGCCGTAGTGAACCCACCTGGTGGTGTTTGGGAAAGTAGTAATACAAACACTACCTTTGGTAATATAACAGTTTGCAATGAAACAAGTGTATGTCAAGCTGGAACTGCGGTGTTAAGCTACGGTGCTGATCATCTCAACATTTACTTCCCCATTTTCATAGCATGCAATACCACCACGTTCCTTGCTTCTTTGACTGTCAGCCTTTTGCTCGTTAGTGGATTTCCTCTCCACAATAAGTTGTGCACGTGGCTCTTATCGATGTCCATGTGCGTCACTCTCTCACTCTTGGCACTCACCTACGTAATGGTGGTGAAGTTGATCGACCCTAATAACGGTGTTTGGGTTTTCAATGGCCGTGTACGGTTTTTTTTTTATGTTTGGATTGCGTTGCTGGTCATAGGCTCTATACTTCACATTATCAAGTTTCTTATTTGCGTGATGAAGTGGTTGCGGCCCATGTACTTCAAGTCAACATCAGGTCTCAAGAACATGATCACTACTGGCTCCTTTGCACGTAAAGATCCAACGCGTTTTGAAGAGAATGATGCGCCTGCAGTTGTGTGATTACTCTACCGCGATGCGTTTGCTTGAAAAAAATAATTAACTAGGTCAATGACGCTTTCTGGATCCGGGTTGGTAATTCAAGAGTGTCTCTTAGTTATGATAAGTAATCCATCTGCTATGCAAATTAGAAGTGTTTGTTGTCTTTAATTTGATGCTGGACGGTAGCTACTTTTTTTAATTATTATTCATTTATGTCATTTGTTATCACATTAGCAAACTAACAACTGTTCTCATTCGCTCTGCTAGTAGTTATTAGTTAATACAGTATAAATGGCTTTCTCAAAAAAAAAAAAAAATGGATAAATAGCTATACATAGTCTCACGATTCGTTTGAAAGTGCTTTTAAAATGATTAAAAACGCTTTTAGAGAAAAAATTTTGAGTTCCAAAAGTAATTGAAGTGCTTCATGTGTTTCTTTCATAAAGCACTTCATGCCCTTTTTCCAAAATTCACTTGCATTCCTAAAACATTTTTACTGAAAACGATTTCAATCATTTTAAAAGAACTTACAAACGAGCGCTTTCAGAAATATTCGCTTCTCTTGTATAGTCACTGAAATTCCAAGCGAGACCACCTAAAAAATTTCATATCACATTGATTGCATAATAACATATAGTATACTTACTCATCAGATTGTTCATTAAACAACTTCCTACTACTTAATTAAGAAAATCGATAATATCATCAACGGAAACTACAAGCCCTAATTAACATGGTCTTGCTCCTTAGCCAAGTAATAGTACTTCTAGTTCTAGTTTCTCTACCTAGTACACACTGGTAGAAGAATTTGGGGCCATGTTGAACTTGAGGATGACTCGAGGCCGGCCCTTAGTGAAATAGAATTGAAACTAGAAAAAATGCCCACGTTCCATCGCGGGTTTTGAAATCATAACCCACAATTTAACATGCTCATTTCTAAATTATTCAGAAATCAATTAGAGAAAACTTCAAGTAGAAGAAAAATGAGTTCTCAATTAGAGAAAACTTCAATTTCATGCAAGTTATTTTGTTCTAATTTCAGGGCTTAACAATGCAAGATTGGAATTTGCATTTGGTTCAAAGAAGTAAGATAAACTGATAAGCAAAATGAACTAAAAAAATAGAATCCATTCCAATTTGATTATCCGTTCAGGTTCAAAAAGACAAAACGAAGAATATTTTTAAGCATCCAAACATCCGTTAAAACTAAACAATTAAAAGCAATAACACTAAAGCATTTCATTGAAGGCATAGATAACATATTTGGTTCATTGTACCTAAAATGGAAAACATTTGCTTTCCTATATGCTCTGAAGTTTGCATAAGTGTTGGAAATTTACAATATATAAAGAGAAAATCTCAGAATAAAACACATTTGAAAGAAAAGTAATAAGAAAAGAAAATAGGTGTTTTTTTACGTATGATCCATGTGAGGAGTAGAATTTCCAGTCACAATTGACAAACCAAGAGCTCTGTAAATCAAATATATAGGAAAACAAACTTTTAAAAAAAGTGAATTACAGTTTCTCAAATCAGAAAGTAACATTTATTTGAAAGGATTCAGACTCATTTTGGATATAGATAAACAATGGCATATTAAAAACCAAAATGATAAGGCATTCAGCATTCAACATTCAACATTCACGTAAAAAAAAATGATATACGTGTTATCCATCAATGTTTTGGTAACAAATTCCCAAATTGCTCTATCTACCAAACATTTGCAGATCTATAGTTACAGATGTTCACTTTTATGATATTCAACCCAGTACCCGCATTATTGGCAAAACCATATTGTATAGATCTTTTGAGAATAACATTGAAGGCAACTACAAAAATTGTACATTATATAAAGAGTCAATCTCAAAATCAGAATGCATTTAAAAGAAAAGTTGAGAAAAAAATAGTGTCGCATTATATAGTCTTTGTTATTTCTTCTCGATTCTCAGTGTCGCATTCCAGTTCTCTGTACCTCCCTCCTCTCTCTCCCCCTTCTTCTCTTTCCCCGACCTCTCCTTTTTCTCCTTCACCGACAAACACAAGGACGAATAGGAACCTGCCCAGTATGATGCTCTTCTCGAGGGGGGCTAGCAAGTCACCTCTGTTCTTCAGGTCTCCCCGACAACTACAAGGACGACATCGGCGAATTTTACGATGACCCAGGTGCCTTTTTTCAGTTCTTTGTTCAAGTTTTGTCTAATCTAGTTAGAGACACCGAATTCACAACCGAACCGTCAAAGTATACTGGTACGGACGTACCGATACAGAGTTCGGATACTAAATGGCCAAATCTGGCAACTATGCATCAAATTAATAGAGGCATTAATCCTAAGTTTGCCAATTCAAAATAATTGAAGAATACTGAAAATTACTAAACCCCATCACAACATCCCATTAGTGAAAAATCAAAGACAAAACTAAATTACAGTTTCTTATAAAGCATATCCATATCTTTCTAAGCATCCACAGATAGCATACCCAAAATACCAAATTCAACTCCAATATGATAAAAAAATTAAAAAACAAATTAGCCAAATTGGAATAGTTAGATCAAATAAAGAATTAAGTCAACCAATTACACAAAATAATTCATGCAAAGTAGGCTCCTAAGAAAATATACCACTATGGTGGTGGAGGAGGCCCAGGCTCAAACAGTGGAGGACAGCAGCTTTTAAATATTACCGCAGCAGCACGGAATCCACGAACTGCATAATCAAAAGAGTAAATTGTACGAATGGTCCCTCAACTTTAATTAAATTGGAGCAATGGTCCCTCAATTAAAAATCCATTACCATTGATCCCTCAACTTATCAAAATGTGTAGCTATAGTCCTTCTCATCAATTTTGTCAAAATTTTGTCAAAATAAGCTATGTTGGAATGACCATTTATACAATTAGAATCCCTCAACTCATCAAAATGTATAATTATGGTTCTTTTCGTCAGCTATGTCAAAATTTTTGTCAAAACGAGTTATATTGGAAGGACCATTGCTACAATTGGGTTAAAGTTAATGGACCATTTCTCCAGTTGAATTAAAGTTGAGGGACCAATGGTAATGGATTTTTAGTTGAGAGACCATAGCTGCACGTTTTGAAAAGTTGAGGGACCAATGGTAATGGATTTTTAGTTGAGGGACCATTGCTCCAATTGAGTTAAAGTTAAGGGACCATAGCTACAATTTACTCTAATCAAAACCAAAATTTTAAAATTTATATTTAAATTTGAAAAAAAATGCAGTAGAATTGTATAATGAGAAATTCTCCAATGTGGATAAATTAATCTTGCGGACCCTTCCAACTACAATTCAAAGGAAGAAGTTCCAAGTCCATGCATAATGTTTGCTCAACTAAAATAAATTGCTTTTCATGATTTAAATAGCCAACTAGCCAACACTCATTTGATAAAATTGAACATTTGGAGTTACATATCCACATATTCCACATATTTAAGATCGAACAAACCTTCTCATGAAGACCACCCAAAGGTCCATTAGTGGGTTGTGTGACCAGAGCATTTACTGCACTTGAGTTTCCTCGTGCAGCTGCAAGAGCTATGAGCTTACGTTGACCGTCAGCCACTTCTCCGCTTAAGGTTTGAGTCACCGATGATCAATGTTTTAAAAGGCTGAGGCTGGGCTTGAGGGTTGCCGCCTCTGTTTTGAGAAAGTGGGTGGAAGGTGTCGCCGGAGCCGCCTAGGCGCGCCTCAAGGGAATTTATTTATTTTTTTTTTTTTAATTTTTACTCCCAAATCCAAATTTTGGGTAGGTTTTAACTACCTCATATCTCTTCCTTGCACTATCATCTCTTTGCCTTTTTTTTCTGATTTTATTTTTATTTTTATAATGGATGTGTGTGCTGTCTGCGTGAATTGTTATATGTGTAATCATTGTGCTTTTCATCATCTATTTTATATATATAAATATATATATATAATATAATATAATCTATGTATATATATAATATAATATATGTATATATATATGTGTGTATATATATTTATAATATATGTGTGTACTCAGGGTAATTATTGATTAATATTCTTTTTTTTAATATAATATATGTATACGCTTAGTATATATATTAAAAAAATTAGGTCCCGTGAGGCGAGTCTCACGCCTGACGCCTAGGCCGGGCTTCCCCTCGGACGCCTCGCCCACGCCTCACGCTTTTAATACACTGCCGATGATGCAGAATTAATAGCTTCCTGCAGAGAAGTGAAATAAGAAACCTTAATTTGTTAAAATGTGAGTAATTATAATTTTCTCAATTGATTAAAACATCATCCGACGGTGTTTGCTAGGCTTTTTTTTTTTTCCATCCTTTCGCAGGCATCACGGACTGGGAGTGTAGAGTACTTAAACAGATTGATCGAAAAAGACCCAGACATTCGAAGGAGAGTATCCCTGCAGACCGGAAAAACCGGATCCCCCTTGCATGTATCGGCTTTGCTCGGACACGCTGAGTTTACCAAAGCCCTTACTAACAATCCCAAACTTGAAGAGCGGGTGGACGCCGATGGACGCACGCCCCTCCACTTGGCTTCTGCTGAGGGCCACAAGGAGACCGTCGAAGCTTTGTTATCTGTGTATGCTGATGCGTGCTTACTTTATGATGAAAAGGGAAGAATACCTCTTCACTATGCAGCCATGAATGGAGAAGTTAAGGTGCTCAAGAAGTTAATTGATAAAAATCCTGAGTCCATTTATGTCAAAGTTGAAAACAGATCGAAAGAAACAGTTTTGCACGTGTATTATACACAACCAGTTAGAGTGCTTGAAACTGTTTGTTGAAAGAGACGACAAAAATGGTGAGTTCCTCAACCCAAGAGCTGGCTGTGATGGTGGTGTGACCATCCTGCACTTAGCTTTGATGCTAAGGCAAATTAAGGTACGTATATATATTTCCATTTTCTATGCTGGATATTCTTCGTTTTTTACTATATTAATTAATGCTAACATATGCCCGTGTGAACAATTTTATTTTGTTTTGTTTTTTTTATTATGAATTGTAACTGGTTTTTTGAATTTAAAAGAAAATAGTTATGAAAATTAGAATAATGATGAGCAGTTTTTATTTTTATTTTATTTTATTTTTAATTTTTAAATACTTGGTTGAAATGTTGCCGTAAAAAACAACAAATTTTATGTTTATGTAATTTTAAAAAAAAAAAAAAAGGTTTACCAAAAAAAAAAAAAAAACCCATCATCTCCTACCCCAATCCCATATTTTTTATTTTGGGTTACTCTCAATTTACTAACCTAAAATTTCTTGATTTTTAACATTTGGTATATCAAGTTTTTTTCGTTCCAAAGTGGTATCTGAAATCATAATTTTGAAACACTTTCATACATCTGTTAAGATTAGTGTTAAATCAACCGTAAATTGATGACGTGGCGTATATGACACACCCCGTCCCGAAGGAGGGCATGCTGGCCGTCACGAGAGAGCCAGCACGCCCTCCTTCGGGACGGGGTGTGTCAGTATACGTGGACAATAACTGAGAACCACGTGTCAAAATTAGCCCACATGGAAATTTAAAATAAAAACCCATCATCTCCTACCTCTTTCCCCCACCCACCCCCAAAAAATCCTAGCCTACCTTCCCTCGGTCTCCCCAACCTTACCCCTACACATCCCTTAATCAACAAACCAAACTATACAAAACCTAGCCCTGCCACCGACAGAGCTCCGATTGAAGCTCAAACCTGTTGGAATTTATTAGGTTTATTTGGGAAATTAATTAGAGATTTGATTTGATTTTGTAGTAGGGTATTTTTGGCATTTACGCATTAGGGTTGCTTAGGTTTATTGCTCTATAAATAGAGCTTGTGATTTAGTTTGAGGAAAAGTCATTCACAATGTAGCCTCTTAGGGTTTTGTAACTGTTTCGGCATTATCAGTTTGTTTAATAATATTCCTATTATTTTGTAGTCTCATTCGTTGTGCACTCTGATATTCAACTTGGTATCAGAGCAGGTTCGAATCTTCGGAATTTAATCTATTCTAGATGGGTATCAATTTGTTCTTCCGTTTGTCTGATGTGAATCAATTTGTTCAGGAGTGCACAATTGGCATTGGAAAAGTTTGCACTAGCATTGGAATCTCGCACTTGCACCGATGGAATTTTGTATTGAAATTGGCATTGGCATTGATAGAATTTGGAGTCTTGCATCCGCATCTGCTTGTTGGCAACCTCATGACGTATATCGTCATGAGTTTGACGGGGGATGTTGGAATTTATTAGGTTTATTTAGGAAATTAATTAGAGATTTGATTTGATTTTGTAGTAGGGTTATTTTTGGCATTTACGCATTAGGGTTTCTTAGGTTTATTGCTCTATAAATAGAGCTTGTAATTTAGTTTGAGAAAAAGTCATTCACAATGTAGCCTCTTAGGGTTTTGTAGCCGTTTCGGCATTATCAGTTTGTTTAATAATATTCCTATTATTTTGTAGTCTCATTTGTTGCACACTCTGATATTCAATTAAACCTTCACACTTTGGTTTTGAAAAGACAAAACCCAGTAACTTCGAAGCCAGCCCCAGATTTGCAAAAACTGTCGTTGCTCCGGCGATTCAGGAACTTGGCGCTGTCCAGCAGCCTAGCAGCGACCGCCGTGGAAATGCAGCGGTGTAGTTCCAGGCACCTCACAGACTGCCGACCACCTATCTCACCGTGATCCTGTTCCATCTTCGCCGGTCCAAAAGGGTTCTAGATCGTGCATGTTTTAGGGAGGGAGAGTTAGGTGGGCGCAGATGAGAGAAGGGAATGAGGGTTGCGTGGGATCAAGGGAGGTAGAAGACGATGGGTTTTTTAAATTTTTTTTACTTTTTTAATTTTTAATTTTTTAATTTTCACGTGGGCTTCATTGACACGTGATGTCAAGTCATTGTTCACGTGTTTGCCACATAACTGGTTAACGGCTGATTTAACAGCAACTTTAACGATTGTATGAAAATATCCCTAAATTATGACTTCATGTATCGCTTTAAGAAGAAAAAAACTTGATGTACTAAATGTTGAATATCAATAAACTTCAGGTTAGTAAATTGAGAATAATCTTTTTTATTTTTGTTTAGTTTTATAAGTTAATTAAAATACTAATTTCATAGAGTTTTAGTTGATAACTAGAATCCTATCAATAGGAAATTTATATATGTTCATGTGTAAATTTTCTTTTGTTTGTTCTCTTTTTGTAAATAATCTCAGTTTATTATTCTGAAGTTTTTTTTATTTTCAACATTTGATACATTAAGTATTTTTCGTTTCAATTTGATACTTAAAGTCATAATTCTGTGACACTTTAATATATCCGTTAACCTCGATGATCCGGCACTTACATGAACACTGACTGAGCACCACGTGTCAATAGAGCCCACGTGGATATTAAAAAATTTCAAAAAAATAAAAAAATAAAAACTAAAAAAACTAAAATATTAAAAAATAAAAAACTAAGTTACCTGATAAACATTGAGGAGGAATCGCAAATGAGCAACCTCTCCCTCCCTCCCTTCGACGGCACATGGGGCAGCGGTAGAATGAATCCACTCCTTTTTGTGCTGCATATGGGTTTCCGTTCCAGAGATCTGCAACCCACTCCCTTCCCTTACCTCTCGTTCAACTGGAATAAAACAGAATTTCGTCCATCTGCATCTCAAAAAGTTGCAAGAAGTATTAGCAGCAGAACTGTACCGGTCATCGATTCGGCATCTTCCGCCATCACCAACTTCGAATCTGAAGACAACCCATTGTAGCCAAAGCCTAATCTGAAAACCCCAGTTTGCTGGCCGGCCGACGGAAAGCTTAGTCTCGAATGGGTTAGGAACCTCAGGTTCGTTTTTTATTGGGCATCTAGAAATCTGGACCCGACCCAATTGCCCGACGTGTTTCCCGTAGAGGTTGTCGATAGCTTGGTCCTCTGCACATCCAACATCCTTCACAAAGAGGCAAACGTCGATCAGCTAGGCCTTTCATGGTCAGCTGCACGACCTCCTTTTTCTTTTAAATGATCTTCACCCTTTTAGGTTTTTAAGTTTGTAGGTTTTTAGTATTTTAATTCTTTTTTAATTTTAATTTTTTGTTAATTTTAATTTTTTTAATATCCATGTGGGCCCATATTGATACATAGCGTTCAGTTATTGTCCACATCGACGTCTTATCATCAGTTAACGGAACTTTTGATGGAAAACTTAACGGATATGTGAAAGTGTCCTAGAATTATGACTTTAATTAAGTACCAAACAAAGATGAAAAAAATTTAGATATATCAAATGTTGAAAATTAAGAAAATTCAAAGTAGTAAATTGAGATTAACCCAAATTTATATGTGTACTTTCTTTTGTTTGCTCCTCTTAGGAGCATAATTTCCACCAAATTAATAAATTGTATATATTATTTACAGACTATACGTTACCTGCTTTCCGTTGATGCTATAAGAGCAGAAGCAACTGGTGTGAATGGGATGTCTCTGACCATGTTAGATATCTTAGAGTACAGCAGCGTTGCAATAGAGGACTTTAGCAGAAGCTTAGAAATACAACAGATTTTGATGGACGCAGGATTAATCAGAAGAGAAAATAATGAAGATGAAAATCCTAACTCAGCTATTGCCGCTGCTGCTGTAGTTGTATCACCAAATCCAAGTAGCACCATCAGAAAAGGGATCAAAGCCAGCAAGGAGGTGTTGGAAAAAATTGATGAAACGGTTGAGATATCGGAAAAAGGATGAAAGCCAGCAGGGAGGTGCTGGAAAGAATTGATGAAACGGTTGAGAAATCCGAGTGATTGGGTGGTCGAGACACGTGGCATGCTGATGGTTGTGGCTACGATGATCTCGACCATGACTTTTCAAGCCGCAGTTAACCCACCTGGAGGTGTTTGGCAAAATAAAGAGACCAACTCTACCAATCCTATTGCAACTTGCACTGAAGAGCGTCCACGTATAGCTGGAAATGCAGTGTTAGGCTACATTTGGCAAGATGATTTCGTTGCTTTCATAAAATACAATACCATCGCGTTCCTTGCTTCTTTGAGTGTCACCCTTTTGCTCGTTAGTGGATTTCCTCTCCACAATCGGTTGTGCACGTGGCTCTTATCGATGACCATGTGCGTCACTCTCACATTCATGGCACTCACCTACCTAAATGCGATGTTTATGATTGTCCCTGGTTACACTATTTCGGGTTCATCTACAGGTTCTACACGCATTTACCTGAATTCCTTTCTTACTTGGATTGCTTTGCTGGCCATAGTCGGTCTAGTGCACACTGTTCGGTTTCTTATTTGGCTGAAGTCATTGAAGTGGTTGCGGCCCATGTACTTCTGGTTAAAATCATGTCTCAAGAACATGGTCACTAGCTCCTTTTCACGTAACGATCCAACGCGTTTTCCAAAGATTGATGTGCCTATAGTTGTGTGATTACTCCGCATCGTGTGTTTGCTTGAGAAAATAATTAACTAGGTCAGACACCCTGTATGCATGTAGCAATTAGGGTTTGGGGTAATGAACTAGGTCAATGACGCTTTCTCGATCTCTACTGGGTTGGTAATTCAAGAGTGTCGCTTTGTTATGATAAATAATCAATCTGCTATGTAAATTAGAAGTGTTTGTTGTCTTTGATGCTGGATGGTAGCTACTTATTTATTATTATTATTCATTTATGTCATTTGTTATCACATTAGCAAATTAACAACTGCTCTCATCATTCTCTCTGCTAATAGTTTGTTATTAGTTAATACAGTATAAATGGCTTTCTCAAAAAATATAAAAAATAAAAAATTTACAGTATAAGTAGCTAAACATAGTCTTAGGATTCGTTTGAAAGTGTTTTTAAAATGATTAAAACAGTGTTTAGAGAAAATACTTTCGAGTTCCAAAAATACTTAAAGTGTTTCATGTGCTTCTAGCACTCATGTGCTTTTTCAAAATTCACTTGCATTTTTACTAAATGTTTCATGTGCTTCGTCAAAAGCGTTTTCAATCATTTTAAAAGCATTCCAAACGAGTGTTTTCACAAACATTTGCTTCTCTTGCACGGTCACTGTAATTCCAAGCACGATCACCTAAAAAATTTCATAACATCTCAAATTTATTACATAATAACATGTAGTAAACACTTACTTATCAGATTGTTCATTAAACAACTTTCTACTTAATTAAGAAAATCGATAATATCATCAACGGAAACTACAAGCCCTAACTTGGTCTTGCACCTTAGCCAAGTAATAGTATTTCTAGTTCTAGTTTCTCTACGTAGTACACACTGGTAGAAGAATTGGGGCCATGTTGAGCTTGACGATGCCTTGAGGCAGGTCCGTAGTGAAGTAGAATTCAAATGTCGTTTGGAGGCGAACAGTCACAAAAGCCCAAAAGCTGAGCCTTTGGTCGTACAGTGTCTTTAGGCCTTATATCATAAATAATCGCGTTATATGGTTTACAAAATATGATTTAAGGAAATAGCCTTCATACCATTACCCATTATGTTGTAGGGTATCTGTCCTGATTTTCCTTATATTAATAATCATTTTCTTTAAAATAGCCTTTCATAAGTACCATCATATAATAAATTCTTAACCATACAAACTTCATTTTTCTTGCATTGTTGAGATGTTTCTAATGCCTTGAATCTTGCAGATTCATCTTTTCCAGCATCAAGCGATCAGTCATTGCTTCAACAACAAAGTAAATTTGAGCCACATCATCTTTCCGACCAAAACTAAACTACATTCATCAATTTCTTTTTGTTTGTTTTTACTTGGTTTGAGCAAAAGAGTAGTGATTCGTATTCTAAGTAAAAGTTGTGACCGTACATCATATTTGTTTTGAAGGACAGACATGATATGGCCTAGAGGGACAATAATGGTGGAATGTGCAATGTAGATATAGGTGAAGCCACCAGTCTAAATTACTCGAGGGTGGATGGAATATGTTCAAGATCAAATCACATTGAGCTGAGGACAAGAGCTAAAACACAGCTTGAAATTTCGACTAAACTTCGCTTTTGAAGGACACTGCTCAACTCAACTAACAAGACATTCCTACTCACCTTCCGAAATTAGAGTCTTAACATATATAAAATAAGGGGTGTGCTATCCACACACGTTATTTTACTTCTCACACACCCCTTGATAATTTCTGTCCGTTGATCTTTTTCAATTCATCCGATCCGACGGCCGAAAATTAAAAAGATGTGTGAGAAGTAAAATGAGGTATGTGGATATCACACCCCATAAAATAACTCATTAAAATCACATAAAGTAAAGGTAATACACACATGTTAAACAATATATAATTTGTCTATGAATATAAATGACCGATTACATGTAACAATTTCTATGTTAATTTCAATAACTTAGGTTAAAAAGTCGGTTGCAGCCTTGCAGGTTAATTGTTTACAAAAAAAGTGGTACATGAAAGTAACATGGTAAGGTAAGGTCCCCCATTGCACAGTGTTAGATTCTAAGCAACCACTAAGGCTAGCCAAGCCAATTGCTAACGACATGCAGGTAGTCTCTGTGTTGTCAGTTTGAGTCTCCTCTCTCTCTCTCTCTCTCTCTCTCTCTGGTTAGGTGAAGGTGACAACACAGAAGCTCATGACATAGTGAATTAGGTAATGAAAAACCAACATTAATCCCACCAAAATTTGGATGCAAGTCCAAAAGGTTAACAACTACTGAGCAGTACGATTTAGCCACTAAAAGTATGAGAGAGGGACAAGCAGTCGTTAATCAACTTTTAAGCATCCCATAACTTCGCACGCATCAAGATCTTATGATTCTTCACTTTCTTGATGTTTTGCTTTTGGCTTCCGAAGATCACATGGGAAAGTGATGGTCCCCTCTCTTTGTACATTCCTCTCTGCAATTATGACGGTTGGAGATCTGGTGCCATCACCCTCTACATTGGGTAAGAGACTCGCATGAAATGAGGACGCTAAGATATTGATGTTCCAAATTCGTCACGTAATAATTTATTTCATATAAGTCATTCTTCATTGCTGATTTAAACGATTTAGATTAAAGAATCCCACAAAGAAATGTAGCAATACATTGAAGTTATGTTCTCTAGGTCACTTGATAACTAAGGGTTTATGGTCATCCACCCTTAAATTTGATATTAAGGGTTGAGATTAAAACATTAAACGCACGTTCATTTATTATCCACCATGTATAACCCAAGGATAAGTAACCATACATTCTTTTTAATCACCTAAGGACCTGATGCTAGGTAGATCATATTTTGCAGACAATATCTAAAGTCCACAATACAAGTAAGTCTACCTCTACACGAGAAATGATTTTGATGTGTTCTACAAAATATATTCTTCTTAGCATTTTCCTTCTAGAATACATCAATGCTCAGTAGAATCTTCACTCTACAGAGAGTTAGGTAGGGGGCAGCCAAAATGGAACCCACCAAGACTTGTTTGATTTGATGACTTTTATCTACTAAAAAAGCCACATTCAACTGCAAATCCCATGACTCATTTATCATGTAGAGCGGCCTTCATAACTCATAAATCATCACTAAAACTTTGACGAAAAAAATGATGAACTTCATGAATGGCAATTGATGAATATATAGCAGAAAACATCATCAACTTTCCTCACATAAAAGACAGTTAAAGAGAGAAAAAATAAGACAAAATAAATGGTGTCAAATTAGGGTTTAGATTGAAAATTGTTTGTGAGACATATGGGAAGCAAATTAAAGGTGTTTTTGCAGAGGGATTAATGGAGGTAAGGAGAGATAAGAGTGCATGAACAGAGAGGTAAAGAATGGCCAGTCCAACTTCAACTACCAGGCTCAGGGGTTCCTTGGAGTAGCTTTAAAGTCTCTCTCTCTCTCTCTCTCTCTCTCTCTCTCTCTCTTTCTCTCTCTCTCTCTCTGCAATACCTTCATTGCACACCACCTATTCTGCTACAGCCACCCAAAGAACTTTTCCTTTTTCCTTCTGTTTTCCAAAGAAATGAACAAAAAGAAGATGATTTATAAACAGGAAGTTAGATTGCTGCTTTGATGATTTTTGGGTTGAGAGAGAGAAAAATGGGATACATTTTCTCTCAGATTCTCCTCCTCATGATTTTTTTCATCATATCTTTTCTCCTGTCATTACACAATGCACAGGAGGACTACTTGAATGTTCATGGCCTACAACACCACCTGCATTTCATGGAGGACAATGCCGAGGCTCCCCAAAACCTACAAATTCACAAAGGTTCCGGGGAAGATGAAGAGAATGCCGTTTCAGTTGTCGAAAATTTCAGAGCTTTACTTGGTTTGAACAGCTTCCACAAGCGAACGCCGTCGGTTGGAGACAGTAGAAACGTTTCTCCTTCTCCTTCTCCAATTCCCTACAGCGAGGAGGAAGCTCCTAGTCCAGCTCCTGCTCCGGCGCCTCACATCCACGCGGGTTCGCATCATCCGCATCGCTTGCGTTCGATCACAAAGCCTCAAAACATTCACAGAGAAGATAAAGGGGGAATCACAAGGATACTTGTGGCGGTTCTTGCTTCTGCAGGAGCTGCAGTTGTTATCTGTGTGTTCGGAATTATTTGGGGTTGCAGGAAGCACAGAAAGCATAAGAAGAAACCCACGAGAGTGATTTCAGTTGTCGGCAAAAAGGGAGGAGCTAAATCAGCAAGCAAGGTGAGGTTAAATCCTGCCACTACTACTACTGATCTCATTTATCTTGAATCGTTAGGGATGGATTTAGAGCAGCAACATCAGCAGACTTCTTGTTCCAAAGAAACTTGCGAAACTGTAATTTCGTCACGAAATCAAACATTGCTTGAGAGGGAAGAAACAAATCAAGAAGTGATAAAATCGGAATTCAATGATGCTAGTAGTAGTTCTTCCACTAGGGAAATTATGTCTATTCATGAGGATATGATTGCAGAGTCAGTGAAATATGACTCTGATTGTGCTAATTCCGCAACCGGTGACAAAATTACTCTCGTTAATTCGTATTCTTCCGATGCTGAATCTTTCCATTCTTTCGGAGATTCGGATTCCTCAAATGTCCGCCTTTCGAATGCTTCAGCTGGTAGCCTAGATGAGTCATCAGACATTCTCTCCACAAATGTCTCAAATATAGAACCAGATCAACCAACAACCCTAAACCAAAAATCAATTCCGGCTCTTGAATTGCAGTCTCCGAGAAATGGAGAGCGCGAAATCCTGAATGCACCGCAATCTTCCAATTGCGAAAAGAATGTCACGGCCCCTCCAGCGCCACCTCCTCCACCCCCACCACCAATCAAACACTTTCCTCATTTCCATTCTTCTCCTAGCTCAGCTAGAATTGCGTCTAAAGCTTCGTGCTCTTCTTCTACATTGCAAAATCTGTCACCGCCAAGAAAATCAGATTCTTCTTGTGAATCAAACCAAACCCAAGAAGGCGGATTTTCTGCTTCGCCTCAAAACTCCTCTAGAGCTTCAGAAACTCCACCTCATGTTCCTCCACCACCCAGCCCACCTCCCTTTTTGAAAGCGAATAATGGCTTTTTAAAAGGTCCACCTCCTCCACCCCTCCCTCAAGCTACGCCATTGGGAACAGATGGAACTCCGTTGCCTAAACTGAAGCCGTTACATTGGGACAAAGTCAGAGCTGCACCGGATAATTCCATGGTGTGGGACAAGCTGAGATCAAGCTCATTTGAGTAAGTTACTTATGTTTTCAGATGTGATTTCGGTTTCTCTTGTTTTTTTTCTGTTTAAAACTGAACTAATCATGAACAGGCTGGACGAGGAAATGATTGAATCGCTTTTCGGATACAATCTACAAAGCTCAATGAAGAATGATGAAGCAAAATGCAAGAGCCCTTCTCCAAGCAAGCATGTTCTTGAGCCAAAGCGACTACAGAACATAACCATACTCTCAAAAGCCCTGAATTCTACTGCTGAGCAAGTACGCGAAGCACTAGTACAAGGTCTATATGAAACTTCTTGAACGTATAACTTGTAAAGCCATGACGTCCTGCAGAAAGTGGGACTAGTACTCTAAACAACGAAAACCTAACAAGATTAATACATTAACAGGCAATGGATTGCGTTTGCAACAATTGGAAGCACTTGTAAGGATGGAACTCACCAAGGAAGAAGAGGCTAAACTCACCGGCTTCAAAGGAGACATCAATGAACTAGGGTCCGCGGAGAGGTTTGTGAAGGCGGTGCTTAAAGTGCCTTTCGCCTTCCAACGAGTTGAAGCAATGCTTTACAGAGAAACATTTGAAGATGAGGTGGTTCATCTCAGGAACTCCTTTTCAGTGCTAGAGGTAGGGCATGTACAGGAATGCTTATATATGAAGCACTTCTGTTTACAAGCGTTTCTGCCAGATATGTTTTTATCATACATCAAGAAATATATTTGAAACGAAAATATAATCTCTTTCTTTTTGTAAAAATTATGGTTTAATTTGTACTACAGGAGGCCTGCAAGGAACTGAGATCAAGCAGGCTCTTCTTGAAGCTACTTGAAGCCGTGTTGAAAACAGGAAATCGAATGAATGTGGGAACAATCCGTGGAGGAGCTAAAGCATTCAAGCTAGACACACTGCTCAAGCTCTCCGACATAAAAGGAACCGACGGAAAAACCACCTTGCTACATTTTGTTGTGCAAGAAATTATTAGGACAGAAGGGATTCGAGTTTCGGATAGCATCATGGGGAGGATCAGCCAGAAGAACAAAACCAAAACCGTAGAAGAAAAAGAAGAAGACTACAGAAGAATGGGGCTTGACCTAGTTTCCGGCCTCAGCACCGAGCTCTACAACGCGAAGAAAACAGCCACATTGGACTTGGATGTTCTTGCAAGCAGTGTGTCAAATCTCTCAGATGGAATGGATAAAATCAAACATCTGGTGCACAAGGATTTGTGCATGGATGAGAAGAGTGGTAATTTGGTCGATTCGATGAAATCGTTTGTATGTTATGCAGAGAAGGGTTTGAGAGATTTGCAGGGTGATGAGAGTAGGGTTTTGTCACAGGTGAAGGAGATTACAGAGTATTTTCATGGAAATGTGAGCAAGGAAGAAGCTAATCCGCTTCGGATTTTCGTGATTGTTAGGGACTTTTTGGGAATGTTGGATCATGTTTGTAAAGAGCTTAGAAGCTCAAAAGCTTCACGCACTCCAAATCCTCTTGCTCCATTCAAATAAGCTGTAGATTTTATGAGGTTGTTTTGGTGTGTTTATATGATGGATTTTCATTCACTAAGCAAGAATGTATAGCCTGGTTTTGAATTTTGTACGTAGGGTTTTGGCCTTTAGGCTGTGCTGGGTTGAATTTCATGGAAATGGATCCTCTCCGAATCCCTTCCACCAAATCCACCTAATCAACCCATCTGGACCTTTGAAATTTGATCCAACGGCTAAAAACAGGAAGTTCCTTTAAAAGTTATAATAATTTTAGCCGTTGAATCAAATTTCAAGGGTCCAAATTGGATGATTAGGTGGATTTGGTATAAGGGATCCGGAGATGATCCATTTCCGAATTTCATTACCTAATTAAAAATGTGTCAATTCATATTGTCATATCTAGGGATGGTCGTAGGTCGAGTGGGGTCCATTTTTAGTGGATGTGGACTTGACTCTTTTGTTTGTAAATGAGTTCGAGCCCGTCCGAGTTAATGTATTTTTATTAGTGGAACCGGCTCACTTTGAATTCATTGGATATGGTCCGGTTCTTATGGGTCAAACAGATCCGGTTTTAATCATATGTACTATAACAAAACAACGGTATAAAACAATCTCTATATGTTTCCGTTAGGAAAGAATTACGTCTAACAAAGTCATTACCAACAAATGTTCTAAAAGAAGTTTAATTGTTGTTGTACTTCTTAGGGTTTGATAGATATGTAATTGGATCATGGGCTTCATTGTGGACCATTAATAAAATGACAAGTGCTAAAACAACTCTTAAACGGTTCCGGCCAGGTTACCCGCACATGAGAAATATAGACTCAATTTAGCAGAAGTTGGGTCCAACTCAGACCGCTTTGAAAATTAAAAATAAGGACTGAATGTTTTTACATCGATTCAGGTAACACGAGTCCAAAGACCCGTATGCCCATCCTTGGTCAAATCTACTCTGCTTTATGGTGTGTCATATTGACACGTTTTAAAAGATTAGAGGAGTTCATAATGAAATAAAAAGGCAAACTGAAAAATCAAAAGAAAATCTTCGGTAACGCCACTAAAACTAAAGCTTGGTTAAGAGAATCTCTCCTTCATTCGGCTTCCACATGGTCTCATTTTGGAGAGATTTTTCAGTATGACCGGAACACAGAGTGGTACATCACGTGCCACTATACAAATGATGGAATATGTGTGTTAAAAAGTTAATAACTTAAAAAATAAAATTTCCCACCACTTTCATAAAAACACTTGGAATATGTGTGTTCCCGTCACAATGAAAATTTTCTCCTCATTTTGGTAGACCCGAATACTAGGGTCCCGTGTGCCTTGAGAAAGACGGATAACTTGGAAGACTGTCGGAAACTAAGAATTTCTCCACGAAAAGTGTTGCCGTGTCATGTTGGATGGGTTTGGGCCTCCGTGAGGACATAGTAATAATGGGCCAAAACAAAGCAACTGTGGTCCAGCGCAGCCCAGACTCTGAGACAAAGACTCAAATTACAACAACACCCTCGTTCGTTTATTCAATACCCGATCTACCCTCCAACCGCCACGAATCCCCGCGCGCCTTTTTCCCCTTCTCCACAATTCAAGAAGCATCCGGATTCCAACAGACTCCACGCGGCAAACGCATACGGGCTTTGACATCATGTCCCAGTGAGCAGCCAACAACGAGCCCTGACGCAAACTTGCCAACGTGGCGCATCGCCATTGGACGGAAATACCTCCGATCAAAACATAACCGAACGGAGCCAAACAGTATATAAATAGCCTCCTCACCCTCGGCTATTTCACTCAGAAACCAAATTCACAAGCTCACAAAAATCTCAACAAAAAAAGGAGAAGATTTACAGAAAAAGCTCAAATTACAGAGGAACTTCGAGAAGGAAATCAATGGAGGTGAAGAGGATCCACGCATTGTCGTTCGCGTTTCTGCTTCTCTTTGTTTCAGGTACCAAATCATCAAATGTAGTCCGGCTATGGAACGAATGTCTATTTGTTATTAAGTGACGAATACTAAAGAACGGACGTTAATTTGTCATCAATAATGTGTCACATGGTATTATCGTTAACAAAATGTTAATTGGTTTCAAGTCTTGACCAACAAGTGCTCGATTTTAAGAATATACGTACGGAAATTTTTAGTTCATTTATTTAATCAATAATTTTCAACCTTAAGTTTGAACTTTTGATTATTTTTTAATCATATAATTTGCTGAAGAATTTGGTGTTTTTAATTTTTGTTTTGGGTAGAATTCCTGTGTGGAATAGTAGTAGCAGCCGAAGATTCACCGAAGTTGGGGACGGTGATAGGAATCGATCTCGGAACAACGTATTCTTGTGTGGCAGTTTATAAGAACGGTCATGTGGAAATCATAGCGAACGATCAAGGCAACAGAATCACACCCTCCTGGGTCGCATTCACTGATACGGAGCGTTTGATCGGAGAGGCGGCGAAGAATCAAGCCCCTCTCAACGCAGAACGCACCATTTTTGACGTCAAGCGGCTCATTGGGAGAAAGTAAGCAAATTTACTTAGTAATTTGGCTGCAAATGGTTTTTTTTGTGTTTTTAATTTGGATTATTAGCTTTTAAATGGGGAAAGTAAGCAAATTTTTTACTTGCTAAATTGGATTAATTGGAAGGGGATGTGGTTTATCTATGTGTTTAATTTGGATTATGAAATTAGATGGATAAAATTAAGAAACTTTACTTCGTATTTGGACTGGAAGGAGTTGTGGCTTATCTGTGTGTTTAATTTGGATTATGAAATTAAATGGGAAATTAAAGAAAATTTACATGATAATTGGATGGGAAGGGGATGTGGAATTGTAGATTATTTGTGTGTTTTAATTGGATCATGAACTTAATTGGGTTCTGTTCGATTCGGTGTTTCGATCTGTAGGTTTGATGATCCAGAGGTGCAGAGAGATATTAAGTATTTACCCTATAAGGTTGTGAACAAAGATGGGAAGCCTTACATTCAGGTGAAGGTTAAAGGTGAAACCAAGGTTTTTAGCCCTGAGGAAATCAGTGCTATGATTTTGGGGAAGATGAAGGAAACCGCCGAGGCCTATCTCGGGAAGAAGATCAAAGACGCCGTGGTTACTGTTCCAGGTAATGCTCGAAAATCTCTTATACAAATCTTCTATAGCCCTGTGGATGGTTGTTAGATAATATGAGAAAACCTAGTGTTCATGTTATTGTGTTCATTGGTCTGATGGGTTTGCTTTGATTGGTTCTTGTAGCGTATTTCAATGATGCGCAGAGGCAGGCTACCAAGGATGCAGGCATCATTGCCGGGCTCAATGTGGCCCGGATAATCAATGAGCCCACGGCTGCAGCCATTGCCTATGGTCTAGACAAGAAAGAAGAGAAGAACATACTAGTTTATGATCTTGGTGGTGGTACATTTGATGTTAGCATCTTGACCATTGACAATGGCGTGTTTGAGGTGAGGTCTACAAGTGGAGACACTCACTTGGGAGGAGAGGACTTCGACCATAGAGTGATGGACTACTTCATCAAGTTGATCAAGAAGAAATATAACAAAGATATTAGCAAGGACAACAAAGCTCTCGGGAAACTTCGAAGGGAATGTGAGAGAGCTAAGAGAGCGTTGAGTAGCCAGCATCAGGTTCGAGTGGAGATTGAATCTCTTTTTGACGGCATTGATTTTTCAGAGCCATTGACAAGGGCTAGATTTGAGGAGTTGAATATGGACTTGTTCAAGAAAACCATGGGGCCGGTGAAAAAGGCTATGGAAGATGCAGGCTTGAAGAAGAAAGACATTCACGAGATTGTCCTAGTTGGAGGGAGTACCCGAATTCCTAAGGTGCAACAGATGTTGAAGGACTACTTCGATGGGAAAGAGCCAAGCAAGGGGATCAATCCTGATGAGGCTGTTGCATATGGTGCTGCAGTTCAAGGTGGAGTTCTCAGTGGCGAAGGCGGAGAAGAAACCAAAGGTAATCATATAGTGAGAGCACTTATTTTGAATTTAGTTTGCTGATGTCAACATAATTTGCAAAGGACTAAAATTTGTTTTTCCGCAGATCTTCTTTTGCTTGATGTCGCTCCATTGAGTCTTGGTATCGAAACAGTTGGTGGCGTCATGACAAAATTGATTCCAAGGAACACTGTCATCCCGACGAAGAAGTCTCAAGTCTTCACCACTTATCAGGACCAGCAAACCACAGTAACCATCAAGGTGTGTTTAACAGATGAATGCAGAGACTCGTTAGATGGGAATTTTGACATTTTGCATAGCGTGTGCTTTTCTAGTACTTTAACTAGTGTATGTGTTTGAAATTAATCAGGTGTACGAAGGTGAAAGAAGCTTGACGAAGGATTGTCGTGAGCTTGGAAAGTTTGATCTCAGCGGCATTCCACCTGCTCCAAGGTAGTTAATTGTTTAGGGTAAATTTGGTCTGGTCTAACATTTGCAAAGACGAATTGTGTACTGAAAGCTGCATGGTTTAACTTTTTTGTTGCAGGGGGGTGCCCCAAATCGAGGTGACATTTGAGGTCGATGCAAATGGCATCGTACACGTGAGGGCAGAGGACAAGGCCGCGAAGAAGTCTCAATCCATAACGATCACAAATGACAAGGGGCGTCTAAGCCAGGAAGAAATAGAGAGAATGGTGAAGGAGGCTGAGGAGTTTGCCGAGGAGGATAACAAAGTGAGGGAAAAAATAGATGCCAGGAACAAACTTGAGACCTACATTTACAGCATGAAGAGCACTGTCAATGACAAGGACAAGCTGGCGGATAAGATTGATTCGGATGACAAGGAGAAGATCGAAAGCACGCTGAAGGAGGCGCTCGAGTGGCTGGATGACAACCAAAACGCCGAGAAGGATGATTTCGACGAGAAGCTGAAGGAGGTGGAGGCAGTGTGCAATCCGGTGATAAAGCAAGTGTATGAGAAGAGTGGTGGAAGTTCTGGTGGTTCACAGGATGAGGGAGAACCAAATGATGAGCTGTAGAAACTATGAAACGCAGAATGTTTGAGATTTTCATTGTTCTTTTTTCTTCATTTCTTTTTAGGCGGGTGTTAGAGCTTAAAATGTAGCATTAATTTCGAACTTTTTATTCCGAATGAAAATTTTTGGTTTCAAGTTCCGTTGTTCAAGGATAAACACGAGAAAACATAACAACTCGTGCAATGGTTAAATCAAGAGAATTGTGGCCCTCAAGAAAATTAACACAAGACCACAATTTAACATGTAACGAGTGAGAGGCATTAGATCGTGTTCGAGTCTTTGTATAATATTCGTTTTAATTCACAAGTTGATCAGTACATTGAACAATATTACAAATAATGACTTATAAACTAATTTATCTTTAGCAGTTGTTATTTAATTTATTTTATCCATTGAAACTTATTTTATCTCACTTTGTCCTTTGAAATTATATTTTTATATTTTTATTTATTTTTGGAGTGTTTTCGCACCAACAGGATCCTCTTTGGATCATTTTGGTGAGGATCTTGACGATCCGTAAATCGTGTTCGTTCACCGTAAATCGTGAGGTCAGTTTTTGTCAAGTACTATTTTTATTTAATTTTAAATAAAAGATTTAAAATAAATTCTGACTACACGATGTGCGATAAACGGATATGATTCATAGATCTTCAAAATTCTCACAAAGAGGATCGAGCGAGGATCTGGATTCGCTTTCGCATACTTTGGTATGAAAGATTGTACGAAAGATTCTTAAATAATGGAGAGAATTTTGGTGCATCAAGTTCAATTGGACGTTGCATGGTGGAGCAAGAGCAGAGGATTTAGACATGACTGAGGTTTAACCAAACACCTTACGTTTGTTGCATTGGACTATTTCGGACTGGACTAGCTTCATGGACTAACCTGGATTGGCTTAGACTAGACTAAGCTAGACTAATTTAGTGAAACGTTTGATGCAATGTTAGACTAAGAAGCAGGATAGTGAAAATAGTACTGTCCCCAATTTGGTGTTTGCAAATTATTGTTCAATTTTAATTTCTTTCAACCACGAACTAATATTGTATGATTAACAAGAATTAAACCAATATTATACAAAAAAATGAACTCTATTGAAGCAAAAACTTTCAACGACTCAAATTGATAGTCATATAGAACCAAATTTGCAGTTTAGAAGATGAACGAGCCCTGTATAAGATTTATTGAACATTGGTTATAGACTCCAAATCCTCATCAGCAGTATACATTACAGCCACTATGAGCAATTAATACCGATTGCACACAAAAATCAGAGATCCTTGAAAATGGACAGTGCATGCATAACAGCTTCCAGTGCATCAGTCTTGGTGGCATAGGTCTCGTCTGCAAGGATCACAGGCCTCCTAGAAGACACAATGCTCAAGCTTACCACCTGAGAGTTCGTAGTGCATCAGTCTTGGTGGCATAAGTCTCGTCTGCAAGGCATAGGTCTCATTCAGCCGTTTGATATTCTCAATGACATCGCGGTGCTACTCCCTCATGTTGTGATACATATTGAGCCCTGCCACATTCATCAAATAAGGCTCTTCCAAAGTGTTTTGTGATCTCATAAGTGACCCAAATGCATTGACACCCTTTTCGCCCATGGTTTTGTCTGAAAGCTTAAGATACCTCAAGACACATCCATCCAGGGCCGAAGAAAATACGTTTGTGACTTGAAGAGCTTCTTCTTCTGACCTTCCTGCGGTATCAAAAACACTTTCACGGATAACAGTAGCTTTCTCATATTGCATCACTTGTAGTAGACAAGAAAAATGCACTGCATGATTGATGAAATGCGGCTGTGGGATAAAAAATTGAGGGTACATGTCACAACGGTTCTCCTGGTGCTTGGAACAGAGTAGCACCCCTAGAATTTTAGCTAATCTGCCTCCCGGATCCCATCCATTCCATAATTCACCCCTAGTTATGCAAAACTGAGAGCATACAACCATGTTATGAAAAAGAGGGGTCATTCGATCGAAGAGGTTTCCTGCAGCGTCCTCACTTTGTCTCTTAGCTATTTCATCAAACAGTGTAGATGCACACAAATCCTTCTTCACAAACTTACCCACAAGATACCAATTAACCCATCCCAAAATATGATAACATCAAATTTCTAGCAAAACGAAAGCAGGGAATGAAGAAAAAAATCACTGCAACTTACAAAAACTTATCAATCAATTCATAAAAGGAAAGATAGCAGATAAATTGAAAACAAATGGGTAGCATGTTTCGTCTTGTGCATCCCATGGAGTTTACAATCAGGACAATCGGGAAAAATAGCAGATAAATTGAAAACAAATGGGCAACATCAAATTTCTAGCGAATCATCCCCAGGGAGTTTACAATCGGAACAACGACAACCATCAAATGCCATCCTACAAATCCCACATGTTTCGTCTTGTGCATCCCATGTCCATGAAGCGACAGCATGCCACCGGCAGGTCCAAGGGGATAAGAGTTAGAGCTCCAAAGTAGATGAAATAAAACATATCCCAGAAAAAAAAGGGCACATCAAATATACACTTAGACACATTCACACATGCAGCAATTGATTATTTCCAATTGATTAATGAACATAAGAGATGGAAAAGAGGTAAAAAAGACATACTCTGTTTAAAATCCCCAGCAGATATTCGCAAAGAGAGAAGGGTCGAGAGAAAACAGTTACGATAAAATGCATAATACGTCCATTTCCCATGAAAGATGTTCCAAGTTAAAACAAGATCACCGAGCAAATGGGATTGTCAAATTATCACGATCGTTGTTAAAAAGATAATCGCACCGAATCATAAACAGGGGGAGCATATGCTAGAGATTCATGACTAACATAATAGATACTGATCTTGTGATCGCCATTCGTAACATTAGACTACAATTAAGGTAGTAAAACTCTACAGCTCATTAACTATTCATAGTTCCAGAGGATGACAAATCATAGAAATTCAATACCGTCAAGCTGAAACGCATTCCACCACGATTAGATGCAACAGTTTGAAGACGGGAAAGAAAAGAACATTACAAAAGCTATTTCTAAATCGTATAAACTAGTAAATTTGAAAGAAAGAACAAAATCAAAATCATAGGAATTCGAAACTATCAAGCCAAAATTCATTCTACCATATGATTAAGCCCCAGTTTGGGGTTGAGGTGATTTTAAAAAAAACTGCTATGAAAAAAAGATGGGACAGTTTTTGGTGTTTGGTAAACATTCAGCTTCAGCTTTTTTTCACAGTTTTGGGTGAAAAAAAAGCCAAAAACAAGAAGCTGCAAAATCCAGCTTTGAAAAACCGGCTTTTTTTCACATCTGTTTTACATAAAAGTTTATCAAACACTATAATACTGCTTTTTTTTTTTCTTTCAAAAGCACTTTTACAAAAAAGTTTACCAAACACTCTGCTGCTTTATTTCACAGTTGCTTATTCTCACAGCACAGCAGAATCAGTTTTTTTTCAAAGCACAACAATACCAAACCAGGAATGCAACAAAGTTAATATCTTGGAATAAAAAGTACAGAAAATTACATGAGCTAGTTGCAAATGGTATATAAACTACACTAGTTTGAAAGAAAGAACAGAATAACATAAACACAGTGAGAAGGATACGCAAGATGTTGACTTTCATCTTCTCCTCCTGCAACTGCAAAACCCCAAAACCCTACATTTCAGAGCAATGAATTAGAACAAAACCCCAATATTCCCAGAATTTCAGTAATTTCAAATTCGATATTTCGATTAGCTGATTGCAAAACCCCAAATCTACCTACCCAATACAAACTCCTCGATCAAAACTTAAGGGAGATCGCAAACTGAACCCTCTGGGGACTGAAAAGTGTGGCAAATCACTGCACAAGTCACGATTCTGATTCCGATTCCGGTTCCCATCTCGAATCGAGGTCTTTGTTCATGATTCAGGGTTGGGGACGAGGAGAGAGGGACAGAACGCGAGCAGAGAGGAGAGTAGAGGACACGAGTAGAGAGCGATTGAAGGGATTAGCTAGTCCCATGGTTCGTCACGTCTCTCGCTAAGACCGTCTAGCACGGTGCTTAGTCGAGGCAAGTCCAGCTTACTCCCACTAAAGCTAGTCCCGTCAAGTAACAAACATGATCCAATCCAATGAGGGCTAATGAAGGGAAACAAACACACCCGTACCCTCTCGAGGCCATTGTAATCCCTTCCATCTTTCATTCTTTAATTATTAATAAATTACACGCAATTATGATTGGCATACACGAGAGATTCTCTCCTTGAGCTCTTGCCTGCTCGAGAAACCGAGATATTGATAACATAGTTGAAAAAACACCTCTGTTCTTTGGTGTACCAGGTGAATTGTAGTTGATAAATTTAATTAGGCACAGTTTTTATAGAGGTTATGTACAAACTGGAGAACTTTAAAAACAACAGGCGCATCTGGTGTAGTGGTATCATAGTACCCTCCCACGGTACTGACCAGGGTTCGATTCCCTGGATGCGCACCAGTTTTTTGCATTTTATGCCTTTTTCACATTTATTCATTTCCACTTAGTACGACGGTTCAATAGTATTCTCTTTTACTTGTAAATGAGACGTTTTGGACAGCTCAAATATGAAATAACAACCAGTAGAAGGGGAACTTCTGGAGAAAAATTATGTCGAGATTTTCAATGCATTTCAAAGAATAAAAAGGCTTCACATAATTTCAAAGATAGTGTCACACATTATTTGTCTTAAGAGATGGTGGGCAGTTTTCTTAAAATGCCAGGCAAAACAAAAAGACCGGTTAAATTTGGGCTAATTTTTTTTTCAGTAATTTAAAAAAAAAAATTATTATGTACAGTATCCAAATTTAATTTTATGAATATTTTAACTTAAAAATATTTAGATTTCGATAAATATTGAAAAATCACTAAATTTGGGTGAATTTTGAGTTAAATATTTTTTTTTTAATTATTGTAGGCGTTAGATTTAAATTTGGGCTGTTAGATTTTTTTTATACCATTGGATTTGATCATATTAGATATTAGCCGTTGAATTCAATGAAATTATAAATATAAAAAAAAACAAATATAAATATGGACCGTTGATCCATTTGAATTGTGGTCCTTGGATCAGAAAAAAAAGCCGTTGGGCTCATTGTTACACCTGAAAAGAGGGGGACATGCCCATGTGGGTGGGGTCTGGCTAGTGCTAGGCTGGAGCGTGCCAGCACGTCCTAGCGGGGGTCTTGGGCAACTAGGCTTCACATCCCATTTGCCACTCTCACATGTGGACTCCACCACTAACCTTGGCCTAAATATGGTATTTTTTTTTGAGTTTTAAAACTTAACTCCATTTTAGAACAAGGGTTGGAATGAAATTTTGGGGGGGGGGGGGGGGGGGGGGGGGGGGGGGGGGGCGGGGGGGGGGGAGGGATTAGAAAGGAAAATTTAGAACTTACTCCAAGGATTGGAGTTGGTCTAATAACCTCGGGCTAAAAAAATTTAGGCCAGAAGGTTTGTGGTAGAAAAGCTGTTTCTGGGTTAAAACCTAAATTTTATGGGCTTAAAATTTTAGGTTTTACTATAAAGGTTGGTGATGGTCTTAAAGTTTACCCTATTGCATAATTACTATTAAGTACAAAATGAAATTAATAATAAAACTCAAATTTGTCAATAAACCCAAGGAGAGCAGCGTTCGAATGACTTCTATCTTCCTTTGAAACATGCTTTATGGAGAGCAGTCCACCCATGTAGGTCTCTTCCATTGATTGCCACATCTGACATTGAAGAAGTCACCAGTGTTTTCTCCAGATTCTTGCGCAAACCACGTGTTCAAGGAGCCATAAGGTTTATTTTATTAAAGCTATTCATATCTCATGTATGCATACACGATTGAAGACTGGTGACATATGCATACGTGGTCTACAAGAAATCGTCTAGGATGCATGTGGGAATGGTTTATGACAGAACATTGATGTTGAAGTTTGGTTTTTATGGCAGGTATGAGTCACCTTACTGGAGAGGCCTGCATTCAAGTAGCATGGAGATACATGAAAAAACGCTAAGTGGCGAAGTCAGAAATTCTCAGGGGGAGGGGTGAAATTTAAAAAATTTAGGGTCTCGAAAAAATGTGAACATTGCCACACCCCGACCCAGAATGTCTACTAGGACTCTGAATCGAGCTGTGCTGACCGACACCAAGAATGTGACGAAGCCAAAAAGTGATGATATGGAAGAATGCGAATAGATTTAAATCTAAAGGTGCCTAACTATCAGAGTGCGCTGTCAATGGGTATGGACCCATTTCACATGCGTTGTCAGAGCATAAGTAAAGTACAGTAGTGTGGGTAAAGGTCATACCCTCAGAAGTAGCCACTTGAACTAGGATGGATTGTGACATCCCACATCGCTCAGGGGAATGATCCTTAAATGTATATTCCTATCCCTACCTAGCACGAGGCCTTTTGGGAGCTCACTGGTTTCGGGTTCCGTAGGAACTCCGAAGTTAAGCGAGAAGGGGGCCAGAGCACTCCCATGATGGGTGACGCACTGAGAAGTTGCTCGTGAGTTCCCAGAAACAAAACCGTGAGGGAATGGTAAGCCTAAAACGGACAATATCGTGCTACGGTGGTGGAGCGGGCCCGGGAAGTGATCCACCCTGGGCGGGGATGTGACAAACATTCATTTGAGGTCTAAGTTCAGGATTTGCAAGAAGATTATTTGAACTATCCATAATATTCATAGGAGAATTTGCACTAACCGAAATATTCAAAAGAGGACTTGGACTACTCAAAATAGTCGAATGAGGGTTTGAACAACAATATTATTTGAAGGATGATTTAGCACCGTTTCTTCTTGTATCGTCCTATTACTTAATTGTATAATTAGCAAAGTTTTAAAAGATGCTAAACTTTAGTCGGGCAATGGACATGTATAAACTTTAGTCGGGCAATGGACATGACTTTACACTTAGGTGAGGACCTAGGTAAATTTAAATAAATTTATTATATACCGTATAAATAATTGTCTATTTATTATATAGCTTATAATATCCAAAAAAGCATTGATTATAAAACATATAATATATAAAAATATTGACAAGTTTTCTTTATTAATTTGTTGAATTTGATGGTAAGAGAAAAAAAAACAAATAATTACGAGTTCGTAATATTTTATAAATTATTTTTTGAAGTTCGTATAAATTTATAATGAATTTTAAGATAAATAACAGTGTCAAGTAAGTGGTTTAAAAAATATTGGAAGAGTGGTCAAATTAATCGGACAATAATTAAAAAATAAAACAAATGTTAATCTCTTTATTCTTGTGAATTTTTCTTCTATGTCTCCTTTCAGTGCCCACGCTAATATACTATCCTCCTGATTTTCGGGATGAGCATCACTTTCAACTTTCACTGCAGAGCCATCAACAGAAAGACTATCGATAAAACAGCAATAAATAGCAATAACAGGTTAGGTGGCGCAAATTGATTGGCCAATATTTAAAAAAAATTGAACAAAACAAATTGTAATTTTGAAAGTTCACGTGGGGGATGGGAGAGAGAGAAAGTCTCTCTCTTATTCCTTTCTCTTATTCTTTGTTAGAACGAAACCCGAACTTCATTTCCAGTCTCCAGAAGTTGCAAAATGCAGATCTTCGTTCCCCCTTTCTGTGCTCCTGCGACAGAGCAAGGAAACCCCAAAGGCCAGAAAACTAGACAAAAGTTCATCACTTCCGACGAGACCGGAGGGGCGGAACCACCTCTCCTGGGCTTGATTTCCGGCGAGGGGAGTGGCAACCGCCACTCCTCGCCCTCACGTAGCTTCGCCACTGAAAATGCCTACAGCGAGCCGACACCTCTCAGTCTCAATCTCATTCTCAACCCCAATCTTGATCCCAATCCAATCATGCATTGTTATAAGTTAATTAGCATATGGGTGTAAAAATAATTTTACATTTTGAATTGGGTTTGAGATGGTAGTTTAGGTAATAAATTTGGGTTTAAAGAGATATATATTCTTTAATAAAAAACAATATGGGTGAAGAGAGTAAGTTGGGTATAGAAAGATGTTAGACGGGTTCAAATAAAATTTCCCTTACATAAACTGTTCATAATTTTCCTTATAACATGGACTAAATTGTATTTTAACGAATGACAAAAAAGTCTCCCAGCATTGATCCAAAAGCATATCCAGTGCTCCAACTAGTCGCCACACCCAAAAGGACTTGGATTGCCAGCGTGTCATTAACTCACAGCCGTTGATCGTCCTAAATATCACAACCATTCCCTTCAATTAAAACTCATCTCATTGGCCGCACCAAATCCGCACGGATAGCCAGCGTGGCACAGCCCCATTATAAACACCACGCACCAAACCAGTCCTGGCCAAATTCAAATCCAAGAGCGTCGAAACAAACACTTTCCCCCCGAAACGCATCGTTTTCGTTTCCCCAGAAAACTCAGAGAGAATGGAAACCACGAAGGTCACCAAGGGCGCCGGCGGAAGAAGAGGCGGAGAGAGGAAGAAGTCGGTGTCTAAGTCAGTAAAAGCCGGCCTCCAATTCCCCGTCGGTCGTATCGCCCGTTTCCTCAAAAAGGGCCGCTACGCCCAGCGCACAGGTACCGGCGCTCCCATTTACCTCGCCGCAGTCCTCGAGTACCTCGCAGCCGAGGTAATTTCACGATCCACATTTTTCAGATCTAAGCCTTATCCGTTTATTATGTGTATGTATATTCAATTTTTGCTAATTAATTTACGGTGCCGGATCGAAATCAGGTGCTGGAGTTGGCGGGAAACGCGGCGCGTGACAACAAGAAGACTCGGATCAACCCGAGGCACGTGCTCTTGGCCGTGAGAAACGACGAGGAGCTTGGAAAGCTCCTCGCCGGAGTGACCATCGCAAGCGGCGGCGTGCTCCCCAACATCAACCCAGTCTTGCTTCCGAAGAAGACCGCCAGCTCCCAGGACGGCGAGAAGGCGCCCAAATCTCCCAAGGCAGCAAAGTCGCCCAAGAAGGCATAAAACGCATGCCGTCCTCAGTAGGAATATTTACAAAGCCTAGGGGTATTTTGGTTAATCTGATGCAACCATATGTGTAGTTTGTTGTGCAAAAATGCAGTAGGGGTATATCTGGAATTCAATGGAAAAATTCTGGTTTTGTGAATTAAAATTCCGTTTCCCATCGTATTTGAAATTTCATTTTATTTATTTAAACGTGTAATTCCACCAGTGCCCGCCCTTCAAAATTTATTAAGGAAAAATAGATGTTTATCTTGATTGATTTGCAAAATAATTGGGTTAATCCCGAAGGAAAATACGGAAATTGGTTACCCAAATGTCAATTTACCAAAAAACCCCTGGAACGCTCCCATGAACCCTAACTCCTCCAAACCCGCTCACGGTAAATCCTGGATAGCTACGTGTCTGTTTTGCAGCCGTCGATCGTATAAAATCACGGATCGCCCAGGTGGCGCATTTCCCTATAAGAACGACCGGCCAAATTCCGCAATTCCCAAATTCAAAATCATAGCGCTACGAAGCCCTTGCACTTTCCCTCCAAAACGATCGTTTCACTTGTAAACCCGTGAGCGAAGAAATGGTCGCCGCGATCAGCGGAGGCTTCGGTGGCAGGAAAGGCCGAGGGAGGAAGAAGGTGACTAAGTCGGCCAGGGCTGGCCTGCAATTTCCGGTGGGTCGGATCGGCCGTTTTCTGAAAGCCGGTCGCTACGCCCAGCGCATCGGCGCCGGGGCTCCGATTTATCTGGCCGCTGTTCTCGAATACCTCGCTGCTGAGGTAGTCTTACATCTAATTTACATTTTTTTTTCCTCAAAAATCAAAATATTTTTAGTCTGGTCTGGTTATTGTGTGAAAAATTCTCTTGAAATCGTTCTGTTTCTATTTGCTGTTTGGTTGCCGAGAAAATTCGGGAAGCGAAAATGAGAGCTGAGATTTTTGGTTCGGTGTCGAATCAGGTTCTGGAATTGGCTGGGAATGCGGCACGTGACAACAAGAAGAGTCGAATCACCCCGCGGCACGTGCAATTGGCAGTGAGGAACGACGAGGAGTTGGGAAAGCTTTTGAAAGGAGTGACCATCGCCAGCGGCGGTGTGCTTCCACATATAAACCCCGTTTTGCTTCCGAAGCCGACCTCCAACGGCGGTGATGCCAAAAAGAAGGCTGCCAAGTCTCCCAAACCCGCTAAGACCGTCGCCGATATCCCTTCCGCTTCCGCCGCTGAATTTGCTCCCAACCCGCCTGCGGCGGCTGCCGATTCAGCTTCTGATGTTGCGGAAAATGTCCCCAATTCCCCCAATGCTCCTAGGAGCCCGTCGTCTGGTGTTTCTGGTTTATCGACAACTACATGATCATGAATGTCAATGACTGAGTAGGGAAGTTAGGTAATTTAGTCTGTGTTTTGGATTTTGGTTTTTGGGTAATCACTGGTTTAGTGATTAGTGCTCAAATGGGACTTGTAGAGGGTTGGATATACTCTGGGCAGCCTCCAATGGATTTTTCTTGCTTTTGTGAATGGAAGTGGTGATCAAAATGCAACCTTTTTGGTGAAAATTTGACTTTTCGAAATCCAAGCGATTGAACACATTGCCCTGGCGAATTAGCCTACCTCACATATGCAACTAATAACGTTCTTCTAATTTCTCCTTTGTCTTTGAATTTGGCTTCGAGACCAAATTTTCTAAACATGCCAAGATGTTTCAATGGTCAATTTGATCTCTTTTCAGTTAGCTTTCTCCATGTGAACAGATGAAAATAGAATTCAGATCATCTTCGGATCTCGCAGTCCAGAGCTGACGGATAGCGTAATTCGGGCCGTTCAAGAGAGTTAGATTCGAACCTTTAGGTTTTGTAAAGTGAGTTAGTAAGATAGACTATGGGGTCGTAAGATTTGAAATGTATGGTTGGGATTACTCGCTTTGTCGACTCCAGACTACGAGAGGCAGAGAGGATCTCGATTCATGAAAATAACCTCTAATGTGATGTACAAAAATTGACAGTTGTAATTGTAGATGATCGATTAACGTTTCTAAAGGACTCGAGAATAACGTAGGCAAATCAAAAGAATGTAAGACGTTTAAAATCATTGCTCAATTGAAGTGGCGGGAAGAAAAAATTTGTGCATGGGTCAGTATTTCAAAAGAAGTAACGTTAGCGAAAGAAATCATGTCTATGCAAAATAGTGCGGATTTGAGCCCCACTGACTTCTCTCGACCTTGTAACTATTAACCAACTATCGTTTTCGCTGCTTTAAAAAAAAAAAAAATTGATTTGAAGAGATGGGGAGAGAAGTTTGTTTTCTTGGGCTTCATATGGGAAAAAGCCCTTTTAAACTTGATGGTTGGTTTGTAGAGCCCATTTAAAATTTCTAGTACGGTCTCTGAGATTTAAGGCGCCGTCAACAAAAGCAAAAGGGCGGGTTTATCGCGGGGTTTTGGTGTATTTTGCGTTCCAGAACTTCCAAACACATTCCGGAAGCATTCTTCTTCGCTCTACTCATGAACCATTTTCTGGTATTCTCGCACTTTAATTCAAATTAATTTCAAATTTTGTTACTTTTCTTGAAACTTATGAATTTCCCATCTGATTCCGGCAGAGAAAATTTTCAACTCGGAACCGGATTGCCGCCATTGCCGCCGCTGCAGGGTCGGCTTTTTTGTACACCAACGGCAGCAGAAACTCCGGTGAGCTCCAAGTTTTTTTTTTTTTGTTTGTTCCATATTGAATTTTGATCTTTTCTTGTTGTCAAACACTTTTTGCTTGCTGGGTAATTGAGGACATGAGAAATCAAATGTTGGGTTTTGATTGATCAAAATTTTAATTGAGATAGTGATTCGTTTGAGATGTTTTTGCGCTTTAGCATTTATAAACTTTAATTTGAGGCTAAAAATTAGTGTGCTTTTGGTCGATTAACTGTGATTATAGACCATTATTTGTAGCTGTAATAATCATATCATTGCTCATGAATTGGGTTTTAGACTATACGGCTTCAGTTTCAATCCCTGCGCCATTGCATGAATCGCTGCGGCTTCCATGGCAAACGGAGCTATTGGCTCCTCTATTTTCTGTGGGAAGTAGTCCAGTTCCACCATCAGATATAAGGAAGGATATTTATGGTGTTTCCCCATCTGAAGAGACCCCAAAGCCATGTTCTGGATGTTTGGGCAGAGATTCTTTCGCAAAGGCGGCTGCGAAGGTTGGTCCTGCTGTTGTCAACATCTCTGCTCCACAGGGTAAGCGTACATTTTGGGATGTTTGTTTTTCCTAGTTTGCATTTTATTTTGAGGTTGTTGTGTATTATATTGTGAAATCGACAATAATGCTAATTTGTCAACTGAGTCTTGTAGGTGCATATGGGATCACTCCGGGAAAGAGTATAGGTTCTGGAACTATTATTGATGAGGACGGTACAATTTTAACATGTGCTCATACTGTAGTTGATTTTTATGGCCTGAGAGCTTCATCAAAAGGGAAGGTTAGAAACTACTTCCCAGTTTTCGTCATTTAAAATATCACATTGTTACATATAGGAAGGGCATGTATTTCAAAGTTTAAAATGGTATTTGAAATTGAAAATAATTCATGTTAGGACATTATTAAGGATGTTGTAAAATGGGTTAAGAGTCGTAAGACTGAGTTATGAAATGCAATAGGTTTGATGTTTGGTGTAACTTGGTACAGGTTCATATCACTTTGCAAGATGGTAGAACATTTGAGGGCACCGTGGTCAATGCAGATTTACAATCCGATGTGGCTATAGTAAAGATCAATTCTAAAACCCCACTGCCAACAGCAAAGCTCGGCAGTTCGCGTAAACTTCAACCTGGGGATTGGGTGATAGCTGTTGGTTGTCCACTTTCACTTCAGAATACCGTCACAGCTGGTATTATAAGGTAAGTTATAATAATTTTGAGTAATAAGGAGTTGTTCTTTTCTTTTACCAGTTATGAAGGGAACTTCTAGCAACACGAACAATTTCAAGCCTTCCATGTTATGTAGATGGTAGATGTTGAGTAAGAAAAGCTAGCGTTGTGTCTTAAATTGACAATGGTAAGCACTAGTTCTTGCCTTTTCCTCATTTTGTTTTGTCCCTGAAATCTAGTTGTGTTGACCGAAAGAGCACTGATTTGGGTCTTGGTGGAGTGCGGAGAGAGTATTTACAGACAGATTGCGCAATCAATCCGGTATCTCTCTCACTCTTCATTGTGTGTGTCCCTTAATAATGACTATGAAATGTGTCTAAGACTCGGCTCCTTTTTTTCTGGTCTCTCACTTGCGTGGTGCAGGGCAATTCTGGGGGGCCTTTGGTGAATATTGACGGAGAAGTGATTGGTGTTAATATTATGAAAGTACTTGCTGCTGATGGATTGAGTTTTGCCTTCCCAATCGATTCCGTCACCAAAATCATGGAGCACTTCAAGAAAAGCGGGTATACATGTTTCAGCATGAAAAGCATTAGTCTAAAGTCATATGAGTCTTTGACAATTTGGTTTCCTTTATCCCAATGTCTCTGAAGCTAATCGGTCATCTTTGGCAGGAGGGTTGTTCGGCCTTGGGTTGGACTAAAGATGATCGATCTCAATGAGATGATCATCAATCAGCTTAAAGAAAGAGATCCTACATTCCCAAATGTGAAGAAAGGCATTCTAGTGCCTATGGTATGTATATAGTTGCTTCCTTCCTAAATTTATGCACAGTTATCGAAATAGTAGCTGAATCTCTCTGTGTAGAAAATATATCAGTAGATTCCATCCTATGACAGTTTCTGAATTGCAAGATTTTTGAATGGCTTCCTAACCAATCTGGTATTAGTGCCTAAGTTGTTTTCCCTACCTTGATATGCATCAGTATTGTCCAAATGGGTATGTGATGTACAAACATAGACACGAGGCTGTTATAGAATGTTGGGATTCAACAAATAACACAATTATTTTCACTGGGTGCTTGGAAACAATGAATAAGATTAACGCATCATGCTCTTACTTCATCGCGAATACCTTGCCATTGTACATCCAGGGGAATGGACGTGTTCCTGCTTGATTGTTGAGATGGCTGGATTGCTTGTCTGATAATCTGCCCAATGTTCGTGTAGGTAACTCCCGGATCGCCTGCTGAACGAGCTGGGTTCCGTCCTGGTGATGTTGTTATTGAATTTGATGGAAACGCTGTTGAGAGCATCAAGGAGGTATTGCCATATTGGAACCCGTACAATAATATCGTTACGGTTTGGATTGAGTGTGAAATATTTAGAGTCAGTTTTTTGTTGCTGAAATTTGTCTGAGTAGACATCGATAGTATTTGCTCCAAACTTTAGCATATGACTTGGTTATATGATTATTGGTGAAATTGTGACAGATCATTGAAATAATGGGAGACCGAGTCGGGGTGCCCATCAAGGCAGTCGTTATACGAGCGAGAGACGAGATAGTGACTTTAACAGTGATCCCAGAGGAGTCCAATTCAGATATGTGATTGGAAAGTGTTTAGGTTTCATCCAGCCGACCCAATTTAGTCGTTTAAAGCTTTATTGTTGTTGAATGAAAAGCGTTTGTTTACAAGATGTTTGCTGTGTCTGATTCCTGTAATCCCGTGACTAAAAAGTACAAGATTGCATGCATTAGCCAGCCAGTTTGTACGTGTCCATGTAAGCTCGAAAAAACACTATATTGATGTGAATCGTTTTGTAACTCAATATCGTCTATTTCTTCCTTCATTGGACGAAGAACGTAGTGTGGACTTGTATCTAATCTTACGTATGTAAATGTGGCAGAAACGTACAGTAAGGTCAAAATCGAACTAATCCCGAACGCTGCGAACCAGAAGTTTGGAGACAAGTTTATTTACAATGTTGAAAAGTTGAAATGTTGAACAATCTCTAGCACATTCCTCATTTCCTCAGATATTTACAATGTACTAATTTCAACCCTAAGCAATGTAAGGGACAAAAGGACGTAATGTAAAAGGAGTCAATTACCAAAACTGTATATTTACACTACTTCAGGAGGTTTCTTCCGGCTTAAGAAAGTTATGGTATTCAATCTGAGTCATCCCTCCTCCGTTTACGGGGTCAAACTGGCATCGGTAGAAGCTGCAATGGTAATCCGATAACTGGATTAGACGAGTAATATTCAGAAGCGGGAAAGAAAAGAACAAACAAAATCAAAATCGCTTACCTTCCGTCCATGCCAAGAATCACCACCGTGTTCTTCTGGTGGCCAAAGGCAACAGTGTACCGCAGACCTTCCGGCAAGTGATATTTAGCTACTGACCACTCTGAGCTGAAATATTTTGTCAGCACACCGGAGAAAGATAAACCTAAAATGAAACCGAAAGAGCCCAAGATCAGAATCCGCAACTGTTATTCATTTAGAAATTTATGTTAATCTAAAGCGCCTGCAGATTTGGGAACAAATTTCCCTGCCACCAATGCAGTAGACATAGGATATTCCGAGTAACTTTCCTTGCCACCAATGCAGCAGGCATAGGATATTCCAAGTAACAGCGTCTGCAAGTTAACCGAAGAGCCCTCAAGTATAACCAATGCAAAGTATATTACCTTTCATGAAAGAGAGAGATGAAATGCCCAACGGACTCGGGTGACTGGATTCTGATGAACTGCTTGATCTCTCACCCCCCAAGGATCCCGAATCAATCTTAACGCTGAAAACATGGACGGTGCCCTTGTCACTTGACGCAGCTAGCCATTGTGCACCAGAGGAGAAAGCAAGACTGAAAATCTCCGCTCTCTCGGCTCCTCTCCTTACCTACACAAGAGACCACGCAAGTTGTCAAACATAGCACAAAGCTCCACAGCTTGTAATGCCACAGATAACACCTAAATTTATGACAAATTGGTTCCCGAATCATGCTTGGTTTTCGGGTTTTGCTCAAACTTCGGTTGCAAGGACCTGCTACCATGTCGATTTTGAGCCTAAAACCCTTAATCAAGCATGAACTAAATCCTATCAATCATGAATATCAGACTCATTACTGAGACAAATTGTTCCCAAAAACCAAACTTTGACATAACTTCATAGGACAGTGATTCGATTCGGATTCGAATAAACTTCATAGGCATGAACATTAGCACCCAAAAACACATTAATTTGGACACATTAAGAAAAAGAATTGAAATTTAAATACCTCTTGTAGTAATGAACCATCCAAAGCATTGAAAATCCGAATTAAAGTCCCTTTACTGCTGGCCGTAGCGAGCAGCCGGCCGTCCTGCGTGAGCCCCAAGCAAGAGAGCACGGAATCGTGGGCGGCAATAAACTTGGTCTGCTTTGACCCGTAATGGTCGACCCGAACTTGTCCCTTTTGGAGCCCCGGGCAAACCAGCACGGGGTGACCCGAACCCTGCGAGACCTCGCAGAGTCCTTTGGGGTTCGAGATGGTCATGATCTGATGCTCGAGCGTTAAGCCGGTGATACTGTAGAGAAAGATTTTGTGCTCCAAAACGACGACGATTCGGTCGCGGCGGAGTCTGACGCCTCTGACCTCCGATCGGAAAGCGAGCTCGGCGTAGAACCGCGACTCGTTGTCGTCCCACATCATGACTTTGTTGGGCGGGTAAATCGGGTCGGGACCGCCTCCGACTAGGGCGAGGATTTGGTAGCGGAATAGCATTTGGACCATTCCGACGCCCCGCTGACCGGAATCGCGGCGGAAGAGCTCGCGGACGGGGTCGCAGTTGTAGACGCGGAAGCCGGAGTCCGTGGCGACGGAGAAGCAGCCGTGGTCCTGGTTGAAGGACAGATGGTGGAGCTTGGGGATTTGGTTCGGGTTCAGGTTCGGGCCTGGGCTTGGGTATTGGGTGGAGAGAGAGTGGGAGTCGCCGGGTTCGGAATCGGAGGCCGAATTGGGAGGCTGCGGGTGCGCCATGTTGGGTGTGTTGAGCAAATCAGGAGTCCAGTCTAGAAGGACGAATTGAAAAGGCGGGGAGGAGACGGCGGTCATGGCCTAATCAAATTACGGTGGCCGGCGAAGTGTTGGAAATTTGGGATTTTTATACAAATTTTAGGACAATTGAAGATATTAGTCTGGTTTTTGCTGTAAAGCTTTGAACTTTGAAGTGTACAACGAAATATTTATAGCTCATGCAAAATAAAAGATTTTAAAATTTGGAATGAAATCCGAATTTGCTATGAACAATATTTATCACACGTAAAATGTTTCGACTTTTTATTTTTTATTTTTTTTAAAGGAACTAACTTGTGTCTTCACCAAGGCAGTCCATTATGCTGAGGGCTGTGAAGACTTATAGAGGCATTTTAACCTCCTTCTAATCACCATCAAGTGATTCATGGGAGCTAATAATTGAACCCATAATGTGTTGGTGTGAAATACAAGCCTGAAATTCGTTCTCAAACACTGGGCCACCTATACCTATTTGGTTTATAAATTATTAGCAATTCAATGGAACTCTATCAAGGTGGGAATGTCTGTCACCTCATGTTTTTTTAACAATATTTTATAATGTTCATAAGAAAATTAATTTTAAACTGTGAAGTAACAAAGAATTCATATAGAGTAACTAGAGTTTCCTTAGCATTTCTCTTTTATTATCGTACAAGTTAAATCACAACGAATGAATTATTACATTATGAAAGTTAATAAAGAGTATTTTAGGTATAAATTAGAATAAAATAAAGAGTAGGTTCGTCGATTACGGGTTTGTAATTACGTGCTAAATTAGCAAAGACATTATGACACAACCCGACCTGAAAGTGGGGCGTGCTGGCCGTCACGTGAGAGTGACGTAACCATGTGCACAATGCGGAAGCAAGATTAATCAGAAAGATACGAACGAATTAAAATCATGCAACCAACAACCCAAATCAAGATAGTGTGCTAGTGCGAGAATTAAGAAGGTTTACACAACCAGAGCATAAATGGTCTATGTGCAGTCAAGCAGAAAGTACTAAATAGAGATAACATCCGAAGGTGGTCCTATATAAGTGAATTATGTCAGAACGTCTGATGAGCTCCTCGTATGCCACCAACGAACTACCTAATACCTGGAGGGGCGAAAAACAGAAAGCGTGAGTGGGCAAAAATAAATCTTTTCAAAACCATTCTTTTCTCAAAAGTTATAACCCCTCTCCGTAAAACCTGTATAATTTCCCAGAAATAAAGTATATACTCATATATATAAATCTCGAAATCCTGCTGGAAAACATGTATGTATGCCATGCCAAAGTATCATAACTGAATGCCAAATCATAACTCTGTGAATGTGATGGAATATTAGATAATCAACTCAGCCCTCGGCTGTATATAGCTCATAACAATCTCATCATATCATATAGCTCATAATCAACTCAATCATATCGTATATCCTGCACACACATCAATACCACCTCTAGTGGTCTGCACAACATCACTGTATATAGAATAATATGCTCTAGTGCTACAATCACGTGAAGACTGTGCGAATGATTCGCGGGTCACCTACTAGTCGAACCCACTTATAGTGGCCTATTCGACATGACTATGCACCTAACTTGGATCCAAGGTGAGCATGCGGTGCGGAAGGTGAACATCACGTGAAAGACTGAGCCCCTAACTCTGGGCGGGAGCACTAATATCAATGTGCAGGTTTATGAGCTCTAATCACATCACATCACATCATTCATTCTCATCATAACTAGTATATAAACTTACCTACCACTTACCTGTGCGTCCGCAGCACCAACATTATTATATGCAATCACTAATGCATAAATAAAATAAATATATACTTTGCATGGCATTTCAAATCATACTAGTCTTTAAATTCACTTTCTGGGAAAAGTAAGTATATAGGTATATACGGAAAACAAAAGCCCACTCACTGATAAGTAGATGGGTCGTAACCCCTATGCCTAGCCTGGCTACGCTCGTCCTCCGGATAAGTCTCGCCTATATGAGAAGTAACTGAAATAACGTTAATTAACGCACATAATTGAAACCTTAGAAATAACTTCTCATACATTGCTCAATTTTGGTATTTGAATATACCACCGTGACCTACACGATGTCACGAACACACACAAATTTTTAAAATAATTTTTTTGGCCTCCACGCGCCCTCACGCGCCGGCAGAGGCACGACACCACGTGCCCCCACGCGCATCACTTTCAACCTCCAGACGCTGGAACAATGTCACCGGCGCCGGATTCTGGGCAGACCTGCAATTGCCTTTTTCTCGCTCGTTTTTACACCATTTTCTACTAAATTTTCACTAAAATGCCACAAATCACGAGAGGAAGAAGGTTATACCTCTTTGGAGCTTCAAATCTTTCAAAATCTTGTCGGGGAATTTCTACCAAAACCGGCCACGTTCGAACCTCGTGATCCCAACGTCAAAACTGAGCCAACGAAGCACTCCGAGCTTCGTGGGGACTTCCTAGAGCTCGCTGTAAGCTTGGACTGTCCTAAAACACAACCATTCAAAAGTTCATGAATAGTGCTCAATTCGGAGCTCAAGTTTTCAGCGTGAAACGAAATGGTTCATACCTGAGATGGGTACCAATGTATTCGTAGGGACGAGATGAACATAATGGTGGTCTTCAAACCTTTGATCTATTGAGTTTGAAGGGTCTCTGGGTGTGTCCGTACGTAGAGAATGAGAGAGAGAGAGTGAGTCTGAGAGATAGAGAGGGTACATGAGTGAGAGAGAGAAAGAGTGTGTGTGAATGTGTGTGTGTGTGGTCCAAATACAACCAACCAAACACCCCCAAACTTAAACACACACATACCTTAATTAACGTCCAAAGGCATAAACGTCATTTCACATCCATCGTACAAAATTTCTGGAACGGGTTGTTACACATTATCTATGTTGTAGGCTTCATAGCGGTAAAGAGAGATCTATCAACTACCAACTAATTACTTAATCAAGTATTATCACAATGGGTTTCATATTCAAACCGTCCAAGACATCCACTATTATGTGGTTTTGTTTTGTTTTTTTGAAAAGAGAGTAGCGGGTGGCTTCGCCACATCAGTTTATCTTTTTTGGAGTGGGGAAGGCTCATCGAGAAATTTCAATCTTTTCCTAACCATTATCGAGTAATTCACCCACTATAAGAATTGAACCGAGAATGTACCGTGTGAAATACGGACCTGAAATTTGTCCCCAACTACTAGGCTACTTCGTGGTGGTTCTATTACGTGGGTTAGATTATTTGAGATTTTCCTTTTGAAAAAAAATATTATTAGAAAAATTTTCCTGTTTTTAGTAGGAAATTCTCATTTACATGGATCTAAACCTATACGAGTTGGGAATTATATAAGTATTCACTTTTGAGGGTAATATGTGAGATTGATAATATGTGCATAAGCAATTCAGGGTAGAGATTATACTATATTTAGTTTGAAACTTAACATGGATGGACAAAGCATCAACCAAATCTAACTAAATAAATAATGGGGTTAGGGTTGGATTTAGGCGAATTTTTAATTTATTTTAACTCATCCGATCAGATTTAAAATCAAGTTACATATAGATGAATTTAGGTTGACCCAACCCAAGGTTGCACCTTAGTGAGGAGCATATTTTCACTAGGAAATATCCTTAATACGATTTTGGCAAAAATGATAATAGTTAGACCAACTGTTTAGACCAACACTTACAAATTTTCACCTTTCGCAGCAAAGCCACTATTTCACTCTCAAGGTTGAACAAAAAATGGAATTTTAACGAAAAGTTCTCGGTACTATTCATTTTAACGAAAAATCATATTTTTAAACTAAAAAATCAATCCTGATAATATTCACTTTACTATTTATTATGTGATTTTCGTTAAAAGTCAAAAGTTTTCAAAGTTTCCTAATAAAAAATCCCCAATTCGCCAAAAGCATCTCCAACTAGGGTTTTTTCAGGGTTTAATCAAATTCCATCGACGCTTCTCGCCTGAATCAATCTCTACTACTGCAAATCAATCGCAATGGCTCGTAACGAAGAGAAAGCGCAGTCGATGCTCAATCGATTCATTGCCCTCAAAGCCGAAGAGAAGAAGAAGCCAAAAGAGCGACGCGCCCATACCTCGCCTCCGAGTGCCGCGATCTCGCCGAGGCCTCCAGATGGCGGCAGCAAATCATGGGGGAGATCGGCCGGAAAGTTGCCGAGATCCAGAACGAAGCCCTCGGGGAGCACCGAACCCGCGACCTCAACGACGAGATCAACAAGCTAATTCGAGAGAAGGTCCATTGGGAGCGGCGGAGTGGGGAGCTGGGAGGCCCAAATTATGCCAAAAACGCCCCTAAGATGACCGACCTCGACGGTAATATTGTCGATGTTCCGAACCCCAGCGGCCGCGGCCCCGGGTATCGGTACTTTGGAGCGGCGAAGAAGCTGCCCGGAGTCAGAGAGCTTTTCGAGAAGCCGCCGGAGCTCAGAAAGCGGAGGACGAGGTATGATATATACAAGAGGATTGATGCTAGTTATTTTGGGTATAGGGACGATGAGGATGGGATTTTGGAGAAGCTTGAGGTGGAGGCAGTGGCGGAGTGGAAGAGGATGGAGGAGATAAGGAGTGAGGCGAGGAGGGCGGTGAAGAGCGGGGAGGTGGTGTCTGCGGTAAAGGTGAAGGAGGTTTTGTTTGAGGAGGAAGAGGAGGTGGTGGAGGAGGAGAGGCAGAGAGAGAGAGAGAGAGAGAGAGAGAGAGAGAGAATTGAAAGAGAGGAGTGAGCAGGAGAGGGAGTTTGTGGTGCACGTGCCGCTGCCGGATGATAAGGAGATTGAGAAGATGGTGCTGGAGAAGAAGAAGAGAGAGCTGCTGAGTAAGTATACCAGTGATGAATTGATGGAGGAGCAGACTGAGGCTAAGGAGATGCTTAACATTAAGCGCTAGACTTTCGACCGCCAAGACAGAGTATGTTACTCATTCACTGATAGAAGGTTGTTATCTTTTCTCTTATCAAATTGTTGTTGCCTGTGTTAAGTATTTTGTAAATTTTTTAGATGATGAAACATGTTCAATTTGTCACTGAGGAATACTTTGTCGAGGAGCTGCGGTAGTTGTTATTATCAATTTACTATTACAAGTTTTTTTGCCTTTTTTACTACATGTTCTATTCTTTGATCTAAGTTTAATTAGTTTGTCGTAGCTGCTGAGTTCACCCGTTGATCACTTTCGATTTATGCTATAAGCTCCGGAAACTGTCTAATTTTACCATGCTTCACTGTTGTGAATGTAGTTTAGGAGTACAAGTACAAGATTTAGGGTGTCTAAAAGTGTGTAGGTTTGGGTGCAAATTCTTTGAAGAAGCAACCACATTATACTCGTGTCAGGCATGGTCTCTGCTTTAATGATATAGGTTATATAGGTTTTCCGATGGTTGAGTAACTTCGTTTCCTCTTTCGGACTTCAGACATTATGTTGGACTGAGCTTCTTGAAACAGTCCAACCTCTGAAATAGAGCTTGGTCTCACCATAATAAGGTGTAGGTTATGATATGGTCCAGTAGAGTCGGAACACCCTTGCAGTTTCTATGTGAGTTGAGGAATATGCATTTGAGATTACTATGTTTTGGAACTTGAAATAGCATATGCTTGGAACCATGATGAAGGTTTTATGAATTGTTAAAAATATTGTGTTGGATTGACAATTTTACAACTGCAAGGCATGATGATAGTCGTTGCCGATTTCATCATTACCTTGTTAATTGGTTCTGTTACACTCAACTCCCTAAGCAACCGGGTGGTTAACAGATAGACTGACGAGTAACCAAATGGTTAACAGATAGACTGACTGATTGTTTGCGGTTACTAATCTTCTGTATTGTTTATCATCATGTGTACTTGGTTTAAGTTGTGGTTTGTTAAGTTATGTTGTAATTGATAGAAACCGATTCGGTGTCTTTGTGCGTTGCTGTTAATTTTACGTGTGTGAGGTTATTTTGTTGAAATTGTACATTGCATCGGTAGTTTGTAGCCAAAGAAAAATATGCATAACATTATCTGCTTCTTGATCGCCAGCTTCTGCAAGAAACAAGTCTTTAATCTTTCTGCTCAGATTGCTACCGCATGCATCGCAGAGACCTGTATATTGACACAGACTGTCGTTCGGAAAAGACTGACCTTGGCCTGCATCGAATGCAGGCCACCATAGCCTTGCACCGAATCCTGCTCACTGGCGATGCGATTGTATGCCTCATCGTTACTGATCCTTTGATTGATTCAATCTAAGAAGTGGACTGTGGGAGGTTTCATACCAATTTTAAATCTCTTTCCTAGAGTAATAGCTAGAAAAATTCATCGTTACTGATCCCTTGATTGATTCAATCTAATAGCTAGAAAAATATGTACAGCTAAATGTGAAAATTATTCTCCAACAGAAGAATTAAAGAAAGAATTGGTCCAAGGATGAATCGATATGGAAATAAATAAGCATGACAATTTCTTGCATGATTCGTTAATTTAACAAGAACGAGAGGTTTCTTGTCAATCTATTAACGAGTCGGATCATTATTGAGTCACCTATTAAGTGTAATGTGGAGTCAATTTTTAGGCAGTGAGCTACTCTAGAGAAGCAATGCTGTTGGTAGTGAAGTGAGTCCAATGGCAGAACCATTCTCGTGAAGATGTTACATGGGAGTGTACAACGAACTGAAGACCAAATTTCCAGAAGTTGTCAATCTGTGAAGTTCCACTTACTGTTTTTGTTTTGAACTTGTAATTCTGGTTATTGTTCTGTGTTTTCAATTGTATGTTTGGTTTTAAGGTGGGTATTGTTAGGATACCATACCAGATGGCACAATATGGTGGTGACAAGTGTACAAGAGGCTGTTATTAGTTAGTTGGGATTGAGAGTTAGCTAGGAGATAGTGGTTTGTAAGAGAAGGCGGCAGTTAATGAAATTGTATTGTTGTTCTCATGTTCTGTTACTATCTCTCTGCAATTGTGGAAGATGTAGGGTAGGGTTTTAACATTAAGAACTTGTTAATGATTTGGATCTGTTGACCCTAAAAACTACTACGCCTACGTGGCGCGCAGACCGAGTAATCTATGAGCTAACTACGTCCTTCGGTTGTGTGCGGGGCGTGCCAACTCGTCGGCCGAGCTCGGTTGAGGAGTAAAATTTGTTGATGTTGCATTGGTCGCGCTGCTGACTTCTTGATCTTGCGACTACGGCCGAGGAAGGAACAATTCTTGGCCTTCGGGTTCTAGAGCCTGAAGATAAGGCTGCTAATTTGCGAAGTTCAATATCAAATTCGGCTGTCAATGTGCCGAATGTAGTAACCTGGTAACACCTCACTTCGCCGAGAAGGCTAATGAGATGACCTCTGTCAATAAGGATTCGAAAACCCTTCTCGACCGAGACTTGGATAGGTAACCAGTCGGCCTCTTCGCAGTGCTGTTTATCCAAACTGAAGGTGCTCCGCGGTCGACTGATTCTACGGCGATAGTGCTGTTTATCCAAACTGAAGGTATCACCGGTTGCCTTCATAATGCTGTTTATCCAAACTGAAGATGTGTTGGCGAAAAGGAAAAATAAAAATCTCAAGGTTGTTGAGAGGTTTCGCGTAGAGCGAGGGTTTGTGTATGGCAGATTTGTGTGTTGAGTTGGAGAGGCTTCTTCTGTTGTTTGTAGTCTTGTATTTATAGCAACAGATCCCCCTTTGATCAAATTAAAACCTCACTTGGATTAGGACTCCTCATCCTGATCCAACCATATCTCGACCAGTCGTACTTTCGTCAGGACTCTGAACCTGGCCTTTTGTCAAGCCACATCCGTCTCCATGTCCCAACATCCTTGTTTCGCCGAGACTCCTTGTTTTATCAGGATTCGACCTCTTTGCCTTTATCCAAATCACTCCTCCTCCCAATAGGACTCGGCCAACCTGACTTGGCGGCCTATGGCGACTGGACGACCCATAATATTTCTGGAAGAATACTGAGCCGAGAACAAACTTAGATTCGGCCCAATAATATAAATTTGGGTCCAAACATGATCGATATAAGGTCAAATGCTAAGACTCGTTAAGATAACGAGAGTAAATATGCGCTAAGATAATGATGTAAAAAACACAAACACAAACCATTTGCGAGTTCTACATAAGGCAGAAAATCCGACGTAAAAGACATATACACAATCCATTTGCGATTTCTACAGAAGGCAGAAAATCCATTGATGATCATTCAACATCACAGACGTTAAACCCTAAAACCTCCATTTACATTTTTATTTTATGTATACGCCCCAAAAACTACAAGAAAAAAAAAAACTAAAAAAATTACAAATCAAACAAATTTAAAAGGGTAAATTACATTTTACCATCTCATGTTTGAGGTCTATTGCAACCTCATACAAAATCTTCAAAATATTTCACTTTCATATACTATTTTATTTCAATATAATACATCCGTTACATTTTTCATCCATTGTTCTGTTAAGAGCTGACGTAGCTACCCAATTTATGCCACGTAGTTAAAAAATAATTTTTTTTATACATTTAAAAATAATTAATTAAAGAAAAGTTTAAAAAATAAAATTCCCAGAAACCCATCCCTTCCCCTTCCCCCGCAACCCACCACCCCCACCTAGATTACTTAGATTTGTTCTAAAAGAGATTACCCAGCTTTCCCATCAATTTCCCTCGTTTTCTCGGCAACCAAACAGAAAATAACTCCAAAAATTGAATGGATTCCAACCCCAATTTTCCAGAATCCGAACCCAAGAACAAAAATGCAAAAATTCAATGGATTCCCTCGTTTTCTCCGTTCTGTTGGACTCCGTAGCCACAACCCCAACAACAATCACTCCTGCAATCATGGCTCATTGAGCTCTTGATTAACACCGACACGCCATGAAGAACGGCGTTTCCGTCTTCGTCTGCATCACCGCGGCAAGATCCGAGCCATACAAGCTTAGAGTGCACAACCAAATTCGAATTGGAAGTAGGATGATCTTAGTCGGGTTTAGGTGGCGTAGGGTGAGGGGGGGTTATGGGTTGGGAGAGCTCCTTGGCCATGGGTCTGTTCATCTATGGTGGTAGGTTTGGAAAATTGAAAAGAGGCTGGGATTTGGGTAGGGTGGGTGTGGGGTGGGGTTGTGCAGACTCTCGAATGTGAATCAGAGTGCCCTTCTGATGAAAACGGATCGGTTCCGGATCGCGAACTGGATCTGAAGAGAAAAATTCCTAAATCGCTTGATTTATGGATGGAAAAGTAGCTTGAGTTCTGAAAAAAGCCTAACAGCAACTCCAACCCACTGTTGACGAACTTGATTTCTCATTCAAAATCAATTTTGTTTGGCCCAAAATAAAATTCAAAATTCATTTTCTTATTTAGGGAAAAGAAGTTGATTTCTCATTGTTGAAGAAATCATTGAGTTGTGATTTTGGTGGCGATGGGAACATTAGGGTATAAATGGTCTCTGGTAAAAAAATGATCTTCATGGTTAAATTGGTTGTGGGCACTAAACTTTTCGGATTTGACATTTAGATAGATTAGTAAATTATGGGCTCTAAAAAAAAAATGATCTTTATGGCTAAATCGATATTTAAACAAAGCAAGTGAGTACCATCATCTCTAACCAAGATGCCAACACCTAATCTCCTATGTTAACATGAGTCACCGAGAGGAGATAGTTCAACATGTTAAATAGAAGCAAAGGAGAAAGCCAAAGTAGTAAAACTATCTGTTGGACAAAAAGAATGAAACGAAAGATCATTCCATGGAAAATAATGAAAACCACATAAGCAAGAATATAAGCTTAGATCATTTTTTTTATAGGGAACTTTAACGAAAAGCTCTCGGTACTGTTCACTTTAACGAAAAACCATATTTTTACACTAAAAAGTCAATCATGGTACTATTCACTTTACCCTTTATTTTGTCCTTATCGTTAAAACTCAAAGTTTTCAAACCCTTTTCATTAGTTTTCATTTTTTTATAATGTTTTATTTAAGGTAACAGATGCATCGACTAATGTGGGGTGTATGTGAAAATGTGAGGTGTGAGGGTATTCTGAAGAAGTATGCGAGGTGTGTTAAGATAATTTTTAGTTGAAAAGTAAATGTGGAGTGTATTAAGTATGTGGAGTTTATTCAACAATATATGAGGTGTTAATTTAATAAGCCTTTTTTTCTTCTTAAGTTTTAAAATAAATGAATTTTTTTAAAGGAGATTTTTTTTTACTTTTATCTACTTGGAACACCTATTGTGGGATCCATGATGTCCATGTGAGTAGATAACAAAAAAAATTAACAGAATTTGTAACCGACGTATGATATTGAAATGAAATAATAGCTAACGTATGAAATTGAAATGTTTTAAAAAATGTTGTATGCAGTTGCAATGACACTCAAATTTGAGGGGGCAAAATGTAATTTACCCAATTTAATACATCGACACAAAAATTACTAGAAATCAAAGCCTCCACCAAAGTCATCACCACCGAACCCAGCATCGTACCCAGCCATCTCACCCACATCACCACCGAACCCAGCATCGTACCCAGCCATCTCACCCACATCACCACCGAACCCAGCATCGTACCCACCGAACCCAGCATCGTACCCAGCCATCTCACCCACATCACCACCGAACCCAGCCATCTCACCCACATCACCACCGAACCCAGCATCATACCCAGCCATCTCACCTACATCACCATTGAACCCAGCATCGTACCCAGCCATCTCACCCCCATCACCACCGAACCCAGCCATCTCACCCCCATCACCACCGAACCCAGCCATATTCCCACCCACATCATTAATCCTATCCCCAATAAACAATCCACCCAAGCATACGCATAATCAGGCACGGCATATGCATCATCAGACGCGGAAGGAATTTTCTCATTTCTATTTTATTACTATTACGTTACACTGTCACTAGGTTAGCCATTTGATCGACGGCGCTTTAGCCGACACTGATGCTGCCATTTCGAAATCAAGGAATATGGAAACGACTTGGTTATTCGTCAGCACGGGTTTAGCTTCCTCTTCCTCTTGGATTGCGTCAACCGCTCAAGTGAAGCCAAAAGGGGAGGATTTCCGAAAGGCTCCGATCCAGTGAAAATCCGTTTAAGCTAAAAGCACCGGTTTTCTCCCGGCCAGTCAACAGCCAGTCCACAAGAGAACCCCGAAACGGGAGAAAACCCCCCTTCTACCTTTCTTTCTTTTAGAACCTTTCTCGCCTGCCGTTAAATGAAAGTTTATTTGAGTTCCCAATGGCTGGTGAAAGTTAAATAGGAGACCTCAAGCTGCCATACTTAACTAGAACCGAAGGAAGATCTCTCACACCGGCAATGGAAACTAGATGTCAACGAGCGGCACATAATTGAAATTGGACAACCTCACCCCCCAGTGAATGTAGTCGGATGGACAGATCGACTGTCGCATGATCGAGTGTGAGCGCATGATCGACTGTTAAGGTAGGACCTTCAACAAAGAGAGTTGATCAACAAATTCAGACTATTTTCTGTCAATTCGGCTGTCCTCTCATTTCTATTATAAAATAAAATGTCTTGAATCATTCGATATAAGGGCTTCACTTCGAAGAGGCATAGGAGCAATATCCCGAAACTGAAGATGGGACTGAAAGCTGCCATACGAGATTAGAGAATAGAAAGTAAGGAACTGTCTGAAAGTTTGTACCTTCAAAGCCAACTTCGTCTCTGAACTCAAGCCTTCCCTTTGACCCATGTATCCTATCTGTAACCGAACCCGCGGGAAAGCCTACTGAAGAAGGAAAAGCAACCATATCTCCTTGGCAAACAAGACGGAACCGAAGCTATGTGCATAGTCTTACCCCTGCCCAATCTACTCAAAGGATTAGAGATCATGAACGAGAAAATATCAATGAAAGCCCGGAACTTACCCACGGGCTGACCTACGATCACCTATTCTTTTTTTAGTTTTTTCATGCAATGGGACTTTCGAGCAGAGACCATTGACTGGAGCAGATGAGAAAGCAGAAGAATCCAAGCCGATTTACACCAGGGGGTAAGGGGCAGGAAGGAGGCTGGAACCCTCTTCCATTTCTCGCTCATCCGCTCGCAGCTAAAAAGCTATCCTTTGCTTTGATCCATTACCGGTTCCGCAGGCTCAAGCTTACTTCATTTTCCATCTCTCTATTTTTCTTTCTATTCTCTCGCCCAGCTAACCAGCAAGCTCTAACCCGCCCATCTATCTTTTGATTAACCATCCTCTCCTCTACTTATTCTCCCTTAATCTTCTTCCGAACTCTCTTTCTCTTTCCAGAGATGGAGGATCTGAGAAACCAATGAGGGAACGGGAGGAAGAACAACACGGGTTTCACTGACTCACGCCCCCGATGAATGAAGGGAGTCATATTCCTTTCTATCTGGTACTTATATGCATAGCTTTCTCAGTAACTGCCCGGCAATCCGTATTTAGGGATTGGATGGAAGTGGCATCTCCCTTTCGACCGCGGTGGGGGGTTGTGATTGGCTGGAACTTGAACAGAGCTTGGGCCATGAGGACCATATGGAGGGCGTGGGCCAAGAAAACCCTGTGGGCCACGAGGAGCATGAGGCCCATAAGGCACATTAGGCACATGCAGCTGAACATGTTGGTTATGAGGCCTCTGTGCCCCATGAAGCACATTACCCTGAATTGGTGACTCACTGCTTGGTGGAGGAGCATCATCACATTGTTCACCTTCATCCTCATCAGCATTGGCATTCACTTTTTTCCCCTTGTTTTTCTTCTTATTACCCCCGTTGCCACCACCACCGCCAGCTTTAGCCGGTGCACCGCCACCTTCATTGGGTTTGACCATATTACCACCGTCCACCTTCTTACTAGTGCTACCACCTTCGTTATTGTTCTTCTTAGCAGAGTCCTGAACTTGAACAACTTCAACTTTAACCGTCTCTTTCTCATTATCACCACCAGCAGCACCGCCACCGTGGTTGCTTTCCTCGGAGCTTTCAGCCTCGCTTTGCTGCTTCTCTTTGCCTTTGTTTTTCTTTTTGTCTTTTGAATTGTTATTGTTATTAGCTTTCTGATCAGGCCACAGCTCTGCATGCTTCCCTGTCTTGGTTAATTTCTTGATCAAAATCTCTGGCTCCACATTCCCATGTACTGTCACTTTTTGCAGCCTTCACAGTGGATAGAGACCTTCAAAACCTATGTCTGTAAAACAGAGAAGAAGATGTTATAAACATGTGAAAGTTGTAATCTTTTGTGATTGGTGTTCATAAAAACCATGTTTTAAAGTTTTAATTACCTTGTATTTGAGAAGAGGTTCAGAACTCTCTTCAATTTCTTTTGGTTCTGGTTTGGCTTCAGGCTTAGCCTCAGTTGTTGCCATTGACAGAAGTAGAGAGCGAGCCTTGTTTTTTGAGAGAAAAAGGAAAAGGAGAGAGTTGGCAAATGATTGTCAACCACTGCTCTTCCTCATCCCTAATTGGAAATTCCTTCACGAAGTGCTTGGTGTCCAATATTGCTTAAGTAGCCAACTCCACCAACTCTGATTCTGGGTATCCTAGCAGCACATGCTCATACAGATAAAGCGCATCATTGCTAACATCAACTCCAGGAACTAGAGCTGCTGATGAAAGGGACTGAGGAACTCTCTCTTTCTCAGGTTCAGAGACCTTAACCCCATCTGCAAGATCATGAACCGTGTACTCCAAAATCCGAGTGGTTGGGTTCACTGCGCGGCAGACAATGTGATTCCCAACAATCACATTGTTCAGTGATTTCAACACATAATCCAACAGACCTGTATCTCCAATATGTAACCGAGCTGCATCTCGCACATCTTGCCGGGTCATCCCACCATGACTGAAGTCTCTCTCTTTCTTTTCTTGCAATGCGTTCACAATCACTTCCGCTGCAAACTCTAGTCTTCTTTTAGGCCATCTGCTATCCATGTGAGTAATAACAGTAGTGAACTTCCTATAACTCACAGACTTTTCCTTCATCGGGTGCTTGATCTGGAGGGCTGCTCTGGTTGCAGGTTTTGCAGTGGATGATGAAAATGCAGCAGTAGCCATCAATGATTTCTTCTGTGCAGGAATACTAGACTTGACAGTCAGCATAAACCTAAGAAGATCCTTGATTGTGATCAACTGTGTTTCACTCAAATTTCTGTAATGACGAACTATTTGCTTCAGTTCTTCACACTGGTCCGTATCACTAAAATCCTGGATGATCCTTTCAAGTTGTAATGAGCTAAGAATCTCAAGTGCTCTTTCATAATTGTGTTAAAGCTTCCTTGGCAGAACCTCCCCATCTACCAAACCAAGGGTGTCCGTAAGCAACGCCATGGAGAAGACGAAGGTCCATAGACCGCTTCTTTGATAGATTCTCAACAGTGATTTTCCTGCAAAAGAGAAGAATGCATCAAAACCAGTTCATTGGTTTTTCATAATACAATTGTGAAATCAAGAAATCTATATTTTTCCTAGTACCTGGTTCGAAGATTTGTGCAAATTCTGTCCCAAAGATCCATAATCTGTCTCCCATAGAGATACTTAGAACCCCCTTAAAGTCCATTGATGCAGACCAAGTGAGCAAACCCATTACAGTGAATCAACCCGTGTAACAGATGGGTCGGAAGATCAAAGATACTGTCATTCAGAGGCTTATGCCACTCATCATCCATTGGTATTATCATATGGTACTTTCGCTTCGACAAAAAATGATTACTCCAACCTAAACAAAAATAACATATCATATCCCAATCAGAGGAGAAGCTGAGTAGCTGAAGATGCCAGAATGGAGAAGCTGGAATGACTGCTTAAGCAACAAATTTCTTGCTTAAGCAAGCCAACTAATTGAGCTCAATTGGAGTTGCATTAGTCGTAATTATCCATAGGGTCTGGCATTGGTTTTATATGAACAGGAAATTGAGCTCATTCAACATGGATAGAATGAAAGAATTAGGAATCATTTCTAGGGTTGAAAATTTTCTGACATTACACAATAACAAAGAAGAAATTAAAGGCGGATTCCGGAACCTCATACAAAAAATTACAGAAACCCAATTGAGAAGTTCGAGTTCTGACCTGTGCATCGGCAGTGATCACAGAAGGGTCGATCAGAGGACTTGACATCTTCTTCAATGGTGTAAAGAGGGACGACGAGGCTTGTGTTGTCGTGGACAAGAAGAGTGCACCAAATGGGCATGCCCCGGACACTGTAGTCTTCAAGCTCAGCACATTCTTGAAGAAACACCCGAATGTTATCACGAAATGGACCATGAGGACGACTGATCGAGCTACCCGAATCGCAGAACGAATTAAACCCTAAAATCTTTTGCCTTCGCTTCCTCTTTTTGCAAGCTTCAAGGATTGGGATTGACATGCTTTTCTCTCTCTCTCTCCTCCAAGACTTGGATTTCTTGAAGTTTGTTGCAGAGGCGGTTGTCTGTTATAGGCTCTGCCTTTGAGTACAATTTCCCGCTAGAATTGGTGTACGACAATGACCCTGATGGGAGAGATAATTACTAGCTTACCATATAGTGAGGAAGATTTTGTGTATGGGCATTTTAGACATTTGTCAATTGGTTCTTTTTCCTTGGGCAGTTGGACTTATCGTCATTTGGTTGACAATGACATTCTGTTTCTCTCAGTCTCATATGCCAACTTGAGTATAAACTGTCGTTAAAGGCTAGCTAGATTACACAATCCAGTTCTAGGTCGGACTAACCATGTTAGCCGTCCGCCCACCACCACCACCGCCGGCTTCTTATTAAAAAAGTAGAGTAGAAAAAATCATAATTTAGATGCTGTACCAGATGACTGTAACTATACTTCATTCAGACCGGGCCAAGTCCAGCTTTCTTGTTCAAGTCTTGGCTTGCTCTTTTTCCATGTCTGTTGATGGCGCTTGCTATTGAATGTCTTGATTGCGCATAGCCCTTTCATGCTTCTTTGTAGCATACTTTAGATGCTGCGGGATAAACCCTCTTTGAAAGGTAAATGAATGCTTATCCTGTGGATGCGGCATTAGCGGTGTTAGCACTTTCCCTCTTAGAAGGAGGAATCCGCTAAGGCTAGGCACCTTATTCAAAAGGTAGAGATTCATCTTTCCAATGGCCAGTGGAAGAATGCCCTGTGGGACTTGAGGAATAGAGTAGGGCGTTAGGGAGGAATTGGACAAAGCAAATGCCTTTTTGTTCACATGGGATTGATGCCCAGAAGAAAGAAAGGATTGTAGAAAAGATTGGACAGCAAGGCTATAAGGAAGGGACTGAATCCACTAGTGGGACATGCTCATAACAATAGAGCTAGTAAGGCAAGCAAGGTTCTTTATCAGAGAATGGGCTCTTATGGAATGCCTGATTGCATTTGCACATGATTCGTAATAAACAGCCTTCCCGCTTGATATCCCGTTTTCCTTATCTCGCGCAATTAAAGGGAACGAGACTGGAAAGCCCAAACTGAGCCCGGCGGGGGAATGCTTACCGATACCGAAGCCGTTCCGCTCGTCCCTCTTTCGAGGAGGGACTTCGCTTCACTCTCCTTGAAGAAACCAAGTTTGCGGTTACGTATATGATAACCGGCCTATACGAACGTTTGTTTGTTGGAATCTTCTTATGTCAGAATCTTTTGGGAGTTGAAAACACCGGGTGATTGCTCTTGGGTATGGAGGAAGATACTCAAACTTAGAAGCATAGCCGTGGGAAGATCAAGTACCTGGTAGGAGACGGCTCAACCATTTAATTATGGTATGATAACTGGAAAACCATTAGATCGATAGCCGGGGTAATTTCCCTCCCACTCCGAGGAAGATTGATCTGGATCCCTGGGAACTGGTCTTAGAGAAGTAGATGGCTCGGCTCCACTGGGAGATGGATGGAATTGGTACGGCTCTAACTATTCGGTTAGGAGGGCTGCTTCTCAGCTTATTCCATTCCTGATAACGGGTCCCTGTGTGTTCGAGATGAGACCGGGCGGGCGCATTTGTCCTAAATACAACTCAAGATGGGTGGGATTACCTGCTTATATCTCCTCGCCGCAGCGCGAAGGAAGAGCTCCTCAATCTGGGCATATACTTCCGGCTAGAGCTGCTCAAAAAAAATCTCTACCTGATCCGGTCTCAATCCTATCATCACACAAAGGTGATACGCGACCGAGGGAAGCACTAACCGCGCAGGAACGAGGCTCTCCTTTTAAGAGTACTATTTTTTTCCTCTTCCTTTCCCTGAATAGGTTGCTAGTGTTCGGTCCTGATCCAAGATGAGGAACCAAACCAAGTCTTGAAAGTCTTCCTCAAGTGAGTACTGGTCCACCTATCCAGTATGTGAGGAAGTTTCTCCCATGGAGCTAGATTTTGTATGTTACTAAGCCGGATCGCCCATACTAGGTTCTTTTTCCACGCTATGTGACTAGCCGACGATGATGGGACTAGTAGACGCAGCAGACTGAACTTGTCTCATGAAATGGTTGTTCTCGACAATCCACTTATTGTAGGTTAGATTCAGACTGAGCAGACTCTAGCTCTTGCGTCTGCATGATCTGACTTCTATGACTTGTAGTATAAAATAAAAAAAATACATTTATTTTGCTTCCCCTTCTCTCTGGTCTCTCGAGTAGTTAGATCGAGTATCCGAGTATGCGTACGCTAGTTATACGCTAGTTAGTTGTCATTCTTCCTACGTGCCTTTGAGCAGCTAGTATTGAGCAGACGCAGACGATAAGACGAGCAGATGTTCTTCTGTTTTATCTTCTTCCCCAGGTATTTTGTTTGTTCCCGGCAACCCGGGCTCGGGCTAAGGTCCCGCTGGTTTAAATATCCTACGCTTCTTTTCTCGTGAGCTCTACTAAAAGAGGAGTAGAAGCTAGGTTTTAATCTCCTAAGTCCACCTTCTTCTGGAGTTCTTTCCCGCAGTCGGTTGTTGGTCTTTTTCGTATCGAAATGGATCGCCCTTTCCTTTAGAGCAAAGTTGCCTCATCCCGACGGGTTCTACCATCAAAACGTGCTCCGATCGCGCCTAGCCGGAAAGGGAATTCTCTCCTATCTCCGACCGAGCATACAAGCATAAGCGATTGCAGTTTTTAACTAAATAGCTAGTCGGGTTCGGTTTTGTTAGGCTAGACTAGACACGTATGCACCTTCTTTTTACTTCGACGTTGAGAAAAGGGTTCGCCAACCCCGGATCTCTTTATAAGAGGTAGTAAAAGAGGTTTTCTTACTTAACCGGACCCGCAGCGCGCTTCTGTTTCCCGTTCCCGTATGTGAGGAATTCCCCCCGCTGGAGCTCCTTTGTTTACGGGAATAATAGGTATACCTTCAGTTTGCTTCTAGCTTGATAAGGAATTTTTTTTCCCGTCTTTTTTGTTAGAAATTGCCAAAAACATTCTGGAATAAACATGGTTTTTGCAATAACTTAAATTTACCGCAATTAGCACTTCGGATTTGAACGGTCGAGATCGTACTCTTTCTTTCAGAACCCGGGTCTCAATTGAATCTTTATCACTCTGCCACACACCCGCAGCATCGAAACAACCCGAACTCTGAGAGAGAAGCCAACGGCGAAGTGAAGTAATCGAATTCCAAGAAAAGAACGGCGTAGCTTGGCCAATCTTGGCTTCCAGGCCATAAAATCTAGGAGACAACTTATGTGACAGTCTCTTTTGCACACTTATAGGATTCCAACTTCAAATAAACCCAATCACCAGCATCAAAACCCTCTCAGTATGATGTTTATCATAGTACCTTTTCATCCTAGACTGAGCAAGATGCAAGTTCTGTTTCAATGCAGCTAATAGAGCATCTCTATCTTGTAATTGCACATCCACTTGATGGACGGTTCTGGTATGTATGCTTGCACTGAAGGAGGTGGGTAGCCATATAATATAGTGCCTGAAATGGAGACATCCTTATTGCTGAATGGTAGGTGGTATTATACCACCATTCTGCCCATGGAAGAAGATTCAGCCAATTTGTTGGTCTCTCACCGCTCCAAAGTCCTGTTGAGGTTTGACCATCAATCAGTCTGGGGCAGTGCTTTTGCACAATTGTGTACCTTGCATAGTAAAAAAGACTTCCGCTCGGATCTCTATCACTCACAATGGTATTAGGCGTACCATGTAACTTGAGCACACCTTTCGCAAACACATCAGCAACAGTTTTAGCAATATAGTATATGGATGAGCTAGTGGGAGGAAATGTTCATACTTAGTCAACCTGTCAATCACCACCAGTATAACTGATTTTGCACTTGACAATGGGAGCCCCTCTCCCTACTCCACTTCGCTGTGCTCAGTGCCTCTCCTTGGCAGTTGAGTCGCTTCTCCCCTCTATGAAGTCCATTGAGATGTCCACCCAGGTATAGACAGTGGTTGTGGTGGGGAAATTGCTTCATAATGGGTTTACTGGCAGACATCACATTCTCCTACAGCTTTCATCACACCCCTGCCACCAATGGTTCAACCTGTCACCCATATTAGATTCACCCGTAGTACCAATAAATCTCTTTCAACTACGCCGTCCTAGCTCGGGTTACTAGCTCAACATACGCAATGGGGACGAATGCTAGGTTAGAATCCGATACTAAACTTTTAAAGGAAATCATGGTGGCATATGAATCACCTTATCTTGATACCATTGCAAGTGTAAAGGCCAATCCGCATGATAGGTCCATAAACTAGAGACGATTAGATAGCACTATCAGACTTCCTTAGCGAATACTAGCGCCATCCTCAGACGCTGAAGTCAGTCGGAGATATAGATTCGATACAAGCCCCATAGGGATCATAATCTGGATATCCTCCGTCCAGCCCCGACCCGAGCCACTCCAATCCCGGGAACCTTACCAGAGCTACTAAAATCTTGGAAATCGACTAGCCTTACTTGTTTCATTGATGGGTCTCCATCCCTCTATCTTTCCCTCAGCTAGGTATGGTAAGGACAACCTTGAATCGGAGTTTTCATGCTCATACCAACCAAAATTCACTACGGGTAGGGTGAGAATAAGAAGGGTGGATAACCCCTAAGATAAAGCAGTCAACATCCACCTTCTTCCGAGTGGGATAAAAGAGAAGTTTGCCATCAACCCATTGACAAGATCAAACATCGGATCACTACTCATGAGCGGCGGCCCATCTAGCTAGTTGAGCCTTCCTTGCCCACCTTTTCATTTCTTTATTGGCCCAGCCTTCAACCATTAACCTCTCCTCTGTGCACCCTCTCTGGTGTCGGATGGATCTTTCCTTTCATTGAGTGATCTTCCTTTCCTCTTTAAGAAATGTGCATCATGGGAACAGTCATTGCCCGGGGTGGATGGAAGACTATAATTTTATAAGGTTCCGGGGGCCCGTGCGTGTGGGCCTCGGGAGGGATGGGATGCTGAGGCGAGAGGTCTCGAAAGCACAAAAAAGAGCCATTTCGCACTATAGGGCTGACTAACTTTTTCAGAACTCGACCCCTTCTTATTAGCCAAAATTGCGTTGATTCATTTTCTCGCTAGGCACCGACGGCTCCGAAGGAGCAGAAAAGTCGACTCCACCATAGAGTGGAAAAGGGAAAGTAAGAAATAGCTGCTGGGTGAGAGAAACTTTTTTGAATTGGACAGGCGTTTATTAGAAAAAATCGCGTTGGTAGAAATCTCCGGTAGGGCGCATTAAAGGCTACGAAGTAGTGAGCTTTTCCAACAGGTTCTGGAAGAATAGATTTGTTTCAACAGGAATACGGAATACGGGTTGCCGCATGCAAGTGAAAGCATCCTTGCCGTCAAAGAGCACCATAAGGCTTCCGCCTTTACATCTCTGTCAGTTTCATAGCGAATCTATAAATGTTAAGCCAAAAAACACGAGAAATGGGGGGCCAGACGTCGATCCATACAGAAAAGCCGCTCCGCTGATTCTTCCTCATGGGAATTTCATCCATGCCTCTTCAACGTCTTTCTTTCACACCAAAGAATAGAATAGCTTTATCACCATAGGACTTATACGAGATGCCCTGAGGTAAGCATTCGCTCAGAAAGAAGACTAGCTATATGCCTAACAAGCGAAGACTACAATTATATCATGCTACTTCCAGTTGACTGACTTCTTACTATTCAAAGCATCTCGAAATCAATGTATGAATAAAGAAAGAACGCATACTATTACCATTTCTCGGCGTTACGACAGCTTCCGATTGAGGAGTTGCGCAATACAGACTCTTGGGGGAAGATCGAATCAAGGTCGGGTCCCAGAACAAAGACCTATTTTTGGGAAGATGACATGTAAGGGTAAGGGGGCATCCTCGCAGAGGCCCCTCTTCTAGGACTTGCTACCAGCTGAGAGAAGTGGCTAGATTCGTTACAGAGGCCAAGCCCACTGCGGGGCCCGATCCGACTCCAGAACCTAACCGCACCTCAGAGATAGAGGGAAGATCCATGTCACACTGGTAATCAGCCGCCAATAACCAGTTACCTTGAAAGCGGACGATTCTCTCTTCTTTGTCTAGTTCGTGAGAAGGATTTGCTGCTTTCTTAAATGCTTACGAAAAGCCTAAACCTTGCTTGAAGAAAAAAGTAGGAGTCGCCATCATAAATTTATTTCAGTTATAGCAATGACTCTTCCTATCAAGAATAGGAAGAGAGGAGATCTAAATCGGAGGGAAGAAGAGAAGGGTTAGGTCAATATGTTGACTTGCTTAGCTTCTAAAAGCTAAGGACTATGCTTCTAATCTACTAATCGGTAAGCATTCCTCCTGTTATCTATCTTTCTCGGGATTTTTGGCCTACATTACTTTTTCCTTCCTAGACGTCCATTTCAATCGTGCAACTTGCATGAAACCCCGTCTTTTTGTCCTCAACTGCGGAGAGAAAGATTCCATTATCGATGGACACATCAAGTTGGAAATCACTCCTTGCTGCTTTCATCACAAATTTATTAATTCCGGGCTTCTGGGTATCCTCTTGTAAGTCCTCAAACACCCAAAATGACCACCAACAGGCACTGAAAGTGTGCAACTCATCCAATAATTTCTTTCTCCAATCATTAGGCACATATAATCTATCTTTGTAATGCAACACATCATTAATCAAATCAAAGAATACCCTTTTCTACTACACTGACCTCTTTGGAGCTCCTCTATGATGGTGTCTGCATCTGAGTAGCATGCTTGTTTTATGTCTTGTACATACTGGAATACTGGTTCTCCCATGATAGCTTTGAGCTCAGCTTGCCTTGATAAAGCATCTGGTACAGCATTGTGAGATCCAGACCTGTAAGAAATGGTATAATCATACCCAATTTCAATAACCACAGAAGTAGTAATTCTCTCCCCCAACCCCAAAAAGTGCTGTATAGTTCTATGATAAGTTAAAATCTTAAAATGGTGCCCCAACAAGTATGGCCTCCGTGCATACACAACAGCTAGCATTTCTTTATCATATACTGATAAAGCTAAGTGTCTCTGAGCCAATGTCTTGCTTAAGAAAGCTATGGGGTGACCCTGATAACGCAGCTCCCACCCCTATGCCTGATACATCACATTCCACAGTAAACTCTTGAGTAAAGTCAGGTAAAGCTAACACAGGTGTAGTAGTCTCCCGCTTCACTTCGTTCAGCACCTCAAAAGCTTTATCAGATTCTGGTGTCCATTTAATCTTTCTTCAACATTTCGCTTAGCAATAATTCCAAAGTTCCTCACAAACTTCCTGTAGTACCCCAAAAATCCTCTTAAACCCGGTTTGGGCCAATGCTTAATGCATTCAATCTTACTTGGGTCTACTGCAACCCCTTTAGCTGTAATGACATGCCCCAAATATTCTGCACTTGGACTTCCCTGCATTTGCTCATTTGTCTAGCAAAGACCTGAGAAAAATGTTTCAACCATACACGAGCTGTATATTAAGATATCATTAAAAAAGACCAATACAAATTGGATTATATAATCCAATATGTCATTCATGAGAGACTGGAAGGCACCGAAGGTGTGCATTGGTTAGTCCAAATGGCATAACCATAAACATCATGTGTCCTAGTCTTGCTTATATCATCAGATTTGGTGATAACCAGACCTAAGGTCCAACTTGGTAAAGATTACTGCCCCATCCAAGAGCTCATCAATCAGGATATTTCTCTTTGACTGTAACTTCATTTAGGGCCCTGTAATACACACACATTCTCCAAGATCCAGCTTTCTTCTTAACAAGCAACATTGGAAAGAAAAAGGGACAAAGAAGCTCGACTGACAAGGAGAGGGGCCGAAGGTGAGGCCTTATGACCCCACTATCAAGCAATTCCCCCACAACCTTCCCAATCTCAGTCTTTTGGAAATGCGGGTACCTATATGGTCTTACACTTATTGGTTCAGTACCTGGTGCCAAAAGAATTCTGTGATCATGAGTTTTCTCAGGAGGCTGTGTTTGAGGAGGTGCAAACACATCAGTGAACTGAGTGAGTAACTTTTGTATCTCAGGAGGAACTGGTTCTGCGTTGGAGGATTCAATGGTGGAATCTGCGCTTCTCTTTCTTGATGGAGCAGTTTTGTCATGATTTTGCAGCTTACTAACTTAGCATTCATGCGGCAGAATGCCTTGTAACTTTGTACTCCAATTCCGAATCTCATTGTCATTTTATCAAAGTTCCAGACAATGTCTCCCAATGTTCTTAGCCAAGCCGCTCCCAGCAAAGCTTCACACCCAGTCACTGGTAATATGTAAAAAGCCGTCTCCCACTGATAGTTCTGCAGACTCATTGTTAAGCTAGGTGTGTGACCCCTAGTTTTCATTCTTGCCCCATTAGCAACTGAAACATTCAAAGGGTTAGTGTTATTCAATTCACATTGGGACTGCTTAATCAACTTGGGATGGATGAAGGCGTGTGGCTTGGAAGATCAATCAATTATGATTAGGGAAGGTCGGTTACGGAAAGATCAATTACTAGCCGAGATCACGGACAAGGGAAAGAGTGGAAAACTATCTTCCTGGAGCTGGGCATTAAGCTTCGCATTTGCATTTAGCTAGTCTATAATCAGTCCTAGATACAAGGACTCAGGCTCTCTCTAATGCGACCTCTTTACCACTTCACTTCTTATTCACTTCCTCACTTTGTTTGCTTCGAAACCTCGTTTTATTGATCTATTATCATAGGAAACAATGATAACATACTATATCCTGAATAGGAGTGTAATCATACTAGACTCTCTCAAAGAAAGGCATGGGGCATTGCTTGTTCTGTTAGGTTCTTAGTAGGAGTCGTCTACCTTTTCTTCTTTTACTTCACGGTTTCCTTGAGTGCTTTTTCAACTCTAAAAAAGAAGTAGACATTCTTTCTTTCAGAACCTCGCTTTTGTTCAATTATAAATAAAGAACCGCTTTGATGGTGACCACATCTGCTGGCATGTGATGTTTGGACATAGAATCGAGTCCTTGTAAATGGGCATAGCCAGGTGCTCTTATTTTACGACGGTAGGGACGATTGCTTCCATTACTAACCAGAAAGACACCTTCTATGACATGCTGTTGTCGTCGCGAACCCCCTCTCCCTTGCCCATCACTTTATTTTTTAAAAAATGAAAGGTCTCTGATTGGACTCCGCCCCGGTTTAGGTCCTCCAGAAGGGCATAGAGTCGATCTAAGGAGGGTTCTCCCGTGGCGGTACGCGGATTGTCGAGGGCCCGAGCCCCGCGCCCCAGCCAATCCCCTTCCGGATCAAGACCCGCCATATGCCGTATTATTTCCACCTTGATCTCGAAAAGATCATTGGCCTTAATATTGGCGAAGTATATGGCCTCGGCTGAGGGAGAATTTTCTTTCTCCAAAAGGCGCCGCTCAATCGAGCTAACTGAATCCCCTCCTATCATCTCATCCGGATGATAGGGATATTTTTCTTCTGGGGGGACCCGATTAGACGGACCTGCTTCATCCCCCCGGGAAGCGACCGGATTTGAAGGGGCGTTTTGGGGGTGCGGCTGGGCTACTTCTTCGCCTTCCTCATTAGTAAAGGAATCCAAAAAGACGCCTAGATCGAAAGAAGTCCAACCAGAACCCCTACTGCTACCCCCCCGATTTACCGAGGTTTCCCCCGTTGTTTCGGATTCGCTAAATGGTTCCAAGAGAACCCGCACGTCAAACGAATCCTCCGTAAAAGAGGAGGGGGTTGATGGGCCAGGCGGTCCGGAATCGGTAATGATTCCACTTCCCAAAACATTAAAAATTAGGAGAGATCCAATGGAAACTGATAAATAAGTTCCTACATAAAATCTTAACATATTTAAATAGCTTAAAATCAAAAAGAAGATGCAAATACGAAAAAGCTTGAGTGTCAAGCCTTTTCCTTTCTTTCTGTAATGACAAAGACGAAATAAGAATATAAAAAAAATTAATATGAAAAAGCCTATAAAACAAAGAGCTACTATCATTTCTTCATTATAGATTGAAATATTCTTCGAACTTAATGCACAAATAGATGGAATAGCAGTAAATAGCATCTTTCTGGCATGCATATTCGTGGAAGTAAATCTCATTATGAAAGCTTATCTCTATCCTTGCAGAAACTGAACGGGAAGGACTTTTGAATCGGATGCGCTCGCCCAGCGAGAAAGGCCCTGCCAACCAAAAAAATAAAGAAGAGAACGAAAGGAGAAGAGAACTTCTTTGTAATTTTCTAGGAGCGGCTTGGCCCCAAAGCCCCAAGAATATGAACTGAATACGTTTCCAATACCTACAGCAGCTCCCGCTGAAGCAATTGTAGCAACTCCGGCACCCATTGATTTTGCACCTATACCCTTCATCCATCTCGCGTCCAGTGATAATTCTCGTCACGCTTTTTCATTCACGATTTTATGTTCTCGTCGCTTCTTCCCTTTTCTCTTGGACATCTCACTTGAAATGCAATCAATGCATTCATTCTTTTCGATCTTGTACTCATGGTACACTGAACACCAACATAATCTCTCAAAATGGAAAAAGTAGAATTTGAATAGCCAGTAAACGCGTGAATGTGCAAATCGGATAGCTTTTATCTACGCTAGGATCCGACCTACCTTAACTTCCTCTCTTTCTTCATTCAATATCTGTCTAGCCTGCTAACGACGCCCTTATTACGTTACGCTATTTACCCTTCATTACTTCCCCAGCTTTGAGTGAAGTTCCTTTATTTGATCTTGTCTCCTAGTGGTACCATCTCTGCTTACTCTTTCTTCTTTCCATCTACTAAGTTTGCGGAAAAGAGAGAGAGAGCAGACGGTTCTCGGCATCATGATGCAAGAATGACATCTGAGATCGCTCATTCCATTGCTTTACAGTCATGATATGATAGGAATGATTCTATTTACTAGAAAGAGACAACACCCTATTCTTAGCATCGAAGAGGGAATTTTGTGTAGACTGCTTTTTGAAAGTGAAATAGAGACTTTCACTAAAGAGTGAGATTGAGGAGTGAAAGAACCCGGTATTCACATAAGAAAGTGGCAGTAGTGCTTTCCTATATAAGAGAAAGGCTGCTCTTACCTGGGGACGTCTGCCTAAGCACCGGCTTTTGAGAGGTCTTTCTTTGTCTCTTTTCTAGACGGCTTACCTAAGCTTGGGGCTACTTTTAATTTTATGCTTAAAGGGCTTCCAGCACTAATTCCTACGCTTAATCGGGTCTCATAGCCCCTGTGACCTTCACTTCACAGCCTGATTAATGCGCTAAGCGCACTTCTATGGCCCTTCGTCGAGCTAGAGTTTCTTTCTCAGGATGTGCCTTTATCTTCACCGGTGGATTGGCAAACTTATTGTGAACTTTTGTATGCGATTTATATACATAATTAGTTAACCCTTCCAAATAGCCCAGAAAATGATAGCCATCAAAAGGCCTAAGCCCATATAGCCTCGGCCTGTCAAAATGATGTTCAGCGGTCTCTACCCAAGTAGCTGTGGCCCATGATCCAAAGGACCCGCAACCAGTCAATCATGCTATCCTTACCTTTCAACCAACCCCTTCGATTCCGCTTCTTGCTATAACAGAAAGACTTGTCGGAAATCTGGTTGGTCCAACCAAGAAAGGCACGGGAGTCTTTGGGCATCTCACAGTAATGCAACCATCAAATCTTAATAAGATGTTGACCCGTTTTTCTTTTCTTTGCTGATTCCTCTCAATGAAATTTGCCGTGTTGTACTAAGTTACTTACGGATGTATGCATGCAATCCGGGAACACTTTGGGGTGAACACCCATCCGAACAAGTAGGGTCAATAGTTCAGCATTTAGGCCGTAACATTTAGCAAAAAAATCTTTAACCCAACAAGTGCTCTCCGAACCAAGCTAGATAGTCTCCTATCACTAGGCTCACCAACCAACCCGGACTTTTATTCTTATTATTCCTACCGGATACCAAAACCATAAGGATTGTTTCCAGCCATGAGTTCCCATATGACACAAGCGCTCTTGGGTGGGCTGGGCCATTCCATCAAATCTTTGAGAAGAGGCCCGATCTCGTATTTGATGGTCGGCGTGGCGATAGGCTTCGCTTCTACGACTGCCTCCCCAGCCGTTGCAAACACTGAGCGAGAACGATAAGGGGCGCACAATGTCGTTGCGCGGGGATGCGATTCGCCAAGCTGGGGCAAACAAAGCCGTCTGGCCCCCCACCGATTAGGAATGCGAAGGCCTCCCCTTTTTTCTCATTTTGTTTGAGGCTAGAGAATTAAATGCAGAAATAGGGGAAGGGTTCCAAATCTTTTTTGGTTTAAGGGCTGCTCGCCCTGCCGAAGTACCAAAGGCTTTCTAGGCTTACACCTTCCTATTACACGACCTAAATGAAAAAATTCAGTAGCGCCTTAAGCCTTTTGAAGCGCCAGTAGTTGTAGCTGTGGGTAGAACTTTCGTTCTTATTGCTCTGGGTTTCGATCTATATGACCTCCGGGCGGTACAAAGTACACCTCTTCCGTAGAGGCAGGTAGTAACTTAACCCTTAAGAGTCTGTTCAAGGTAGCTTGCTTACTTAGTGCTTGCGCTAAGGTTCTGAAATAAAACAAGCTCGACCATAGGGAGAGGTAGTTTTATTGCTTAGTGTGAAACGCTAAGAGAGGAGCCCTCTTACCTATCAATGGAAAGATCCCCGTGCGTGGCGTGATAAGGAATCCTCTAAAAGATCTCATGAGACCCGCCCACTATTACTACGAAAAAAGGACTGCCCTTCGCTGCTAGGAGAGTCAGCAACTTCTATTAGCGCCGGACCTTGAGTCGAATTGATCGTGTCATGTGCAACGTCCATCAATGATGGTTCATTAATGTCCATTGATTTAGACTCCTTCCCCCTTCCCAACTACGAATAAGATCGAGAGGAGCCCGAAAGCCCCCAACCAAGAACGGAAACGGAAGCCTTTCGACTCACTCCCCATTCTCTCTTAAATAAAGCTCGCCCTCGAGCCCTGGGCAGGTCGGCCGGGTCTTTCCCTGTTGTTCTGTTCCCGCCACGAGAAAGACACACAGAAGAGGTACGCCCAGCGCGCGGAGGATCCGTTGAGAGTTTCTGTTGTCTCGGTAGGGAACTGTACGATCTTTCCCCTATTGTATTGAATCAATAAAAAAAGAGGTCAGTGCTACGGCCCCCTATTGTTTGATCCAATATTGACCGGGGACGAGCCCCGACTTCCATAGGTCCTTGGTTTGACCTCCTTGCTTTTAATAAAGTGGAGCGGGGAAATTTTCTCGTACTTGCTCAGTGTGCTCCCCTTGCGTCGAGTGCCCCGCCCGGTTCACTGGGCTGTTGGCCTACCAAGCACTTGCCCGCAGCTCCTGCCGCCCGAAAGGCGGGCGGAGCGCTCGTTCTCCTTACTGTTCTCTCCGCCCCCCCCATTGCTCTAGCCATAAGCTATGGCTCGCAACCGCGGGGGCCCGCCCTGCGAGGCCAGGGTGGGCTCAGCGGTCAGGTTAGCCCCCATTCGAATTACGTTAGGGGGTCTTTCGCTTTGCCAGATCTAGAGAGATACTACGAGTCCTCCGTCCCAGATTCCATCGCCGCGGCCATCTGGTTCACCGGTACTACCAAAAAGTCTCATGCTTACGTTACTGTTATTGATGGTTTTATTATCTTGGACCACGAAGACCCCGGTCGTGCTTCTGGTTTCCATTCCCATCATCATATTGATGATAAATCACCTCGTGCTCTGCCATTAAGAACTTGGAGTCCGTATCATGGTGAAGGTAAGGTAACGCTGTGATTCTTGCTCAAAAAACAGACCGAACGCGTTCGAGTTATTGGCTTGTCCAACCCGGCTGCATTCATGAATCGCCCGTTCAACTGTCCCTCTGAGACACGGTCGAGAAGTACCATGTATGGTTGCCCCCCGTCCTTTCTTTATCTCGGTCCCACCCAGCAAGATACGGCTCAGCCAAAAAACGGCCCCTGCGCGAGCCTTATTTTTTTAGTAAAGTAAAGCTTTGGCTCCCACTAAAGAAATGGATCAAAAAAAGGGGGGACTTCTGCAACGGGCTATGCCACCCAAACCAACTGAGGGAAGTCGCATCCGTCCCATCGCAAGCACCTACAATGTCATGATCACATTGGTTTACCCTTTTTTCTTTGGTAGTTCAACGGACGGTCGCCCCTCCAACAAGAAAGGGTATAAATATAGAAACTTCTCTGCCATTTGGATCGGAGAATTTATGGAGGAAATCGGCTTTTAAATTTCCAGAAACCAAACGATTATATAGCCAAAGGGAATACGCCGCGCCTAAAATCATCCCAAGCGCTGCTAATGTGGCTACTAAGCTATTTCTTTGGAAAGCTCCTACTAAGATGGGAAATTCCCCGATAAAGCTGCTAGTACCGGGTGAACTCATATTGGCCAAAGTGGAAGAGAAGGAAATGGTAGAGAGATTCGGCATGGTGCTCACTGAACCTCCGTAATATCTAACAAGTCGAGTCTTATGTCGGTCATATAGAACACCAACACATAGAAAAAGGGCTGAAGGAACCAGTCCATGACTTAACATCGGTAGAATGCTACCTCCAATTCCCTGTATGTTCGATAGAGCCAAAAATTCTCCCCCACTGATCGGAGTACGCCGATTACCCCCCGAACCGTACAAGATAGTTACCGCCTGTCATACGGCTTTCTAACTTCACTTCTTTTTCTAGTCGTTCCGTTCTGTCGATCGATGGTAGTATAAGAGATCCGTAACTCCCTTAAATTATTTACATAATGGTTCCTGCTTCCTACCCATAGTTAGCATGTATCTCCTCGGGTCATACTTGAGTATCACATCGTAGACCCCCACCCCAACTCTATCTTCCTTATCAGTGAACCGGAAATAGTGCATAGGTACTCTTCAATGCTGCGGGGACGAGACGACGTGACATACTACGATCACGTACAGAAGTGCTGCCCTTCGGCTCGGCAATATGGAACCTCTCAACAGCTCCCGTTCCTTTATGAGGTCCTATCGGGATAGGTAGGCCCAATCCTTTCCCCCCTCCCTCCATAAGACCCTATTTCTCTTTCCCCCTCAAGAAAGAGAAAGAAGAGAATCACTCATTTCTTTCTTCTCTTCTTTCATGTGAACGGCCCCTTCTTGTATCGAAAGGTTTTGCGTGCTATACACCACGCCACGTTGAGAAAGACCAGCCTCCTATGTACCGTTTTTTTACCTCGAAAGGGGGGTCCTCCTTATGATGCTACGGACGGCTGTCCGAAGTGCAAGGGGTAAACTCGGACTCGGATAGGATAGGATTGTGCGCGCCCGGCCCCTTGGGTGTCATATTTTGGCCGAGTTTACCGTACCTCCGGCCCTTATGTTACGCGACCGTAATATTTTGTTACGTTCCACCGCTGTTACGCCAGAAATAAAAGGTTCCACACGAGCTCCCGTTCTGCGGCGTGGCGGCAGGGCCGATAGGGGATTGGCTCCGGGTGTAGATAGGGTAAAATCTGCAGGGGTCATGCAAGTAAATAGGCCCCTTCCCTTCTCTTTTGGATAAATGGGGTGGTTTAGAAGGCGCTTTCCGATCTACGGTCCCTCGGAGCGAGGGGTTAGGCAGGTAGTATGGGCCCTCTGACTTCCAGCTATGTGCTGTGCGGCTCCCGCGAAGCGAATGAAGGGAAGCTCTTCGAGCTTACGGGTGAGCTTACGCTTACTCTCAGCCTCTTTGATTGGTAGGCGGGCGGCCTAAGCCCCCTACTTTAGATACATTCATAAGGGGAATTTTATGTTGCCGTGACGCTTTTGTTAGGCCGACTACTCTACTATAGGCTACTTTTAGCTTCTATAGCGGCCCTTCCTTTTTTGTGTAGTTGGAGTTTGTATTGGTACTGAATGAACATATCAAACAAAGGCGAGCAGTATAAGCTCTTCTCCGGCCTGGGAAAAGCAGCGAACTCTAGAAGCTAGGGCGTTGTTCGCCTTTGGACACGAACACTACTCCGTTCTCAGCAGAAACCCGCCCCAGAGATTGAACGGCAATAAGATAAGTCGACGTTCAATCTAAGGCAGCGCTGATAGCTTGTAGTGAACAGCCCCCTTATGAAACCAACCGAAAGCAGCCTTTGGTACTTAAGTAGTTAAGGGATATGGCAGGTTTGGAACCCTTGCTACTCTGATAGAAAGCCGTTTGCTTGTTGCCAAACCCTTCGCCTTTCTTTTGAATCAAAGTAGGTCGCGACTGTTGTATTTTAGTCGGTCGGGGGGCTTATACGACAACTCCGCTTCCTCGTCTTGCTTCTGGCAAAGCTTCTACTTTGCTTGCTTCTCTCGCGCTTGCTTGCGCAAAGGCTTAAAGTCCTTTTCGCTAGGTCCAAAAGCTTCCGTCAAAGCGAAAGATCTGATCCAACAGAAATCCCGCATGTTGAGCGCAGCTGATATGCTGCGGCTACAGCTAGGCGATCATATCATGCCATAATATAATTTTATATGTATAAAGAGATTCCCTAGATATACAGATAGAATAGATATTCATGGATAGACGGACATTCCATTGATTCTTAGTTTTGGGGCTGAAAAAGCTCGTCGATCCAAATGAATCATTCTTCTGATCTCTATTTGCCCCCCGCCCCGAAACTGACCCACAGCACAGCGCCCATTCGCTTCGCGCGCGGGAAGGCAACGAAGTTCAGTTCATGGGACCGTGGCGGAGTGGAGCAGCCGCGACACGAAGTTCCTTACCTTAGCTGGATCTCGCTGGTGCCACCTAAACGGTAGGTAGGCGACGGATGTGTGACGTTTGGAGTTGTCGTTCGTGCACCTGTCCCCAATGGAAGAATGAGTGATCCGTTCCCCTACGGATCATGGCTTTA